>OX638310.1:150863412-152113412 GCA_951812415.1 Beris morrisii
CTCAGCCTATGCGCTCATACCCCTTGGGGGGTACGTGGTGGGTACGTTTCGTACCCACCACGTACCCCCCGCGCCCCCCGAATGAATTTCCGCTCTCCTGGGCTCAAATTTTTGTTTTTTTAAATCTGTTTGCGGATTTGAATTTAATTTTAATTTTAATTTAAGTGGTCACTTGTAAAAATCTCAGCCTATGCGCTCATACCCCTTGGGGGGTACGTGGTGGGTACGTTTCGTACCCACCACGTACCCCCCACGCCCCCCGAATGAGTTTCCGCTCTCCTGGGCTCAAATTTTTGTTTTTTTAAATCTGTTTGCGGATTTGAATTTAATTTTAATTTTAATTTAAGTGGTCACTTGTAAAAATCTCAGCCTATGCGCTCATACCCCTTGGGGGGTACGTGGTGGGTACGTTTCGTAACCACCACGTACCCCCCATGCCCCCCGAATGAATTTCCGCTCTCCTGGGCTCAAATTTTTGTTTTTTTAAATCTGTTTGCGGATTTGAATTTAATTTTAATTTTAATTTAAGTGGTCACTTGTAAAAATCTCAGCCTATGCGCTCATACCCCTTGGGGGGTACGTGGTGGGTACGTTTCGTACCCACCACGTACCCCCCACGCACCCGAATGAATTTCCGCTCTCCTGGGCTCAAATTTTTGTTTTTTTAAATCTGTTTGCGGATTTGAATTTAATTTTAATTTTAATTTAAGTGGTCACTTGTAAAAATCTCAGCCTATGCGCTCATACCCCTTGGGGGGTACGTGGTGGGTACGTTTCGTACCCACCACGTACCCCCCACGCCCCCCGAATGAGTTTCCGCTCTCCTGGGCTCAAATTTTTGTTTTTTTAAATCTGTTTGCGGATTTGAATTTAATTTTAATTTTAATTTAAGTGGTCACTTGTAAAAATCTCAGCCTATGCGCTCATACCCCTTGGGGGGTACGTGGTGGGTACGTTTCGTACCCACCACGTACCCCCCACGCCCCCCGAATGAATTTCCGCTCTCCTGGGCTCAAATTTTTGTTTTTTTAAATCTGTTTGCGGATTTGAATTTAATTTTAATTTTAATTTAAGTGGTCACTTGTAAAAATCTCAGCCTATGCGCTCATACCCCTTGGGGGGTACGTGGTGGGTACGTTTCGTACCCACCACGTACCCCCCACGCCCCCCGAATGAATTTCCGCTCTCCTGGGCTCAAATTTTTGTTTTTTTAAATCTGTTTGCGGATTTGAATTTAATTTTAATTTTAATTTAAGTGGTCACTTGTAAAAATCTCAGCCTATGCGCTCATACCCCTTGGGGGGTACGTGGTGGGTACGTTTCGTACCCACCACGTACCCCCCACGCCCCCCGAATGAATTTCCGCTCTCCTGGGCTCAAATTTTTGTTTTTTTAAATCTGTTTGCGGATTTGAATTTAATTTTAATTTTAATTTAAGTGGTCACTTGTAAAAATCTCAGCCTATGCGCTCATACCCCTTGGGGGGTACGTGGTGGGTACGTTTCGTAACCACCACGTACCCCCCATGCCCCCCGAATGAATTTCCGCTCTCCTGGGCTCAAATTTTTGTTTTTTTAAATCTGTTTGCGGATTTGAATTTAATTTTAATTTTAATTTAAGTGGTCACTTGTAAAAATCTCAGCCTATGCGCTCATACCCCTTGGGGGGTACGTGGTGGGTACGTTTCGTACCCACCACGTACCCCCCACGCACCCGAATGAATTTCCGCTCTCCTGGGCTCAAATTTTTGTTTTTTTAAATCTGTTTGCGGATTTGAATTTAATTTTAATTTTAATTTAAGTGGTCACTTGTAAAAATCTCAGCCTATGCGCTCATACCCCTTGGGGGGTACGTGGTGGGTACGTTTCGTACCCACCACGTACCCCCCACGCCCCCCGAATGAGTTTCCGCTCTCCTGGGCTCAAATTTTTGTTTTTTAAATCTGTTTGCGGATTTGAATTTAATTTTAATTTTAATTTAAGTGGTCACTTGTAAAAATCTCAGCCTATGCGCTCATACCCCTTGGGGGGTACGTGGTGGGTACGTTTCGTACCCACCACGTACCCCCCACGCCCCCCGAATGAATTTCCGCTCTCCTGGGCTCAAATTTTTGTTTTTTTAAATCTGTTTGCGGATTTGAATTTAATTTTAATTTTAATTTAAGTGGTCACTTGTAAAAATCTCAGCCTATGCGCTCATACCCCTTGGGGGGTACGTGGTGGGTACGTTTCGTACCCACCACGTACCCCCCACGCCCCCCGAATGAATTTCCGCTCTCCTGGGCTCAAATTTTTGTTTTTTTAAATCTGTTTGCGGATTTGAATTTAATTTTAATTTTAATTTAAGTGGTCACTTGTAAAAATCTCAGCCTATGCGCTCATACCCCTTGGGGGGTACGTGGTGGGTACGTTTCGTACCCACCACGTACCCCCCACGCCCCCCGAATGAATTTCCGCTCTCCTGGGCTCAAATTTTTGTTTTTTTAAATCTGTTTGCGGATTTGAATTTAATTTTAATTTTAATTTAAGTGGTCACTTGTAAAAATCTCAGCCTATGCGCTCATACCCCTTGGGGGGTACGTGGTGGGTACGTTTCGTAACCACCACGTACCCCCCATGCCCCCCGAATGAATTTCCGCTCTCCTGGGCTCAAATTTTTGTTTTTTTAAATCTGTTTGCGGATTTGAATTTAATTTTAATTTTAATTTAAGTGGTCACTTGTAAAAATCTCAGCCTATGCGCTCATACCCCTTGGGGGGGTACGTGGTGGGTACGTTTCGTACCCACCACGTACCCCCCGCGCCCCCCGAATGAATTTCCGCTCTCCTGGGCTCAAATTTTTGTTTTTTTAAATCTGTTTGCGGATTTGAATTTAATTTTAATTTTAATTTAAGTGGTCACTTGTAAAAATCTCAGCCTATGCGCTCATACCCCTTGGGGGGTACGTGGTGGGTACGTTTCGTACCCACCACGTACCCCCCGCGCCCCCCGAATGAATTTCCGCTCTCCTGGGCTCAAATTTTTGTTTTTTTAAATCTGTTTGCGGATTTGAATTTAATTTTAATTTTAATTTAAGTGGTCACTTGTAAAAATCTCAGCCTATGCGCTCATACCCCTTAGGGGGTACGTGGTGGGTACGTTTCGTACCCACCACGTACCCCCACGCCCCCCGAATGAGTTTCCGCTCTCCTGGGCTCAAATTTTTGTTTTTTTAAATCTGTTTGCGGATTTGAATTTAATTTTAATTTTAATTTAAGTGGTCACTTGTAAAAATCTCAGCCTATGCGCTCATACCCCTTGGGGGGTACGTGGTGGGTACGTTTCGTACCCACCACGTACCCCCCGCGCCCCCCGAATGAATTTCCGCTCTCCTGGGCTCAAATTTTTGTTTTTTTAAATCTGTTTGCGGATTTGAATTTAATTTTAATTTTAATTTAAGTGGTCACTTGTAAAAATCTCAGCCTATGCGCTCATACCCCTTAGGGGGTACGTGGTGGGTACGTTTCGTACCCACCACGTACCCCCCACGCCCCCCGAATGAGTTTCCGCTCTCCTGGGCTCAAATTTTTGTTTTTTTAAATCTGTTTGCGGATTTGAATTTAATTTTAATTTTAATTTAAGTGGTCACTTGTAAAAATCTCAGCCTATGCGCTCATACCCCTTGGGGGGTACGTGGTGGGTACGTTTCGTACCCACCACGTACCCCCCACGCCCCCCGAATGAATTTCCGCTCTCCTGGGCTCAAATTTTTGTTTTTTTAAATCTGTTTGCGGATTTGAATTTAATTTTAATTTTAATTTAAGTGGTCACTTGTAAAAATCTCAGCCTATGCGCTCATACCCCTTGGGGGGTACGTGGTGGGTACGTTTCGTACCCACCACGTACCCCCCACGCCCCCCGAATGAGTTTCCGCTCTCCTGGGCTCAAATTTTTGTTTTTTTAAATCTGTTTGCGGATTTGAATTTAATTTTAATTTTAATTTAAGTGGTCACTTGTAAAAATCTCAGCCTATGCGCTCATACCCCTTGGGGGGGTACGTGGTGGGTACGTTTCGTACCCACCACGTACCTCCCGCGCCCCCCGAATGAATTTCCGCTCTCCTGGGCTCAAATTTTTGTTTTTTTAAATCTGTTTGCGGATTTGAATTTAATTTTAATTTTAATTTAAGTGGTCACTTGTAAAAATCTCAGCCTATGCGCTCATACCCCTTGGGGGGTACGTGGTGGGTACGTTTCGTACCCACCACGTACCCCCCACGCCCCCCGAATGAATTTCCGCTCTCCTGGGCTCAAATTTTTGTTTTTTAAATCTGTTTGCGGATTTGAATTTAATTTTAATTTTAATTTAAGTGGTCACTTGTAAAAATCTCAGCCTATGCGCTCATACCCCTTGGGGGGTACGTGGTGGGTACGTTTCGTACCCACCACGTACCCCCCACGCCCCCCGAATGAGTTTCCGCTCTCCTGGGCTCAAATTTTTGTTTTTTTAAATCTGTTTGCGGATTTGAATTTAATTTTAATTTTAATTTAAGTGGTCACTTGTAAAAATCTCAGCCTATGCGCTCATACCCCTTGGGGGGTACGTGGTGGGTACGTTTCGTAACCACCACGTACCCCCCGCGCCCCCCGAATGAATTTCCGCTCTCCTGGGCTCAAATTTTTGTTTTTTTAAATCTGTTTGCGGATTTGAATTTAATTTTAATTTTAATTTAAGTGGTCACTTGTAAAAATCTCAGCCTATGCGCTCATACCCCTTGGGGGGTACGTGGTGGGTACGTTTCGTACCCACCACGTACCCCCCACGCCCCCCGAATGAGTTTCCGCTCTCCTGGGCTCAAATTTTTGTTTTTTTAAATCTGTTTGCGGATTTGAATTTAATTTTAATTTTAATTTAAGTGGTCACTTGTAAAAATCTCAGCCTATGCGCTCATACCCCTTGGGGGGTACGTGGTGGGTACGTTTCGTACCCACCACGTACCCCCCGCGCCCCCCGAATGAATTTCCGCTCTCCTGGGCTCAAATTTTTGTTTTTTTAAATCTGTTTGCGGATTTGAATTTAATTTTAATTTTAATTTAAGTGGTCACTTGTAAAAATCTCAGCCTATGCGCTCATACCCCTTGGGGGGTACGTGGTGGGTACGTTTCGTACCCACCACGTACCCCCCACGCCCCCCGAATGAGTTTCCGCTCTCCTGGGCTCAAATTTTTGTTTTTTTAAATCTGTTTGCGGATTTGAATTTAATTTTAATTTTAATTTAAGTGGTCACTTGTAAAAATCTCAGCCTATGCGCTCATACCCCTTGGGGGGTACGTGGTGGGTACGTTTCGTAACCACCACGTACCCCCCATGCCCCCCGAATGAATTTCCGCTCTTTTGGGCTCAAATTTTTGTTTTTTTAAATCTGTTTGCGGATTTGAATTTAATTTTAATTTTAATTTAAGTGGTCACTTGTAAAAATCTCAGCCTATGCGCTCATACCCCTTGGGGGGTACGTGGTGGGTACGTTTCGTACCCACCACGTACCCCCCACGCACCCGAATGAATTTCCGCTCTCCTGGGCTCAAATTTTTGTTTTTTTAAATCTGTTTGCGGATTTGAATTTAATTTTAATTTTAATTTAAGTGGTCACTTGTAAAAATCTCAGCCTATGCGCTCATACCCCTTGGGGGGTACGTGGTGGGTACGTTTCGTACCCACCACGTACCCCCCACGCCCCCCAAATGAATTTCCGCTCTCCTGGGCTCAAATTTTTGTTTTTTTAAATCTGTTTGCGGATTTGAATTTAATTTTAATTTTAATTTAAGTGGTCACTTGTAAAAATCTCAGCCTATGCGCTCATACCCCTTGGGGGGTACGTGGTGGGTACGTTTCGTACCCACCACGTACCCCCCACGCCCCCCGAATGAATTTCCGCTCTCCTGGGCTCAAATTTTTGTTTTTTTAAATCTGTTTGCGGATTTGAATTTAATTTTAATTTTAATTTAAGTGGTCACTTGTAAAAATCTCAGCCTATGCGCTCATACCCCTTGGGGGGTACGTGGTGGGTACGTTTCGTACCCACCACGTACCCCCACGCCCCCCGAATGAATTTCCGCTCTCCTGGGCTCAAATTTTTGTTTTTTTAAATCTGTTTGCGGATTTGAATTTAATTTTAATTTTAATTTAAGTGGTCACTTGTAAAAATCTCAGCCTATGCGCTCATACCCCTTGGGGGGTACGTGGTGGGTACGTTTCGTACCCACCACGTACCCCCCACGCCCCCCGAATGAATTTCCGCTCTCCTGGGCTCAAATTTTTGTTTTTTTAAATCTGTTTGCGGATTTGAATTTAATTTTAATTTTAATTTAAGTGGTCACTTGTAAAAATCTCAGCCTATGCGCTCATACCCCTTGGGGGGTACGTGGTGGGTACGTTTCGTACCCACCACGTACCCCCCACGCCCCCCGAATGAATTTCCGCTCTCCTGGGCTCAAATTTTTGTTTTTTTAAATCTGTTTGCGGATTTGAATTTAATTTTAATTTTAATTTAAGTGGTCACTTGTAAAAATCTCAGCCTATGCGCTCATACCCCTTGGGGGTACGTGGTGGGTACGTTTCGTACCCACCACGTACCCCCCACGCCCCCCGAATGAATTTCCGCTCTCCTGGGCTCAAATTTTTGTTTTTTTAAATCTGTTTGCGGATTTGAATTTAATTTTAATTTTAATTTAAGTGGTCACTTGTAAAAATCTCAGCCTATGCGCTCATACCCCTTGGGGGGTACGTGGTGGGTACGTTTCGTACCCACCACGTACCCCCCATGCCCCCCGAATGAATTTCCGCTCTCCTGGGCTCAAATTTTTGTTTTTTTAAATCTGTTTGCAAATTTGAATTTAATTTTAATTTTAATTTAAGTGGTCACTTGTAAAAATCTCAGCCTATGCGCTCATACCCCTTGGGGGGTACGTGGTGGGTACGTTTCGTACCCACCACGTACCCCACACGCCCCCCGAATGAGTTTCCGCTCTCCTGGGCTCAAATTTTTGTTTTTTTAAATCTGTTTGCGGATTTGAATTTAATTTTAATTTTAATTTAAGTGGTCACTTGTAAAAATCTCAGCCTATGCGCTCATACCCCTTGGGGATACGTGGTGGGTACGTTTCGTACCCACCACGTACCCCCCACGCCCCCCGAATGAATTTCCGCTCTCCTGGGCTCAAATTTTTGTTTTTTTAAATCTGTTTGCGGATTTGAATTTAATTTTAATTTTAATTTAAGTGGTCACTTGTAAAAATCTCAGCCTATGCGCTCATACCCCTTGGGGGGTACGTGGTGGGTACGTTTCGTACCCACCACGTACCCCCCACGCCCCCCGAATGAGTTTCCGCTCTCCTGGGCTCAAATTTTTGTTTTTTTAAATCTGTTTGCGGATTTGAATTTAATTTTAATTTTAATTTAAGTGGTCACTTGTAAAAATCTCAGCCTATGCGCTCATACCCCTTGGGGATACGTGGTGGGTACGTTTCGTACCCACCACGTACCCCCCACGCCCCCCGAATGAATTTCCGCTCTCCTGGGCTCAAATTTTTGTTTTTTTAAATCTGTTTGCGGATTTGAATTTAATTTTAATTTTAATTTAAGTGGTCACTTGTAAAAATCTCAGCCTATGCGCTCATACCCCTTGGGGGGTACGTGGTGGGTACGTTTCGTACCCACCACGTACCCCCCACGCCCCCCGAATGAATTTCCGCTCTCCTGGGCTCAAATTTTTGTTTTTTTAAATCTGTTTGCGGATTTGAATTTAATTTTAATTTTAATTTAAGTGGTCACTTGTAAAAATCTCAGCCTATGCGCTCATACCCCTTGGGGATACGTGGTGGGTACGTTTCGTACCCACCACGTACCCCCCACGCCCCCCGAATGAATTTCCGCTCTCCTGGGCTCAAATTTTTGTTTTTTTAAATCTGTTTGCGGATTTGAATTTAATTTTAATTTTAATTTAAGTGGTCACTTGTAAAAATCTCAGCCTATGCGCTCATACCCCTTGGGGGGTACGTGGTGGGTACGTTTCGTACCCACCACGTACCCCCCACGCCCCCCGAATGAATTTCCGCTCTCCTGGGCTCAAATTTTTGTTTTTTTAAATCTGTTTGCGGATTTGAATTTAATTTTAATTTTAATTTAAGTGGTCACTTGTAAAAATCTCAGCCTATGCGCTCATACCCCTTGGGGATACGTGGTGGGTACGTTTCGTACCCACCACGTACCCCCCACGCCCCCCGAATGAATTTCCGCTCTCCTGGGCTCAAATTTTTGTTTTTTTAAATCTGTTTGCGGATTTGAATTTAATTTTAATTTTAATTTAAGTGGTCACTTGTAAAAATCTCAGCCTATGCGCTCATACCCCTTGGGGGGTACGTGGTGGGTACGTTTCGTACCCACCACGTACCCCCCACGCCCCCCGAATGAATTTCCGTTCTCCTGGGCTCAAATTTTTGTTTTTTTAAATCTGTTTGCGGATTTGAATTTAATTTTAATTTTAAATTAAATGGTCACTTGTAAAAATCTCAGCCTATGCACTCATACCCCTTGGGGGGTACGTGGTGGGTACGTTTCGTACCCACCACGTACCCCCCACGCCCCCCGAATGAATTTCCGTTCTCCTGGGCTCAAATTTTTGTTTTTTTAAATCTGTTTGCGGATTTGAATTTAATTTTAATTTTAAATTAAATGGTCACTTGTAAAAATCTCAGCCTATGCGCTCATACCCCTTGGGGGTACGTGGTGGGTACGTTTCGTACCCACCACGTACCCACCACGTACCCACCACGTACCCCCCACGCCCCCCGAATGAATTTCCGCTCTCCTGGGCTCAAATTTTTGTTTTTTTAAATCTGTTTGCGGATTTGAATTTAATTTTAATTTTAATTTAAGTGGTCACTTGTAAAAATCTCAGCCTATGCGCTCATACCCCTTGGGGATACGTGGTGGGTACGTTTCGTACCCACCACGTACCCCCCACGCCCCCCGAATGAATTTCCGCTCTCCTGGGCTCAAATTTTTGTTTTTTTAAATCTGTTTGCGGATTTGAATTTAATTTTAATTTTAATTTAAGTGGTCACTTGTAAAAATCTCAGCCTATGCGCTCATACCCCTTGGGGGGTACGTGGTGGGTACGTTTCGTACCCACCACGTACCCCCCACGCCCCCCGAATGAATTTCCGCTCTCCTGGGCTCAAATTTTTGTTTTTTTAAATCTGTTTGCGGATTTGAATTTAATTTTAATTTTAATTTAAGTGGTCACTTGTAAAAATCTCAGCCTATGCGCTCATACCCCTTGGGGATACGTGGTGGGTACGTTTCGTACCCACCACGTACCCCCCACGCCCCCCGAATGAATTTCCGCTCTCCTGGGCTCAAATTTTTGTTTTTTTAAATCTGTTTGCGGATTTGAATTTAATTTTAATTTTAATTTAAGTGGTCACTTGTAAAAATCTCAGCCTATGCGCTCATACCCCTTGGGGGGTACGTGGTGGGTACGTTTCGTACCCACCACGTACCCCCCACGCCCCCCGAATGAATTTCCGCTCTCCTGGGCTCAAATTTTTGTTTTTTTAAATCTGTTTGCGGATTTGAATTTAATTTTAATTTTAATTTAAGTGGTCACTTGTAAAAATCTCAGCCTATGCGCTCATACCCCTTGGGGATACGTGGTGGGTACGTTTCGTACCCACCACGTACCCCCCACGCCCCCCGAATGAATTTCCGCTCTCCTGGGCTCAAATTTTTGTTTTTTTAAATCTGTTTGCGGATTTGAATTTAATTTTAATTTTAATTTAAGTGGTCACTTGTAAAAATCTCAGCCTATGCGCTCATACCCCTTGGGGGGTACGTGGTGGGTACGTTTCGTACCCACCACGTACCCCCCACGCCCCCCGAATGAATTTCCGTTCTCCTGGGCTCAAATTTTTGTTTTTTTAAATCTGTTTGCGGATTTGAATTTAATTTTAATTTTAAATTAAATGGTCACTTGTAAAAATCTCAGCCTATGCGCTCATACCCCTTGGGGGTACGTGGTGGGTACGTTTCGTACCCACCACGTACCCACCACGTACCCCCCACGCCCCCCGAATGAATTTCCGCTCTCCTGGGCTCAAATTTTTGTTTTTTTAAATCTGTTTGCGGATTTGAATTTAATTTTAATTTTAATTTAAGTGGTCACTTGTAAAAATCTCAGCCTATGCGCTCATACCCCTTGGGGGGTACGTGGTGGGTACGTTTCGTACCCACCACGTACCCCCCACGCCTCCCGAATGAGTTTCCGCTCTCCTGGGCTCAAATTTTTGTTTTTTTAAATCTGTTTGCGGATTTGAATTTAATTTTAATTTTAATTTAAGTGGTCACTTGTAAAAATCTCAGCCTATGCGCTCATACCCCTTGGGGATACGTGGTGGGTACGTTTCGTACCCACCACGTACCCCCCACGCCCCCCGAATGAATTTCCGCTCTCCTGGGCTCAAATTTTTGTTTTTTTAAATCTGTTTGCGGATTTGAATTTAATTTTAATTTTAATTTAAGTGGTCACTTGTAAAAATCTCAGCCTATGCGCTCATACCCCTTGGGGGGTACGTGGTGGGTACGTTTCGTACCCACCACGTACCCCCCACGCCCCCCGAATGAATTTCCGCTCTCCTGGGCTCAAATTTTTGTTTTTTTAAATCTGTTTGCGGATTTGAATTTAATTTTAATTTTAATTTAAGTGGTCACTTGTAAAAATCTCAGCCTATGCGCTCATACCCCTTGGGGATACGTGGTGGGTACGTTTCGTACCCACCACGTACCCCCCACGCCCCCCGAATGAATTTCCGCTCTCCTGGGCTCAAATTTTTGTTTTTTTAAATCTGTTTGCGGATTTGAATTTAATTTTAATTTTAATTTAAGTGGTCACTTGTAAAAATCTCAGCCTATGCGCTCATACCCCTTGGGGGTACGTGGTGGGTACGTTTCGTACCCACCACGTACCCCCCACGCCCCCCGAATGAATTTCCGCTCTTCTGGGCTCAAATTTTTGTTTTTTTAAATCTGTTTGCGGATTTGAATTTAATTTTAATTTTAATTTAAGTGGTCACTTGTAAAAATCTCAGCCTATGCGCTCATACCCCTTGCGGGGTACGTGGTGGGTACGTTTCGTACCCACCACGTACCCCCCACGCCCCCCGAATGAATTTCCGCTCTCCTGGGCTCAAATTTTTGTTTTTTTAAATCTGTTTGCGGATTTGAATTTAATTTTAATTTTAATTTAAGTGGTCACTTGTAAAAATCTCAGCCTATGCGCTCATACCCCTTGGGGGGTACGTGGTGGGTACGTTTCGTACCCACCACGTACCCCCCACGCCCCCCGAATGAATTTCCGCTCTCCTGGGCTCAAATTTTTGTTTTTTTAAATCTGTTTGCGGATTTGAATTTAATTTTAATTTTAATTTAAGTGGTCACTTGTAAAAATCTCAGCCTATGCGCTCATACCCCTTGGGGATACGTGGTGGGTACGTTTCGTACCCACCACGTACCCCCCACGCCCCCCGAATGAATTTCCGCTCTCCTGGGCTCAAATTTTTGTTTTTTTAAATCTGTTTGCGGATTTGAATTTAATTTTAATTTTAATTTAAGTGGTCACTTGTAAAAATCTCAGCCTATGCGCTCATACCCCTTGGGGGGTACGTGGTGGGTACGTTTCGTACCCACCACGTACCCCCCACGCCCCCCGAATGAATTTCCGCTCTCCTGGGCTCAAATTTTTGTTTTTTTAAATCTGTTTGCGGATTTGAATTTAATTTTAATTTAAATTAAATGGTCACTTGTAAAAATCTCAGCCTATGCGCTCATACCCCTTGGGGGTACGTGGTGGGTACGTTTCGTACCCACCACGTACCCACCACGTACCCCCCACGCCCCCCGAATGAATTTCCGCTCTCCTGGGCTCAAATTTTTGTTTTTTTAAATCTGTTTGCGGATTTGAATTTAATTTTAATTTTAAATTAAATGGTCACTTGTAAAAATCTCAGCCTATGCGCTCATACCCCTTGGGGGTACGTGGTGGGTACGTTTCGTACCCACCACGTACCCACCACGTACCCCCCACGCCCCCCGAATGAATTTCCGCTCTCCTGGGCTCAAATTTTTGTTTTTTTAAATCTGTTTGCGGATTTGAATTTAATTTTAATTTTAATTTAAGTGGTCACTTGTAAAAATCTCAGCCTATGCGCTCATACCCCTTGGGGATACGTGGTGGGTACGTTTCGTACCCACCACGTACCCCCCACGCCCCCCGAATGAATTTCCGCTCTCCTGGGCTCAAATTTTTGTTTTTTTAAATCTGTTTGCGGATTTGAATTTAATTTTAATTTTAAATTAAATGGTCACTTGTAAAAATCTCAGCCTATGCGCTCATACCCCTTGGGGATACGTGGTGGGTACGTTTCGTACCCACCACGTACCCCCCACGCCCCCCGAATGAATTTCCGCTCTCCTGGGCTCAAATTTTTGTTTTTTTAAATCTGTTTGCGGATTTGAATTTAATTTTAATTTTAATTTAAGTGGTCACTTGTAAAAATCTCAGCCTATGCGCTCATACCCCTTGGGGGGTACGTGGTGGGTACGTTTCGTACCCACCACGTACCCCCCACGCCCCCCGAATGAATTTCCGTTCTCCTGGGCTCAAATTTTTGTTTTTTTAAATCTGTTTGCGGATTTGAATTTAATTTTAATTTTAAATTAAATGGTCACTTGTAAAAATCTCAGCCTATGCGCTCATACCCCTTGGGGGTACGTGGTGGGTACGTTTCGTACCCACCACGTACCCACCACGTACCCCCCACGCCCCCCGAATGAATTTCCGCTCTCCTGGGCTCAAATTTTTGTTTTTTTAAATCTGTTTGCGGATTTGAATTTAATTTTAATTTTAATTTAAGTGGTCACTTGTAAAAATCTCAGCCTATGCGCTCATACCCCTTGGGGATACGTGGTGGGTACGTTTCGTACCCACCACGTACCCCCCACGCCCCCCGAATGAATTTCCGCTCTCCTGGGCTCAAATTTTTGTTTTTTTAAATCTGTTTGCGGATTTGAATTTAATTTTAATTTTAATTTAAGTGGTCACTTGTAAAAATCTCAGCCTATGCGCTCATACCCCTTGGGGGTACGTGGTGGGTACGTTTCGTACCCACCACGTACCCCCCACGCCCCCCGAATGAATTTCCGCTCTCCTGGGCTCAAATTTTTGTTTTTTTAAATCTGTTTGCGGATTTGAATTTAATTTTAATTTTAATTTAAGTGGTCACTTGTAAAAATCTCAGCCTATGCGCTCATACCCCTTGGGGATACGTGGTGGGTACGTTTCGTACCCACCACGTACCCCCCACGCCCCCCGAATGAATTTCCGCTCTCCTGGGCTCAAATTTTTGTTTTTTTAAATCTGTTTGCGGATTTGAATTTAATTTTAATTTTAATTTAAGTGGTCACTTGTAAAAATCTCAGCCTATGCGCTCATACCCCTTGGGGGTACGTGGTGGGTACGTTTCGTACCCACCACGTACCCCCCACGCCCCCCGAATGAATTTCCGCTCTTCTGGGCTCAAATTTTTGTTTTTTTAAATCTGTTTGCGGATTTGAATTTAATTTTAATTTTAATTTAAGTGGTCACTTGTAAAAATCTCAGCCTATGCGCTCATACCCCTTGCGGGGTACGTGGTGGGTACGTTTCGTACCCACCACGTACCCCCCACGCCCCCCGAATGAATTTCCGCTCTCCTGGGCTCAAATTTTTGTTTTTTAAATCTGTTTGCGGATTTGAATTTAATTTTAATTTTAATTTAAGTGGTCACTTGTAAAAATCTCAGCCTATGCGCTCATACCCCTTGGGGATACGTGGTGGGTACGTTTCGTACCCACCACGTACCCCCCACGCCCCCCGAATGAATTTCCGCTCTCCTGGGCTCAAATTTTTGTTTTTTTAAATCTGTTTGCGGATTTGAATTTAATTTTAATTTTAATTTAAGTGGTCACTTGTAAAAATCTCAGCCTATGCGCTCATACCCCTTGGGGGGTACGTGGTGGGTACGTTTCGTACCCACCACGTACCCCCCACGCCCCCCGAATGAATTTCCGCTCTCCTGGGCTCAAATTTTTGTTTTTTTAAATCTGTTTGCGGATTTGAATTTAATTTTAATTTTAATTTAAGTGGTCACTTGTAAAAATCTCAGCCTATGCGCTCATACCCCTTGGGGATACGTGGTGGGTACGTTTCGTACCCACCACGTACCCCCCACGCCCCCCGAATGAATTTCCGCTCTCCTGGGCTCAAATTTTTGTTTTTTTAAATCTGTTTGCGGATTTGAATTTAATTTTAATTTTAATTTAAGTGGTCACTTGTAAAAATCTCAGCCTATGCGCTCATACCCCTTGGGGGGTACGTGGTGGGTACGTTTCGTACCCACCACGTACCCCCCACGCCCCCCGAATGAATTTCCGCTCTCCTGGGCTCAAATTTTTGTTTTTTTAAATCTGTTTGCGGATTTGAATTTAATTTTAATTTTAATTTAAGTGGTCACTTGTAAAAATCTCAGCCTATGCGCTCATACCCCTTGGGGATACGTGGTGGGTACGTTTCGTACCCACCACGTACCCCCCACGCCCCCCGAATGAATTTCCGCTCTCCTGGGCTCAAATTTTTGTTTTTTTAAATCTGTTTGCGGATTTGAATTTAATTTTAATTTTAATTTAAGTGGTCACTTGTAAAAATCTCAGCCTATGCGCTCATACCCCTTGGGGGGTACGTGGTGGGTACGTTTCGTACCCACCACGTACCCCCCACGCCCCCCGAATGAATTTCCGTTCTCCTGGGCTCAAATTTTTGTTTTTTTAAATCTGTTTGCGGATTTGAATTTAATTTTAATTTTAAATTAAATGGTCACTTGTAAAAATCTCAGCCTATGCGCTCATACCCCTTGGGGGTACGTGGTGGGTACGTTTCGTACCCACCACGTACCCACCACGTACCCCCCACGCCCCCCGAATGAATTTCCGCTCTCCTGGGCTCAAATTTTTGTTTTTTTAAATCTGTTTGCGGATTTGAATTTAATTTTAATTTTAATTTAAGTGGTCACTTGTAAAAATCTCAGCCTATGCGCTCATACCCCTTGGGGGGTACGTGGTGGGTACGTTTCGTACCCACCACGTACCCCCCACGCCCCCCGAATGAGTTTCCGCTCTCCTGGGCTCAAATTTTTGTTTTTTTAAATCTGTTTGCGGATTTGAATTTAATTTTAATTTTAATTTAAGTGGTCACTTGTAAAAATCTCAGCCTATGCGCTCATACCCCTTGGGGATACGTGGTGGGTACGTTTCGTACCCACCACGTACCCCCCACGCCCCCCGAATGAATTTCCGCTCTCCTGGGCTCAAATTTTTGTTTTTTTAAATCTGTTTGCGGATTTGAATTTAATTTTAATTTTAATTTAAGTGGTCACTTGTAAAAATCTCAGCCTATGCGCTCATACCCCTTGGGGGGTACGTGGTGGGTACGTTTCGTACCCACCACGTACCCCCCACGCCCCCCGAATGAATTTCCGCTCTCCTGGGCTCAAATTTTTGTTTTTTTAAATCTGTTTGCGGATTTGAATTTAATTTTAATTTTAATTTAAGTGGTCACTTGTAAAAATCTCAGCCTATGCGCTCATACCCCTTGGGGATACGTGGTGGGTACGTTTCGTACCCACCACGTACCCCCCACGCCCCCCGAATGAATTTCCGCTCTCCTGGGCTCAAATTTTTGTTTTTTTAAATCTGTTTGCGGATTTGAATTTAATTTTAATTTTAATTTAAGTGGTCACTTGTAAAAATCTCAGCCTATGCGCTCATACCCCTTGGGGGTACGTGGTGGGTACGTTTCGTACCCACCACGTACCCCCCACGCCCCCCGAATGAATTTCCGCTCTTCTGGGCTCAAATTTTTGTTTTTTTAAATCTGTTTGCGGATTTGAATTTAATTTTAATTTTAATTTAAGTGGTCACTTGTAAAAATCTCAGCCTATGCGCTCATACCCCTTGCGGGGTACGTGGTGGGTACGTTTCGTACCCACCACGTACCCCCCACGCCCCCCGAATGAATTTCCGCTCTCCTGGGCTCAAATTTTTGTTTTTTTAAATCTGTTTGCGGATTTGAATTTAATTTTAATTTTAATTTAAGTGGTCACTTGTAAAAATCTCAGCCTATGCGCTCATACCCCTTGGGGGTACGTGGTGGGTACGTTTCGTACCCACCACGTACCCCCCACGCCCCCGAATGAATTTCCGCTCTCCTGGGCTCAAATTTTTGTTTTTTTAAATCTGTTTGCGGATTTGAATTTAATTTTAATTTTAATTTAAGTGGTCACTTGTAAAAATCTCAGCCTATGCGCTCATACCCCTTGGGGGGTACGTGGTGGGTACGTTTCGTACCCACCACGTACCCCCCACGCCCCCCGAATGAGTTTCCGCTCTCCTGGGCTCAAATTTTTGTTTTTTTAAATCTGTTTGCGGATTTGAATTTAATTTTAATTTTAATTTAAGTGGTCACTTGTAAAAATCTCAGCCTATGCGCTCATACCCCTTGGGGGGTACGTGGTTGGTACGTTTCGTACCCACCACGTACCCCCCACGCCCCCCGAATGAATTTCCGCTCTCCTGGGCTCAAATTTTTGTTTTTTTAAATCTGTTTGCGGATTTGAATTTAATTTTAATTTTAATTTAAGTGGTCACTTGTAAAAATCTCAGCCTATGCGCTCATACCCCTTGGGGGGTACGTGGTGGGTACGTTTCGTACCCACCACGTACCCCCCACGCCTCCCGAATGAGTTTCCGCTCTCCTGGGCTCAAATTTTTGTTTTTTTAAATCTGTTTGCGGATTTGAATTTAATTTTAATTTTAATTTAAGTGGTCACTTGTAAAAATCTCAGCCTATGCGCTCATACCCCTTGGGGGGTACGTGGTGGGTACGTTTCGTACCCACCACGTACCCTCCACGCCCCCCGAATGAATTTCCGCTCTCCTGGGCTCAAATTTTTGTTTTTACTTTATTATTTCAATAATTCAGTATTGTTATCGATTTTTAAAAAAAAAAAATTTGCTACCCTCAAAATTTTTTTTTTTACGTTTCATGACGAGTAGACACGAAAAAAGCAAAAAAAAATTTCAGTCCGTCTGTCCGCCGTATGCCGTACAAGCTATTTAGTTGAATTTTTTTTCCTGGGTAGAGTGGGTATTCTCCCTGAAGTGACCAAATTTGGTGGGATGGGGTTGTAAGGGGGGAGGAGGGTTAAGTGTTTTAGACGGAAAATTTTGGTTTCTAGATCTCAGCAACCGCTTATGCTAGGCGGCTGAAATTTTAAATTTATATAGAGCTTCGGTAGTGGACCCATTTGCAAAAAAATTGCCGATATAGATGAAGGGGTTCGGGAGTGGGGGAAAAAATAATGCGTCCGAAATTCAAATAAGGTGAGATCGACACATTCTAAAATCCATATCTCCAAAACGGTTAATGTCACAAAATTGAAACTTAATGAATATCTGTAGGTATACTAGGAAAATAGATCGGAAACAAAAATTTGAGTGGGGCAGTGACGTACGGGGGTGGGGGGTGAAAAACTTTAGAATACGATATCTCATGAACTAATTGTACTAGATAAATAGAATTTGGTTTGTGTATAAAAGTTGACAAATGAAGTTAGCTGAAATTCAAATTTTTTAAGGGGGCGGTGGAGCATGATAGTGGAGGGGATAAGAATTTTTCAAAAAAATCACGTCTCATATCTCAAGAACCGTGTAAGATAGATGCTTAAAATTTTTACCAAAAGTAGGCCTAATAGACCCCTAGCGGAAAACAAAATTTAGGAAGTGTGGGTGTAGAGGGTGAGGGTGGGGGAGGGTGAAAAGGAAAAAGTTCCGATTTTAATATCTCGACAACCTATAATGATATAAAGCTGAAACTTGGTATTTGGATAGAGCTATATTAGTAGCATCTTGGAAAAATATAATTTTTTATAGGGGTAGTATGGTACAGGGGTGGGGGGTGTTTTTCCTATCTATAGAACGGCTTATGCTACAAAGTTGAAACTCAGTACGTTTATGTAAATTAACTAGAAAACTAATTTAAATAAAAAAAAATTTCAAATTTCTATTGGCGTTCAGAGGGGGGGCAAAATAAATGATCAGTGAAAATGGAATGCATATATTTTCACGATTTTCGTCATATCTATTAGGTCTTCCCAAATATTGAATTCAGTTTTATTGTACGACTTCTTCATATAAATACCTAGAAAGTGTTTTCAGGGTTTTTTTAAATTCGACCCCTAAGGGGGTGCGAAGGTGGTTGTAAACTTTTTCACGAATTCTACTATATCCCCACGTCTTATCAGATATCGAATATATTTTCAGTTTCACGTGCTTGCGTAATAATCGCCTAAAACTTGTTTTTAGGTTTTTTTCCTTTTTCAGCCCCTAAGAGGGTATAAACGGGTTGAACACGTTTTCACGAGTTCCGTCATTTCTTTTAGAAGTGATAAGAAATTGAATTGGTTCCTACTTTCTCGTGCTGTCTTCATTTTTATTTATTAACTCCTTTCAGGATTTTTGGATATTCAACCCCCAAGTGGGTGTAAGGAGGTTGCATATCTGGTGATATATCGAATTCATTTTTACTTCCTAAGGTTTCCTATATAAAAAAGCCAAAAAGTCAATTTTAGTATTTTAGATATTCAATCCTCATGGGTGTAAGGAGGTTGTATGCTTTTCAAAGTTTCGACATATTTCTTAGGTTCGATGAGATATTAGATCGCTTTTCATTTCCACGGACTTTTTATATAATCGCCTACAAACCCATTTCTCAATTTTTGGATATTCAACCCACAAGGGTTTGTACATGTTTTCACAATTTTTGCCATTCCTAAGTACTGATGAGATATAAAATTGATTATTACGGCCAACCAATTCACGATTTTTCGAATTTCCAGAACCAAGGGGGTGTGAACGGTTTGCTTACGTTTTCACAAATTTTTCAAAATCCGTCATATCTCATGAGATATCAAGTTGCTTCTTATGAAATCGTCTAAAAACCTGTTTCACAATTTTTTCGAAATTCAAACCCCAAGTGGAAGTAATGGGTTTGTATACGTTTTAACAATTCGTCATATCTCTTAAGTCTGATAAGGCAGCAAATTCGTTCGTTTTACTTCTATTGACTTTTAGTGTACATAATATACCGAAATTCGAATAGTCTACACGGGCTTTTTCAATGTTTAATCGGCTAAAAATCTCTATTTTAAATATTTTTATATTAAGAACAAAAATAATTTTCTAAGAAATCTAATAATCTCGAAGCAACTCATGATACACTCCGACTTTGACCGCTCCCGAACTTTGACCCGAAAAATAATAAAGTTTCGTCCAGACCATTGGCAGATTTTTAACTTTGTAGCTTAAGGCGTTTTTGAGATACAAAAACATTCCTTCACATAGACGTTAGTGTTCGTCCGTTGTGCTCCCCATTAGAGTATGATAGCTCGTGAAACTTAAAACATTTTCTGGATTTTATAAAATTTGCTATGTTACACATTTTAACCTTATCGATATCACCGAGGTCATCGAGGAAATATATGCCGAGGTTTCGTCGTCTCGTTCCCGATAGAGTCGGACACTCGCATAGGAATTGGAAGATTGACTCTACCACTTCTGGTCCTGGTTCTCCGCAGCTACGACAAAGATCATTTGCATCGACACTCAGTTGTGGCGCGTGTTTTTCGATCAGGCAGTATTGAGCAGTATTCGACCGTTTCGGATGCGTTGTGTGACTCTGATACCCTCCACCCTTATCGAAATTTTTTCAAAAGACTCCACTAACATTGCTCTATATAAATCCCAAGTTTCATCTTAGTTCCATAAGGAGTTTCTGAGATATGCAAACCAAAATTATTCTTCTAAAAAGTCCCCTTACAATCCCACCCGTAAAAAATGTAGACACTAAAAGGGATCCACCCAAGCTAGCACTAAAAAAAATTGCACTAGCACTGAAAAATTTGCATTGACGGACAGACGGACTTTTTACTTTTTTTTGGGTCTACTCGCCCTGAATCGTGAAAATACACAATTTGAGGGTAAATTTTTTTTTAAATTTCAAGTCGATCACAATACTTCGTTAATACTTGTATTAATAATCAGCGGAGGAAGAGATTAGAGAGCTGACTATCGTTTGAGACATCGTTAGACTTCTTGAGAACTCCAATCTTACTCCAATCAAAGAGTATTGATTGATTGGCACATATAAATATATTTTGAAAGAATTATTTCTTATGGAGGATGTAGTTACAAGTTTGCACCTATTTCGAATAAAACATCGACTTTCACCCGGAAATACAATAATTATATAATTTGCGGCTGCATGCATATCAATTTAAATATTTACGATTTCCGCATCTGCTGTTGCATACCTCTTTCTTTTATATTGTACTAAACTATCACTCCGAATGAATATTTTTCACTAAAAAGCTCCATTATCTCCAACTTTTATCTTCAAAAGCGAATATAATTTCGTGATAGTACCTCCCACTAAATGTACTATCTGAATATTAAAATTTCACAACCGGACATCTCGTAAAAAAATATTATACTAAAACTTCTACTTGAAAAACTCCCAATGATCATAAAAAGAACTCATTTTCATAAGGACAAAAAAAATCTGGATAAAATGAAAATGTTGGTCGCTGTGTTTTTTCTTCCTTTGATTCCCGAAAGTGTAATAAAAAGATTTTCGACTTTATGTAGTTATTTCACTGTGGAATTAGTATCATTTTGTATGGTGATTTTGCCAGTTATTTGGCTTAAAATAAAACTGGCTGGGCGTCACAGGGCGTAATAAGATAACTTTATATATACACTTTTCCTAACTTTTCTGACCACTAGTAAGGAACCCATAGCAATTTTTACTATTTTAGCTCAATGTTCATTTATAATAAAGAGCAGACTCATGATAAGGAGTGTAAGGGTGAAGTGGTCAGTGAAAATCTTTATGGAAAAATTCCGGAAAAAACAAAACAAAGGGCAATTACCTAAGACGATTAGTGTCATGTTACAATATGGTCTCCGGTATCTATTTTGGTCACAGGGAAAAATCCTTCTTTAATGAGACCGTCGCATTAATTGGGGGGCTGGTAGTCTTATTCCACAAGTTCTCAATTAGCATTATTCGAGTATCGTGGCCGAAAAGGCGAGGGTGGAAGTTCTCCACCAATACTTCTTTGAGCATCTTTATCTATAATCAGATGAGCATTACTGTATCCGATGGCAATAATGGTGGTCTTCGATTCCATGTTCGACGTAATGCGATAATAAGTACAACGGCGGTAGATGTTGGCAACCGGAACTTAAGGCTGCTTTATTTTTTACCGGAAATAGCTTTCCTTTACGATATATTAGAGATCACTCTTCAGTGCTTGGATTTCACATCGAGTAATGATTGGCACCATCTTAGAACTATGAAATATATTACAGAGGGATCTGGGCTAATTTAAGAAAGCAGTGCGTGTGCTGTTCATTTAATTTTGTAGAACTCGACATACGGGATTTATTCAATTTACTTACTATAAGTAGCTTATCTAAACTTCGGCGAAATGTTATACGTTCCGTTCTCGAAAATTATCAAATTTTTGTGAAAGGGGGTTCTATGAAAAATACACACATGCCACTGACTCCTTATATTCACCTCCAATTTTTTCCTTTCAACATTTATTCAAAATAACCTCCTAGGATATTTGAAAAGCAGATAAATAATGTATCCACTTGTTTATGCGAAGCAACACAAACTCTCGAACGGTTAACAATGGTTTCATTGAATTTGTTTAGCGAACTTATTTAATCATTTACATCGCCAGATTTCGAACTTAATTTCGTGAAATCTTGAGATTTCGACAAAACTCTTTCGAAATTAATTAAATTTACCAAATATTTGGGAGATTTTGAAATTTCTTCAGGTTACTAGAAATCGTTCTGGACAGCCCTGCAATTTATATTCAACAATTTTAACATTGTTCCAAAATATTCACACACTGTCACATATAGCTACCAGGGAACAAGACTGTCACAACTCAAAAAAATCTGCCAACAGTCTGGGCGCAACTTTATTATTTTATGGGTATAAATCCGAAACGTGTTTAACGCTAAGATGCGGTGTAGGTTAGTAGTGCGGCGTACGGCGGACAGACGGACTGAAATTTTTTTTGCTTTTTTCGCGTCTACTAGTCAAATTTTTTTTTTTTAAAATCGTTCACAATACTGAAGTAATAAAGTAAAAAACATGAAAACATCACAGTCAACTGGTAAATTTTTAAATGTGAAAGAAATCTATTCAGATTTTGAAATGTAGTTGCCTAAATCTGGTGATATAAATCAGATATTATTCCGTCTGTAATTTATAAATTAAATAACATGAAAATTAATTCTTAAGAATTTTGTAACGAGCTAGTGGTAATACTTTCAAAAATTAGACGCTGAGGTACTTACAGAAATCATCTGTATTTGAAATCCTACGCCTATGCACGCCACTTTCTTCTGTCAAATATTTATTATATTTAAGATTGCGCTACAAGAAAAGTTCTGGCAATTCAGACTTAGATTTCAAAATCTAAAGATATTATTTCTAGGCCTCGAGTTGTCAACATGTTCTCACTTCTGTTTCACACTGAAAGAGCTTGAAGAAAAAGATTATCATTTTTATATCTCAGGAACGGTTAGTGCTAGAAAGTTGAATATAGGTGACAGACACAAGAGATAACATAACATAGATAACATAGATTTATTTAAATTTTTGAAAATAGTTCGTACAATTATCTACAATTTCAGTTAATAGATTTTACATCTTTGCATCTGTAGTTACAATTTGAATTTTTAGTAAAATTAGTTCTTTGTTTATTATATTGTTACATGTAAACCTGGCAACCGCGCAACTCGATCGTTTCACATAATGGAAACAGCAACAACCGAATACCTAGTTGCAAAATAACCCAATCAGATACCTAGGTGAAGTAAATAAGGCGAAACAGCACGATTGTATCTCCCTTCTTATCGAATGCTCTCCAATGTACTAGAACCCTCTACATACACCACTGAACGAAGATCAAAATCGAAAGCTCTAAAGCTTTCGAGAAACATCCACATCACCGAGCGAACATTCAAGTACATCCTAGACTGCAACCGGCTAGTATAAAAGCAGGTGAAGCTTTCAGCGAAGATATAGTAATTTTTATTACGTCGACTGTGACAGCCAGCGTGTATACGCGACCGTATTGGTGGAAAGCGATCGATTGCGTGTGATCGAATCAAGCGATATAGTTGAGCGGGCGGTATTGCCATATAGTGCGAATAATTGTGCGAACAGAATTTAAGTGCGAATAAATAAATTGTTACTTATTTTCATTTTAAACGAATTGTGTTTTACTTGAAATCCCGGCGAACCCCTAGCTCGCAACAATATTAATTATTTAAATTCAAGGAAAAATTTTATAATAAAAAACCTTGCTTGTTATATCCCACCTAAGTTACAAACTAACTTACAATCTAACTTAAAATAAAATGAAAATAATTAGGTTAAATATATAAATATGTGTTATAGGAAAGATGAAATTAGCGGGTTGTCTACCAACTGGGACAGTAACAAAAATGAGGAGAGTTTGGATTCGGCCAGTTCCTGTATCATTGGCGGATACAGGGGGGGGCGGAGGGGGCGGATGCCTCCCCCAAGACCGATTCCGAATTTTCTAAACATACATACTTCAACCGTTCTCCGATTTTTTTTACTCCACTGCAATGTGGACTGTAATTAGCATTTACTGTAGTTCTACGGTGCAATGCAAAGCACAGAACAGAACCATGATGGTGGATTTACCATACACTCAACGTTTGAGTCGCGCCTCTATCCCCACCATAAAATCAACCAATCAGATGGCTCGTACAGTCGCAACTTTTTCTCCGACGCACGTTTCCATATGTGTAAACACATGCAATGAACTGTGGTACCCCACAATTCGCAGCTCTTCGTATTTCTGTCGTTTCGCACTTATAGGCAAGTTGCGCCGCAAAGGCATGTTGAGTGTAAATTGCTTTCAACACAGCAAAGAGCACAGCCGACGAAAACCGGTTTGCAATGGCCTGATCGGAGTAGAGGCTCGCCTCGAGGCGAGCCTCAAGGGTGAGTGTAAACGCACCATGATGAAAAGACTACAAGACAACATATTGCGTAGGTAATAGGGTCATTCCATCAAGAACCGCCAAGAATGACGAAATTTGGGACCTTACCATCTCCGATTCTTTTGAAAATTTATACTTTTATACTTTATACTTTATTCTTTATACTTTAAGAACTAGTGAAAAAAATAATTGAAATTCAATTTTTTGTTTCCATCTCATTTTTTTTTGTTAGTTATAGTATGTTAAAATTTTCGCAAAAATGGTGTCCGAGTTCTCTTTGAAAATTCATATCTCTGGTCATTTTTATCCTTTAATAATAAAGTAGGGCTTATTTTAAAGATGGTTGTTGTTTTTGTTATTTAAAAAATGAGATAGAAAGAAAAACTTGAATTCCAATAATTTTTTTCACTAGTTCTTCAAGTCCAAACATTTTCAAAAGAATCGAAGATGGTAAGGTCACAACTTTGGTGATTCTTGATGGAATGACCCATAATAAGATGAAAACAATATGATCCCGTTTTTGCTAAGTGCAGTTTATGTAGCTAAATTTACACAGAACTTGATCATACAAAATAACCAAATCAAAAAAATTTCCGCCCCCCAACAGCAAAGTCTGGATCCGCCACTGCCCTGTATAGTATAAACACCAGCATCAGCGTGTAGTATTCTTGTTGAAAAGTAAAAAGGTTTATTCGTCGCTATTTTAAGGCACTTATTTTGGCAGACCTGCAGTTTCTTTTTGTGAATGCTAGCGCATTGACTCCAGATGGCAGCACCGTAGGAAATGATAGGTTGAATTACAACTTTAAATATTAAGACTTTATTTTCCACAGAAAGGAAGGACACAAGAGATTTATGTGCCTCATGAATGGTTTTTTTTTTAAAAGAAATTGCTTTGAAGTCCGAATTGTATGTTGCTGTAGGTAGAATTATGTCAAATAATCTAACAATCCTTTCAAGTATTTTTAAGTATGCTGGGTGGAAATCGATCAGTAGATAATTCTATTTTGCTATTGTGTTTATGAGTCTGGTATTGGGGATGGCAGTAAGTGGAATTTATGATTTTTTTTAGAAAGTTGAAACTTAGTTCAGTTATACATTAATATTTAATCTTTATAATAAAAACCCCTTATGATATGATCTTGACATTTTCACAATAGCTAAATTAAGCAGACTCTTTTTAGTGATTAACTTTCTGGTGAGACGTGAATATGGTCGAAAACTTCTGATCTTTAAATCTTTATAACTGGTAATATATTGCGCAGATAAAACACTGCTCCGAAATCATTCAACAAAAACAACTTGGTAATGCTATCGAAATTTCAAACTTTGAATTAATATAAATAAGTTTATGGCCAAAAAGGAGAAGACATATTAGATATCTCAATATTAGGTACGCACAAAAGTAGGCGTAATTAGTTTGACCCAAGAAGAAAGTGCAACAATTTTTGCTACTTATGTCATGGAAGAAAAAATCAAGTTATGGGTGGATTATACTTTTCGATCCATCAATCTGCCATCAGACTGGGCGGTGGGTTATTATTTTTTCGGTTACTTTTGGGATCGGAGTACGACATGAGTTCTTAAAGCCATGCCCCAAGTCCGAAGAAAGTCTAACGATATTCCGTATGTATGTCGTAGGTGCCTACGTATAAGTCGAATGTATTGATTTAAGGAACAATGACCAGATAAAACTAATCCGCTGTAATTACGTTAATATTAACTGAACTTCTTGTTCGCTCAACAGATTGGACAATCTAATGATTCCTTAAAATTAAGGTATAGGTACAACATGGGAACCGTTTCAGGATTAGTTTGGGCTCGAAAAGGTTTAGAAACAACCAAATGTTTTCAAAACCACTCCGAATAATCTTGCTACGAGCTAATTTACTCGAACAATTTGGGGGTTGATGTTTATCCCACATGATCCCTCGAAATGATTTTGGGATGAACTTTAATACACATTTTCTGTTAAAAGTGAAACAATTAACGCCGTGGCAAGGGGGACTCTTCCGAAGTTGAGACAGGTGAAAATCGTTGGTATTAATATTAATGAAGAAAGTTGAAAGTTTTAAATGGTATTACAGTCATAATGGACAGTTTTTGTATAATACTAAATGAAACTTTGGTGTCGTCCGACCTCACGAAATTTCGCAGACTTGAACTCGTTGATGGCTAAGTATATGACTGAATGACTTCAAACTTCGAAATCTGCTACACTATCTGTTGCAAGGTGTCTCAAACATACCAAATCCATATTCACTATTCTTCGAAATTTGTCTGAGCATTGAACTAAATTGAAAATGTCACAAACTATCGATTAAGTTCAGAAAATTGAATACGTAAAATACTCAGTGTTTTTTTGTATTAAAAACTGGGAAAGACAAAAATTTATTTCGCATCTATATTTAACCTACCGGCTATTCATAGAGCCAGTATGAAAAAAATTCAAAGATGGAAAAAGAGATGAGTTGACAGTTTGTTTGATATGGCAAATAATAAAGTTTACAATAAACGCAACATTCCTTGTGACCTTGAGCTTAAAAATCTTCACTTTACATATAAATTGCCTGCTTTTCTGTTTCTCTGCTTTTTTCTTCCACTTCGTCGAATTGAGTTTGTGTGTTTCAATTAATTTGGAAACTGACACACAATGTTGCAGATAATATGTGAATAACGATAAAGTGTATTTGAATGTCTATTGTTGCTTAGGAAAGCGGACGAACAAACTTAAATAACAGTAATAAGAAAATTTTATAATTTCATTTTGAGCATAATTTTCTTAGGGGTGTTGAGTGAAATGCGTTTGAGCATTTGTAATGTAATATATTGTTCCGATATACTAGTGTAAATCGTAAGTTCAAAATTGGTTGTGTAATATACATACACTGTGCGACAAATAAGTTTCGAGACTGGTCATGGAAAACATCATTAAAAGAAAAAATCTGGATATTTTTAATTTTTTTTATTCAAAATATTCGCCTACAGTTTCAATGCACTTGTTACAGCGATTCAACAGTGATTCAAATGCGTGTTCTAGCTCATTTTGTGGAATTGCCTCTAGTGCTCGTGTTGAAGCTGTTTTGATGGTCGAAATGTCATTAAAAAAATATCCTTTCAACTTCAATTTCAATTTCGGGAATAGAGAGAAATCGCATGTGGCCAAATCAGGTGAATACGGTGGATGATTCAACACACAGACTTGATTCTGAGCCAAAAAATTGACGAGCAATGAGTGAGGTGTGACTCGGTGCATTATCCAGTTCTCTGGATCACGATATTCGGGTCGAATACGACGCATTCTGGCCATCACACGCTTCAAAACTTCGAGATAAAATGCGCCAGTAATTGTTTGGCCAGTTGGAACGAATTGCCTGTGGGCAATTCCTTTGCTATCGAAGAATGTAATGAGCAATATTTTAATATTTCAACATCGACAAAAAAGTTGTTTTAGGAGAACTGTCATAACTTTGCTTTCAACATTGGTATTACCGGGAGGAGTGTCACAGCTTTCAAACGCCGGTCTGTAGACATAGATGGCCCTATTAGTTAGTCAGATATGGTTCGAGTCTCGGAACTTATTTGTCGCACTGTCATATATAAATATATGAAGGTATATTACCTGTATATTACAAATCTAAAATATTATATATAAGACTTACCTTAACTTAATATTTATTTACACAATTCTTAATAGCCCATCCTTCCGATTTGTTCATGTTGTGTTACAGATATTATTGTTCAAATATATCAGAGTTTGACTTATTGACGTTTTGAAGAATAAATTAGATTGTATTGTATCATAATTCATTGTACAAATAAACAAAACTATACAAAATAATTAAAATTTTTATATTATTGACTTGACGTAAAAATTGGTTTCTATCGACATTAATTTGTACAGTTTCAAATTTTTGAACATATTTTTAAACAAAAGTTATATTAATTATTTTTTTTATCAGCACTATCTTACAGAGGGCGTATACCCGTAGGTCCTGTTGACGGGGTTCTTAAAAATTTTCAGTGCAGACCAAACCCTAGTGGTTGTCGACATACATTTTATTGATGGTGTGCGACCACCTGGATAACAAAGTATTTCCTTCCAACGTACGATTCTGGATCGATAGCAGAACATTTTTAATGAACTGAAATTACAGACGCTATTGTGAAAAATTTAAATTTTCGCGTGACATCCGCCATAAGTAGCGCCTACTACACCAAGTTTCTGCCAATAAGATTAAATATAGAGAGCACAATGCGCGAAATTGGTCGGAACGCAATTTCAAGGGAAATTGACAATTCAAGCGAATATTTTATTCAGAAAATTTACCTGGAAAACTCTAGCTACTGGTGTACATATAAACACAAACTCAAAGCACTTTTCTGTTGACTGCGCAAGAAAATGTTTAAAGCTTCTCGTGTTTAACAGTTTTTGTGAAAGACACGGAAGTAAAGTTGATAAGAAATGTCGACATTTGGAACACTATGTAGAAAAGGAAATAATTCCTTCGCACTTGTAGCGTTCTACTCGTTGTATACAGGAGCACTCAGCGAATGAAAAGAACTTTAATTTAAACATTTATACTAAATTGTGCATTGGAGTACTCTTGCCATACGAGTAGGTATACTACAATGCAATGGAAATTAGATTTTGTCATCCAACTGCATCTGTATGTCAATCTTCTTGATTGATTTCACGGTAATGTTGTCTAAAAACATAAGCAGAAAGCAAACATAAGAATAACGACGGAAAGGCCTTCTGATATTAGGCATCTGAACCAAATTCTAGTTTAGAACTTGCTTCCTTCCTTAGAAAGGACAGTTATTCGGAGCCGTAGACGACGTACATAGTGAATATAAAGTAAATATCTTGAAATTTAACATCGACGTACACCAGATATTTGTGAACAAGCTTTTTGATCAAAATCTCCAACATACTGCAATGTCTGACTATGGATTCCAAGCAAATCTTGCCCGAAAGGCAATGACACAAAATCCTTGGTTAGAATACAAGGTGAAAACTGGCACGGCTTTGAAGCAGCGAGATTGGTTTGCACCCTTCTCATCAAACTTGGTATGACGAGATACTCTACGTCGATATGTGCTTGTGGGACACTATTATGATTAAAATTATTATAAAATGTAGTTAATGTCAATTGAGTATTATAATGAAGTACTAAGAAGATAGAAAAGGATTTACATACTCGTAGATTGTCCCAACAATACTGACAAGGGTTGACCATGGATTGGTCGTAAATTATACTTAAACTGTCAACCGATGTAAGCATTTGTTATGGATAATTTGTATTATAATAACCCTTAACCATTTTCAAGAACTGTCTTCTTTAATCAAATGACTTAATTGATTGATTAGAAAAGACGTTAAAAACATACTGCAGTCACGATCGGCTGCAAGCCAATCGTATAATACTCTAGATGAATACTGAACTTCGATTTATATTGTAGTTGGGGATAAAGTAGAATTACGTGTGTACATGCTGTATGTCCTTTATTAAGGACTCCCATTAGATTGCTACTCAAAACTAAAAGACAATATTCAGTGTTTAATTTCATTTCTTGAACTGGGTAAGTCATCGAAAAAAAATGTCCTTTTTGAAGGACTTTCACATGGGAGGTGCAGGAAGGACTCACTCGATTTCTTACATATTTATCCTTTTCCTTGGAACCATTTAAAAATGAACGTGTACAAAATTTCAAATTCGTAGCTTGAACCGTTCAAAAGTTATCGAAAAATATTGTTGAACACGTGTCTTAAGGACATTTTGTATGACAGCTACCAGAAGGAGTAAACGGATTTCACTGATTAGTAAACTCGAACTTCGTTTTTACTCAAAACTAATTTGTACAAAATTTCCAATTCATAGCTGAAAGATTACTTGAGTTATAGTGAGTTTCGTAAATTAAGTGAATGCATTTTGACAGGATATTTGTATGACAGCTACACGAAGGACTAACAGGATTTCATTCATAATTCTACATTCAGCTCCAACTATTGAAAAAGTAACATATACAAATTTTCAAAGTTGTAGCTTAAACCCTTCCGAAGTTATCGGCTAATATTTGTCAACACGTGTTTTAAGGACATTTTGTATGGCAGCTACCAGAAGGAGTAAAAGGATTTCGCTGATTAGTAAACCCGAACTTTGGTTTTACTCAAAACTAATTTGTACAAAATTTCCAATTCATAGCTAAAAGATTACTTGAGTTATAGTGAGTTTCGTAAATTAAGTGAATGCATTTTGACAGGATATTTGTATGACAGCTACACGAAGGACTAACAGGATTTCATTCATAATTCTACATTCAGCTCCAACTGTTGAAAAAGTAACATATACAAATTTTCAAAGTTGTAGCTTAAACCCTTCCGAAGTTATCGGCTAATATTTTTCAACACGTGTTTTAAGGACATTTTGTATGGCAGCTACCCGAAGGAGTAGGACGATTTTGCCCGTTAACGAACTTAGCCTTACAAATTCAACCAAACATCCAGATTCAAAATTTCAAGATCCTAGGTGAAGGCGTTCTTGAGTTATCGTGTTCACGGACAGACGGACGGACGGACGGACGGACGTCAAGCGGATTTGAGGTTTTTAGCCACAAATAAACAAAAAATAATATATAATTTTTTTTCGTCCGAGGCTTGGTTCTATGCGTTACAAACTTTTGGGCTGGATTAAACTTGTAATACTCTATATGATTTCATCTAGAGTATAAAAAGTTCAGAACCTAGCAGTAGCGAGTAGGGCACAAGGTTCAAACTATTATTAGAGAAGAGTTAGTGATTTACTAAATTGCAGTACCTACAGATCTTTGCCAAAATAATTTTGTATTAATCATCATCATAATCATTTATTTCATCTGTAAAATTCATTTATGTTTAGATACAATAAAATGCTTAAGTGATTAGACATGTTTCTATATCTTTACAGCTTAAGTATAGTTTATGGCATGCAGCAATTTCAAATGTTGTATGATTTGACTAAAATTTATACTTAAGGAAAAATTTCGACAAAAACCTTCCATGATTAATGATTAATTAAACTACTTAAAGCTAAGTTAAAATAAATAATAATAACACTTCCTATTCCTATTCCTCATAGAGGGGTGATCAGTGCGTTAATGAGAGGATTAGTATTGTTCCTTTGTTGTAATTTTGTATTAATGCAACTCCTACTATTTAAGAATAATTTATGTAATTTAAAATACATAATTAAAACAAACAGCGTTATATTTTTCCACATTTCATGCGTAATATATGCATAATTTAGTTGGGAAAATCACATGCATAAATGCCTTGTTAATTTCCTCTCTTTAACCAAAATTTAACTCAATTGAAAGCCATTTAAAATTCAGATATAACATATTTAACTGATACAGGCTACAAATAAGGTATACTATTAAAGCACCTCTGTTGTAATTGATGGACCTTGAACACCCATTCGCAATCCATATGACTGGGAAGGGTTTATCGGCAGGACAATGGATTAATCGCTTGAAAAAATCCCGGTTGTACGACAATTTTGTGCAGGATATCACATTATCTACGTATATGCATACGTATGTGAGTATCAAATCCAACGATAACGTATCGTTCAGGTCATTGCAGACCCTTGTTTAGCCATTCGAAAGAATAACGAAAAGGATTCGTTATTCTTGATAGCAAGACAAAATTATACGTGGATGGCAGTTGTTCGAAAATAATTCGAAAATTTGTTATGGGTTCGAAACCCTCTTATGACATGATCCTGTTATTTTTCTTATACAAACTTTTACTTATACTTTTCAGTAATTTCCAGTAGCAAAAATCTTATTCCCAATTATCATTTCATCAACCCCTTCAGTATGACAGAAACGTTTATTCGTTCACTTTATACGAATCGGAGCTTGATAATTACGACATCTTTAAGGAAATTTAAAAAATATCTGTTCAAATTCACGACACGTATGCGTAGGAATTTCCGACGTCACAACAGTAAAACAGGACGAGAAGTAAATGCAAAATTTATTGGTATTAACTTTCAGTCTCTTTCCATTGGTTTCTGCAAGAACCTATCACGTTTTGTTACAATTTAAGATGAAACAAAGATTATACTCGTACCTTGTAATTTGGAAACTGTCGAAAGTTTTCTTTGCCGCAAACAATTTACCATTCTATAGTACGAAATTGGTAAAATCGATTGCTTAACTTTTTAATGAAGAGGAATCTGCGGTAAATTCCGCCCAAAATATGCAGAATGTGAGATGAACCGACAACATGAAAGTTCGACTGTGTGATGGAACCATTACCATTATCAGGATACAGGCAGTAAATGTCGGGCATAGGTTCCTACACAAGTATTCCCATTTATAATTCAATATGGGGTTCATTCCTAGAATAGTCATTAAATTTGAAAAAGTGGAAACATACAATTCCTCTTTTATGTTGTCGATACTTTTGAAACTTTTGCTTTATAGAAGTTCCGACATTAGCTTAATGATATCAGAAGGAGTTTGACATTGCTTAATGAGTATTTTTTTGCATGAAATAGGAGTGCCGCAGTAATAAATTTATTTTCTATATTTTTCAACGTTATTGCTAATTGTAAGCAGTGGCGTGCCCTGACTTCGGTCTAGAAGAGCTGGGGTGGTTGGCAGAGGTTAGTTAAATGAGGAACTTGGAACATGGGTAACACTTCTGACTATCGAAAGAGCAGGGCATTTACTCTATATAAATTTATTTACATCAGTTGAAGTCAGATATCGTGATTAACGCCGACCCACTCAACACCCCTGAACCGAAGTACACCATATTTTGTACTTCATATTTATTAGTTGCGAACATTCGCTTAAGGGATTGAACAAAATTATAACCTTAAGCTGTGAAATGCTTAAAATCAGGTTCAGAAGCTTTCAATTCAAAGAAAGGCGAAAGGTTACGGTAAGAGTTGGTCAAATCCTGGCAAGAACACGAGATGTATGACGTATTTCGACATCGATGAACATCGCCCAGCACTAAAATTGTAAAACAGAAACTTAAGACAAAATCGGAGGTTTTCGAAAAAAATGACCGAAAACTTGTCAAGAGGTGAAGGTGAAATTTTTTCGATTTCGCAAATGGCGGTGCAAACGAAAAGGGAGCTCAACAGATGCCTGAAAAACCAAACAAAATTAAAATTCGATCAAAAATGGGGGAATGGTTGCCAAAATCTTGCAGAGAAACAGAGGAAAAAAACGTATCTTCTTTTTACTCTCCTGGCTGCAATTTTAGGGTTTTTTTTTAAATCTGTTTCCTATTTAGGATCTGGGCTTCAGGTATGGTTGGCAAAAAGAATATCGCAGAATAGATTATTCAGTTATGGTGTCGAACTTACTCGTTTTGATTTTTTTTATTATTGTCTTAATAGTTTTTTTTAATGATGGATAAGCTATGAAAATGTATGTAATAAAATCTTTTTCTAAAATTGAAGCCCTTGGTGTAATAGGTTAGGTTAGGTTGAGAAGGGTGGACTGAAGCAATGTGCCACAGTCCATCACGAGAGATCTCTGTGGATCCATTGTGGTCCCCTCGTATAAAAACCGGGCTCTAGACTATTGATTCCAAATATTGCTCTTCCTTATGAAGAGAGTAGTTCTCTATTAACGAATCATCGCAAGTTCTCATAGATCGGTTAAGGAGAATTTCCCCAAGTACCGATGCCTGGTGCGCGCCAGACTATCACATTCACACACTAGATGCTCCAGTGTTGGCTCAACATTCTCGTCACCACAGCGACACAGGTCAGCCATGGGTATTCCCAGCCTTTCTCCATGCCTCCCAAAGGGACAGTGTCCCGTTAGGACCCCTATAAGTTGTCTGCAAATGTCCCTGTCCAGAGACAAAATGAAGCTAGAGTTCCTCCTATCAAGTTTCGGCCAGCAGATTCTTGCTTGCCGGCATCCCGAGAGATTCACCCAGGCCCCCTCCATCTGTCTGAGCGCTTCAATATCAATCATTCCCTTTACACATTCCATGGGACATAGAACCGACTCGTCGGCCAGCTCCATGCTCATCTCCGATCTCCTTCTGGCGAGCTCGTCTGCCTTTTCATTTCCAGGGAAGTCACTGTGACCAGGAATCCAGCTAATCTTCAGTTTTTTTCCTCATGTTTTTTCCCTTCATATAGGCGTGCTGAGAAGCTGAGAAGCCTCTCGCGTCCAGAACACATCTGAGATAATAGTCCATCAGTCTCTCCATTGTTTTCAGTAAAAACGATGAGAGAGCCCGAGTTCCTCCTATCAAGTTTCGGCCAGCAGATTCTTGCTTGCCGGCATCCCGAGAGATTCACCCAGGACCCCTCCATCTGTCTGAGCGCTTCAATATCAATCATTCCCTTTACACACTCAATGGGACATAGAACCAACTCGTCGGCCAGCTCTATGCTCATCTCCGACCCCCTTCAGCTGAGCTCGTCTACCTTTTCATTTCCAGGGAAGTCACTGTGACCAGGAATCTAACTAATCTTCAGGTTGTTATACGATCTGAAATATTTTTTTACATTCTCCTACAAGTCTGGATTTAGTAATGTGCGCCTCAACAGCCTTGATGGTAGCTTGGCTGTCAACATAAATAGTTATTGTACCATTCACGCACTGTTTTCGCACAATTATTTCAGCTGCTTTTGTCAGCGCAAAAATCTTGGCCTGAAACAAGCTCGAGCTATCCGGTAGCCTGAACGATTCCATAATGTCAAGGTCACAAGAGTACACTCCCGTGCCCGTTCCGCTTTCCATTTTGGAGCAAACGTGATAGCAAACGTGTCTGGGGCGATGATTCCAGATCGCCACTCCAGTCTGATGGGAATATTCACAGCATAGGAATGTCCAAAACTGCAAGACGGTGTCCTGTAGTCGGTGCGCTCTGGCATGGCGGAACACAGGGAAATTGACAAGATCCTAGTGTGACCCACTCTATGCCTCCCATCCAATAGCCTGCCTCACGGAGACGCAAAGCACCCTTTGCTGCTTTACCGCTAATTTCAATGGGATTCTGCTCATGGCGACTCTGTTAGTCCCGACTTCCAACGCATGCCACCACACCAGTGATCCGTAAGTAAGAACAGGTCTAACTACCGGCTGTACATCACGGTAGTTAGACCACTATCCACTATCCTCGGGTTAAGGACCTAGGTTTTCCCTACCATTTTCTGACAAGCGTAGTAAACATTCGATGCCTTCTTGATCCTGTCGTCAATCGTGAGTTTCCAGTTCAACCTAGGATGGAGATAGATTCCTAAGTACTTCACACTAGGGGAGAGCGGGATGGTAACGCCATTCAAGCTTGGGAGCCTGAATTCTCGTTCTTTTTTCCTCGTAAAGAGGATAAGGTCGGTTTTCTCCGGATTGATGTTGAGACCGCATTTACCAGCCCACCTGCTCAAGGATTTGAGCCCAACTTCTAGTAAATCGTTCAAGGTGCCCAGGAACTTACCTCACACCATCAGAACAATATCATCCGCGTAGGCAACATCCTTGACTCCGGTCAAAGATAGAGCCTGTAAAATTTCGTCAACCAATATGACCCACAGCAGTGGAGATAACACCCCACCCTGCAGGGTTCCCCGGGCTTGGTGTAATAAGTGGTCAACTCTTTTTTTTTAATAGCATAAGAGAGTTTGTTCGTTCTGACTTCTTATTGCATTCGGATGAAATTCTGCTGATGCAGTTAACTCCTTATAATTTAATAATATCCTTAATAATTTCAATGAAATCATAAAAAATCAATAAAATAATTTTAATGCAATAAAAGGCCAGAAAAGTCAAGTTTTCTCTGTTGTTGGAAAAATGAGTTGACCCCTTGTTGTTCCAAGGGCTTCATTGAACCCACATAATAGAAATGTTACGCTTTTAAATACATTTTGTCTATAACCTTTTCAACTCGGAAAAGTTTACTTGACTCGAGAGTTTCCAGGAACTATTCTACATGTACTGCAACAGTTAATTCAGCGTTGAAAAGTGAAACGTTTCTATATTTAGTAAATTGGAACACTTCAATTACATTTTCTATTCTGATCATAAAACATCTGACAACAGAGTGAATACGAGTGAAGTATGTAGGAAAAGTTAGGAAAAAAAGGATATTTGATAAAATACAAGTAAAAGGTTACGTCTGAGATATACGTGCCTCAATATTTTGTGAGCTTTCATCTTAAATAGAAAATCGACTCTATCTTCCACAGTAAATTGTTTACTCGTATGTAGATGAAATGTCGTTTTCGGTAGTGCAGTTTCAAATAACTGCAACTTTTATAAAACTTTATTTTATTAATCAAAATAGGAAACAGCACATGCAACGAGATTCAAGTGCATTTATGTCAGTTTCGTAGAAGTTCGACTTTCTAGAGCGAAGAAATTCCTTGAAGCCTTTTTTGATGGCTGCTTCATTATTGAATTGTTTGTTCGCCAAAAAATGATTGAAATGTTTAAAAAAGTGGTAATCGATTGGCGAAAGGTCTGGTTAGTATGATGGATGAGGAAGAGTCTCATACTGCAACTCGTCTAATTAAAAACGAATAGTGAATAACTCCAGCTGCATGCCACCAAACAGTCACCATTATTTTCTTTGGATGGAGGCCTGGTTTCGGCATGTGTTTTGGGGTGTCATCAGCATCAAACCATTGTGCCATCGGCGACGATTGTCGTCCAGTATCCACTTTTCATCGCATGTCACTATTCTGTTCAGAAATGGATCGTTTCTGTTCCGGGAGAGCAGGAACTGCAAATTTCCAGTCGACGCATGTTTTGCTCAGTAAGTTCATGCGGAACCCACTTATCAAGCTTTTTAAATTTTCCAAGGTGTTGCAAGTGCCGGCAAACTGTCGAATGTCCCTTAAAGTTTGGCGTGAGTCAGATTCCACTAATAAATTCAGTTCGTCCTTGTCGATCGAAGGTCCTGGGTTACCACGTGGCTCACTTTGAAGGTCATATCTCCTGATCGGAATTTTTCGAACCATCGCTGTGTGGTTCGTTTGTTTACCGTATCAGCTCCAAAAACCCTGTTGATGTTTTTGGTTGCCTCCGTTGCGATGTGGCGAAGTTTAAACTCGTAAAGGAAAAATACCCGTTTTTGACTCGAATCCATTTTATTCTTTTATTTTCTGTCCAATCACAATGAAGTCTAAAATTGAAATGATTCCATGAGTAAATGTAGGGGTATTTATACTTCAATATCCAATACCACTAGTGCCACTTGGCGGCAGTTTGAGACATGAAAATTGTAACTAACTTCACTTCATAGCGAAAAACGACATTTCATCTGCAACAACCTAATAATTCAATTATTAACACATTTTTGGTTTTTCTAATATCTTAATGTGAATAAATACGGCACGAATCTGCGGGCTGATAAAGAGCTCCTGAATAACAATACAGCATACACGAAGTGTATTAATCCTGTGACGAATGGCTCGAGATTAGTTCAACTAAGAAAAAAGACTTATTAGCGAGAAATTTTTTTATTATACATATTTAATTTTAATTTTAATTTGTTTTGTTAGATATTATTATTATTATTATTCACTTTTTGTTTGTGTGACTGACTGCAAATTAGCACCAATGAAAACTGAATTATATAATTTATTATTATCAAATTTAGGTTTTTTTTTTCATTAACGTACAAAATGATTGACAAAGAGAGTACAAATTACGATTTAAAAAAGTTAGTATGATTGCGTTGAGTCTGTACAGAGTCGCTGACACTGAATACGACTTATTTCGAGGTCAGTTTCTTGAGTTCCACCTCCTCCAAGACTGATCTTTCTTTTTGGTGTCCGAAATCTCTTGAAGCAACGAAATAAATTGAGAAAAGCTTTTCGAAATCCACGATTCATGAAACAATACGTGATCGGATTGCAACAACTTGACGAATAGGCTAGCAACTGAAAGAACGTTATGGCTGAATAACCAAGGTTCTTGTAGATGATCGGTGGATTGAAGAGCGCAATCGTGTTGATCACGTACAGTGGCGTCCAGCAGAGGAAGAACTCGAGGACGACCATGAAGAGCATTTTGATGACACGCTTCTTATTCTGTAGGCTTTTCTCGATGTTTGTCCTGGGAATGAGGTAATGGGAGAGGGTATTAGTTCTGAGTGAAATCGATGCTGCGAATTCGTCTGAAATTACCGACGTAATCCTTGCTTCCGTCGAGTCGAGTATGAGTACTCCTTTATGATAATTGGAGCCTGCAAGCACTGATTATTATATTGCTGACAGTTATTCGCTAGATTCTCTTTAGACACGGCGCGATAAGACATAAAGCTGCGATTGCTGGGCGAACCGTTTTTATTAATGAATACTTCCATTAAGTTGTCAGCTACGATATTACCGTGACCGAGAAAGGACGTGCTAACTCGTAATAGTTGGGGTCATAAATCAAAAGCATACTTACTCGATTGGGTCTTTTTAGAAACTCGCTCTGCACGCATTCCATGCCACAACGTTCTCGAGATGAGAGTGTATGTTCCACTCAGGACAAAAACTGGAACTATAAGCAGGATTATGTCCAGGAAAATGTTGAAGGCTTTCTCATACTGCTTCGACTCTGATGGCCAGAGCTCTCGACATTTATGGTGTCCTGGTGAAAGATAAAAGTTAATGAGCTCTTTGCAATTCGTGCACAGTGAATATATCTTGAATGTGTAGTGAAGGATGCAGACTATTTGGTGAAAATCTGTATGAAGGAAGATTAGGTGATTGATGCAGTTTCCGTCCATAGTTCCATGAGAATACGAAATATCTAAAAGGCGTCATTAGATGGGACAACGATTTTATGTAAATAAACGCTATTCCCGTTCGTCTGCATACTATAAGTTGTACATTTCATTGGAAATGTTTCCAAATATTTCTCTAATTTTTCGTGTTTGTGGTTTGTATTTGGTGTGTTTTTGTCAGACACGAAGTTAATTCAACATGTAACTAGAACTTAAAATTCAATTTTGGAATGGTGATTAAAAATGTTTTCAATTGTAAAAAAAGATGTCAACAGTCGCCCAGACTTAAACTTTATTATCTTTTGGATAGAACTCCGTTTAAAGAATAATCAGGAGGCTATTTGGAATGTTATTTTTTAGGTTGTCAGTAGCATAGTAACCTGCCATTTTAACATTAAACGCGTTTCGGAATACAACTACTTTACAACACTTGGGGATCGAACAACGAAAAATCCTGAAAAAAAGTTCTTATGTAAAGAGTTCCCAAAAGTAAAATTAAGTCGACATTTCGGCAGACCTAAGAGATATAATAAAATTCATGGAAACCACCTCCACAGATCATTTTTTCCATACCTCTGTACGCCAATGCAAATCTAAAATTGTTTTACTTAAGGGGTTACATACACCTGGGACGTTTATGTTTACTAATTTTTTTCGTGCATAAAACTGAATTTAATTGAACAACCATTATATATATATCTTTTAAAGTATGACATTTTATCTATATTGTGTGAAAATTTGGTTGGAAAATTTCAAACGGTAAAAAAGTTACAGTCGTTTTCCTGGGACGTGTTTTTGTTGAGAGCGTTTGCGGTACCAGAGGTACCTCCGCAATTTTTTTATCTAAAAGCCTTTTATGAAGCTTTTTCTGAAAGTAGATACATAACAATAGTGTTTATCGAGCCGGAATTTAAAAATTAAATTTTTTCGGATCATGGCAGTCTCTGGAATTAAAAATGCGATTTTTCACTTCAAAATTGTTTAGTAATTATGATAAAAAAAAAAACTATGCAAGATATCTAAAAAACGGCTAGATAGACACTAGATTATTGTGTGAAACACAACTGTGCAAAACTAAGTCCCGATCGGTCCAGTAGTCGCGGAGATATTCCTGGTAGCGATTTTGAAAATGCTGTTTCGAGAAAAACGCGTTTAAAGTTTAGATTACAGTTTAACTGGTTTATTACAAATTTACATGAAATCGTCGATTCCTGGGCCATATGACGGATCTTCCTGAGATGTTGACGATTCCATTAGATCTTTTTTATACAGAAGGTCATAAATACCCGGAATTAAAAAGGACCGTGAACACCAGGCTCATAGTCAAACAGATGATAAAGGCCGTGTATACCTCCGCGCCAACCGTTAGTCGTTGCTCACCAGGTCGGTTACAAACGCTATAACTTCATCATTACTACCAATTTCTTTATGAAATTTTCAGGGTAGACACTCAAAGGATAGTACTTTTGAATGAGCACCTTTTTGAAAAATCAATTTGAACTACCCCTTAAGTTAAGTGTTTAGTACATCACATACCAAAATTCAACTTTCGCGTATAAGAAGATAGAAGAAGCACCCGCACCCGCACCCTATTCCTGGCTACCCCTATCAAAAATTATATTTTTAGAGCATGCCCTAAAGACGTCCACTTTCATATTTTTATTCCAAGTGGTTACATCTACTCACACCCCACATAAATTTTCACTACTTCGACGGATTTTGAATGGGCTCAAGTACTATACGCTTCAAAACGCGGTAGCGGTCTTAATACCGCAGCTAGCGCGTTTTCTTGGTAAAAAAAGCAAACAAAACCCCCTTATAAAGGGGCAAATGGGTCCTTTCCGGCCAACCCAGAGAAGGGTCGTGGGCGCCAGTGGCTCCTTGATTTAGGACACCCGTTCCTTATGACCTCCCTGATCGAACCACTAGTACGAGGATTTCAATCTCTTCCTTTTACCAAACTATGCACACGGAGAAAAGGCTGAAATACGTCACAGACATTTACCAAGACACAATGTTCTAATAAAATATAAGATAATAGGTGCGTTTTAATGCTCTCCAGAGTAGGATAGTACAGCATAAGTATACGTGAAACAACAACAACATCCAGAATAGTCAACCTACTAATTTTACTGGGTTATAAATCCTATACCGGATAGAATGAAATGGTGTGAGTCTAGGATAATTTCGCTTCAATTCGCTTTACTCGTTTCGATTTGAATGACTATCAGCATTTGTCTTTATCACAACACAAATGCAACAGAATTGCAATAAAATCCAATCCGGTGACAGTTTTATTGCCGTTTGTTTTAAAACAAAGGAAGGGAAAAGAATTACATAAGTGTAACACAACGAAACGGAAATGTCACTTAACTTCAAACTTGACAACGCAGGGCTGCCAAGCTTTATCAATGAAATTTACTCCACATAATACCCTGGATCGTTTTTTGTCGCCTGCCGATTAGGAGCTCTATTCTGGAGAGCATTAAAACACACCTAATATAATTCAAATAATCCGTATAAATGATATAATGACTGTAAGAGATAATTCTACTAATGACCAATTTTTGATATACTGAACTTACTCGATACTCCTTTCTATTTCCTCGACTACACTACCGTATCCTCTACCTTCTTAAATCTAGGGCGCCGCTAGTGCGTTGTCCCACGAAGTCTGCTCTTTTTCACGCCTATGCATAGCTTCTTTCGGATTCAACTCCAGTGTTAGCTTCGTCCGGGTTTCTGACTCCCGACCTCGTTCCTCGCCGTATCACTTCTTTTTCACTCCGCTTCTTTTACTTCAAATACAACTCTCGTTCAAACTTTCTTTTTCTTTTCGTGTCCCGACACCTCTAACTTTCAAAAACCCCGTTTATCTCCGCTTCACTTACCGCGATATCTCGTCGAGCTTTAACAGACCGTGGCTCGCTTAGTTTTCCGTTTTTTTTTCAAAAAAAGTCAACGATGGTTTTTCTCATTACTTCCCCTTTCTCTCAGGTGCAGTTTATATTCTCCTGTCTACTTTAAATTACTCATACTCATTTTTAGCACGGGCCCAAACCTGCTGATCTGCTCTATCGACTCCACTTTCTCGCGGTTCGCGCAGTGCTCGTCCATATTGTCTGTATACGTCGTCGGATGACGTTTCTTGTTGTTGTGTTGACATTTGTGCGGTTTGTGCTGTGTAACCCGTCTTTTCCGTGTTAATTGTTTTCTGTGTTTCCTGTGTTTCTCGTGTTAATTCTTAGTTTGTATTGTGCTCCCAGGTGGTAGTTCGTTATGAGCATGTACTATCGGTTAGTTCCTTATAACTAAAGTGATTCCTTCCTTCTTCGTTATAGGGTTGTATTGGACGCAGGATGGAATCAGCGGCTATGCAGGACGGAGTAACCCTCGGTGAATGTAAGTATATCTATTATGCTACAAGGTTTCCTTTTGGTGTTGTGTGCTTCGGGTATGGTTACGAAGACGGTTCTGTATGATTGAAATGTTCATCTTGGTTGCGTGATGTCTACCTCACTGAGTACCTTTTTTTATTATTTCGATAAGTTCCTTAACTAATCTTGAATGCTAGAGCTAAACCTAAATCTAACTTACCCTAGTGTTACATTAATTATCATAATTCCTTCATCTTTCCGCCTCTTCTCCGTGTTTAATTCAAAATCCACTATCAGTTCTTAATTGGTTTACTTTTAGGTGCGTGTGATAGGAGCGCCAATCGCCCCAGGAAAAAGTGAGCGACATATACAAAAAAACAAGGCAATTCGGCGGTAAGTAAACTCCAGTATAATTCTCAATTCAACTAATAATGATTTGCTTTATTCCTTTACAGGTCGACATAGTTACGGATGTACCCGTAACAGTACTCTGGGTTTAAGCGGGTTAGTTCTAGTGAGGTTTTAAAGAGTAATAGGGAGTATCGAGGGGGTTAGCCACTTTTAAGAGCTTTTGAAATTCTACTCAGTCACTTATTCCCTTCCCTGAGTTTTCACACCTACGCTTTTCGTTTCGTTTCACCATAAAGTAAAACAAGTTGAACTTAAAAGTTTGGGTTTAAATTGTTGAAAATCATTCTGGTGCGTATATTTCTCAATACATCTTACAATTCGTCTGACAGATATCGAGAACTTTGAAAAACAAAAAAAATAAAAATAATGAAGTTTCCGGCAAAGCGGATACATACGTGATCGAAACAATGACATAAATTACGTTCGCTTTGACAATCAAAGAGATTTCTTCCTTTTCTTTCTCTGATGTATTTCCTTCTATGAAAAGTTAAAGCCTTGAATACACGAGAAGGAAAAACTTTATGCAATTTATGGTATCTTCAGATTTCACCACTAAGCATTTTTCAAACGATGGACATGTTTTGGTCTGTATTTCTTATAAATGATTGTTTATTTGTTTTTCTTATATGGAATTTCCATACTCCTAGCGAAATATGAAAGTGCATAGTGTGATATGTAGATCCAATCTCAAGTGCCGTACCGCATAGAACGAATTTTCGGATGAAAAAAGGATCCATGAAAAAATATCGGAACTCGATGGTTCCTTAGAAAAAAATCGATATATAGAAAGTTTGATGTAATATTTAGGACGTTCGTTAATCGTGCTATTAGTGCCGAATGTAAATTTTTCAGCTCTGAAAACAGTTCTCTATTTAGGTACATAGAAATTTTGTTAGATATGTGAAGCATATTTTTGTATGGCAATTTCACGGGCACCAATAATTGTTCATTGTGTTGAAGTACGACTTATGAGGGTTGGTTCTTCCCGTACTTGTGGGATCACAACGGACCCATTGGCGGTCTATGTGTTAGCGACCACCCACCTTACCTAACCTAACCTGTGAGGAATGTATTATAATTTAATCAGTTAAGGAAAAAAAGAAAAAAAAACCGATTGTTCCGTTTTACATACTCACACGATAGATAGAGAACACTTTGGGCCGGAAAACGAAGCAAGGTTAGTATGAAAATTTTCGGTAATCAAGAGTTTCCCTCGACTCCTTCAGATTGAGCTTATCTGCAAAGTCTGGATATGACGAGATATCAATTGTTGCAGAATGTTGGGTGTAGCCATGAAAACTGCGGCACACCCAACTAGAATCAGCGGATAGTTGAACGTACTTTAAATTATATGAAAACAGTTTGCAGTTAAACTTCGATAGTTCGCAGGATTTAATAACTGAAAACAAATTGTGTGGTACAAATAAAATGTGATACAATTTAATAATTTGAGAACCATCCCAAACCGTCTAGAATGGGAAAGGGATTCGGTACGGACGGAAGTGTTCGTCCACATATATACGGACGGCTCCAAAACTGAAGGCGGGGTAGGTGGAGGTTTTTTCTCTGATATGCTTAACATTAGCAGCTCCTTCCGCCTTCTGGACCACTGTAGTGTCTATCAGGCGGAGCTTATGTCCTGGCAGAGGTGTAATGTAATATCTACTAGGGATATTAGCATTTTCACATTTCATTGGAATCGGCTTCGACAACATCAAAGGTCGCCGCAGAATGTCGATCATCTCTTAAGGAGTTGGCTGAACAGTTCAATATTATTCTGTGCTGGGTACCAGAACACAGGGATATTCCAGGGAACTGTATGGCTGACGAACTCGCTCGTCGCGGTACTACCCTTCAGATTATTCCGGAACATCAGAATCTGGGTGTGCCTCTCTCTACATGTATACTGCTACTGGGATTGGACTCAGTTGAGAAAACCAACTCAAGATGGGCGGATGGTATTACATGTCACACTGCGAGACAGATCTGGCCGAAGCTGGATCTAAACCGCTCAAAAGGCTGACTTTGCTCAAAAGGGCGAATATCAGCACCACAGTCGGTGTCCTGACCGTACACTGTCTTATAGGTCGACATGCTTAAAGACTCGGCCTCTTCTCAAACGACTTCTGTAGAAACTGCCTGGATGAGGAGGAGGAGACAGTCCTTCACCTTCTCTGTACCTGTCCAGCTCTATCAGCCAGAAGGAAAGCTCATCTTGGAGCTTACTTCTTCGACTGTCTCGGTGATCTTGCCGCAATGGAGGTCGCGAGAATCCAACGCTTCATTGCAAACTCTAAATGGTTCGACGAGTAGGACCGGATTCGATGATCTTGTGGCAACACAATGGACCTTTTAGGTCTAAGTGTGTCCGTGTTCTCACGGGCAGCCACGCGTACCTATCTACCTAATAATTTGAAATATTGATAGCTCGAACTATTTTTGTGATTCGAGTGTTCGAGTTAACTGGAAAATCTTTACCTAAAAGTACACGTACACTCGAAGGCATAATTTGTATACGATTCCTCTATGACAAATTGATTTTATTTGTCTCTATCCATTCGTGTTTGGAGCCCTACAACTTTTGTTTTCCATTAAGTAAATCCCTGACTTGGTACCAAACTGGATAAAAAACGTTTGTTACATCAAATCTACAGATTACCTTAGCTTGTCAGAAATCTACAAACCAAACTTTTCCAATCCAAGACCAACGACGGATGTTATTTTTTCTTCTAGATTTTTTCCCGGATCATTTCATAAAACATTACCTTTCCTAACCTTACTACAATTATGTAGATCTTATAAAATATATATATACATATACCTATATAAAAAATATATTTTTCAATAATCGATGTGCTAGAATCTTTTTTCTTTCTTTCTATTCGTCCTTATCCGAATTTTATGTTCGAACAGAAGACTTTTTTCAATGTTCAAGACCAATGTGTTACCTATGTGTATTACAGAAATAACCCATATCAATCATTTGATTGAAAGGAAAATTCGAAACGTTGCAACCACAATAAAATCATTGCTATGTATGTAGTACTAAATAGAATCAAAAATGGTTGGAGCGGTATTTTCTATTTTAGTTGTGGCCCCTGCCTGTGACTACGTAAACGTTACCGTCGAAATGTATGTATACTTTTTCATTTATCAGAGTTTAAGTATGTCATGTCATAAGCGTTTATTAACAAGTAGACTGAAATTGGAAAGCAGCAGCTATTTACGTTACCTACATAAACTGATGATAAATTTTATAAAAGAAAAGTATGAAATTGGTTTCGGTACACAGTAAAAAAATTTGTGAAAATAACTGTCTTTAAAGTAGTAAAATATTCCGAATAGATATAGTGAATTTACAAATTTTCAATTTAACAAAATTACGAGTACGCGTTTTTACACATTTTCGTCAAGAATTTACTGGCTGAAAAGTAAAATTACAACATCGAATGAAATTCCCCACTTTTAATGTGTAAAATTTGTCATTGTGTATAACATTACGCATTTTGCATGTAATTTTGATACTTCATGCGTAGTAATTTGTTTTTTTTTTGTGATGTGTATTAACTTCACCGCTTCGTTGTTTAATTCACTTGTTTCGTGGTTTTTTGTAAGTCGTGATTTAAAATTTAAAAAGAAATAATGTTTATAAAGTGTGAAGTTTGTGGCTTTAAAGCAAATAAATGAAATTTATATAATAAACATGTATAGTGTTTTATAATTTCTACCCTTTTTGACCTATATCCTGGTTATTTCCCAAATGTCGTGTGTTGAATGATCTCATTGAATTTTTCTAATTGTCGATTGCTGTGTCCTTTGCACTTCAAAATACGTCTTGGAATTCATATGCCGATCATTCGTCGACAGAAGGCGCAAAAAATTTGACAATAGTAATTTAACTACTTTCAGTGTTGGCACTAAATTGCCTACTCTGAGAGTAGTAAAATGTTTTTACTGTGTTGGTATTGCTATAAATATTAATATATGTAGGTACATACTTACATACATATTTCAATTTTTTCAGTTCTATTTTTTGTGACGAAATATTGTGAAAACTTGAATGAGCCACAGCAAAAAAAGGTACGTTCGTTAACTCTTTCGAGTATCTACTATAGAAATACTCTGAAAGCACGTGTATACGAAGATTGACCGATAACGTCAGAGCGCTTCAAGCTAGGAACTTGAAACTTTGCATACCATATGTAAATATAAAAGGATAAAATAGCATGAAGAAAATCGAGCAACTTCTTAAAGTGGCCCACGCTCAAATTTTGTTAAAGAAAAAAACAGGAAGTTATAATAAAATTTTACACAAATTAATTCGGGGTAGACAGACATCATTATTGACCCTTCACCTACTTCAAGTAGCTCCCATACAAAGTTCGTTGAAATGGATGTCTGCATTTATCCGAATTCGTGGTAATTCGAAAACGCTTGTAGCTATAAAATTAATATTTTATGTACTTAAGCTTTTAAAACAAAAACGATATTAATGTTTATAAAGGCTCAAATACAATACTCGGGATTTTGCAGAATCCCAAAATAAATACGAGTACATAAATAGATACAATGAGTGCGTAGTGAATAAGTAGTGGTACAAAGTTTGATGAACGTTTAAACTTTATGGGTTTAAACGTTTCGTTTAAACTTTATGGAACGTTTAAACTTTGCATTTTTATTTCGTAAATTGACAATAGTTGGAATATTTGTGGAAAATTCCAAATCTTTTTATCCAAAACATTTTAAATTTCTCATTTGTAACGTAAGTAGTTCCTGGATACAAACATCTTCAGTCTTTACCCCTACTTCACTGCTCCTGTCAAAAATTATATTTTTAGAATATCCCATAAACTTGAAATATTAGCCGTTTTGAGATAAAGGGTGTTACAATAACTCGTTCCGAAGTTAAATTAAAATTAAAAAGAAGAAGATGATGGAGTTAATGAAATTTTTATTAAATAATGTTATGTGGTCCATGGCAATTAAGTATGGAAAGAATATCAATCAAATGCTTGCCACGGCTCTAACGGCACACCTCAACCCGTTTGTCCAAATTTTTGATGACATCACTGCACAATTGCTCCTCAATTAGACCACTATGGTTTGTTATCTCGCCCTTCAGTTGTTGAATGGTGGTGGGTTTATTAGAAAAAGAAGAAAGAAGTCCAACGGAGTCAAACCGCACAATCTCGGTGGCGAATTGATTTCGCTGTTTCCAGAGATTATTCGCCCGGGGAACTTCTCCTGCAATAATTCCCTTGTTGCGTTGGCTGTGTGGTACGTCGCACCATCTTGCTGGAACCAAATGTCATCGATGTCATAATCATCCAATATTGTCCACAAGAAGTCGGTGATCATGGCACGGTACCGTTCCCCGTTCACTGTGACAGAGTTGCCAGCTGCATTTTCGAAGAAAATCGAGCCAAAATGCACACCACACAGTGACTTTTTGTGGATGCATTGGCTTTCCAAAGAGTGCCCTTGGATTTTCATCAGCCTATATTCTGCAATTCTGCTTGTTGGCGTAGCTGGAAATGAGTTGTAAGGACATTCGTCGAGTTCTCCCGGCTATGCCGAGAGTCCAACTCGGGTAAGGTCGTGGACGACGGCAGTATTCGGTGCCGTCGCTGCCGACGTCTTTGTTGCGACGGCTCACATCGCAGCCGTCGTCTTGTTGCGACGGCTCACATCGCAGCTGTCGTCTTGTTGCGACGGCTCACATCGCAGCCGTCGTCTTTGTTGCGACGGCTCATATCGCAGCCGTCGTCTTTGCAGCGACGGCTCACATCGCAGCCGTCATGCTGTTTGTGTTGTGTGACTGCAGCGACGACTATCGGCGTCATCGCTTTGCAGCCGTGTTGTGAATCGCCCGCCAGTTGGCGAACGTCTGGCTACCACTTCGATTTCTCGTCCTTATATAGGAATCGAAATGACAGCCAGCGTCCTTGGATCTGTGATCCAATTTGTGAGGAGTGTTTTCGGCCTGAGTGGTTTGGCCGCAAAACATCTCCCCACAGAGTCTCAAGAGAAAAGAAGATTTTGGTCGCAAATCCATTGTCAACTTGGTTTTGCTCATGCATCCAATTGGCGAACGTTAGGCGCTTCAAACGATCAGTACCAACAATTTGCCAAAGACTGAACTACGAAAATGTCAAAACAGATGTCAAAAATTATTTGACGTTTAAGCGTGGTTAACAATAAACTTCGAAAAGAGTTATTGTAACACCGTATATTAATATCAGAAGCTTTTAGTAAATTCCCCCCTCCCTCCGATTTTACCCTTCACTTGCACCTCCAGAACAAATAGCCAGCCCAAAAGGGATACTACTGCAGCTTATCTACAGTAAAAGTTGCAAGCAGATGAAGGAATTCTTAAGACATTAAACTCCCTTTCACCGATATATTCTTTCACCTCCAGCACCCCAATATTTGCTCTCTTGCCCATGAAATTTTCCCTTTTTCTAAGCTCCGTTAATTCGATAATTTGTATCGTTTCCATAATTACACAATCCCATTCATAGCTGTTCTCGAAACCGAAATTATTATTCCAATGGGAATGAAGCAATTCAAGTCAAACCAAGTCCGTATGCTTAAAATTCTATTGCCGAATTATATTTGTATTCACCACAGAACTCAAGATGCCAGCTTTCTCGAGCGAAACTACTAGAATATCTTATTAGGTAACTAGACCAAATGAACCGTATTAACATATGAATTTCCACTACTCTACTTACCTTTACTTGTCGGAATTAATTTGCTGAGGATGGCAATGGGCGACATAAACAGCAAACTTCCTACCCAAATTAAAGCAATTAACTTGTAAGCGTGTTTGAGCGTTTGCCACGTCCTTGATCGCAACGGGTGACAAATTGCGTAGTATCGTTCACACGAAATGGCTACCAGCGTCCATGCGGAAACGGAAACCGAACAGGCTGCAAATAGAGAAGCAATTTGTTAGCACATTTTTGGACTTTGAAATCAAATCATAGCTTCCTGAGCACATAGATGGAATTGTTTTGCTGAAAGCAATGCATGTACAGGACTATCGCATCGCATACTACATAAGTGTCTGTCGAAAGATTCTCGAATCTCGATGCCGTCTTTGGTCGCATTTCCAAATGCCTGCCTGCTCTGGACAGGATAAAAGTCTCCGATTAAATTTCAACAAACGTTGAAGTTTCCTACTGTTCTGGATATAGTTGCTGTCAGTTATTTCCTATCCTAGATCTTAGTATAGTTCTGTGGAACAGATTGCAAGGTCTGTTTGAACTCAGAACGTAATATGTACGAGCAGGTACTGTAATTACCTGAGGAAACTCATCAGATAGAAAAATTGGGTCAAAGCGGAATAGAAAAGTATGAACCCGATGCCCCGTAGGAGTGGAAGAGCATCATGAAATGCTGGAGCTCTTTTAACGCTATGACAAACAATTTGCCTTCTTGGAATTGCAAAATATAAGAAAACAACTTGGCGGAACTAGCAACTGGAGGATTCTTTTTCGACAGTGCCATCGACTTTAACGAGATTTTTATGTAAAGGATATGTGACACGCATCAGGATCCCATTTCACGCCAGATGAGATCCTATTGCTGTTACAACGACTAGAAGATTTATTACACAAAAAACGCTGCTCTTTGAATTCAATGAACTGCTGAGCAATGATACCTTCGGTACGAAGCCAGTACCCAGGGGTTGCGGTCTTCGATGCAATAGGGGCACGTAAAATAGTACGAGCGCGGGTGGATAAGACTATAACTTTCCACGTGCGAGGATTGGGTGTTAAATAAACTCAGCATTCTGTAACAAGCACGGTAAAGCCGTCAGCATAATTAGTATGATGTACTTGATTACTGGAAGAGTACCGACAAGGTACCTTCTTTTGTATTCAATTAATGACAACAGAACCTTCGGGCTAGGAAAGATTAGGGTCATTAGATACACAACACTGACACTCTCTACTTAGGGTTTGGCAGATACGTCTAATTCGGTCGTTTCTGTACTGGAAATAGCAATTTAACATCACAAAAATCGCCTGTTTATGCACTACTGAACATTACTATCAAATTGCGGTTTTGAAGTGTGTTAGTGCGAATATGTGAAGAGTCGGAAAAAAAGCTGTCGGTTCCCTTCCACAATTCTAGTGTTTCCTTTTCTTTGGTATGGAAGTGTGTGCGCGAAATTATGGTTTTCAATGGAAGGTTTCATTATTTCTATCATTTCTTTTATGGAAATTTACAATTTTTCAGCGAAAAGTCAATCATTTCGAATGTTTATAAAGCAAAATCCCATAAACATGAAAATAATTTAAATTTGTTGATTTTTCACCTTGGTACGCATCTGCCAAACCCCTGTTAGAGTGTGAGTGCGTATTAGGTCGAATTTATTTTGCAGCAGTATGCCAACCCAAAGTATCTTTTAACATTTTTTTAGAAACGTAAAAACTGTGATCGACCTGAAATTTCAAAAAAGTTTGCTACCCTGAAATTTTGTGTTCACACGCTTTAGGACTAAAAAAAATGTCCGTCTGTCCGCCGTAGACGCCGTACGCCGTACGCAAAACCGTTTGAAGGTGCGTAGCTTACAAACCCCTTGAGATTTTAAGTTGAAATTTTTATGGTAGGTAGAGTGGGTGAACGCCTACGAGTGGTACCTTTTGGACGGGTGAGGGTGTAAGGGGGAGCGTTTCTAGATCTGAGGAATCGCTTATGCTAGGATGCTGAAAGTTGGAACTCATGAAGTACTATGATAGTGGACCCATTTGCAAAAAAATAGTCGATAGGGGTTGAGAGTTGTGCGAGAAGGGGTGGGGGGGGGGTGGAAACAAAACGCTTGAAAGCTGGGATTGATACATTCTAAAATTTATATCTCCTGAACGAAATTTTGTAGTTGTATTAAGAGATACTAGGAGATTAGAAAGGGGTTAACATTTTTAAGGGGAGTAGTGAGGTATGGGGATCTTTGAATTACAACATCTTCCGATTCTATTGTGCTAGGAAGATAAAATTTGGTTTCTGTATATATAATTACCAGTGAAGTCTACCGAATGTAAAATTTTTGAGGAGGGAGGTGAAGCGCTGAAGGTGGGGGACAGCAATTTTTCAAAAAATTAAATTTTTATATCTCATGAACCGTATCAGATATGATCTTGACATTTTTACAGGAGTTAGGACCAGTAGACCTCTAGCGGAGAAATTTGAGGATGTAGGTGTAGCGAGTGATGGTGTGAGGGGGTGGAAATGAAAAAATTCTGATTTTAATTTCTCAAAAGCCGCAAAGGATAGAAAGCTAAAAATTTATAACTGTATAGAGGTGCTATAGAGACATCCCAGAAAAAATTTTAAAATTTTTGATAGGAGTAGCAAGGTCGGCGGTGGGGGGTGGTTTTTCATATCTCAGAAACGGCTTATGCTAGAAAGTTGAAACTTAGTATGTATATGTAGAAGTACTACAGGAGTAGTTAAAGCAAAAAAAAAAGTTCTAAATTTTATTGATGTACTGAGCTGGAGTGAAACAAATGTGCGTGAAAAGGGGTTTTCCAACATTTTCATGAATTTCGTTATTTTAACCTAAAGAATAACCAGGAGGCTATTTGGAACGTTATTTTTTAGGTTATCAGTCGCATAGTGACCTACACTGCATCTCAGTATTAAACACGTTTCGGACTTCTATCCAAAAAATAATAATGTTGCGCCCAGACTGTTGGCAGATTTTTTAATATTTTTACGCTCTGAGATAAGCCGGACATACATATTTTTTTAGCGGAAAAAAATTCTTCCAAATTTATCTATCTATGAACGTGAAAACTAAAATCTGCGTCAGTCCTACAAAGAAAAAATCTGCCAATGGTCTGGGCGAAACTTTATTATTTGTTGGGTCAAAGTTCGGGAGCGGTCAAGGTTGGAGTATATCATCAGTTGTTTCGAGATTATGAGGTTTCTTGGAAAGTTAATTTTGTTCTTAAAATAAAAATATTTAAAATAGAGATTTTTAGCCGATTAAACATTGAAAAAGCCCGTGTAAACTATTAGAATTTCGGTATATTATGTACACTACAAGCCCATTTAAGTGAAAACTAATTTGCTACCTTATCAGACTTTATAGATTTGACGAATTGTTTAAACATATACAAATCCATTACTTCCACTTGGGGTTTGAATTTCGAAAAAATTGTGAAACATGTTTTTAGGCGAGATCATAAGAAGTAACTCATGAGAAACGAGGGATGTTGAATAATTTGTGAAAACATAAGCAAACCCTTCATACAACCCCCTTACATCTCTTAGGATTGAATATCTAAAAATACTGATTTTGTACTTTTTGGCGCTTATATAGGAAACCTTAGGAAATAAAAATGATTTCGATATATCATCAGATCTAAGCAATATGTAGGAGTCTGTGAAAACATATGCAACCTACTTACACCCACTTGGGGATTGAATATCCAAAAATCCTGAAAAGAGTTAGTAGATAAATATGAACACAACACGAGAATTTCTTATCACTTCTAAAAGAAATGACGGAATTCGTGAAAACGTGTTCAACACTTTTACACCCTCTTAGGGCTGAAAAATGAAAAAAAATTAAAAACTAGTTTTAGGCTATTATTAGCTCTTGAAAGTGAACAGATATTCGACATCTGATAAGTCCTGGCTGATATGGAAGAATTCGTGGAACAGTATACAGCCCTTTTACACCCTCTTAAGGGTAGAATTTCACAAAATCCTGAAAGCATTTTCTAGGTATTTATATGAAGAAGCTGTAGAATAGAAATGAATTCAATATTTGGGAAGACCTAATAGATATGACGAAAATCGTGAAAATATGTGCATTCCATTTTTACTGATAATTCTTTTCGCCCCCCTCAAAACACCAATAAATATTTGAAAATTTTTTTCATCTAAATTACTTTTCTCGTTTATTTACATATACTCGTATATACCAAGTTTCAACATTGTAGCATAAGCCGTTCTATAGATAGGAAAAACAGCCGTCAACCCAAATAATATTTTTCCAATATGCAATTACTATAGCTCTATCTAAATACCATGTTTCAGCTTTATACCATTATAGGTTCCCGAGATATAAAAATCAGAACCTTTTCCTTTTCACCCTCCCCCATTCTCACCCTCACCCTCAACATTTTTTTTCTGCTAAGGGTCTATTAGGCCTACTTCTGGTAAAAATCTGCCAACAGTCTGGGCGCAACTTTATTGTTTTATGGGTAGAAGTCCGAAACGTGTTTAATGATGAGATGCGGTGTAGGTTACTATGCGACTGACAACCTAAGAAATAACCAGAAGGCTATTTGGAACGTTATTTTTTAGGTTGTCAGTCGCATAGTAACCTACACCGCATCTCATCATTAAACACGTTTCGGAATTCTACCCATAAAATAATAAAGTTGCGCCCAGACAGTTGGCAGATTTCTCAAATAGGAACCAAATTTAGAACAGAAAAATTTTACCTAATGAAGTCTGTTCTCACGAATGCTTAGATGGTAGGTAAATGTTTGTACCTTTTGATTTTAAGCTTCGTTTTAATGGCCTGAAAGCCGTGGTAGCTACTAAAAAAACAACTGAAATTAGGGTTTTCAGAAATTGAAAATCCAACTTTGACGTCTGTTTGCTTCTATAATAAATATTGTTGCTTAATGTTTTGTAGATAATTTTATTTTCTAATCTGACGACCAATTTCAGCTTCCTATCATCTTTAGTTCTTAGGGTATTTGAGAAAAACCACAAAGGATCAAAATTAACAAAATTAGCATTTCAGCAAAAGTGTGAAAGCTTTTTAAAAGTTAATAGCTTAGTTTCAAACTAGTAATTCTACAAGATTCGATAGCTGCCAAACATTTGTCAGCTAATTTTTTAAAAGTAGCAAATAGTCGGAAATACTAGTTTTCGGTTAAAATACCGTTTATTTTATTTTTGTGTGAGACTTGACTGAGTCCCTTCATTGAAACAGTCATCTGGAATCTGCTTTTATATTGTGGTTATATTAAATATTTACCTAACAATGGACCTTAAATATAGCTTTAAATCAAATAATGACTGGTTTTCTTAAGACGCTTATTATTTCCCGTTAAAAAAATTAGTCAACCACATTATTCTCTCATGTGATATTGCAAGCATTATTGTTTCATCACACTTTAATTAGTTCTGGCTCGTAAAATGCTGTAGGTATACCAACAAAATACGATTATTCAAATTTAATAGCTTTTAACACGCAATGAAGGAGCTATACAATGTTCTGGTCTGTATATTATCAGCCAATTCAGATACTTAAGTCCTTGTGTGCTTTTACAGGACTTTAAGTGTCGAGAACATTTCAGCAAGTGAGGAAATTAATTGACTGTGTAGTATTGAAGATTTATGCGCATTTTTATTCAATCCTTATTCAGGATTTACTGAAAGGATCAACTTGTTCCCGAAGACGATAAACTTATCCCGTATTTATGGACAGTTCATAGATAGTAGATAGAAAGATACCCGTAGCTACGACAAAGCTGGGCGAATTCAGGAAGAAAGACTACTGAAGCATTACACAAATTGATCTCTGCGATATTGTGATTTAACAGCGAACATAATGTTGTATTTCGGTTTCTTTGAAATACAAAATACTGATAGTGGTCCAGCTGAAAGGAAGTCGAGAGCTACTTAAAGACGACCGAAAGAAATCTATTTACCGAAGCAAATTGAAAACGTAAATTTATATCCGAAGGACATATTGAGGCCTGTGGAACTAAGCCGAAAAAAATTTGAATAGAACGACTTACCTTGTAGATACGGAAGAATTTTGCACATAAACTCGCCGAAAATAAAGTCTCGGAGCAGTGCTCCTACAAGCGTGAATGGCATGCAAAGGACACCAAGCAGCAGATCCGAAACGGCCAAATTAAGCAGGAACAAATTGGTAATGGTTCGCATTCGTCGATTCTGGACCAGTGTCAGGATAACCAGCGAATTACCTATGACGGCCAGAAGAAAGATGACCGCATAGAATGATATTTGAATGCGTCCCATCGCCCAAGGACTCTGGGGGATGAGACTAGCTGTGCCATTTCGAACAGCATCGTTCGTTAAGTAAATGCTCGATGAATTAAAGAAAATTTCCGTACTGTTACCAACAATTTGGAGCGACATTTCTTTCAAAATTTTCGAAAGAGCACTTAATCGTGTTCCATTTTTCACGAGGATTTAGCTGCCGCATATCATCCTAAGACCTTCTGAAATATACAAATCGATTTTTTCTCGCATAGCTTTTCTGAAAAGAGAGCAATTAAATGGAAATTATTAAGATATTTTTCTCCTTGAATTGTTAAAAGTTTAAAAAAATTCTGTACAGTATAAAAATCCGAAACTTTTTTATACTTTGGTATTTTCTTTAATTGGAATACGACCAGCATATGAGAGAGGAAAATACTTCGCTAACTCTTCGAGAATTTCCAAGTCGAAATTCTTTTCGATGATTTTTTGTAATGTGGGTTGAAAATTTCGTAGTATTCAAGTATTTATTTATGTTGCTTTTCAGGCCTTTTAATTGTATACGGTGTTTGATCTAAGAGATAACTTCACTTTCCGAGAGAGTATCCAATTATAAAGAACAAGGTAGATATGCTATAAAAATGAAATTCTAAATGTATGCTATAAAAATGAATCTAATCGCAGCAAAAAAGTAGAGAAAGAAGATTCGAATGAAAAGTTTAATTAAAAAATAATAAAGTAAAATTAAGAAAGGACTCAGCCCAGATAGGAACGTAAAACTTATTTATAAATTAAAAATGTACTGTGAAGAAATGCACCAAAATTCGTAAATTTTATACCATACCAATTCAAATCAATCTGTCTGTCCGTATGTAGAATTTATTATTGGAATACAAAAATATGGACAATTTTCTTCATGTATGTGTTACGAACGATTTGGGTGAGCTGTTTTGTTAAGGATGAAATCCTCTAAAACCATATTTCTATAACCTGAAAAGGTATTAGCGACAGAAGTTGGGCGGGGGCGTGCTACGAATTTTTGAAATTCTCTTCGTTAATATTTCAAAGCCTTCAAGTAAATGAGAGGAATGCACAACTACAAAATGATTAAAAATAGATAGCTCGTTGGAAATCAATTGGTTATGGCACAACCCTCATTAGACCACCTACCAGGTTAAACATTGCAAAATCCTGAAACTCGTTTTTCGGGCTGTATAGAATGCCTAAGAAAATCAAAACTAATTCAGTATAACATCACTCCTATTTGATATATTGGAATTGGTGAAAATACCAATACTTCACATCCCCTTACACTGAAAGAAAAAATGTGATTCTTCTATAGTTGCAGTGACCATAATTTAGTTATTATAACTATATTAAAATAGTTATGGTTGTCCTTGCCGTAGCTTATAATTCACACAAACATACTTTGATTGCAATAAACATATTTGGTGATTTTAAATTAATGAGGTTGTCCTAACCATGCTTGTTACATGATGTAAACGTATTTTATGATAACAGCAACTATATTCCATGGTCAGTACAACTATAGAAATTTATTGAATATTTCTCACAACTATACTATGATTTGTACCACTATGCACGTTGATATTACAAACATATTATGGTTATCGCAATTATTAAACAAATACGAGTACCTATGTCATAAAAAGACACAAACCACAATTTCTTCCACAGTGAAAGGTATCGTTCGTGAGTTAGGTTCATTTATAGCTGTGCTTACAATCGAAATGTATTCAACTGAAGTTGAAATTTTAAAGTTGAAGTGTTAATAATTAAGAAATATGTATAATATATATATTGAAATTTCTTATTTTATATATTGAAAATATTAAGTATTTTTTCAACTTATTATACATTTTTAGTACAATTTACTCTTGAAGATTTGCAAAATAAAAATGTTCATTAGAAAAAACGCAGTTTTTCCAATTACTATAATTTATTATTACAAAGGCCTCTAGCTGTACAGAAATGTGGACTTCATTAATTTTCAGCGATCTGGGAAGACATTTTATCAGGCATTTGACGGGACTTGTCTACCACACAGAGACAAGAAATAAAGTAAATTTGTGATGAGAAATGAATCCAATTTTAAAGTGAGTGAGGATCCCCAGTGCCATTTTTTATAATATCACAGTATCTTAGTGCTCAAAGCATTATGGTTATTGGTTATAAGAACCATACATCATTGTTAGTCTCAACCTTAGCTTTGTTTGAACCAAACATATTAATGTTTCTCAGGATCGTAATTATAGTTCTCACAACCATGTTCTGTAATTGTTACAACCATTTATAGGATTGCCGTAATTAGAATATGTTTATTATAACTCAAGTCATAAGATAGTGAATATTCAGTTAAGTTGGTAGAACCAAAACTATGTTTGCGTTAACCATACAACAAGTTTTCACAACCTTTCATATGTTTCATTCAATCATAACATATTTCTTAGACACATGACTATAGTTGTAATAATCATATTACAAATGTTTTCATGATTGATATAATCATACTATGTTTAGAGCAACAAGACAGTAAAGTTAGCACAACCATAACATCAGTTATCAGAACTATCTTACATCTTGTAATGTGGTTCACGCAACTATAAATTAAACCATAGTAAGGTTCTCCCAAAATATGGTTACCACAGTCATTTTTTCTTTGAGTGAGAGGTTGAATATCGAAAAACCCGGAAATAGATAGTAAGGCGATGGTATAAAAGCCGTAGAAGTAAAAACTAGTTCGATATAGCAACGTGAAAACATGTTCAACCTCTTTTCACCCATTTTTGTCGTTCCCCGTATACATATAAATTTTTTTTTAATTCGAGGTTTTGTTTCCCCAATTTAAAAATGGCTCCTTTTTGTTCTAGGCCTATTTTAGTCGAAATCGGCATCATGAAAGATTTAAAAAAGATGTCTTAAATGCGGCAAGGTAGTCTACTAAAATGAGGTCTTATATTATGCCATATCGTAGAAAAATTCACGAAACCTACGACTATAGGTTGCATTTTATTCTGGAAACCGCCGACGGGAAAGTGAACTCCGATTTCCTCAATTTTAATTTATTGAAAACACTTGAATTTCTAGAAATTTTGAAAGTTAAAATAGGCAACGAAATAGTCGCGTTTATAAACATTTTTAAAAAGTAATTGGCATTAAAAAAAGAAAAGAAAATTCGATGCGGTTCTTCTCTGGTATTTTAAGTGTTCGTCCAAACATTATTTTTTTTTAAACGCCTGGGAAGGACCTTTAAATCGATAATACAGTTTTCGACAGAACCGCATAGTCGGCGTAAATAAAAAATCCGCCGTTTCCAGAATAAGTGTGATTGTTTTTTCCCCAAATCTTGTACTCCGCCACCATTTAACCACCATTCGTTTCAATACCAATAATATCAAAAAAGTAAGACGTGCGAGCAAATACGTTGCTCCAATCATGGAAATGAAGTGAATTCTGTACGTACAAAGAACGTACGTATGTTACATATAAACTCCTAAAATATTATACGTAGAATCGCAGTAAATATTCTACGTCTAGTAGTCTTCCAAACAATACGTAGGTATAAACATATACGGCAACCGCGTACATCGTACCGTAGAAAAATACAGTGTTTATCCAGCTTTTATCCGGTTTTTTTCTTCGTATAGTATGCGAAATTTTGCCTGCCCCTGAATTTCTTTTCGTGTATTGATAACTATTAATACTCGACAATTGCCCGCTAGTTGATAGGCCACATTTGTCTCGGAGTACCTTTAAAATAAGGTTGCAGAAGGTACTCTACCTTTCGCTTGGATACCCGTATACATGAAAGCTTATAAATGGATTCATATGTCCCTTCGTTCGTTGAATCCTGCGCAGAAAAATGAAATAAGGTAGTACCATTCTATGGATAAAAACGCGACAGTCTTTGTACTCTTTACGCATTATAAAGAACTGCTTGTGAAGAACTTCACAAGGAATTCATTACCAACGTTACGGAATGTATCAGAATACGGAATGATAGCACACCATTCATTTGCCGCAAATTAAATTTACGATGCTGTTCATAGTACTCTTAGGATCGAGCCATAAACGTCCGGTAATGTGCCCTGAAACAGGATGAGATCCGGTACACCGAAATGTGGTGCGGCGAAGACATTTTCGCAAGCTTGAGTAAAAATTTGATTTGGTTAAAACCGCTATTTTCGCACTACAACCCCAGAATACCAAAGAATGTGGTACCGCGACAAGAAAACAATTTATTTTACCGTAGCATCGTTCGAAGTAGGTATTGATCCAAGAGGGATGATAAAGGATCGAGCGACCCCAAAAACATTATGAACTCGTATTATAACACACAATTTGGGTGAGTCGAAATTCCATTGAGGTTTTCAGTTTGTATCCATAGCAAGTGCTTGTTGCGTGAGCGTCTCTACACTAAGCTAATGGCTTTTCACATAAATTGAAGCCTTTTGAAAACTAGATGGACATTTGTTGGAGAGTTTGTCTTTGTTTGTTGGCTTCTTTAGCAAATTGGTTCTTTAATAAAATATCAATATGGATAGTACTTTCAGTCACAGTCTCGGCGATTGATTGGGCAACTAAACAGTACAAGGACTGCAACGTCTTTATAATAATTTAGATTATTCCCTAAATTATGGAAAACTATGAATAAAAGGAGTAGGTATAAAAAGCAAGGCGACTTTCGCGTATGAGCGATAGGGGGTATGTTGTTCATATTTTAGACCATAAACCTTGGGGCTGTACAACAAAAATTTTTCACCGGCTTGCCCGATTGAACAAATTTAGATAAGTTTCCCAGTCGGGTTTGAGAGACTTATGCGTCATCTAGCGCACAAAAACTGCTGTCCTCATTTTGTGTTATGCATGGTACCAAAGAGAGAGGAGGAATACCCTCATGATAAACAAATTTTAATTAAGCAATAAAAAAAATAAAATAAAATGTAATATTTTTATTTTTATTGTTTTCTTTATTATTTTAATAATAAAGTATTTTTATTTCTATCACAAAACATTCACGGCACCATTTCTATGTATAATATAAACAATAAGGTCTATAAACAAAATTTAAATATAACTTACTCGTACATCCGAAACGGTCGAAAATCCATAGCCATATCTTATGCCAGAAGGTTGAAACTTGGTACTCGTTTGTAGGTTAGTGGCATGTTAGAATCACAATTTTGAGTGTGAAAATTAAGCATAAGGTGAGTAAAAAAACTTGAGATTACGGTATCTCGCGAAACAATTAGGGGAGCAAACCCTTTACAATTTTCAAAAAAAACATTTTTGTTTTACATATTTCGAAAGTATAAAGCGTAACGTACTTTGTCCAAGAAATTGGGTCAGTTCGGATCGAAAGTATGTCGTGTGCGGTTGATTTTTCAAAGCAAAAATACCAAATTATACAAAACTTTAAACGCGATTATCTCGAAACTGCATTTTCAAAAACTGCTCGTGTTGTAGCTCAAAAAGTTATGGATCGATTTGGCTGATTTTTTGTGAGCTTTCTGTCTATATAAATATCGGAAGGATATATCTAAAATTTTGAATATATCGCGTAATTAAACCACTTTTTTGGGGTAAAAATTGTCAAAAATTGAACATTTACTTGAAAAGCCTCATATCTTTTTTGTTTTATATTTTTTTTTATAATTTACTTTATTATTTTAATAATAAAGTATTGTTACCGATTTTTAAAAAAAAAAATGTGCTACCCTGAAAATTTTTTTTCCACGTTTCATGACTAATAGACACCAAAAAAGCAAAAAAAAATTTCAGTCCGTCTGTGCGCCGTACGGCGTCCGCCGTCCGCCGTACGCAAAACGTTTGAAGCTTATAGCTCTCAAACTCTTTGAGCTATTAAGTTGAATTGTTGGTAGACTGAGCTGACCCCTTCAAGTGACCACCTTTTGAGTGGTGGAGGTGTGAGGGGGGAGGTGGGGGAAGCGTTTTAGACGAGAAATTTTGGTTTCTAGATCTCAATAACCGCATAGGCTAGGAGGCTGAAACTTATAATTTATATAGAGCATCAATAGTAGACCCATTTGCAAAAATATTGCTGATATGGGTGAAGGGGTGTGGGAGTGGGGGGAATAATAATGCGTCCGAAATGCTCGAAAGCCGAGATCGAGACATTCTAAAATCCATATCTCCTAATCGGTTAATGTCACGAAATTAGAACTTAATGAACATCTGTGGGTATACTAGGAGAATAGATCCGAAACAAATTTTTGAGAGGGGGCAGTGACGTACGGGGGTGGGGGTTGAAAAACTTTAGATTACGATATCTCACGAACGCATTGTACTAGAGAAATAAAATTTGGTTTTTGTATGAATAATGATAAATAAGGTTTGCTGAAAGTAAAATTTTTTAAGAGGGCGGTGTAGCATGAAACTGGAGGTGGTAAGAATTTTTTTAAAAAATCACGTCTCATATCTCAAGAACGGTGTAAGATAGATGCTTAAAATGTTCACCAAAAGTAGGCCTAATAGACCCCCAGCAGAAAAAAAAATTTCATGGATGTGGTTGTAGAGGGTAAGGGTGGGGGAGGCTGAAAAGTAAAAAGTTCCGATTTTTATATTTCGAAAACCTATAACAATATAAAGCTGAAACTTGGTATTTAGATAGAACTATAGTGGTAGCATGTTGGAAAAATATAATTTTTTATAGAGGTGGTATGGTACGGGGGTGGGGGGTGTTTTTCCTAACTATAGGCTTATGCTAGAAAGTTGAAATTCGGTACGTATATGTAAAAGAAACAGGAAAAGTAATTTTGATTACAAAAAAATTCAAATATCCATTGGCGTTCGGAAGTGCGGCAAAAAAAATTATCAGTGAAAATGGAATGCATATATTTTCACGATTTTCGTCATATCTATTAGGTCTTTCGAAATATTGAATTCATTTTTTTTCTACGGGTTCTTCATATAAATACCTAGAAAGTGTTTTCAGGATTTTTTAAAATTAGACCCCCAAGGTGGTGTAAAGGGGATGTATACATTTTCACCAATTCAGCCGTATCCCTCAGGTCTGATTAGATATCGAATAACTTTTCACTTCCACGGGCTTATTTAATAGTCACCTAAAACTCGATTTCAAGGTTTTTTCCTTTTTCAAGCCCTAAGAGTGTACAAACGGGTAGAACACGTTTTCACGAATTCCGTCATATCTCTTAGGAGTGATAAGACATCGGATTGGTTTTCTCTTCCTCGGGCTTTCTTTATATATATCTAAAAACCCATTTCAGGATTTTTGGATATTCAACCCCAAAGTGGGTGCAAGGGGGTTGCATATGTTTTCACAAATTCTTACATATTTCTAGTTCTAATGAGATATCGAATTCATTTTTACTTCCTAAGGCTGTCTACATAATCGTCAAAACGTTGATTTCAGGATGTTTGTTATTCAACTCCAATAGGACGTAAGGCTTTCGACATGTTTCTCAGGATTGATGAGATATTAGATTTGTTTGCACTTCCACAGACTTTTTATATAATCGTCTTCAAACGCATTTCCGATTTCATGTAATGGCCCGAAACCAAATCACGAAAAACCTTCTAATGGCGTAACAACTGATATTATAGATCTCGTCCCGGTGTATGACCCAATTATGTAATTCATATGTTATATGAGGCAGTGGCGTAAGTATTCTAGCGCGACCCCATTTTAACCGCTTCCCGAACTTTTGTTTGGGTTTTCAGTCACATAGTAACCTACACCGCATCTCAGAATTAAACTCGTTCCGAACTTCTACCCAAAAAATAATAAAGTTGCACCCAGACTGTTGGCAGATTTTTTATAGGTATATCCGTCCCATTCATCTGTCAGTATTCGAAAAATGTTTTGGTTTTCAGTTTAAGATCAATAGAAAAAATATGACAAATGGAGCACTTTTCGATGTCTCGCAAAAGACGCCTAAAGGAATACCCTATAAAGACGCCATTTTGTTTTGTAAAACAAAAAAAAAATTATTTTAACAGTTGAAAGTTGTAATAATATCGTGTAAAAATTTTAAAATGATGCGATTATTTTATCACCATAAAAAAAATTCATGAAAAATTACTCATTTTCGGGCGTCTAAAGGGTTTGCTCCCCTTAAGCAGGAAGGTGAAATTGGTTAGTGTGGTATATTGGTGTGGGAGCGGAGTATGCTGAATGTAAAATTATTTAAGGAAGACTGTGGAGAACGGAAGTGGGTACTAACAATTTGCGTATCAAGTTTCACATCACAAGAACTATTTGAGATAGGATCTTGAAATTTATACAGCTCAATAGACCACATGTACTGGTAAGATAGGACCCTTGATGGTGAACGCTGAAAAGCTTAAACTTTTTATTTGTATAGATCTATAATAGCGACATGGTCTAAAAATATAATTTCTGATAGCAGTAACAGAAAGGCGGTAGGGACGGTTTATGGTAGAAAGGTGATACAAGGTATGTCTATGGTGATGTACTAGATAAACAGTTGAAGCCCTTGGTGTAATAAGGGGTCAACTCTTTTTTTTTAATAGCATGAGAGGGCTTGTTCGTTCTGACTTCTTTTTGCATTCGGACGAAATTCTACTGATGCAGTTAACTCCTTATGATTTAATAGTATCCTTAATAATTTTAATGAAATCATAAAAATTAATAAAATAATTTGAATGCAATAAAAGGCCAGAAAAGTCAAGTTTTCTCTGTTGTTGGAAAAATGAATTGACCCCTTGTTGTTCCAAGGGCTTCAGTTTAAGTAAATAAAATTTGGATTGGCGTACAAAGTGGGGAAAAGAAAATGGTTACTGAATATGGTCACGAATTTCGTCATATCCCAAAGTTCTAACAAGGTACCGATTTCACTTTTACTTCCATGTGATTTCTATATAATCGCCTAAAAATTCTACCATACCTCATGCCTTCTGGGCCTGGCCGAAATCTCGATGGGCTCAATTATTTATAATCGGATCACATTTGTAAATAACTAAATAAAAAATAAATCCACCACATCTCTTGGGCTTAATTAAGATATCGAATTCGTTTTTACTTCCATGAGCTTTTTATACAATATTATCTCATAAATTCAGGTTTTTTTTTATATTCGCCCTATAAGAGGGTGTTGATGTTAATAAATTCTGCTATATCTTTTAGGTCTGATAAGATTTTGAATTGGTTTCTACTTTCACCAGCTTTTTATGAAATCGCCCAAAAATTAATTTCTAGTTTTTTCGATATTCCATCCTTGGAGGTCTGTACATGTTTCCATGAATTGCGCCATATCTCTAAAGTTTGTTCACACATCGAATTGGTTTATACTTCTATACGTCGTTTCTTACTCTATTTTTACTTTCATTTTTATATAAAGAGAATGTTAATAGCTGTTACCTGTAAGGACGTATTTTAATGATAAAATTAACTTTCGTAATGTCCGCCTGAAGAACTTTCTAAGGCTGCCTGCCTCCAAATAACCATATGCACTGTAATACCATGTAAATGCTACACGATTTCTTAAAAAGAAAATTTAAAATTACTGAATCTATTTCTTTAAAAGGTTTGGTACTCGTAGTCCTGTAGATTTTAATAATCTGAAACAAAGATTATATTTTGATTAAAAAAATCAAATATTATTCATTAGAAAGACATGAATTCACCTTTGTTTCTAATCTTTGTAAAGGATTTTCATTGTGAAAGGTAAAATAATTTCTAGATACAAGTCGACCACAAAAGATCCTTAGCAAATGCAAAGGAAAGGAGTCAATTCCGAATGTCGCCACAATTTATCCTATCGTCAGAGCGTTGACAGAGAAGTTGTAAAATATCCCGGAGCAGATGATTTATTTGAAAAAAGAAAACCCTATCCAAAAGCAGATGTGATCAAATGAATTTCAATATTGAATATTTTGCGGTGTATTGAGACGATTTGATCTGGTGTTTTGTGTTGTATATGCAAATATTTTGGATTCTTCTGCAAACGTGAGATAAATTGTCTGGAAAAACTTTTTTCGCTTTCAGATTGAAGTCACGTAAGTTTCCATAAAAGCCATTAGACGTTGATTTTCCATGAAATCTTTGAAGTCAAATTCAAATTTCTTTAGATTCTGTTGATTTAGGTCGACAACCAAGTTATTTTCGGTATATAAACGTGAATAATGGCTAAACGCTGTCAATAGCTAGAATCTCGTCGAATTGGGAAAAGGATTCCATTGGAAATGGTGACAGGGATAATGTACTGGTTGAAACAATTTCCTAAGGAACTACATAATTTAATAGATTTTTTCCTTCGATGGCTTGCTCTGAATTACTTAATAAAATATCTTGTGTCCTCCTAATACGAGTACATTTCTAATATTGAGGGCAATCATTTCAATTTTTCACAAGGCGTGGGCGCGTTTTTTAAAATTTTTTTAAAAAAATCACGCATAATTGTGAATACTCATGTCAGCAAAAATGGTCAGCTACATTCAGCACATTTTAGACACATTCTTTATCAGTTATCATTAATTTTGATAGTGTACGGAATGTGAACGTGAAATGTTAGTTTATATCACATACGCTATTCAGATAGATAGATGATTTATTTAAATTCATTGGGTTGTATAATAACAAGTAAAAATAATTCAGTGATTAGATCTTAATCTTACATACGCTATTCAGATAAAAATCAATTAGATTCAGATAAGAAACAGTCAACATATCAAAGTGATTTCGAAATCACTTTACGAAAGTTGAAATCTCGACTATTACAGAATTAAAGGCTGAGCCATAAGTCCATTTCGGTATTCTTGAAAAACAAATGTCAAATATTTCACTAAAAAATTTTGACAAAAAAATTTATTTAATTTTTTCAAAATTGGCTTTTTTAACAAATATAATTATTTCACAAACAATCAAACAATGTACGTGAAGTTGGTAACGAAAACCGACAACGAATTCCAGCATTTGGCACCGAAAATATTTGACAATGTGGCATACATGCTTTAATAACTTGTTTTCTGATTTGTTTTAGGCATAAGTTGGCTTACGTGTTAGTTCGAATTTAAGGGACTAAAGCGACTTCTCAAATATTGTATGATTAGATTTAGGTGCTAGTTGCTGGGTCATTCCATCAATAATCGCTGAAAATGACGAAGTTTGTGACCTTACCATCTCCGATTCTTTTAAAAAATTTTGTACTTGGAGAACTAGTGAAAAATTAATTGAAATTCAACTTGTCGTTTCCATCTAATATTTTTTGTTAGTTATAGTATGTTAAAATTTTCGCAAAAATGATGTCCGAGTCCTCTTTGAAAATTCATATCTCTGGTAATTTTTATCCTAGAATAATAAATTTATTTATATATTTATTATTTTAAAGAGAGAGATAGTCACAATATAAAAAAAATACGAATAAAAATTATCCTTGAAATTTTTTTCCAGGATAACGATTTTCTCCTTTAACCTTGAATATCTCCAAATGCGTATATCTTTAATTTATTTTTATTTTTTTACAATTTGTATATTATACTGCTTTTCAAAACATATCAAAAAATTAACTTGGGATGTCAAGGGGATCGGGGTCAAAAAAATCGAAGAACATCAGTGGGTCTCAATTAAGGCTAGTTTAGTTCTCTAATAATTTAATGCGACTTTTTGACCCCGATCCCCTTGAGATCCCAAGTTAATTTTTTGATATGTTTTGAAAAACATTATAATATACAAAACATAAAAAAATTAAAACAATTAAATATACGCTTTTGGCGATTCTTGATGAAGTGACCCTTTTTCTATAAAATAATTGAGAGTCACTGATGTTCTCCGATTTTTTTGCCCCGATCCCATTGACATCCCAACTTAATTTTTTGGTTATTTTTTGTAAAACAGTAGTACAAAATACAAAAAAATAAAAAAAAAGTATTTTAAGATATTCAAGGATAAAGGACAAAATCGTTATCCTTGAAAAAGAATTTCAAGGATAATTTTTATTCGTATTTTTTTTATATTGCGACAATGTCCCCCTTAAAATAAGCCCTATTCTATTATTCTAGGATAAAAATTACCAGAGGTATGAATTTTCAAAGAGGACTCGGACACCATTTTTGCGAAAATTTTAACATACTGTTACATGTAAACCTGGCAACCGCGCAACTCGATCGTTTCGCATCAACAACCAAATACCTAGTTGCAAAATAACCCAATCAGAAACCTAGCTGAAGTTAATAAGGCGAAACAGCACGATTGTAACTTCCTTCTTATCGAATGCTCTCCAATGTACTAGAACCCTATACATACACCACTGAACGAAGATCAAAATCGAAAGCTCTAAAGGTTTCGAGAAACATCCACATCACCGAGCGAACATTCAAGTACATCCTAGACTGCAACCGGATAGTATAAAAGCAGGTGAAGCTTTCAGCGAAGAGATAGTATTTTTTATTACGTCGACTGTGACAGCCAGCGTGTATACGCGACCGTGTTGGTAGAGAGCGAAAGTGATCGAGTCAAGCGATATAAATAAGCGGGCAGTGCTGCCATACAGTGCGAATTATTGTGCGAATAGAATTAATAGTGCGATTGAATAAATTATCACTTATTTTTATTTTAACCGAATTGTGTTTCACTTGAAATCCCGGCGAACCCCTAGCTCGCAACAATACTATTCTAACAAAAAAATGAGATAGAAACAAACAATTAAATTTCAATTATTTTTTTCACTAGTTCTTCAAGTACAAAAGTTTTCAAAAGAATCGGAGATGGTAAGGTCACAACTTTGGCGATTCTTGGTGGGGTGACCCAATTATTAAAATAACATAAAAAAAATCCTTTTCGAATTCGGTCATAGCATGAAATAGCTTCTTCGGGTTTTGGACAGCCATAAGCAGCTTGTATAGCTTACAACAACTGATCGACCAATCCATACTCAAGTTGGCGTAACATGACATATATTTGGGGTTTTGCGATAAAAAAAGATAATAAATATAAAGTGAAAAAGAATTTTGGAAACAGTTTTTTAAAAATCTTGGACAGATCTAGTGTCAAATAGCAAGCACGAGAGAGCAACTTTTTGGTTGCTTTGGATACACAAAAGCATACAAAAACCGCTAATAGCAGCTATAGCAGAAATCATGAACACATCGTAAATGAGCCAGAAAAAAATTTCTGGGGGGTCCGTGAAAAAAAAATTATCCCCCTTACATTTTTTAAATGAAAAACTGAGGGATCCAGGAAGCGCTATAAGCGATACAAACCCTTACATGTGTGAGAGAGTAAAATATTCGTGAGCAGCAACCAGCAAAATAAATATTATGGGTATATAGTATTATAATGAAAATGCAAACTATTATACGAGTATATATGTATGTATGAATTCATTTTAGTGAATAAATGTAATAGAAAAAAATCTGCCAATGGTCTTGGCAAAACTTTATAATTTTTTGGGTCAAAATTCGGGAGCGGTCAAAGTCGGAGTATATCATCAGTTGTTTGGAGCTTATGAGGTTTCTTGGAAAGTTAATTTTGTTCTTAAAATAAAAATATTTAAAATAGAGATTTTTAGCCGATTAAACATTGAAAAAGCCCGTGTAGACTATTTCGGTATATTATGTACACTAAAGGCCCATAGAAGTAAAAACGAATTTGCTACCTTATCAGACTTAAGAGATATGACGAATTGTTAAAACGTATACAAACCGATTACATCCACTTGGGAGTTGAATTTCGAAAAAATTGTGAAACAGTTTTTAGACGATTTCATAAGAAGCAATTTGTTATCTCATCAGACACTTGGAATTTTAAAAATTTGTGAAAACATAAGGAAACCCTTCACACCCCTTGGTTTTTCAATTTCGAAAAATCGTGTAATTTTATATCTCATCAGAACTAATGAATGGCAAAATTGTGAAAACATATGCAAATCCTTAGGGGTTGAAAATCCAAAAATTGAAAAATGGGTTTGTATGCGATTATAAATATAAAAAGTTTGTGGAAGTGAAAAGCGATCTAATATCTCATTCAAACCTAAAAAACATGTCGCAGCTGAGAAAAGTATACAACTCCCTTATACGCCTTAGGGTTGAATATCTAAAAATACTGAAATTGACTTTTTGGCGATTATATTGGAAGCCTTAGGAAGTAAAAATGAAGTCGATATCCCATAAAATCTAAGCAATATGTAGGAATTTGTTAAAACATGTGCAACTTCCTAACACCCACTTCGGGGTATATCTAAAAATCCTGAAAGGAGTAAATAGATAAATATGAAGATAGCGCGAGAAAGTAAAAACCAATTCAATTTCTTATGACTTATACCCTCTGAGGGGCTGAAAAAGGAAAGAACTTAATAACAGGTTTTAGGCGATTATTACGCAGGCCTGTTAAAGTGAAAAGATATTCAATGTCTAATCAGACCTAAGGGATATAGCAGAATTCGTGGAAATGTATTCAACCCCATTACACTCCCCTAGGAGTCGAATATCAAAAATCTTGAAAATACTTTCTAGGCATTTATGTGAGGAATCCGTAGAATAAACATTAATTTAATTTTTAAGAAGACCTAAGAGATATGATGAAATTCGTGAAAATATATGCATTCCATTTTCTTTTATCATTTCTTTTGCCCCATTTGTACGCCAATGGATATTTCACATTTTTTTAACTGAATTGCTTAACTAGTAGATCTACATACACCCACCAAGTTTCAACTTTCTAGCATAACCCATTCTATAGATAGGAAAAAACCCCCCACCTCGTATTCTATAAAAAAATTATGGGTTCTCGCGATATAAAAAGGGGAAATATTTCTTTTTCGCCCTCCTCCACCCTCTCCCCTTACACATACACCTCCAATTAGGCCTACTTCCCATAAAAATTTTAAACAACTATCTTGGAAGGTTTCTTATCCCCCCAACTTCTATGCTCCACCACCCCCTTTAAAAATTTTACTTTTATCAAACTCCATTTTTAATGACATACCAAATTTTATTTTTCTAGCGTAATTGGTTCATGAGATATCGTAATCTACAGTTTTTCACCCCTACCCCTCGACACCGCTCTTCCCCCTCAAAATCTTATTTCTAGTCTCCTAGTATATCTACAGTCCGTCTTTAAGTTTCAATTTCATGACATTAACGGTGTAGGTGATATGGATTGATTGAAGAAAGTTTAATCTCGGCTTTTGAGCGTTTCGAACGTTTTTTCCCCACCTAATTCGATTCCCTAAAAACATGCTATAACATGTTAAATTGTGATTACTAGTTTTGAAGATAAAACAGTTTTTATGAGGAGAGTACATGTCCAAAAGACTTTTCTTTACCATCCTTATCTCATCGGATATTGAAACCTGACCCATTTTGTAGAAATTGTTTTTTATCAAAATACAACAAGGAATCACTCCTTAAAATATTGCCACTCATGTACCGACTCTGTCGGTCCCCCTGGCTACAGCCTTGGATGTGACAGTGCCATTTGAGATATTTGTTAACATCAATTTTACAGCTCTCCATAGTTTTATACCATTTCTTTTTTTATACCTTCAAGTGTATTGTTTATTAGAACCTTTCTAAAAAGTCTCAGTTGTTCCACTTGAACCGATATTAAAACTCGTCCAAATACGATCCGAACTGAATTTATAGTTAAGGCGTTTATTGGCTAAACCTATTATACTTCAAGTGAGCAATAAACATTCGCAGAGAAAAGGAAATTCGAATAGACCCTTTGTATCAACATTGTACGCGATTCGTACGTGATAGAAATGGTGAAATGTCGTTGTTTTGAAAGAAAGCAGTTGTTATTTGATGATAGTCCATAAAAGACCGACGCTCATTTACCATTGAAAGCATTCCTCCTACATTTTCTTTTCTTTGTCATATGCTTGATTGTGTTTTGTCCACTGAGATTTTATGCAAACAATAGTATTCTGGGGAGAGCGATGGAAATTCTTCAATCAAAAATATCAACGACGCAGCGCGTTATATTAACATCAGAAGAATTTGAAATTAGCAAAAAAGCGGGCAGTCCATCTTATTGATACTAAAGAGTCTGGGCACTCACGAATCCACATGATACTTGAGAAATAAACGTTTCCGGCATCAGAATGAAAATCGCCATCAGTTTTCCTCGAGAGAGCATTAAATGAAAATTTTAAAACGTACGTCAGTTCGTTTGAACAAGAAACAGAGAACATTTGCCTTTGTGATTAACACTGAAACTGAGCTGCATATTAAGTGTGCCGCTGTGGTTTTCAAATATAGATGGCAAACTACGATTTTCATCTTACCACTCATAGATGGCATTGTCGGGTATTTATCGGAATGATTTAACATGACTCCCGCATTCTCTTTATAGAGACGAAACTTGTATAGCTTCTAATTGGCTATTTCAAAAGTCCTGTCCCGTCGCACTGAAAGCATTATGCTTATAAATAATGTATGCTTGAAATGAAAAGGATTTTATCTAACACTCCTAGTACCACTTCAGACCGCACTTTCTTTTATATGAACAAAGCTCTGAATATCCAAGAAAAACAAACGACCGATAATAATGAGAAAAGAGATGTACTTTGATTCCATCCTTTGAATTCGGTATTTTTGCTTTATATCCTATATAAGAAGGAATGGGTACTTATTACATATTTATGTGACTCAAAAGTATGCTTGGGACATAAGGGAGATTATTCAATAAGATAATATACCCCTAAAATACATTATCAACCATTGTACATAATCGACTATAGATCACTTTAACAGAGTTTAATAAAAGGTTTGTAATCATATTGACGAGTCAAATTGAACATTATGTGGAGATTTATTGCAAAGAGTTCACAATATGATTTAAATCTTTTTTTTTGGGTTTAATAATTTAAGGCAAGGTAGGTGCAGCTGCTACTAATAGAAAGCCAGAAAGGTTCGTTCGGAACACAGTACTAGGCTTTAGAGTGGAAGCCATGTTTCGAATATTTATGCATCAGGATAAAAAAGGTAAATAGCTATAATGTCTCATACGGAGATGAATAAAAGGTTCCGTCAAACTAAAGACTTCGAAGTAGATGTAGCCGTGAACACTCCCACTCAACTTGCAACTCTTCCCATCCATCTCCAAATTGCTACGCCATAATGTAAAACTGGCATTTTAGGAATAATTGCATAAAATAACCGTTCTTGTGATAATTAAACTTTCGAAGAAAAATTAAAAAAGTTTTTTTTAAGAGTCGATTAATTTTTGATTCGGCTATGCAAAATTTAACCAATTGAACTATGGTAGGTAGAAGAAGTGAGCAATAAACTGATTGGGAAAAGATCCTTCTTGCACATTTTTAAGGACGTCCTTGATCCTGTAGTTGGAGGACAATTAATTATTAATGCTTAAGGAGTTGCAAGTTCCTATTCTGCTAAAGGTTTGCTTTAAAAGTTGTTTCAATTAGCGGCTTCCCAAAGCACCCAAGTCATATCAATCGAATATATTTTAAATTTAAATTTTTGTGATTTTTGAATGGACGATACCCATGAACATGATGATTTCGCTTATTTAACGGTTCTGTCTTACGAATTCTATAAAAAATCAGGATACCAAGTTTCAAATAATTCGTTATAAAGATAATTTGCTATTGAGAGTATTCGTTGACGATTATAGGTATAATATTTCCAGGTATTTGGAAATCTTAGTTCTTTTACTTCTTAAAATTGTCTGTTATAGGGCACACAACTTCGATTTACTACTCATCAAACTTCGATTTACGAGTAGTTTAGGAAAAATCGAAGTTCATAAAATATCGCTCAGCATAGAGAAAGTATTCCCTACTAGCACTCTACCTTCCATAAGGCCTTAACGAAGCTATTTTCCTGCCTCGGTAAGGCCTTATGACAGGTAGTAGGGATTACATCCAGGATATTACTTAAAAAATTTATGATAATGTGTTTAATATCTAATTAAGATACTAAGCCGTTTATTTATCATCCTCGTACTTGATAATGCTTGCAATGTCGCAGAATACTTGCACTTCATTCAAATTTTACTTTATTTATTTTTAATAATAAAGTATTGTGATCGACTAAAAATTAAAAAAAAAATTTGCTACCCTGAAACGACGTCTGTCCGCCGTAGACGCCGTACGCAAAACCGTTTGAGATATTAAGTTGAAATTTGTATGGTAGGTAGAATGGGTAAACCCCTACGAGTGGTATCTTTTGGATGGGTGCGGGTGCGAGGGGGGGGGGAAGGGAGGGGGGAAACCGCTTATGCTAGGATGCTGAAAGTTGAAACTTATGTAGAACTATGATAGTGGAGACCAATTTCCAAAAAAATGGTTGATAGGGGTCAAGGGGTGTGCGAGTGGGGTGGGGGATGATTTTTCATATCTCAGGAACGGCTTATGCTAGAAAGTTGAATTTTAGTACCTATATGTAGATGTGCTACTAGAGCAATTAGAACTAAAAAAAAATTTAGATTTTTAATTGTGTACAAAGATGGAGTAAAAAAAATGTCCGTGAAAAGGGTTTTTTCCCACATTTTCACGAATTTCGTTAGATCCTTTAAGAATGTCGAGTTATCAAATTAATTTTACTTCTGCGTACTTTTTATATAAGCGCTAAGAAAGGTTTTTCCAATTTCTTCGATACCCAACCCCTAATGAGGTGTAAAGTGGCTGTGTGCATATTCACGAATTCCGATATATTTCTTAGGTCTAATAAGATATCGAATTCACTTTCACTTCTAAAAGATTTAAATATAATCGGGGAAAAAACCTATTAAAGTATTTTTTGATATTAAACCCCCTGAGGAGTAAGACGCTGTTCAAGTTATGACGAATTCCGATTTTTTTTTAGGTTTAATGAGATCAAATTCACTTTCACTATTGAATCATCTATTGAAAAAAGGTAAATAAATAAAAAAAATCTGCCAACAGTCTGGGCGCAACTTTATTATTTTATGGGTAGAAGTCCGAAACGTGTTTAATGCTGAGATACGGTGTAGGTTACTATGCGACTGACAACCTGAGGAATAACTAGGAGACCATTTGGAACGTTTTTTTAAGTTTTCATTCACATAGTAACCTACATCGCATCTGAGAATTAAACGCGTTCCGAACTTCTATCTAAAAAATAATAAAGTTGCGCCCAGACTTTCGGAAGATTTTTTTAATTAGAGTTGCGGGGTGCTATACTGTCTGCACCCTTGTTATTCATATATCGCTTTTCTCCTTAATCCCTGTTCCCTGCCCCTCAAACCCACCCAAAGGAGTTTCACCATGTCAAGCTTTCAGTATTTAAGGTATGTAAAATTTTAGTGCTGCGATTTTAATTTTATTTAAATAATAAAATGAATTTGGCATGTACTCTTAACTTATTTTAATAAGCCCGTAACCTTAATGAATTTAAAAAAAATTTATTATACTGGATTACATTAGTTTAAGGGGAGCTTGTAGGGAGTGCAATAATTACAATTTTTGAGACCCATTTTCTCTTAAACCGCCAATTGTATCACTCTAATTTTTTTCCATTTTTAAAGCTCTATTAGTACTACTACATGATCGAAGCATTTTTAAAAAATCGCTTTACTTTTTTTATAACAGCTGTTCAAAGATTGCTACTTTTTGAACCTTCCTTTATAGCCTACAGGTTGATACTGCGTTATTTAAATTTGAAAATCTTTGATCAACTAATTCTCTTATCCAAAACAAAAAAAATGAAAAAAAATGAATGAATTCTGATAAGCGGTTGGCGAGAAAACGGGGCAAACGCTTCAAAAAACATGATTTTTCACGAAACCAGTTTGTTGACAACTTTTTCTTTTACAATCTTTTGTTGATAAATTTTCGTCATTTTTCTAGTGTTTTTTATACCTTGTAAAATAACTGTAGCAACATTGATTTTTATCATTTGAAAATAAAATCATCAGATGATACGAGTATTATAGATTTGATCAACTTGAATTTTTTTTTTAATTTTTCCATTTTAATTTTAAAATTTATTTATGGGCACTTCCAGCCTCCAAATTTTAGAAAATTTCTAGGGATTTGTAGTTTTAATTGATAATAAAAAGAAAAATGAATCCGTCGTACGACTAAAATATTCGTACGACTAAAATATTCGTACGACGTATTCGTGCCGACAGACAGACTTTGTTTAATATTATCAATCAAAATCCAAATTCCTAGAAATTTTCTTTTATGACATTCTTGAAAGTGTTATAATCTACGATTTCAAATAATTTTCTAATAACTGAAGATTTGACAATAAGCAGAAACCCGAAAATTCGTATCGGAAAATTCGTTCAGTCGTGTGCAATGTGTACAGCGCCTTAATATGTAATATGAATTAATCGAGCAAATGAGAGATGTAATTGGAAAAGTATTTACCAGCATCTAGAATGATTTTATATTAAATTGTAGTAGACTCCTCACCCCTAACACAAGGATATGTCCTCAGCAGGGGGAGTAGTGCAATAGCATACTTAGACTAAGAATATTTGAATAAATAAAGCATTTATAAATAAAAAAAAAACTTGTGGGCACTGGATTAGTAGCCTAGCACGCATATCACTATGACACTAGTCTCCGACATAATCATCATTTACGAGTATAGTCTAGTCAGTTGTATTATTATAACACACGCCTTACGAAAAGTAATTATCTTCTGGAAATGTATACTTAAAGAAATAAATATTTCAGGAATTACTTCTTAATTCGAGCCGGTAAGTGCTCCGAGATTAATGGCACCCTTAAATTTTACTTAGGCTGGAATTAAGTAGTTCACATTATACTCAAGGAAGCAAATTAATGATATAAATGCTTTTCATGTACGAGCGTGTATCATAGACACCCGTTTTATAAAGGTGACATCAATGGAGCAGAATATTACGGAGTTAATTATTAAGCAGCTAATTCCGAAATAATCCTTTAAAGTTGGAAGTTATATAAGATCTTGGCTTGGATCTGTGCTCGTGAGCTTGTTTATAAATATATTGGATATAATAAAATAATTTAAACGATCCTTATGAACACTATTCGAGCTTCTTTTTACTAAATAAATCTGGCGAAAAATTTAGTGAAATTTTTCAGATCAAATAGGTCTTGAACAAGTGAAATAAAAAAATTTACCAAATAAAAATTTATCGATTACACTATCTAACTAGATTTACTAAAAAAACTTGTTATGTTTCGGTTATGTCTATGCAAAAATAAACCTAAAATTGGTTATCACATTAGGTAGGAATTAGTCATTGAAAATGGGCCATCTATAGCAGTGCCTCAGCAACAGGCTGTTATAAACCAGTATAAAACATCGCATTCGGTTAACGTTTCATATTTATTGTGATAATAATTGGAGAAGGACTTAAAGACGATGTGAACCAATCTGCAAGAAACATGGAGAATAAAAATCCATTCTCAATTTCAAAAGTTTACACTTCACGCAATATCTTTCATTTTTAGCAATTCATTGATAAAGCCATGATACAGGACAACCCAGGAAGTCGGGTAAAAACTCCGAAGGTGCCACAATTTGTTAAAAGTCCAATCACTCAAGGAAAAATCATCCAACACCCGTCAGCACAATTTCTTGTGAAAGTGACGAAGATGATTTTGTACTTGGAAAATTTAAAGTTAAAATATTTATCATACTTCATAACCTGGTGGGGTTTTCCTACGAGTAAATGGAGTATTTTATCCGCATTTCTCCTTAACCGAAATTATTATTAACTGAAATTACATTTCAAAAGTAGATGACTTTGAAAAATAAATCCTAAGATTTTTATACAACAAGTGTCCTACACTAATTTTTTAATATAGTATAATAATTCAATACATGTCCGTCCTTCCCACTCTTGCTCAAATACCCATATTTTTAAAATTTATTTCAAATGTTAAACAGGAAATCGAATCCAGTTCTCTTTTATTGTAAATCAATAGCAATTTTCTCCAATCCTGAGTATTAACTTTCCAGAAAAAGAAGATATTTCTCGCAAATAAAATCATCTCAAATCAGGGGATTGCTGAAATCATTCGTTTCCTTTAAGGATTTAAGGGTTTTAAATTCACGCGCCATCACCGGAAGGCACTGACGAGCTAACCACAGTGCGGCCAGATTAAAGTCAAGGATCAATTTCATCTGGGACTTGCTTAGGTGCGATTGATTCAATAAATGTGCCAAAATAGGTGAAATGTGAAACTGGAATTATATTTTTTGAATACCAATAGTGTTTATATATAGCTAATACGTAGGAATAAATATGAATTCTGTGCTCGAAAGAGGATTACATCTTTGAATGAACTTAAATTTTGATTGAAGGTAAGTAAGAGAATTTTCCGGTAAAATTTAAAAATAAAGTTTCCGCCAATTATTGATGGCAGCTGACAGTAAAGACGGATCAAGTCACTAATAACTCAACAAAAATTTTAAACGGTAAATCCTAGTACTACCTAGAAGTGAAACGAAATCTCCCATAAACATTTTCGAGCAAAAATTGTTAGTGGATTTTGTATGTGATTTGACAGAAAATTTACTTTTCGCTTCTAGTTAGTACTAGGCATAAGCCAGTGCAGAGTCTGTCTAGCAGGATTAAAAGCCTCTCAATTATTTTAATCATCACCGAAATGATATACAATAAAGGCTATAGATGAAAGCAGGAAAATTACGTATCCTTAACTAATCCTTATCATCAGTCATGTAATTTGTACCTCTGTATATTCAGCAATTCACAAGCGAAGCACCTCATCCTGTTCAATGCGTACAAAGTGCCATTGGAGAGGATACCATAAGGGATTATTTTCGTAAAGCCCTAAACCACAGAAATTTGTAAGACGTTTTCTCATTGCACCAAAGTATCCACCAGACGAAGAAGGTTTTTCAAGGAACATCACATAAAAGATTTCTTTTCGCCACGAAATACGAATCCTTCATGTAGTGATGTTTCGCCCTCCGAGGGTTATTAAGTCAATCAATGCTCGGAAAATAAAAAGAGCACGTTTTTATTTCGCTGATCGTATATACGAAATCGTTATTATTTCGACGTCAAAGGAACTTAAATGAGATTCTGTATACTTGTATATAATACAGGTATAATAGCGGAATCATTTGTAGGAGAACGTCGGCTCCATAGAGAAACCAACCCGAAACGAAGAAGGTAGGTTATGCCATAATCCCATACAAAGTTTATGGGGTGTGTGTGTGGTTTCAGTTGCCATCATGTGTGGTTACATTCCGCAAGATGGAAGAATCCATTAGATTTGGTTAATGTACCAAAAATGTTCGGAATGACTGTAGCAAGTGCGTATAACGACATTTTACAAGACGGACAACAAACGTTCAAGACAATTTATTGTACGCTAAATTGAAATGTGATTATGAGATAAATTTCAAGAATGGAATAGTTACCTACCTTTTTCTATTTTTTATCGTTCTTTTCGCAGCATTAGCAAGTCACCAATCATTTTAAATCTTTTCCAAATTTGTACATACATGAAACCTTGTTTACATGTGGCGAATAGGGTATTATGGGATGTCATTGATACATAATAAACATAATGACCTTCCTCGCTATTTATGGTACCTATCCAATCTATAGATCAATACCAATTTATAAATGTCCGTTGAAAGTTTGTGATGCAGTCAAAGTTCAATATGAGTCTAGTCCAGGTATAGTCCTCATAATTGTAGACCAAACTTATTTCATTGAAATTCCGGATAGAAAAAAAATGCAACCTAGTTAACGTTATTCGTTTTATACAATAGGTGTGTTTTTTGCGAACTTATCCAGATCAGAGCAGGTTAGAAAATTTATATACAAAATAACAGCAACATTACTGTTTTTATGACTTTTTTATAACTTTTTTCCATAGATAGTAGGCTAGAATAGCTGCCCACGAGTCAGATATTCGCGTTAAATTCTCTAATCTAGCCTACTATCTATGGAAAAAAGTCATAAAAACAGCAATGTTGTTGTTATTTTGTATATAAATTTTCTAACCTGCTCTGATCTGGATAAGTGCGCAAAAAACACACCTAATATAATACTACACTTAACAAAGTTTTAACTCCATAGTGTGCGCAGTTTCTGAAACATATCGCTAACTCAAAAAATATCAAATTCGTACTAAACTCATAGAAAAATGGTAATATTGTATACTTTTTTATGAACAATAGTACACTGAAAAAATACTGTTAATAATTAATATTAATGAATGCCTTTCACCAAACGAAATTTTTCGGATTAATGAAAAAATCATTGCAACAATGAAGAAAATCATCAAATATTTTTCATGATATATGAACCGTACATTAATACTATGAATCTCATTTCATTAAAAATATTTTCATCAATTTGTAGGGGAAAGTGGGGCAAAGTGAGCCCCCTAAGGTTTGTACTGGGATTCTGTAAAATGGGTAATAGTTATAAAATCCTTTTCTCGCAAAATCGACAGCTTAGGATGTTAGCTTAGTTATATATTCGTCAAATTAAATTATTGCTGTTGATAAAAAAGATATCTACTCCTTTCTATACATACTTCAAAGTGCCTACTTTGCCCCACTATTGGGGTAAAGTGAGCCCTTCCAAGGTGTACTATAATTTCACCCAAAACTGGAGCAAAAACTGGAGCAATGGATCAATTAAGACAAATAATATGATTTTAATAAATTCAAGAGAAATTAAGTGTGTTGAGAGCGTACTCTGCTTTGAATAGTAGCCCTGAGAACACCAAAATATTTACTGGCTTTCTTCAAGTCAATTTTTTTCTGCAACAGAACCTATTACCTTTTTCATCGCATCTTCAGTCCACGATTGTTGCATTAATTCTTTGTTGTATGTTCTAGCCATACTAAAATTATTATTTTTAATTATCAAATAAAATTGTATTGGTACTTTGCCCCGAATGAACATTACACAGCAAGCATCTGCTAAAATTTATATATTTTTTAAATAATCATCAAAGCTTACTTTTCAAGTTTTAAATTCCGTAGGTCGATCTCAAGGATACTGTTTCAAGCAATTTTCACTCGCCAATAATTCTTAATAATGCAATTATTAAACACTGATATTTACATCAGACGGTACCAAAATCGTAATATGAGAAAAATTCAAGGAACTGTAATTAAAGTGGATTTCGTTTATAGTGCACTGTGGTCAATTTATGAAGCTATTACAAACTAGAAATTTTAAAGGGGCCTACTTTACCTTGCTATCCCACTTTGCCCCACTCTCCCCTATATATGGAAAGGGTACTCATACTCTAAAAAATCAACACCTAGGAATTTTGGTGCATGCCTTCATCATATTGATTTAAAAGTTTTTATAAACAAGGCATTTTCGCTGGGTACTCGTAAAATATATTGATTATGTTCATAGTAATAATGATCACATTCATTATATTGAAGAAAACGATCATCGCACAGCTCAAGGTTGCGGATCCTCTATTGGCTGCTAATTTTTTGTTAAGGTTCACTCACACACACACCAGTAGTTAATCGTTGGCAATTGTTCCGCTGAGAAACAGTCATAGCTGTAGAAAAAATTTCGCACAAGTGTGTGGAAACCTTTATGTGTTTTCATATGGCATAAAATACTTCTATTCATCTATTTCTTTGTACTTCCAAAGTTTCGACAGTAATATTTAAAATGATCGAATTTTCGTTGGTCTTTTTTAGAGTATTGATTACAGTGACAGAATTAATCACAATTAAGAATTTATACCTTAAAATGAGGAACAACATTAGTAACATTAATTATGCTTTTCATCAATATTATGAATTCGTTTATGTTTATGTTTATTTATATATATATAGTACTACAAGATTGTATATCTTATATAAAAGTACAATAAAATCAAAATAGAACCCAATAAATTAAAAAAAAGGAATAATAATATTATAAGAACAAACAAAATAAGAAGAAAGAAAAGAAAAGATAGTTAAAAAGCAAGAAATAACAGTAATGAAAAATAGTATTGTATAAATGAGAAAAAAATATAAAAAAGAAATTGATAAACATAATGAAATACTACAGAGTCGAAATAAATATAATTAACTATTTAAAAAAAAATAGAACTTCTGCATAATAGATGCTTAAAGGCACTAGAGCTGCCCGCGTGCTGACAGGTAGATTATTCCAAATCCTAATCGACTGAACAAGAAGGAGCTCTCACCAACTGACCTCGAATATCGTGGTGCAAGAAACCTTTGATATCGCTTCGAGTTTAATGGTATTAAGCTATCTCTTAAATAAGATGGTTCACCTGTAACAAGAATGTTATTCAAGACCAACAGGATTTTCCGTTTCAAATAAATTGAGAGGGAGCAACCCATCAATTCATTCCTGTAAGGAGAAATATGATCGTAGCGTCTCAAGCGGAATACAAAACGTACGCAATCATTGAAGGCGATATCTAGCTTTCGTTGGCAGTTGGAATCGAATTTGGGAAAGATAACACTACCATATGTAAAGAAAGGAATTATGAGTGAACGCACCAGCTTCAACCTAATTTTCAATGGTAGAATACTGGCGAAAATACAGGGCCTTCGTAAACCACCATAAGCGTTCTTCAATATGGTAGATACATGAGAACAACAACTCATAGATTTCTGACAATGGAGTTAAAAGGCAGCGATGATTCATTCAAGATAACCCTTGGAAGACACTCCTCAAGAAGGCGGTAATCTTCGTAAAAGACAATGCACTCTGACTTCAGCTCATTAAGTTTTGTACTTTAATACGAATTTTTTTTTTCATCAATATTATGAACTCGTTCATTGTAACAATGCATTTTAACATCATTTCTGTTATTGTGCATGTGTGTCCAAAGCAGACCAAAAAGTTATGAACAGTTATGCATAATATTAATAAATACTTACATCGGCACATTCATTCAGTGTAACCGCAGAGTAGACGTTTTGGTCCTCCATTCTACAAAAAGTGAAGTACCATTATGGTATGGTGTGGTATATGGGGTGGTGATGCAATTATCCTCCTTCACTTAGACGTTAGTGTTCGTTTATTGTGCTCCCCGTTTGGAAGTACCATTAAGCATCATTGAATTTGAAAAAGAGATAAACCAAAAATTTACATGTTTGGGTTGTGATAGCCTTGTTCTGAGGTATCGATATGTATAAACCTTAAATATGTATAAATATTTGGCACATTTTTATGTACTATAATTAAAAAATATAGGTTATTTTTAGACGTCAGAATAGTCTTTTGAAGAATATCATACGAATTTTCCAACTGTGATAGACTGATGCTCATACAATGACAGTTTGAACACTATGTTGGAAGGTACGAAGAATGGTGTAATTCGGTCATGTCCTCAATGGCGGTAGCCAAGTCAGCGATCTATCGTAGCTGGGATAGGGAGTACACCGGTCATCAAAAGGCTAGTCTGATGCTGGAAAATAATCTGATCTTAAGTTTAGGTACTATGGTAGCTCTACCACGAAAATTTCGTCCTAGTTATTAAATTATGTTTAAATAAAAAAAAAAGTTTTTCAAGTATTTGTTTCTCCCAGAATTGAAGAACTTATATTTTAAGTATGTAGCTTCCTAGCTTAAACTGAACAAGTGATCGGGTGTATAATAAACAATAATTCATATAAATCACAAGATAATATGTCCTGAATCTTTTTTATTTCATGATAATAATATTAAACTGTTTTCTTTGGATATTTAAACATGTACATAGTCATGCTCACTCAATACCATCTTCATTCATAAATTATGTATTATTGTCAAAGATAAAAACGTACCTGATTTGTTTTTTTCATTTCCTACTCTACGTATCAGAATGTAAGGGTGGGTTTTTCATATTCCCATCATCAATCATAAGCATATTCAGATTTTAGGGTCGATTCTTGAGTTTATAACCACTCAAATTTAATCGTTCTACACGGTTGTGTTGTCTACCAATTTGTAGATGGTAGATTAGGGAAATTTAGGTGGTGTCCTAAATTTCAATAGAATGGGTTCTATTGTAATTTACGAGGAATTTCATAGTTTATTATATGGCTCGAATTAATAGCATATTAATTAGGGTTAGATAAAAGTAGTTAAGCAGATGCATCGATACTAACTTATAAATTTACAAGTTTGGGTTTCGGAAATTAGAATCCCATTTTATGATACTGTTTGAAATTGTAATATCAACTAGGTTGGAATTGTGTTGGACCGAAATAACATACTAATAAACTAATTATAATTCAGATTAGAATATGCTAAGATCAACGCTCTTCAGTGTCTGTGGAAAACGTTGCCACCGAGCAAGTACCACCTTTTTTTAGTTAAGACATTTTAATTTAGACATTTTTTCCCAAGCAAGTCTCTTATTTTTTTCCATGCGACTTGACATGATCCAGAACGCGAAGAAATAAAAACAAACTTCGAATCGCATAGAAAAATTATTGAAATAATGAAGTAAAATACAGACGGCTTGTTTGGGGTAATATATCTGACGGCTTTCAAATAAGAGTGGAAGGCTTTTATAACTAACTAGCAGTGGCGTGATAATTCAACTAAAAGAAGGAAATGATTAATATCCAAAATTTCCTAAGGTTATGCTTTCTGCAAATTTGTTGCGTATTAATAGAACTCCTCTCGTCAGCTACTTTTAATATTGCTAATATAAAAACACCCAGAAATTAGGAATGGGGACGTAAGTATACTGTATTTTATCAGTATTTCAATTCTATACGAAATCACTTCATTTCGTATTTACGACTTTAACCCTGAATTCATTACATTCCTAACTTTGTTGAGAATTCAATTCCTATCCTAGTTTCAAATTTTCTTTCAAGTTCTTTATTGTGATTCCCTTAGTGTAGTAATAAGCTTATGCTATTCTTAAAAATATAGAGATCAGACAGTCGTCTTTACAGCCAAGCAATTCCTATTCTACTCTGGTAACCTTTCTCACGCCTCGCATTTCAAGTTCGCTCAAAAATTCAGCAAATGGTCTGTTTACTTCAGGGACGTCATTTGTGGGGGAGCAGGGGGGTATTTGCCCTATCTGATTTATGTATTTTTATATATAACATATATATATTTATATCTAAAAATATATACATACATAACATCTTGCCCTCCCCCCCCCCCCCCCTGGTCCCTGGTCCCTGGTCCCTGGTTCACTTAAAAGTAGTTCTTATTGTTTGACTCTTTACTTAAGGTGCAAACTAATATAAATTTCAAATTTATTCATTTTTACAGTTTCTAATTTTTGAGCATTTTTTGATTGAATAGGTGTTCTAATCGCACTGCACGTATTGCTAATGGCCATTGTGCAATTCTTAAAATACATGACGTAATTACCTTGGAATTTTACTGCTTCGTATTCCATAAGTAACCATATTTTTCCATGTTAGTATACATTTATCTAATAAGTGAAATCACGCACTAGATGAAATGTGAAATATGCCTGAATATCAGGTCACAAGAATGTGCATACGAGGTCAAGAATACATCAGTGGTTCTCAATTTCTTATCACTGAGTACCAATTTTTTTTGTCATGTAACCGGGTCTATACGAGCGGATTTTCCGGCTAGTTGTGTCCAAGATAACAGCAATCACTAAGAATAAGATTACACAACAGGGTCAGTGAATCTCGCGGAAATCAGACCGTAAGAGCAAAAATGGTGTAACCGACATCAGACGTTAAGATCTAATGGGGGTATCCAAAGTTCATGTTTAAGATCTTGGTTCAAGTTTTTTTGTTGACTATGAAAGTGAGGACACTGTCAACTGCGTAAACCCAACACCATCCAAACCAAAATTCCTTACAATTTTTTGAACACTCACTGAAACAGCGCCGGTAGTAGGTAGGTATAGTAGTCTACGAATCCAGAGGTTATGAATTTATATCATCTAGCTTTAAGAATATAAAAAATTATAATCTACACGAAACAGTGGTAGAAAAACAATGTTGAATTTTAAAATATTTCGTTCATCTAAGAGCCATTATTACGATCGTCAGTTAAACTCTAACCGAAACTTTAACTGGAAGTTTTATATGAAAATCTGTCAGTTAAAGTTCCAGTTAGAGCGTAAATAAACATCGTAGGAACGGGCCTAAGGGTTGTGTCGTCGTTCGTATGTAATGAGTTTCGTAATATCAATCTGACAACAACAGCCGAAACGAGATGTTTGATTTTATGAAAATATGGCTTCCAACCTTGAAAATTGTCAAATTAATTTCCTTTAGAGGATTCAGCATTTTTTCGTAATTTACATATAGGTACTTGCTGAAAAAAGCCTATTACTTTACTTTTAATATATATTGCCATTTACCGCAAGACATTCCAAAAAGCTCTCTAAACTGATAAGACGATTAAGCAGAATTCTATTTCAATTGCGTTCTTGAAAATGAATTTAAGGAAGCAAAGCAAATAAATTCTCCCACGTTGATAATAAATATAGCACAAGACTGCTTCTACGCACTCAGTTAGAAGAGAAGTACTATATCTCTTCAGTAAAGTGTACTCGGTAGAAAATATGGCAATATTATAACCGTGTGGCAGAATAGAATGTAGCAATGGAAAAAAAATAACATTATGCTCGCCATTTGTATTCAATAGTAAAACGCTTAAGCCTTGATATATTTTACTAATAAATTCCCAAAAGAAAGCTTAACGTTGTTGGTTGTTGCTCACACTCAGTAAAATATTTATTGCCTTGCTATTGAACCTCACAGTTCAACAGGGATATTGATAAATTGATGGTGGCTTTACAATATACTGGTGTTGACACCGAACATGAAGCGAAATTTACTGTGCAAAGCAGATTTTAGATAATTCTTTTTTTTTTTGTTTAGAATTAAAAATAAAAAATTTTAATTAAAAAAAAAATTTTTGGAATTACAAAATCTAATCGAAATTGTATTTAAAAAAAATGTGTGCCCACCCAGCAAACCGAGAGATTTCGGAAACCGTATGGACCAAGATTGCCAGATTGGGCTACTTCCCTCGATTTGGGCTATTTAAATACTCAATTCGCGGAGGCTATTCGACCAACGCAAATTGTGTTATTTAGCTAGTTTACAACAAAGCCGATTTACGAGGAAAAAAATTTAAAAATTATATAACTGAATTTAAGACGTCTCTTGTCATATCACAAATCCTCTGGCCAATAAATTTTCGGTTCACGGTTTGGTATCTGGTTTCATATACTTTTATTAAATTTAAATAAATTTAACTGTTAAAATTGATCAGTGTTCACCATTGAACTTATATTTTTCAACTGGTGTTATTTTTGTTTTTTTCTATATAATAGAAAATAGAATCAAACTAAGTAATATAATATTTTACTACACTGGTATTTGGAAAATAAAATTCATTAAGAATCGGTTTATTATTTGTAGATTTTCTACAAATGAACCACTTTCTTTCAAGTTATGGACACCCATAGAAATATAACATACAAGAGATAATAGATTTACCACTATTGATGACTGTCGTAGTTCCATTTTTTCATAATTTATTAATTATTATTTTTGCTGGATTATTGGGTTACAGACACATGTTTAAAAAAAATTAAAGTTGTTATTACAAAGTTATTGTTACATGTGTACTCTGGCAACTCGAACAACTTACTTATTGATATTAAAGTTTCCAGAAAAAAACGAGAATCTTGCAATATCGTAGAGAGCTCTATATACTTTTCGCATGGTCTACACATTTTTTGCATGTATGTACTAGTTACTTCTCTGCGCGTTCCACACAAACAACCGAATATGCTGGAAATCTCCCGACTCAACACGCTGCAGAGCCAGGGATATAGTTTTTCTACTGTGAGAGTGAAACGACGATCAGTTCTACGCGAAAGTGTATTTTTAAAGTGAATTTCATCGATAACAACGATCAAGTACACGGAGAGAAATATGTTGTTTTAAATCAAACATTACGTGTATTGATAACGAAGTATACTGTTTTGTTGAAAACGATACATTTTTATTGGAATCAAACGTAATTTGCTTTATAATAAATAAATCGCATGTCAGTTTAAACCTACAGTTTCCACTTATTTCAATCCATATTTTCTTGATTTCAGAATTGTAATAGAAGTTACTATGTTTCAAATAATCAAAATTTGTTTGAACTCCACTAGTCCGTTTATTTCAATCGATCAAAATGTTTCTTAAATTCAGTATATTATGTAATAACCGCGGTACAAACCACTAGTATTTATTTGAATCGAACAAATGTTTCTTGAATTCAGTGTATTGGTATTACGTGTATAATAACCGTAGTATAAGCCGCTAGTTTAATTTTTAAAATATGATGTCGATGCAGGACTTATCAGTTTAGTTTGGAAAGTTTTGATGCCAGTAACGACAGTTTTGATTGAATTGATGAAAAATTGGGACCTTAAATGTGCATATTTAAATTTAAAAGGTGATTATAAATTTACATTAAAGTGTTCAGCTAAAGTTTTAAAAGTGTTAATTACGGATTAAATTTTTTTTAGAAAAAGAATTATATTAATATATCACTTAACACAAGGAAAACTATGGAAAAGCAAGAAATTGAAACTTCAAGGAAAATTCGTAGGTAGTTCTAATTTTTCTTTATTATGATGATTTCGAGACTAATAATCCTCACTGGATCACAATCTATTGCTGCTTTTAAACAGGTGTACTACTTATATGCTAATCAAGAATTATTCCAAATTTTAGATATTCTCTATTTCGAAAAACGTATTTATTTTGCAATAAAAGTGACTGAAATTGTCAAGAAGAGTATCATGTATAACTGTTTTATAATAGGAAGTGAAACTTGCAATTATTACTGCAAATATATTGATTACTTCCCATATAAACCATTTCAATTAAATATATTACCTGATGGAAAAAAATGTTTTAAATTGCCAAAATTATAGCTTTGTAATCTGTGCATGTGTAAACACATGCAATTAGAATTATTATTTTATAAGAATGAATTGAATTTATTTTGTACTTGGAATTGAATAAATATTTGTTTCAAATATATCAACTTGTTTTTATTGGATACAAATCGGTATTATTATGTGTATTATATTTACTTTATAGCTATTAGAAACACCGATTTTTACTTTTGTGGACCATATCATTATTTTCTTAAAATCAATTAAAAAAAAATTAGTTATCTGCTTCGTGTTTGATTCATTTGAATAGTAGTTTTCCATTATTTTCTTAATATCAATCATATTAAAATTGATTCCCTTCGACGTTTTTGCTTAATTCATATAGTAAATGCTAATTTCCTCTTCAATCCCTGCGCTTTCAATGAAGCCTAGTATTTTGCGAAGAGGAATGGTCAGGAATTTCGATGGGTTCATGAAACCCTGACCGAAGGGACGAAGTCTTTTGTGAGCTAAACCCTCACATTCACATTCGTCTTCGTCATTGCATATTCTGCAAATTTTAGTCTCAGAGAGACCAATTCTATTGAGATGCTTCCTCATGTGACAATGTCCAGTCAGAGCTCACACTAGGGTTCGGGTCTGATATCTGCTTAATTTAAGATAGTCAGATGTTCTTTTTTCCGAATGTTTTGGCATAAAAATGTTGCCCGGTGCCAAGTCCCAGTGAATGGCAGTTTGCGATTTTTGCCACATTTGGATGTTCATTCTGGCTGTGCTTAATGGTAATGGATTATTACTGTAGTTATGCATCATTAATGATACGTTAATAAGTCATTACTTATTTATTAATATTTATGATCGAGGAACAATTTTGGTACCAGTAGTGATTCATTAAATATAAACTAATTTTCGAACTCGTCAACGTTTAAAATGCTCGTAAATAATAATACATTAGTAATTTGGTTTTCTTCGTACTAGCATTCATCTTACCAACAAATTAAACCAATAACATTCGTACTTAATCAAATACACAAATCTGAAATTCTTTATTTCCATAACTCTATTTTTTTACGATCATATTTTGTAAAGCCTTCGTGCAGTCTATTGTTTGCAGCACAAAAAAAATTTATTTAAAAGCAGAAAATTTAATTTGTAAACAATCGAATGAAATTATGGAAATTTGCCTTTCATTTCATTGATTTCGTCTATTCAACAATTTCGGAATTTTACGAAGGATTTTGTTGATTGCTCCCCTTAGGTTCACCACATCGTCCTAGTTTTTTGTTGCTGGAACTCTATTTTAATCTGTCGTTTTTTGTCTTGTGCTCCTCTCGTCCAGCTCCCGATATTATATCATTTTCAAAACGTACACAGCGACACCAATTTTATGTAAATATTTGCACATCTACGATATTCAGTCATAACTATGAAAAGCTGCCTCATTATTATTTTCTCGATTAACTTCTGAAAATTTAGCGCGGAACATTTAATTACATAAAGTATAAGTCCCTTAATTTTTACGTTTCCATTCTCATGTCCCATCACTTCTTGAGAACTTAGTTCGGATGAATTTGTACCAACTAAAAATTTCTGCTTTCGCTGTGCATTCAATTGTACAAGCAAAAATGTAAATAAGATCCTGTTGAGATTATTATTATTTTTTTTAAAGGAGTCTAATCAAAAAATAATCATGAAAATCTTTCGAAATTTTTGGTAATGTAGTCGTGTTTTCATAACACTTAAGATGCTTAGTTAAACTAAGTTAAACGCTCTCTTGAAACTTCGAAATGGGCGAGTAAAAGCCCATTCACTCAAGTACCGAAACCAGCGCGTAGGATTTTATTCTTAGCGTGTAATAAAAATATATGGGAAATGGGATCTGAGCGCATGTTTCACAACACAACACACTTTTGGCAGAAAGTTAATTTTAATTGAATTTCTCAAAAACACAAGCAACGCCGTAGAATAATGCCGCGGTATTTTATTTTTATTTTGCTGCTAATGGATATTTGCATTTCTACAAATATTATGAATTCGTTAATTCTCCATTTTCTTTTGACAATTTCTATAATTTTATTTGAATACAGGATGGTGTTTTTCACTCTTTGACATTTTATACTATGTCGAATAATCAACAAGTTAGTTGACACCTTCTTAATTGATCTTAATAGATTCATAAGGAAGCATTAAACATTCACATGGCTCATGTGAAGTAGCGAGTTTCCAAAAAAATGTTAAGGCTACCCTCTTTTCATTGTTTATAAATTTTAAAGTCGTCCCATTTGCAAATTATTATCCTCCGCAAAGGCGTCCATAAAACGTTTTGTTGGGAGGGGCGAAGCTACTATGGCTTAGAAGAGGAGGTTGAAGTTGGAACATGAACATTCACAGAAGTAAATAATTTGTTAGGTCTCAGAAGAAGATGCACAAACTTAAATAGTGTGAAATAAGCAATGTAAGGAAAAGAAATGCGTCCGAAACACTCGAAAGCCGAAATCGAGACATTCTAAAATCCATTTCTCCTAAACGGTAATTTTATGAAATTGAAACTAAATGATTATCTGTAGGTATACTGTCAAAATAGACCGCAAACAAAATTTTGAAAGGTCAGTGGCTTTCAGGGTGGGGGTGAAAAACTTTAGAATACGATAATTAAATTCGGTTTTTGTATACAAGTCTACAAATTAAGTTTGCAGAAAACAAAATTTATATCTAAAGAACGGCTAATGTTAGAAAATTGAAACTTGGTAAGTATATGTAAGTCTAGTAAGTAAAAGTAATTTAGAGTAAAAAAAATGTAAAATATCTATTGGCGTATGAAAGAGGGCAAACAAATTATCAGTACAAATGGAATGCATATATTTTCACGAATTTTGTCATATCTCTTAGGTATTCTAAAATATTGAATAACATTTTATTCTACTGATTTCCCACATAAATGCCTAGAAAGTGATTTAAGGATTTTTTTTTTAAATCGATCGCTATGTAGGTGTAATAGGGATGTATACATTTTAACGATTTCAGTCATATCCCTTGGGTCTGATTAGATATCGAATAACTTTTTACTGACATAAGCTTGTTTCGTACTCGCTTAAAACCTATTTTCAATTTGTTTTTTCCTTTTTCAAGAGTTAAACGCGTTTTAACGAATTCCGTCATATCTCTTAGGAGTGATACGACATCGAATTGGTTTTTGCTTCCTCGGAAGCCCGAGCTCGTTATATTTATCTAAAAACTTCTTTCAGGATTTTTGGTTATTCAATCTCAAGTGCATACGTTTTCACAATTTTCACCATATCTCTGAAGTTTGTGAGATATCAATTTGGCTTTATCTTCTGCAGAGTTTTTTTTTAATAATAATATACAATGTAATAGCCTACAAACCGATTTTAGGATTTTCTGATGTCCAATGTCACAAATTCCTACATATTTCTTAGATCTGATGGGATATCGAATTGATTTTTAATCCCTAAGGCTTTTTTTATATAACCGCCAAAAAGTTAATTTCAGAATTTGCGTGCCTTGAAGCGAGCTCGACTAATCAGTGTGCTCTGATCATTGAATTGCTATTGAAACAGCGACATAGTCATGTTTATTCAAAAACGTTTTTGACTAAAACTGTTTTTGCTCTTTCAGTGTACGGCCAGCCTAGGGGTGTGTAAGGACGAGGTTGCATTTTTTGTCACAGTTTTCGACATATTTGTCAGGTTTAAATCTAATATTGGTTTTTACTTCCATAAACGTTTTACATAATCGCCTACAAACCCATTTCTCGATTTTTGATATTTAACCCCTTGGGTTGCATATCTTTTCACAATTTTTGCCGCTCTTTAGTTCTGATGAGATATATAATACAATTGGTTATTACTTCTACGGGAATTTCATGTAATGGCCTTAAAACCAATTTCACGATTTTATGAAATTCAACCCCCAAGTGGATGTACTGGGTTTGCTTACGTTTTCACAATTCGACATATCTCTTAACTCTCCTGAGGTAGCAAGTTAGTAAGTACTACGATTAATAAAAAGTCTGTAGAAGTGAAAAGCGATCTAATATCTCATCAAACCTTAGAAATATGTCAAAGCTTTGAAAAGCATACAACCCCCTTACACCCCTTAGGATTGAATATCTGAAAATACTGAAATTGACTTTTTGGCGCTTATATAGGAAACCTTAGGAAGTAAAAATGAATTCGATATATCATCATCTAAGCAATAAGTAGGAATCTGTGAAAACATATGCAACCTCCTTACACCCACTTGGAGGTTGAATATCCAAAAATCCTGAAAGGAGTTAATAGATAAATATGAAGACAGAACGAGAAAGTAAAAACCAATTCAATTTCTTATCACTTCTAAAAGAAATGACGGAATAAAGGAAAAAACCTAAAAACGAGTTTTAGGCGATTATTACGCAAACGCGTGAAAGTGAAAAGTTAGTCGATATCCAATCAGATCTGGGTGATATGGCAGAATTCGGTAAAAAGTATACAACCCCTTTACACCCTCTTAGGGGTAGAATTTCAAAAAATCCTGAAAACACTTTCTAGGTATTTATATGAAGAAGCCGTACAATAAAAATGAATTCAATATTTGGAAAGACCTACTAGATATGACGAAAATCGTGAAAATATATGCATTCCATTTTCACTGATTATTTTTTTCGCCCCCCTTCCAAACGCCAATGGATATTTGAAAATTTTTTTTATCTAAATTACTTTTCTCGTTAATATACATATATATACAAAGTTTCAAATTTGTAGCACAAGCTGTTCCATAGATAGAAAAAACACCCCCCACCTCCGTACCATAATATCCCTATAAAAAATTATATTTTACCAACGTGCTACTACTACAGCTCTATCTAAATACCAAGTTTCAGCTTTATACCATAATAGGTTCTCGAGATATAAAAATTAAAAATTTTTCCTTTTTCTTTTCACCCTCCCCCACCCTTACCCTTTACACCCTCACACTCAAAATTTTTTTCTGCTAGGGGTCTATTAGACCTACTTCAGGTAAAAATTTTAAACATCTATCTTATACTGTTCTTGAGATATGAGACGTGATTTTTTAGAAAAATTCTTATCCCTCCACTTTCATGCTCCACCGCCCCCTTCAAAAATTTTGCTTTCATCAAACTTCAATTGTCAACCTTTATATACAAACCGAATTTTATTTATTTGTCTAGTGTAGATTGGTTCGTGAGATATCGTAATCTAAAGTTTTTCACTCCCCACCCCCGTACGCCACTGCCCCCTCTCAAAAATTTGTGTCCGATCTATTCTCCTAGTATACCTACAGATATTCATAAAGTTTTAATTTCGTGAGATTAACCGTTTAGGAGATATGGATTTTAGAAGGTGTCGATCTCGGCTTTCTTGCGTTTCGGACGCATTATTTTTCGCCCCACTCCCACACCACTTCACCTATATTTAGCATTTTGCAAATGGGTTCACTATCGAAGCTCTATATAAATTCTAAGTTTCAGCCTCCTAGCGTAAGCGGTTGGTGAGATCTAGAAACCAAAATGTTCCGTCTAAAACGCTTGCCCCACTTTCACCCTCACACTCGCACCCTTCAAAATGTGGTCACTTCAATGAACCTACCTAGTCTGTTCATAAAAAAAATTTCATTTTAATAGCTCAAAGGGTTTGGGAGCTGCGAGCCTTCAAACGATTTTGCGTACACCGGTCGACGTACGGCGGACAGACGGACTGAACATTTTTTTTTGCTTTTTTCGTGTCTACTAGTCATGAAACGTAAAAAAAAATGTTGAGGGTAGCAAATTTTTTTTTTTTTAAAAATTGATCACAATGCTGTATTATTGAAATAATAAAGTAAAAGGACAGGCTAATTAACTGATTCAGTTAAATTTTATGTACAACAATTTATTTTGCATCAGAAACAGCGAAATGTATTATAAAATATTTTTTGAGATCATTCAATGGAAACACATACCTACATATTTTTCGGAAAATATTTGATTTAGGCAGTAAGTAAAGATACGGATAAATATTCAGATTGGGAATTGTACCTTTGAAACCCTAATCAAAAAAAATCCCTCTTGTTTTGTTATCCGCTTTAATGAGTAATTTTGGGAATAGATTTTTGAGTATGTACAGCTTTATAATAGTCCTAATGGTTTACTAGAGTACGGTTCAACCAATTTTAGAGCTGGGTAAAGGTTGTGTACTTAACTAACCTCATTATGTACTCGTAGAAAGGAAAAAAAGGAAGGTGTATAGTATTGTTGTATCTAATACATTGTAGATCTACAATCTACAATCTAATACATGCAACATTTTAATTTGATGTTCCTACAAATCCATCCAAACGCGTATTTATATCTCAAAATTGTTTCAACCATCCATACACGTGGGTTTTGGAGAATGGGTTGAATTTCGTCAGTTTCAATGGTTAATATACATATGGATAGATTGATAGTTTGGTTTAAAAGAGATATTTTAAAGAGTTGGTTTTCTGCCGAGTTTTTTAATTCGGAACACTTATATGGCCTAGCCTCGTGCCCATCTAATTAATCAAGAAAAATGTTAATGTTATTGAAGTATGATTGCTAGATAGGTTTTACTATTAGTTGTACCTACCTAATATAATACAAATCAGTATTTCCTTTATGATCATCATAATTTTCTGCACATGACGGTAACTTGTGTCTACATTGTAACAAAGGTCCCTCAAAGTATAAAACACATGACAAATAAAGCTACCGCCAACTTCTTATATCAGAATTAAGTAAAATTTATGGCGCAGATGGGGATTTTTTTCAAGATATATTTTTTCTTACGAAGGAATAATTTCTTCAGTGGGAATAGTGAACATTTTTATGTTGCAATCCTAACAAGCATTTATGAACTTGGTAATTTAATAAGCAGGGAATTCATAGTGTTTCTCTCAGATAAACTGAGCGAATGTTCATGTACCGCTATATATCTTCTTTAGTATTTGGAGTTATAGTAAATTGAATACGATTAACATCAGGTTTAAGGAGCAGATTTATATACATACATGTTGAATATATCATTTGATTTTTCAATTTCTCGATCGAGAGACTGTATCTTCCAATTGGAGTAATAAAGCAACGGTGTCCAGTATAGGTGACTTCTTTCAGCTCGTGGCTTTCCATTTTCAAATCTTCTATCATCGCTTGACATGTTCTTCCAATTTACGAAAATTGGTACATCACATAGGTTTCATTGTTGCTCACTGAATCCTTCACTTAGTTGTCATAAAATCCTCCCAAAGATTCGTTGCCCAAAACCATCAGCTTAATTTTTAGGCTGCTCTGTGGAGGTCCATATTTCACTAACATTGTTCAGAGAACAAAAAATGTATCTAGTATTCAATTTTCAGTATTTCCGTCATAATTTTTTTAGTTAAAATCATGAAATTGATCTTAGTTCGATATATTTTGCCACTGGGTTCAGCTCCAGATTCTGTCTAATTTTCCTGTAGGGTGGTTGAAGTTTCGAATGTATCTTATGAATATATCAAGAGTGGTAATAAGAACAGTAATTTAAAATGGATGCTTACAATATCAGATATTAATTAGGGCTTGGACTCGATGCATTTTGGTAAACAATGTTTTTTCCAAATCGTAGAGCAGGTAACCAGAGTGAAGAGAGATTATATCCAGCGTCTCGGTTAAAATTTTGCTGGTGCTTGGTTATCTCAATCGCTTTCCTAACAATCCTTTTATATAATTCTATATCTTACGGTTTAAATCCATGATATTTGTTTTTCATGTTTGCTGAAATTCCAAGTCGAATACCATCGTAACTAATAAATAAAAAAACATTTTGTACCACAAATAACTGGATGATATCTCAAAAGGACTGTATTTTACAATAATAGATAAGTTCATTCAAATAAGAATACGTAGGAGCCTTGGTGTTGCAGTAGTTAAGCACAATTGTCTGCAAACATTGAGATCGTGATTTCTAATCCCACCTATCATGGTGCTTATCATCCGTAGTCTAAATATGATACGATGTTTGACTTTAGAAGGTGGTCATATAGGGACTGAAGAAGAAGTATACATAACAAAATAAAAGGATTTTAATGATCCAGAAAATTGGAAAAGGTACCTACGTAAGTTCATTGTACCTTTAGATGCGAAAAAAGATGGATTAGATAGTTCAGTAAGACGGTGAGCAATACTTGAGCAAAAAACAAAATGATACCCTGAAATATGCAACAAAATTAAACCTCAAGAATAAGACATTCTAGAAAGTTGAAACTTTTTAGTTGAACATATCATCCCAGCGATCATGGGTTCGAATCGCACTCATGACATTAATCTTGCGGTTTTACTTATAACCAATTTTACCTTCCTTTTCAACGAAATCCATTTCCAAACATCCCATTTCAAATTATTCCCACGAAGAAACTACCCTTGGGAAAAAAGGAGCTTCGAGGAAAAACAATGGAAATTTAAGTAATGTCTCAAATTTGATTTGTTGGATGTCTCGCCATAGGAAAAATACACTATTCAAAAAACTGTTTATGTGTAAAATTACGTTCGAAAGACAACTGAAACTTATAGTTGAATACAAAAGTGCAACATACAAATATAATAAATGATGAATCAATACTAGTGGTGTACTTTAACCAATAAATCTGCTAACATATTCTGAAATCAATTTAAAGTTCGGGTTACCAATAAAGTCGTAGTATGACAATATTTATTACGATACTGTCGCAAAAACAACAAATGTCCTCGTATGAATATTAAAATTTAATGTTTTCGATGCAGCAAGTGATAGCTTTGAGTTGGTGCATTTTATATCACCTCCCGATTACATTAAAATGTGGTTTTGCATTCATATCTGCATAAGGATATTATAATATAAATTAAAAATATACTTTTAGACTGTTCGCTGATTTTGCCAACATTAAATACATTATTAGATACAAACCTTTAGTAATAACTGTAAATTTCACACACTTATCCAAATATTCAGAATTGTTTAATACTCTCACAATCACTTATACTAAAATTCAAAACAACAAATGTAGGATGTGGTGCGAAACCGTACTTTCAAATCATCCTTTCTCAAGAAACTTTCACTTTATGTCTGGCATAAATTCAATACTTTTGAAAACTGAATCCAGACCTTCTCACAAAATTCAGCACATTTAGCTACTCTACACAAAACTTCGATATAAAGTGCTGTTCACGATATGCACTTAATATGCAACAGCACCGTATAAGCTCCTTAACAACAAGCACATCGCACAAAACTGTTGGCAGAATTGACTTCCGACGGTCATGGCCATGGATAGGATTTGAATTCACCTCGACTAACCGCTTCTTGGTAATCGGATTTTAGATGCTATTCCACCTACGATCAAATTCTGACTAAATCGTAGTCGTGGTGGTGGTTCAGTTTGAATGAAACGTGTTTGAATGAAAACACGACAAAATTCGAAAGGACACTCTGCACAGACGCAATACTTCATTCAGGAAACAAGGAGTCCTGGTAGTTAAGTAATATGACGCTGAAAACAAGATATCCACCTCATAATACGATTCCATGGTTATTCAAAAGCCAAAGCTTTCGACTGCAGATACAAAACAGAATAGCTAGACGCTAGAGGACAGGTCAGGTCGCAATTATACATATGTCGATTTAAGAAGCCTAACTTCAATTTCTACAGACCAATTTAATGCACTATCGAAGCAGGACATTCTTGAAAAGCAAAGGCATTATTGCTGGATAGCAGAAATTCCGCGTATTGGTAGTATGAACTGTTGGAGAGTCCTCGAACAAACTAATTAGACTGAAGGCAGATTTGACCTAAACTACATTAGGCTGCTTCAAGGAGTAGGGTGACCGCCTTGCAACCATTGCTAATCCCCAAAGTGTGAAACTAGATAGCTTCCTTTGATTGTTCCAGTTTGTTAAAGTTCTATTGTGATTGACCTGAAATTTAAAAAAAATTTCCTACTCAGAAATTTGGTATTTTTTCGTTTCAGGACTAGTAAACCCTAAAAAAGGAAGAAAAAAATAATGTCCGTCTGTCCGCCGTACGAAAAAGCGTTAGAAGGTGGATAACTCACAAACCCGTTGAGATATTAAGTTTAAATTTTTATGGTGAGTAGATTGGGTAAACCCCTGCGAGTTGTATTTTTTGTATCTTTTGAAGGGAGGGTGGGTATGACGAAAAATTTTGGTTTATAGATCTGAGGAACCACTTATGCTAGGATGCTGAAACTTGGCATTTATGAAGAATTACGATATTTATCAGAATGTACTTGCAAAATTAATATGCAGTGATTTCCATATAAGTGGTTCTATTATTGGGTGATTCGTCTTAATGCCGACACTCGTAAAAGTCCAAAGGAGTTGTAAGCTCCAATGGTTTGATCTATCTCAAAACGGAAAAAAGAGAAGATTGTGATACGCCGATATATTATTTGTATCACTGTTTAAAAGATAAATAGAGTCTTGGTGTAGTTTAAAATATTTATTCTTTACTATGCTTACAGTGTTGAAGGCTATGGAAGACTGTCGTTTATAAGCCAGTCCATATCAGTCCATATCAGTCCATAACAGTCTAATTACATCAACCATTATTCTTTTATAAGGGAACAGGGAAATTGACTGGAGGGAGGAGTTATTATGTAATGTATTATGTGTAAATAAAGGATGGGATAGTACTCGGGAAAATGTCTAAGAACATCTGGCAAGGCAACTGAATGTCGCGACGTTTCGGCGGAGTTGACCTTTATGGCATCATAAACGTAATATTGCATATTCGGTAATAAAGGGATCTTCAAAGGATTGCGCCTGTGCATACTATTTATGATACCATAAAAATACAAAAAAAGGGATTATTGAGGATAATGGTTGTTAGGTTCGCAACATTGGGTATTACCAAATACCAATAGGAATTCATAATGTAGTTAATCTAAAGCACAATATTCGTGACTACTACGTATCAATTTGAGTTTCAAGCGTGATAAAATATTAGTAAGGATTCAAAATTGGGACGAATTATTTTTTTAAGAAAATATTATTAGAGTACTTTCATCCAATACTATAGCTAATCAATGAAAATAAATCCTGGTCGATTGTTTTGGTGGCACTAGACTGTGTAATCCAGAAAATAATATTTAGTTTAGTTTCAGGCTCAACCTACAAATTATGATTTTACTATAACTAAAATAATAAGACCGCGGATTATTAATCGTAGGTACGAGATTTTATTATCCTTTCCGTTGAAATGATGAAACAAGGAAAATATTTTAAATGCGAATGAGATAATATTACTATATTAATTTTTTGCGAGTTGTGACTGTGACTGTTTCTTCTTCAATAAGCGGCGAAATTTTGTGCTTAGAGCGCAGTAATAGATCTGAAGTAACGGTGTATGGTATGAAGTAATATGCTGAAGGTAAATTTTTTGGTACTTAATGCGTTTCATACATTTGACGTAGGACATATGAAAGACTACCTAAATTTTACTGCATCTATCCATCAATACGATTTTAGTATCCGTTTTATAGTATTTATTTATGATAATGTTACCTTTCACACACTCCACTTTTCAACAAATTCAGGAATAAATAGCAGGTAGTGTAGTTATATATAACCATATATAGTAGTACCTTATATAAACCGAACCGCATATATATATTATAACGATGATATATATATAACGATGAAGTTTCTGCCGGATTGGACTTAATATTAACCCAAAAAAAAACCAATACGGTTGATAACGGTTTTGACCGCTTTAAAGAGCATTGTCAAAATTTTTGACAAACAGTCGGCTTAGCCGATTTTTCTCTAAAAGTCTGAAAACCGAGCAATTTTTCAAATTTACCTTTAAAGGTTGTTATTGGGGGAAAAAGAAATTAAATTACTGAGTTCACATATCTTACTAACTATTCAACTATAACAAAAAAATAAAAAAAATTTTATTTTTTAATATTAACATTATTTTTTACGGGTATAAATGGACTACTGATGAAAACCATGGCGCCTCCTTGTTTGCATCATAACTTCACCAAAAATAATTAAATTTGCAAACGTAAAAAAGAATCTTGTAAAATAATGTAGTAGTAATAGTGTGACGGAGGGAATTGTTTTTTTTTTCAAAAATAAAGAAGTTACAGTATTTCAAACTTTAGTAATCAGTTTTTTTTAAAAAAATTTGCGTTTAATAATTTATAAAAAATTGTCCAACCAAAAAATTGAAAAAAACCGGGACAGAGAAAATAATTAACAAAATTTAAAAAAAAAAGTTGAACAATATTGAAAATTGACTGAGTTATCGTGCCGACTCTGTCTAAAAACATAGTTTCGAGAAAAACGCGTTTAAAGTTTTTGGTAGGTGCAACGTGAACTTACGGCTAGTCTCCCATTCCAGTTTCGCACTGTACAGGGTGGGTGGATTCTTTTTAAATCATAGGTTATTTTGACACTGAAAGCTGTTTCCCGCTCGAAATCTTGACAGAAAGTCAGTATCATACCTCCGCGGAACGAAATGAGTCGCTTTACGCTTGAACAACGTTGGGAAATATTGAAAACTTATTTCCAAAGTGAGTGGGAGTGGGAACAACAACAACGTTTCGGTCAACGGTGAACGTTACAGAGCCATATTATCCGACTTTTTTTTACTGAAATTGAAGACATGGATTTGGACGACCTCTGGTTCATGCAGGATGGCGCGCCATGCCACACAGCCCATGCCGCAATCGATCTTTTACGCACCAAATTCCCAAATCGTGTTATCAGCCGTCTTGGCGATGTCAATTGGCCGCCTCAGAGCTGCGATTTGAGCTGCGATTGTGAAGGACCGATGTTATGCCAACAATCCAGAAACGATTCAAGCACTTAAGGCCAATATCATCCAAGCAATCCATGAACTGCAACCCGAAACCATCAACAAGGTCTTGGAAAATTGGAGTGACAGAATGCGCTACTGCGCAGCCAGCCGAGGCAGCCACTTGAACGAAATTGTGTTCCATCATTAATGGGAATGTTTACTCTTACTAATAAAGCCATAATACATGGAAAAAAATTTAATTTTGTTCATTTTATTGCATTTTTAAAAAGAAACTTGTATTTGGCCCACCCTGTACACGTTTTTCCCCTTGTATCTTCCTATAAACTTGGTCCTATAAATGACTTTGTTTTCTATGCAACCCAGGTTTTGCGAACAAGAGAAATACGAAACGCAGCTGTCGAGAGGGGCGCGGCAGTTAGCCAGGTCACATGTATTGCTATAACTTTGTAACGTAGTGGAATTTTCTTAAAAATTTTTTTTCTAAATTCTAAATTTTGTTTTTTATTCTTAAAAGTATAACAAATGAAAATCTTTAAAAAAAAAATTTTTTAATTGCAGGGGTATGTGAGCCCTTAGTTTAGATATCTTCTGTCTGCAGAGGTGTCTAAATTATGAAGTTTTTGTACTTCAATAAATTAATTTATTGTATTTTAATTTACTTTTTATTTTAAGTTTCTATTTGACCCATACTGGGGTATAGGCTGGTAACACAACTATTCTGAGACACACTTACTGGTTAAAATATATTTTTTTAGACGGAATAAAGGTTTTCCCAATCACAACTTTCAAAAATACCATTCAAATAAATTTGATTAAAGAATTTATTAAACTTCAAATGGTTTCGCTCTATCAGCTCTAGACGAGTTACTATCAACTCCAGTCATCACAAAACACAAAATTCTCTGATAGCAGGCATACGAGTAATGCATTACCTGAAGAATGTCTTTCAAAAAATATACTAGAAACGTATTGATATTGTTTTTAAAGATAGGTACACCTACATACTAAGCAACCTACATACTAAGCAAGGTTAGAGTAGAGGATTTGAAAGCCGAAGTTCAAACATATCTGAAAGAGAATCCCGAGTCTTCCATGAAATAAACTAAGGACGAAAGGAGTACTGAATGAATTTCTAATACATTTTTATATACAAACAAGTTAAGAGCAAGAAGGAGCTGGAATGAGAGTTCTGACGTAGAAGAATACATTCGCCACTTCAAAATCGATTAAAACACGTAGGTGTATATGAATCTTAGTGTGAGTTCATACAGACGATTTCTTTGTTCGAACTTCCGCCATTCAGTCTAAAATTGTAAGAGCAAATAATTTTCAAATTTTTTCATAAGTCCGTCAATTGTTCGACTTTTTACTATATATAGGGACTGGTACATATGATGGGAGTTAAAAAAGTTTATCAATACACCGACACAAAGGACAAAAACGTCTTCTCCAAGCTAAAAATAAAATGTATTGATTATATTTTATACAGAATGAATCGAAACATAAAGAAACTTTTAATGACCTCCAATTAATCAAACGATTCAACACTTTTTATTTTGTATTTGATTTGAAGTATCAGGTACTTGCAGTACTTTTCAATGTGCTTTTTTCGCGCTACCTACAGCTTCTTCTCATTTTAAATGATGAGCCGACACTAAAAGGTTGTCGACTGAGGAAGTTAATACTTTCGGGTTTATGCGAGAATGCTGGTAAATTGTGCGGGACAAGTCTCAAAAGGCAGTAAACGCAATCCAGGGTGGTACGAGCATTAGAAGAGCAAGACTTGGTGGAAAATTCAATAAAAAAGGACGTTTTTTCAGAACTTGGACGTAATGGTTAATAACACCAAAATAAGCGTAACATTAAAGCAAAACCTTCGAATCAAATTTAATTGCATTGATAATACGGAGGTGTCTCTCGTGGGAGTGCCGATTCTACTTAAATAAATAACAGGTCAGCAATATTTCCAGCATAACAGCTCAACAATTCGATGGTCCTCGTTGAATATGTGATGAAACAGGAGATGAACTTAAGCACATTAATTTTGTGATAATAAATTTTTCGTGAAAATACTTAAAAACAAAAGCTGAAACCTTGTTCTGTCCAAACACACTTAAAAAGGATACGAATTTTTAAGGGACTTAAAGGTCAGAAATTTAATATAAATTCAAACGGTGTAGTGTCTAATAAATTTCGCCCATTCATGACTTAATTAATGATTTATTTAGACGAAAGAAACGGAATCAACAATGACTTCTATCGATACATCAATAAAATAAAAAAAAACTTATCTTCAATACCAAGAATAAAGTCTTTGATGTAATTCTACCTTGCTTTTACGATATATTCGCATTTATGGCAAAGAAACATTGTGCTTAACATTCTTTAGATCATAAGGAAGTACACTATAGAAGCCTCTATGTCGGAAAGGAATGCTATTATTGCATCGGGAGTAGTCCATTATGGAGACCTCCGTGTCACTCAAAAAAAATTGTATTCCGTATAACCAGCCCATTAATAATAATAAAAAAATCTGCCAACAGTCTGGGCGAAACTTTATTATTTTCGGGCAGAAGTCCGGAACGCGTTTAATTCTGAGACGCGGTGTAGGTTACTATGTGACTGAAAATCTAAAAAAGGTTCGGAAAGCGGTTAGAATGAGGTCGCCCTGGAATACTTAAACCAAATGAATTTGATATCTCATTAGAACTAAGAAATATGTAGGAATTTGTGAAAACATATGCAACCCCCTTGCACCCACTTTGGTGTTGAATATCAAGAAATCTTGAAATTAGTTTTTAGATATATGTAAGGAAAGCCCGACGAAACAAAAACCAATCCCATGTCTTATCTACTCCTAAGAGATATGACGAAATTCGTGAAAACGTGTTCAACCCGTTTATACCCTCATAGGGGTTGAAAAAGGAAAAACTTGAAAACGAGTTTTAGGTGATTATTAAATAAGCCTGTGGAAGTAAAAAGTTATTCGATATCTAATCAGACCGGAGGGATATAGCTAAATTCGTGAATATGTATACAACCCCTTTACACAACGTTGGGGGTCGAATTTCAAGAAATCCTGAAAACGCTTTTTAGGTATTAGTATGAAGAATCCGTAGAATAAAAATGAATTCAACATTTCGAAAGACCTAATAGATATGACGAAAATCGTGAAAATATATGCATTCCATTTTCACTGATCATTTTTTTCGCCCCCTTCCGTACGCCAATAGATATTTGAAATTTTTTTTAATCTAAATTACTTTTTTAGTTGACTTACATATACTTACTAAGTTTCAACTTTCTACATAAGTCGTTCTATAGTTAGGAAAAACACCCCCCACCCTCGTACCATAATACCTCTATAAAAAATTATATTTTTCCACATGCTACTACTATACTTCTATCTAAATACTAACTTTCAGCTTTATATCAATATAGGTTCTCAAGATATAAAAAACGGAACTTTTTCTTCTTCACCCTTCCCCACCCTCACCCTCTACACCCTCCCCATAAAATTCTTTTTTTTCCGCTAGGGGTCTATTGGGCCTACTTCTGGTAAAAATTCTAAGCATCTATCTTACACTGTTCTTGAGATATGAAAATGATTTTTTAGAAAAATTCTTATCCCCTGCACTTCCATACTCAACCGCCCCCTTAAAAATTTTTACTTTCAGCAAACTTTATTTATCAACCTTAATACAGAAACCGAATTTTATTTGTCTAGTGCAATTGGTTCGTGAGATATCGTAATCTAAAGTTTTTTACCCTCCACCCCCGTAAGTCACTGCCCCTACTCAAAAATTTGTTTCTGATCTATTCTCAGATATCCATTAAGTTTGAATTTTGTGACATTAACCGGTTAGGAGATATGGATTTTAGAATGTGTCGATCTCGGCTTTTTTGCGTTTCGGAAAGCATTATTTCCCCCTCCCCCCCCCCCTCCCACACCACTTCACCCATATTGACAATTTTTATGCAAATGAGTCCACTATCAAAGCTCTATATAAATTCCAAGTTTCGGCCTCCTAGCATAAGCGGTTGTTGAGATCTAGAAACCAACATTTTCCGTCTAAAATGCACCCTCCTCCTACACCCTCACACCCCAACCCTTCAGAATTTGGTCACTTCAAGGATCGTACCCAGTCTATTCATAAAAATTTCAACTTAAGATCTCAAACCGTTTGGAAGCTACGAGCCTTCAAACTATTTTACGTACGGCGTACGGCGGACAGACGGACTGAATTTTTTTTGCTTTTTTTTGTGTCTACTAGTCATGAAACGTGAAAAAAAATTTTTGAGGGTAGCAAATTTTTTTTTTTAAAAATCGATCACAATACTGTATTATTAGAAAATAATAAAGTAAAATACACCGATTAATTTATTTAAAAAATAAACTTGATGGAATAACTGCACCATTTCACGTTATTGATACTCACCTACCAAATATTTCATGCTTCAACTTTCTAGTATTAGCTGTTCGTGGAAGGTTGCTACAAATCACAATCACAAAAGTAATATATAATTATAAAATAATAACTTAAGAAGATCTCAGTTCGAATAATTATATTATAATTTTATTTCATCGGTAGATGGGAAAATTTGTGAAAAAGTTCTGTTTATCGTTTTGAGACCTTGAAACGAGTCTTACGTCTCCGGATGATAATTAAAATTATTTTTTTATCGTAAAGTAAAGTAAATTTCGTTTATGAAAGAAATATTGAGCACCACAAGTCTGGCCCCAGCCCACTAATTTCTGTAAATATACTATTTCTATGGAGTACTAGCAAAAAATCATCCCTGCCTACTTATCTGAAAATCAAAGCAGCAGAAAAGTCAAGGAGGACTAGTAATCAATTACCATTCACCTTAAATTGCCAATCATTATCCCCAGTCAAAAGGAATCTTTGGAACAAAAAAATTAAATGAAATGATGGATGATGAAAGTAAACTCATTTTCAAGAAAGGGTATTAATTCGACAGCTATAACAGACTATAAAGGTAAGTTCCTATTTCCGAAAAGATGTTTTTTTAGCAATTTCACAAGAAGGAAAAAGGAGCTGAAGGAAAAGAAATTATTCTAAAAGTTTTTTGTGGGTACTTTAGCAAATATTTCATTACTTCGCCTTTGGAGTTGAGATTAAGTACTTCAATTGCGTGTAAATAATCATTTCCGCGTTATTTCACCAAAAAATTTCGTCTTTCCACCCATATCCCAAATACAGATTAGTTTTGGTGGTTACACAATTTACGCTATTTTTGGTCGTTGTCTCATTGAGAACAATTCCAGACTTAACCACGCAGAAGTTTCATTAGGAGAGCAATGTCGCGTTGAAATCTTTTAATTTTTACTCCTTTCATCGACCGAAGAATAGACCCCAATATTCAGTTTCTGTAGATGTTCTCAAAGAGGTCTCAAATTCAGGACGGTTCTATCGTATTTTTCTGTAAATTGGGGCAGGCGACAAGAAACGCAAGATCACATTCGTCGCGTGTATCTTTCGACGCAAATCCGAAAATAAAGTACAAACGTTGTGTATACATACATGTGTGGATATACTCACTATTCATTGAGACTCTGCATAATCGGAACATCTAGGCATAACGCCTATTCAGGACTCAACTGTAGCTACATGATACATATGTCTCCGAAATAGAACCCAAAAGGATTTATTTTAGCACAAAGTGCTTGGCATACCATAAACGTACCTCTTTGGATGTATTTCCATGGGGGTGGTTTGGGATTGGAGAGGTTGGAAAAGTAATAGTATACACGTAAATATGTCGATCCTGCATTGTGCTCTTTGGGATATTTTCAGCTTCTGTTAGGCTGACTAGTACCTAACTACTCTTATCTTCAGAATGCCTTTGAGCGAAGGCTTTTTGTGTGTGTCGCTATACTCGTAGTTATGTTGTCCATTCGAGGCTAATTGTAAAGGAATGTACATCCCATCGCTTTTATTCTTATTTCGTCTAACAAGAACTTCTATTTGACTTTCAGGGTCGACAGGTTGCAACCGAAGTTAATTTCTGGTTAATGTCTGGAAAAAGGAATTCGGTAGGTGTTCATATTCCGGGTACTCAACTCAAAACTTTTTCGAGAGCCTGGAGTCTGATGGTCATTTACTCATTTCGAAGTATATACTTTCTTTATATTTATTTTTCTTCTTAAAGAACTGGGGTTGAAATTTTTACTTTAATGACTTTTTTTTAACTTTTCAACTTTTATTTTAATAAACAATTGGAAAGTGGTGTTTAAGCCCTGAAGTATCCCTAGAAGAAAATTTGCAAAGAAAAAAATATTGAAAAGTTTTAGAAAAGAATAGCTTAATAGCGTGGGATGTTCTTAGTGATTGGACTTTGTATTTTAAGCTTTCAGCATATATATATATATCCATAGAGAGAAAAAAATCTTACATAATACCCTCCTTAAGGCTATAAGCAAGACTTGTTCATCCTTTTATATTTTAAAAATATATAGTGAACATAAAAAGCTATTAATAGATTCATCGAAATATCGCAAGCTTATAAATACTACTCACGTCATTACTAGATGATGTAAATTCTGTACCTACACTATTTTAAAAAAGTGTTTAATGTAATTAATACTTTTTTCTGAACTAAAGGAAAAGGATTTGCTTTCTTCGTAAAATATCGTCAGTAAGTTCTACTCCTTAATTATTCAGAATAAAGATTACATTATGATTCCAGATGAACTTAAAACAAAAATGGCGTATCAAAAAGTTTTTAGACAAAATGTAATATTTCGATGATTTGAAATTTTTTGAGTTGAATATTTTACTGAACAAACCTTTGCCCGAATGAACTCATAGACATGTGTATATGTCGTCACTGCTCAATAGCATGGTTTAACGGAAAACCAAATGTTGAAATAATTAACTATACAATAGAAAGGCATTCCCAATTCCACGTAATTTACACTTACTTCTCAAAGGCTTTTGATAAAGTTCAACATTGCCTGCTCGTTTCAAAGTTTGCCCCCTTAGGCCACTCTGGGAAATGGAAAAGGTATGTGTAAATTCGTTAATGGGCGATATACTTCCACTCCTGTGGGTACCTCCCATACAAAAGTCCTTAAAACACGTATTCACTATTATTGGTCGAATGCTTCAAGTTAGGAACTTAAAATGTTGTACACACAAAGTTTCCAATGTTTGAAGCGAAAATTCCGAATATAATGCTTGATTTTGCTTGACTCACAAATGACATTTGCTGGCTCCAAGATTTCAATAATATCTATTCTATTGATGCGTGGACATTTTGAATGTTTATCTTCAACTATTTAACATAAATTTCTCTGGTGTCTTCAAACTGCACAATTAAAAGATTTAACTTATTATGATAGTCTGCCCACCATTTTAAAACTGAAACTACTGTCGAAACGACAAGGATTTATTGTCAGAATTGTCAACGTTAAATTAAATTGTTCGGACTTTCTCGATTTTTGAAATTTTCGTTTCGACACGTTCTACTGATATATTTTATATAAAACTAGCCAAACTCGCTATAAAACTAGCCATGCTAATAATAGTCCGTCCATACTAATCTTTAGTACCTAAAGCTGTGATTTTATGTTTTTTATTTATTTCTTTGAATCATATTTTTATTTTCTTTTTGTAAACATATATCTTTTCTTTATTATATTTTCTATTGTTAATTTATTAGATCTATTATTTTTATTATGTTTGTGAATGCGATAATGTTATCATATTAATATTATGTGTCATTTGAGTTATAATTTTCAATTTTTTTTTATTTCATTTTATTGTACTTATCATTTGACTTTATTATTTTCTAATAATACGGTATTGTGATCGATTTTTAAAAAAAAAATGTGCTACCCTCACCATTTTTTTTACGTTTTATGACTAGTAGACACGAAAAAAGCAAAAAAACCTATCCTAATTTCAGTTCGTCTGTCCGCCGTACGCCCGGAGCACCCAAACGCTTTGAAATATTAAATTAAATTTTTTTTATGAATAGACTGGGTAGGCCCATTGAAGTGACCGAATTCTCAGGGGTGGAGGTGTAAAGGGGAAAGAGTGGCGTGCGTTTTAGACGGAAAATTTTGGTTTCTAGATCTCAGCAACCGCTTATGGATTTTAGAATGTGTCGATCTCGGCTTTTTCTCGTTTTGGACGCATTATTTTTCCTCCCACTTCCAAACCCCTTGACCTATATCATCAATTTTTTTGCTAATGGGTCCACTATCAAAGCTCTATATAAGTTCCAAATTTCAGCCTCCTAGCATAAGCGGTTGCTGAGATCTAGATACCAAAATTTTTCGTTGAAAACGCTTCCACCTCCTCCCCTCACACCCCTACCCCTGAGAATTTGGTCACTTCAAGGTGCCTACCCAGTCTATTCATAAAAAAATTTCCTTTTAATGGCTTGGGTGCTACGAGCCTTCAAACGATTTTGCGTACAGCGGTATACGGCGTACGGCGCACAGACGGACTGAATTTTTTTTTTGCTTTTTTCGTATCTATTAGTCATGAAACGTGAAAAAAAAAATTTTGAGGGTAGCAAATTTTTTTTTTTTAAAAATTTAGAACAATACTGTATTATTGATATAATAAAGTAAAAAAACAACTTTAATGCATTACGTAAATATTGTCATAGTGCACAAATATGGACGATATTTGCCTCAAAAATGCTAAAGCGTGTCGGCAGTTCTCCTTGTTTCTTTAGGTTCTTCTATGTACATGGCTCTGCTTTCCGAAACTAATTTCAATATAACTATAGAAACCGATACGTAAAGAAATGTCGGTACTACCCTAGAAACATACTCTGCCGAAATACCCAGGAAGTATTCCTTTGAAACTACTCTCGTAAAAGCAACCCTTCCGCATTCAGAATGGTGTAAATATTTTTCCCCATACACCTTAGTATAGGCTGAAGCTTAAGATAAGGCTCAAGTGAACAGTGTACTCTCATCGTAGCACATTAGGTCCCTATATATCGATCAATAATAATAAAAATCCAATATGATTTGCCATCAAGAAAATGTGAACCGTATGCGAAATACTGGATCCTGATAGGAAAAATCGGAAAGGCTAATCCGAAAACCTTTTATAGTCAACCTGGTAGATAAAATTAAGCCCGGGGTATCCCTATATCATTGAATATTTGGCATTTTGCTGATATGCCATAAAATACTTCTTAAAAGATCAATAATAAATTTTGTTCATTGTTTTTATTTTGAGTGGAAATGGATTTGATTATGGTATAAAAACACAAAAATAGCTTGAAGAAATCCATTTGGTTTGGATAAAACATGAATACCAATTTGACATTGCCAAATCTTTCACTTTAAATTATAATAATTATACCATACTGTCGATTTGAAAATGTTATAAGCACTGCAAATCCTTTTAATTTCTTGTTTCGTAATTAATCCCAGAAGTTTCACCTCATCTTAAAATAAGTTTTAATTTTAAAAAAAAGTACTAAGAACATGCAGTAAGGATAATAAAAGTCGTGAAAGAATGTGAAACCAATGTATCCATATATCGCCAAACCACAAATACATTTCATTACCACGAATTTAGATCCGGCAATAACTCTGTTTCCAGTAAGTGTTTAAGAGGCCCTTAATACATTACAATTTACGTTTCACACCCTCAAGTATAAAACTGGAATACTCTTCTTGAAGATTTATTATTTAAACGTCCGGTATTTTACGAGCCATTTTTCAAAACTGTGTTGCACTTTTGTTATATTTACAACAGAAGGATCCAGGGACTGGAGACTTAAATAAAACTTCCTCTTTTACAACGGAACTACTTTTGAAAGGAAGTGTTTTTTATATCCTTTATTATGAATATATTGTACGTGTAATAAAGAATTTATTTCCGAAGAAAACTCATATTACAAGCACTTTAAATTTCATGAAACCGACGTCCTTCCGGACAACTTTTAATCTTAAATAAAATTTTCCCCGCTATTTACATCTAAGGCTCGATAAGATACGATAGTATGTACAAGCCAATAAACCTATCAACTCCTTCTTAGTGCTACCCGCATAAAGGACGACAACAGTTCCAGCGAGTAAAAGGACCGGGGATTTATTTTTATTATTTCCTACATCTACGTTTCGTTTCCGACTTACTACCGATGTGGAAAGCGAAGCTGTATTCTTATGATTCTGGTTTTGATTTTTTCTGCTAGATATAAGTTTATGTTATAGATTTTTTCGGAAAGCAGAAACTAGTTTAACGGACTAGACATAAATCCTTTCTTGAAGCCAATAGAATTTTCATTTGTTCCCTTATGACAGATCCGTTCATCCGTTATTTTATATGTTGATATGTATTCGAAAATTCATATGCATTACATCGATAGCAAAAGGTATGCATCAATTTAGTTAAATTTGAAATATCTTATACGAATTATATTATAATAGTGCTCCAGCACTAGATAAAAATTCTTTAATTTTTAACTTCTTCCAGAATATAGACGATATAAACATATGTATAGCTACTATTAATATTATTGTTACTTTACAATATCAAGGTGTTATTTTTTCTAAAGATAAAATGATGCATTCAATAATCATTTCAAAATCTACGAGTAGTTCAGGCAAGGCAATTAATTATCCAGTAAAGACCTCAACTCTTCCTGCCAAATTAATTAACTCCATGATGCATCAATTTACTGGACATACGAGTGTATCCAACAACCAACTATTCGGTTAGCATTGGAGTATCTAAACGCACATTCTATTGAAATAGAAATGAACTTCATTACCATATTTTACTATGTTAGTATCCATTTGCATTTAAAATTTGTTGATCGTATAGTGCATGAATAACACATGAATTAAATGTAAATTGACATATACACGAGGACTAAACACAGGAGTAAGTGTATTTGAGAAAGGAAGTACATTTTTAAATGTACATAATATATTTATGTGGGAATCAACAACGGTAATGTTCATTGAATTCAATTTTTTTTATCAATAATCCCTTTACTCCCTACAGGAGAGATGATTGCACCAATGGTATCCAAACACTGCTCCGTATTCAGTCCGTATTCAACACAAATATGTCAAAAGTTAATCTGGTGCACGTTTGTTTAAGGGATCCAGCTTATTTTTCAAGCTCATTTTCATTCATGGCGTTAGCAAAGGGCTTCAGGCGACACTCAGAATCATCATGGATAATGAACTACTTGGAGAAGCCGAAAAGGTAATCATGGTTAGGGTACTGTAGAGGACGAATCGATAAGAGGAGTTAGCGTATATAGAAAAAAAGGCACCACGTTTAACCGACGGCTACATTCCCTACGTGATCGGGAATTGCGTTAACAACAGAATTCCTTTGATTGACCTTCTTTTAATGGTTTCGTTTCATATGGAACGTCGGGTGCTACCAATAAATAACGTTTCTCGGACTTATAAGCGAGCGGAAGTTTGTGTAGTTTGTTGGGTAATAGACATCGAATGTGGATGTGATTTGTAGGTAGATCCAAATTTAGTGGTTTGTTTCAATTTGTTCACTTTACTTTATGAAGGGATTGCAGAACTCTTTAAGCGCGAAGGAGTTTTAAGATGAAACATGAACAGCCATCACACTTTTTTTTTTATTTCAAAGGAATAAAATCTATATGGACAAAATGATAATGAAGGTGAAAATAGGTTAAAAGGTAGATGGGATAGAGTTCGACAACATTTAACAATGGACATTTCGCTTAATGCTCAGCAAATTGAGTTAGTGAATTAAATTTTTATTGTAATGAATGATGTATGATGGTGAGAAAGTCAAACTGATGATTGTCTCACTATATATATTAGATGCCTAAGTAATGAATGAAAACGAAAAGATAAGTGGAGGATTTCATATCTAAATATGCACTGTTTTAAAAAAATTTAATTTTCAATTCAATTTTTGCTTGAAATTTTCAGTATATTTCATTTTTTTCAAGTAAAAGTACACATTTCAATCACTTTTACACCAAATTACTGGTATTAGTAAATTATTCATGAACTTTTCAACTTAACCGTACAATTTACATGAAGAGGCTCAAAAATTATGCAACATTTCGTGTAAAATCTATGTTATAAAAGAGGATGTACTTATGTATGTGCGTATGTTCCCTATGAATTCCTAAACCGCTCAACTGATTTTGATCAAATTTTCAGGGAACATGTAGAATAGTCCCGCAATGATTCTTGTGAAGTTTGGTTTGGTAATTTTCATTTTTTTCGAGATTTTAGCCCTAATTGTTTGTTTGTTTGTCCCGTAAGCCTTCCTAAACCATTCATCCGATGGCGATGAAACTTTGTTGATATGTTGAGCGCAGGCCCGCGAAAGTTTCTGCATCAACAAAATCATTTTACAATTGGTGATACGCGAGTTATTCCAACATTTGAGTGTATTTCATATAGTTTAGCGGCAGTTCATTCGTTTTCGGTGTAGTAGTTATGCGTTCCTATTACTAAATGGTAAAGTTGGACTATGGATGTTGGATAGGGGATAGAGGATAGTGGATGGAGGATGGAGGATAGAAGATGGATGATGGTGGATGGGGGATGGTAGATGGCGGATGATTGATGATGGATAGAACATGGAGGCTGGTGGATAGATGATGGAGAATAGAGGATGGAGTATCGGGAGCAACGGGAGCAACGAAGCAAAGGAAGCAACGGAGCAACGGGAGTAACGGGAGAAATGGAAGCAACGGGAGAAATAGAAGCAACGGGAGAAGTGGAAGCAGCGAAAGCAGCGGAATCAACGGGAGCAACGAAAGCAACGGGAGAAATAGAAGCAACGGAAGCAAACGGGAAAAAATGGGAGCAACAGAGCAACGAAAGCAACGGAAGAAATGGAAGCAACGGGAGTAACGATAGTATAGCACCAAACAAACGTAAGCTAGTTATCCATATATATACATATATGAATTGAAAATTAAGTTCTTTTTCGTGTAATTCTACTTATCTATTTGAATTTTACAACGAAAAACATGTAATATATGAAAAAACGAAGTTGGACGCTTTGTTCGATTTTGTTTTCTACTGAAATTAAAATGAAACGCCTTCGGCGGCGCAGTGGCTACGCGCGCCAAACCTGCGCAGCAAAACCAGAATCGATCGCGGGTTCGATTCCTACCTACAGCCAAGAGTTTTATTAAAGTAAGTAAGTAAGAAATATTATTAAAAGTAGAAATAAGTGTATCTTAAGGAGTGATAATTATACACTTTTTTAGAGTGTAAATTCAAGAGAATATCCAGTGAATTTGTTGCTTTCGAAATTGAAATTTACTGACCGAAACTTGACAATTGCATTTAAATTGACTATTACATCCCAATGTAAATTTATTTGAAAAGGTGTGGCATATTTGTCTACTATACAAAAGATGTAAGATTCAATGGATTTTTTTACTGTGTGTAACAACATTACCTAAATATCGAATGAACCAATAACCTAAGGAATGAATTCAATAACGCAAGCCATAAACTGAAATACGTAGAATTGCAAGTTCGTATCCTTTTTAGTCATCAAGTGAAACTTTTACATCAATTTTGCATAGGCTCCTAGCGGTTGTGACGAATAAATTGAATTAGACCTACTTAAATCAAAACTTTGATATTTTCTTTACGCATTTCGCGTAAACACATTTCTATTTGTATGGTAGAAATGTTGTTATTGACTGTATTACATAGGGAGAAAAGTTTTCATAGTCTGCAGAGTAGTTCAAGCGTGTCATTATATTCAACATGTTTTTATTCTTATTTTGTAGAAGTTCGTAATGTGCCAAATGTAGGCAAGTGAAATTGGAAAACAAAATTAGAGTTTGATTGTAAAAGGATGAATAAACTTTATGCAGTCGCGATCGGCTGCAAGCCAATCGTATGATACTCTAAAAGAAATACTGAACTTCGATTTATATAGTAGTTGGGGATGGAGTAGAATAAGGAGGACGCATGTATATAGTTTGCCCGTTTTAAGGACTCTCCTTTGGATGGTACTCGAAAATAAGAGACAGTACCTTAAGGGCTCATATACCCCTGAAATTTTCAAAACACAATTTTTTTTTTACAGATTTCTATTTTTTATACTTTTAAGATTTAAAAAAAAAATTAGAATTTAAAAAATTCCACTCCATTACAAAGTTATAGCAATAAATGTCACCAGACATCGGTTTGGAGCGGCTTCCTGGCAAATTGCCGCCCCACTCTCAACAGCAGCGTTTGGCATTTATTTTTTTGCAAAAGTTGGGTTTCATAGAAAACAAGGTCATTTATAGGACCATTTGTGAAAAACACGAAGATATAAGAGGAAGAAGGTGTACACTACGAAGCTGGAATGCGAGACTAGCTGTAAGTTCACGTTGTACCTACCAAAAACTTTAAACGCATTTTTCTCGAAACTATGTTTTTAGACATGGTCGGCATGATAACTCAGTCAATTTTCAATATTTTTCAATATTTTTTTTTTTAAATTTTGATAACTATTTTCTCTATAGTCTGACGAGAGGTTTTTTTAATTTTTTGCTTGGAAATTTTTTTATAAATTATTAAACGCAAATTTTGTTTAAAAAACTGATAACTAAAGTTTGAAATACTGTAACTTATTTATTTTTGAAAAAAAAAAAAAATTCCCTCCGTGAGACTATACTATACTACTCATTATTTTACAAAATTCTTTTTTATTTTTGCAAATTGAATTATTTTTGGTGAAGTTATGATGCCGACCAGGAGGCGCCGTGGTTTTCATAAGTAGTCCGTTTATACCCGTAAAAAACAATGTTAACATGAAAAAAAAAAAAAATTTTTTTTTCTTTTATAGTTGAAAGTTAATAAGATATGTGAACTCAACAAATAAATTTTTTTTTCACCATATAACCTTTAAAATAATTTTTCAAATTTACTCGGTTTTCAGCGCGTGCAGGGGTATGTGAGCCCTTAAGAGGGAACATCCGAGTAGAAAGTAGAAAAAATAGGTTAATTTTAGATATTATTATCTCAAAAACTATTTGCTCGATTTTATCCATGTTGGTTTTATTCGAAAGTATATATGTTGAGGTACGCTAATAATTTTTTTTTATAAATATATATCAACCGGGGGCGCTGATGTCATAGTCGGCGTAAAGAATGTCCGTTGCTTGCACGGTCTGCGGTTCCCAAGATTACATGCAGTCGGTTGATCCAAAACAAAAATTTCAAAAAGATTCTGAAAATGTAAAGTATGATGTCCTTCGCTACGTAGGGTTTTTTAAAAAAAAAATAATTTTCACGAAATGGCGGCCGATTGAACTTTATTTTCAGTTTTTAACCTCAATTATCGACCTTTCTGGCTTGATAAAAAAAAGTAAATAAGTAAAAAAATAATCCTACGTAGCGAAGTAGAAAACCTATCCAAAAATATTGTGTGAAATTTTAGAAGCAATCGGTCAAGCCGTTTTCCGAAGATTTTGGGGACCGTCTTTGAATAGTATGTTTCGAGATAATCGCATTTGAATGACGCTCAGAATTCACGAAGGGTCCATTCCGGTTAATTGCCTATAACTTTCACAATTATTGGAATTTCAATATGAAATTTACACAGAATATTCTTAAGACTACAAACTTTAAGGGCTCACATACCCCTGCACGCGCTGAAAACCGAGTAAATTTGAAAAATTATTACAAAGGTTATATGGTGAAAAAAAAATTTATTTGTTAAGTTCACATATCTTATTAACTATTCAACTAAAAAAAAAAAAAAAATTTTTTTTATTTTTTAATATTAACATTGTTTTTTACGGGTATAAACGGACTACTTATGAAACCCATGACGCCTCCTGGACGGCATCATAACTTCACTAAAAATAATTCAATTTGCAAAAATAAAAAAGAATCTTGTAAAATAATGTAGTAGTTATAGTCTGACGGAGGGAATTTTTTTTTTTCAAAAATAAATAAGTTACAGTATTTCAAACTTTAGTAATCAGTTTTTTAAACAAAATTTGCGTTTAATAATTTATAAAAAAATTTCCAAGCAAAAAATTAAAAAAACCTCTCGTCAGACTATAGAGAAAATAGTTATCAAAATTTAAAAAAAAAAAGTTGAAAAATATTGAAAATTTACTGAGTTACAGTGCCGACCATGTCTAAAAACATAGTTTCGAGAAAAATGCGTTTAAAGTTTTTGGTGGGTACAACGTGAACTTACGGCTAGTCTCCCAATCCAGCTTCGTACTGTACACCTTCTTCACCTCTTGGATCTTCGAGTTTTTCACAGATGGTCCTATAAATGACCTTGTTTTCTATGAAACCCAGCTTTTACAAAAAAATAAATGCTAAACGCTGCTGTTGAGAGTGGCGCGGCAATTTGCCAGGAAGCCGCTCCAAACCGATGTCTGGTGACATTTATTGCTATAACTTTGTAATGGAGTGGAATTTTCTAAATTCTAAATTTTTTTTTAATTCTTAAAAGAATAAAAAATAAAAATCTGTAAAAAAAAAAAAAAATTTTTAAAAATTTCAGGGGTATATGAGCCCTTAAGATAAAGCTGATTAGTCGCGTGCCTTGAAGCGAGCTCGACTAATCTGTGTGCTCTGATCATTGAATTGCTATTGAAGCAGCGACATAGTCATGTTTAGTCAAAAACGTTTTTGACTAAAACCGTTTTTGCTCTTTCAGTGTGCGGCCAGCCTTAAGCGATCAATTTCATATCTGAAACTTGGTAAATCACCGAAAGTGGAATTTTCCCTTTTCAAAGCCTTTTACACATGAGAGATGCAGGAAGTACTTACTTGATTTCTAGCTTATTTATTCTTTTACCGGGATCCTTTTAAAAATGAATTTGTATAATATTTCAAATTCCTGAAGCGTTCAAAAGTTATCGGGAAATATTCTTGAATATATGTCTTAAAGACTTTTTGTATGGGAGCTACCCGAAGGAATAGATGGATTTCGCTTATAATATTAAGATAAGAATTTTTTCATATTCATACCTTTATCTGCAACCATTGTAAAATCAACGTATAGAGAATTTCAAAGTCGTAGCTTACAGTGTTCTGAACTTACAGTCCAATATTGGTAAACACGTGTTTTAAGGGGTTTTGTACCACAGCTACCCGAAGGAGTTGACGGATGTTACTAATTAATGAACTCAGTCTTGCTTATGACTTAAAACTAATTCGTTAACGCGTTCATAGTTAATCCGGGGGACGTCACAATAGGCCCAACTGTGGCTTCAGTGACAGAGGGTAAAAGATCAACCCCTTTTGCCTATCTATCTAACGCGTTCTTGAGTTATAGTGGATTCTGTAACTTTCATAGATTTTTGAAGAACTTTTTTAAGCTGCAACACGAAGGACTCATTCGATTTATATTATATTCGGAATTTTTATGTATAAACTATTTTTTAAAAAATTAATTTAAACTAAATTTTGATTGAGCAATACAAATTTTATGAGATTTAAAACTACTTAAAGTAGTAGACTGGAATCGATACATGAAGAAGGAAAAGAAAAATATAAGGGTAGATAGGAGAAAAAAAAAATTTGACGATGGGAAATAAAGCAACATCAATGTCATCCCACATCGTGTTGAATTGTAAAAAGAAAATAATTTAATTTCTCCAGATTTTTAAATTAAAAAAGTTTCGAAATGTGACATCTGACTCCAAGTTTGTGCCTTTAGGGTGAAAACATTCAGCCACTTCAAATATCTATCTGTACATCGTTTTCTACTTCAAATCTAAAAGTGGAAATTTAACATGATTAAATCAATTTGTCAAACAGCGACGCGGCCTATAATCTAAATTTAATATCGAATTTCTCCAACACCATTTACATACTTACTTGCGCCCTCTCTTTTAGTCCAGGTAAATCCATTTTATTGGCGAAAAAGTTCCGTATTAATAATTACTTTATTCAATTATAAAATTGGTTTCGAAACAGATTCTGAGAAAACCTTGATGCGCAAACCATTCGGAAACCATTTTGTTGAAGTTTAAGAGTACATGAAGGTAGGCATTACACTTGGTTGGTGATTTATCGTCGGGTACAATTGTTTAAAGCAAATTGATTAACAACCTACTAGGTATGTAATTGTAAGTGACACATGTGTCAAGGAACATTAGGTGATACTCGTAGCTTAAGGCTATAAAGGCATAAAAGACTCTTTTTGTAGAAAGAACAACTCGAACACCATTTAGAATCAACATCAACGAGTCCATCCTTTGAGGTACTTGTCTAGAAACTGTAGCAAGAAGTGAAGGACTAACCGATTTATTACGAAGGATGTAGGTTTTATTCGTTGCTAAAATAATGGGTACCGTGCTTTTAATAATTTATGTAAATTTGTATTTGTTATATATTGTTATATTTATCACACAAAACCAGAAACCAGATTAAAATTTTTTCTAATAAGTCAAGATACCTTCCTTCGGAAAAGTCTCCTCGTATGGAAATCACTAAGTCGAGTGAAATTGAAATCCTCGCTGACTTTGATTGATGCTCGACTAAAGAGGACCTTTTCACCCTATTATACACCTAATAATGATACCTAAATTGTGGTTCAAGTAACCGTACTAAACTCAATTTAACATCTCATGGGATCTTTTCATTACGTACTTATGTATTCATAGCTATACTCGACCTCGTAAGTGTATATTCAACCAAAGAATTCCGGTAATCGATAAGGTGGTTTTATACAACAAAAAATCTGCCAACCATCTGGGCGCAATTCTATTATATTTTGGGTAGAAGTCCGGAACGCGTTTAATGCTGAGATGCGGTGTAGGTTACCATGCAACCCCCTTACAACCCGTTTAGGTTGAATATTTAAAAATCCGGAAATTAGCTTTCTGGCAAATTTACAGGAAGAAATAAATTCGATATCTCATCAGATCGAAGAAATATGTAGGAATTTGTGAAAATGTGTGCAATTCCTTTACACTACCTCGGGAGTTGGATATCAGAAAACACTAAAATCGGTTTGTAGGCTATTATATAAAAACTCTGCAGTAGTTGTAGCCAATTTGATATCTCATCAAATCTATAGCGATACATAATATTGTGAAACGTATGCAACCCCCTTACACCCACTTGAGGGTTGAATATTCAAAAATCCTGAAATTAGTTTCAAGATAAATGTAAAGAAAGCCCTAGGAAGTAAAAACCAATTTGGTGTGTATCAGTCCTAAGAAGTATGACGGAATTCGTGAAAATGTGTTCAACCCTTTTATACCCTCTTATGCGTTGAAAAGGGAAAACTCTTGAAAACGTGTTTTTCGCTATTATAAAACAAGACCGTGGAAGGGAAAAGTTATTCGATATCTAATCAGACCTGAATTATATGGCTGAATTCATGAAAATGTATACAACCTGAGAGTGAAATCACTCTTCTCATTTTAAATGTACGAGGGCGGTTTGATAATGACGTGCAAAAATCAAGACTGAGGGGGCAGGTAAGGAATTCGTTATTTTTTTTGACCTGGACCATCCTTAAATAGATTACCTGTAAAGTTTAAGCCTGATACCTCGTTTAGTTTTCGAGAAACAGCCGTCTAAGCAAGTCGACTTACAAAAATTTTTAAAAATGGATAAAAATGAATATCGGGTGTTGATTAAACACAATTTTTTAAAAGGGAAAACATCTAAAGTAACCAAAGAAAAATTAGATAAGCATTATGGGGACTCTGCACCATCGATCCGAATGATTTGCAAATGGTTTTCTGAATTCAAGTGTGGTCGTACGAGCACAGAAACCATACCAAGTCCAGGTCGTCCGAAAGAGGTCACCACTCCAGAAATGATCGATAAAATCCATGATATCGTAATAGAAGATCGTCGAGTAAAAGTGCGTGAGATAGCTAACATAGTAAGCATCTCATCTGTACATGTTTGGAATATTTTGAAAAACTATTTGGACACGAGAAAGCTATCCGCAAGATGGGTGCCTCGTTTGCTCACAATCGACCAAAAACGCAATCGTGTGACAGCTTCACAGTACAGTTTGCAACTGTTTCAACGTAATCCGAATGAATTTCTTCGTCGATTCGTAATTGTTGATGAAACATGGATCCACCACTACACTCCAGAAACCAAAGAACAGTCAAAACAATGGATGGAAGCCGGTTCAAGCGCACCGAAGAAGGCAAAAACCGTTACATCAACTGGAAAGGTTATGGCGATAGTTTTTTGGGATTCCAATGGAATAATATTCACCTACTACTTGGAGAAAGGAAAAACAATACCGGGAGAATATTATTCAGAGTTATTGGTTCGATTGGATGCTGAAATCAAGGAAAAACGGCCTCATTTGGCGAAGAAAAAAGTGTTGTTTCATCACGACAACGCTCCGGTTCACACGTCCGCTGTTGCAACGGGAAAACTGTTTGAATTACGGTACGAATTGCTCCTTCACCCACCGTATTCTCCAGATTTGGCACTCTGCGACTTTTTATTATTTCCAGACTTGAAAAAATGGCTTGCTGGAAAGAGATTTACCACAAATACTGACGTCATAAATGAAACCAACGCCTAATGGTTGGACAAATCATATTATTTGGAAGGGATCAAAAAATTGGAAAAACGCTGGACTAAGTGTATCGAGCTAAAAAGGAGACTACGTTGAAAAATAAAATAAATTTTTCCCGGAAAAAATTATATTTTCTCGATTTAGGCACGTCATTATCAAACCGCCCTCGTAGGTATTTAACTTTTTAAAATTATAGTCTCTTCTTTCTCTCTTTTTTTTTATGAATTTTATTTTTATATTTTTATTTTTTTCTTTTTCTCTTTCCTTTCTTTTTAATATTGTTCTAAATTATAATTTCTTATTTTTTTTTTTTATGTGTCTCATTTTCTTATTTCTTTTTTTTTTTTGTTTAAACTATTTTGAATTACGTTTTACTTAATTTTCTTTGTTTTACTTTGCTTTCCTCATACCAGCTGTCAGCTGTTTGGGGAGCAAGATTGGAACTAATAGATTCTGAATTTCTGATATTTGTTGATGGTTTTATACAAAATTATGAATTTTAATAAAGTTGTTTTTCATTTTTCAAAAAAAAAAAAATTTCCAACTTCCAAAAAAAAAAAACTTCCGACAAAATTACTATTATTACTGTACTTGTTTTCTTAGTTGTTTTTCTAGTGTATAATCATCGAGAAAATATAATCGTCCCGAGTTTAATGAAATTGGAAAAGAATAAACCTTAAGATAAATTAAAAAAAAAATTAAATACTTTATTATTAAAATAATAAAGTAATAGCAGTGAACTTAAACAAGTACGCCTACATAGCGCAGTAGTGAATTTAACATAAATTCAACATGCACCTACAAGTCGAATAGCTTAACGCAACATACACATGCTATACAATTAACTACCTTCCCTAGAACAAACATACCTAATTTCGCAGATTAACTCAATGGTTATATTCTTTCTTTCTCCGGCAATTATACATCACATAAATTAATTTGTCTCTACCGTATCCTGTCCAGGTTATGAAAACAATTTGAAGAAGACACAACCATTTTGCCAGACATAATTCTAGTTTAGGGTTCTTAACCCTTCTATAGTGCGGTTTAAGGTATGTTCTTCTTGTTTTCATTAAAATATACAACCAGGATATAGCAAGCTATTTTCATCGTAACGAAAATATGTAGGTACTTCCCGGAAGGCTCAAAAGAAGGTCATACTCAGTCATCACAAATATGTAACATTGCAAAACTCATTTGCTTAAAGGAGCTAATTATCATTAAACCTGAATGTCAAAAAATTTTAATTTAATTTGTTCGTACCGGAATACAAGGACGAGTATTTCAGATGATTCCTGCGAATAAAGCCTGTTACATTTTAAATACGCCACCAACAGAACATAAAGGAAGACATTGTTGTCGTCCTTTATGTTTTGCTATCCGATCCGGAAGATTTTGACTCCTTTCTGTCAGTTATAAATTTTTACATCTCATAAATTTTCTTGTGCGTGAGAGCATCTTGCATAACTGGGCAATGTTATTTATTTTACCTACCGCAGCATTTTTATGAGATAGTAAAAATGGCAATAGAGAATGAAAATTTAAGAAACAAATTTTTCATTTACCATATATTGAAGCAGCTGGGTACTACTCTTCAATTCCGTAAGGCTTAAATTCGATCAATATTCTAGAATAGATTATTAGGTGTGTTCTTTTGCGTCCTTACACAGTGCAGAGGAGAATAGGGACATGCGAGTACAGCAAGAGTGTAAAAGCATACCAACTTCATTACTACTAATAAAAACAGGAAAAGGATCAGTTCATCAGATAAAATAAAATTGAATTTGAAATATTTAGTTCACTAAAGGATCACGTCAATTTTACTAGGTGATACTCTGCCTCAATTGGTATGAGATGCTGTAGCGTAGGCAGAAATGCCATATGGGGTATTGTAGTTTTCGATCATTGAATCCCCCTTTAATATATTACACATAGCTAAGCTCTAGCGTATAAAAAGGTAAGATAACGGGCTTATGGTCCGTAATGGCAGAACAATGTCTAAGGAATCGGTGACATAAAATATTTCACATTTTTCATAAAATGTAAGGAATTTATTCATTAAAAACGAAAAAAGTAGAGAAGAAGGTTTGCAGGAATTTCCACAACACTTCCTATTTATCATTTACTCATGCGAGAGTTCTTACCGCCCTAAACCATCATCGCCCTCTCCCAACCCCTAGGTACACCACTAATGATGAGTGAATTCTACTCACCATATTATAGGAATTACAAGCCTATTGTACCAAATGCTAATTGGAGTCTAGACTGATACAATCCCCAAAATACATGTACTACACCAAACCAAGCCGAATCAATTTTCCAAAAAAAACCATCCCTTTCCACAAAATTTTCGCTCACTTTTTAAACAAAATTCTGTTTGGTTTTCTTCCTTTTATAAACAACTTTAATGTGGTCATCAAATTAATTTTAAATTTTTGTATTTTTGAATTCCAAAATTGAAAATCGGAAACAGTCCGCAATAATTTCAGGTTCAATAGATTTAAAAAAAAAATCATAATCCCTTTCCATTTAGTTCCATAATTATGGCTAAAAGTTCTCCACTGGTCCGATATACAGGACATCTCCTTTCCAGAACGAAAACACAAAGGGATTTCAGCTCCTGCTTAACTGGAGCCCCAAATTTCCATAAAATGAAGGGAAGAATTTTCGGTTATTAAGAAATTAATGTTTTGTTTTCCTTTGATTTATGGGTCTATCAAGGAGGTGGATTGCTTTCGAATTTTTCGTAATGTTAGCTGTAGCAAGACGGCAACGATACGGCAGGATGGGCGATTCCCGATGACAAAAGTATAGGGTATAAACGGAAATTTCATTATGGCGCGAAAAGTACTTTGTGGACAAACTAAAAGGACATAGTCCGCTGTCATATAGCGACAGCGAAATAATTTAGTGCGGTTACTGAAGAACGATTGCTAAAAGTTTATTGAATTTAAGTTAACCAGATGTTAATTTTTCCCTATGGAGTTCATTACTTTAGACAAGCTGTTATTAAAAAACTTTTTTTGATTTTCTTACGGTTAAAAATTCTGTACAATTTTCTAGCCAAGAAGAGATTTGGTTGCGGGTGTCAGCTTAGTACTTGCCAAAACTGATGAAGAGCAAATAATCAAAGAATGTGGAAATGATATTAGCATCCATAAGGAGTGAGAGAGAAGCAGTAAGTAGAAATGGAGATGTAGCTTAAGTACTTAAATTTAATTGAATGGAGACTTAGAGACTGCTCCTTCGCAGTTTTATTTTAAAAATTATCACAACTCGGAAAAGCCCTGTTGACTGCCTATTGCGCATTATGTTAGTTCCAGCAACAGCAAAGTTTTTTTTGTTAATTTTTAACTTTCTCATCCTAGATCTTTTATATAGGAAGATGAAATTCACATAAAAGGAATGGAAGTAATCCACAGTGTAAATCATGGCAGTTAACTTGTTCCGCTATACTCTAGGTATATTCAATCAATATATTATTGTAAACTGTCTCCATCTACTATCATTTCCTATTTTAATGATTAAAGACTCACTGTTTTAAAAAAAATTTGAATTTTCAATCCAATTTTTACTTGAAATTTCCAGTATATTTCATTTTTCCAAGTAAAAGTACACATTTCAATTACTTTTACACCAAATTACTGGTATTAGTAAATCATGCATGTACTTTTAAACTGAACCGTACAATTTACATGAAAAGGATCACAAAATTACGCAACATTTCGTGTAAAATTGACTATATTTATATATTAATTGAAAATTACGTTCTTTTTCATGTAATTCTACTTTTCTATCTGAATTTTACAACGAAAAACATGTAATATATGACGCTTGAACGCTTCGTTCGATTTTGAAAATGAAACGCCTTCGGTGACGCAGTGGCTACGCGCGCCAAACCTACGCAACAAAACCAGAATTAATCGCGGCTTCGATTCCTATCTACAGCCAAATGTTTTATTAAGAGTAAGTAAGTAAGAAATAATATTAGAAGTAGAAATAAGTGTATCTTATAGCACTCTTTATACACTTATTTTAGAGTGTAAATTCAAGAGAATATTCAGTGAATTTGATGCTTTCGAAGTTGAAATTTACTGATTGCAAATTGAAATTTACAGACCGAAAATTGAAAATTACATTTAAATTGACTATTACATCCCAATGTAAATTTACTTGGAAAGGTATGGCATATTTGCCTACTATCCAAAAGATGTAAAAGTCAATGGATATCTAAAAATATTCACATGTTCACGAGTATGGGCTCCAAACATCTTTCGGGCTACATTGAATTATTGTTCTTCATTCATTGATCGTTCTATACTTAAATTTTCCTAGAGAATATAATTTGCAGCATATATAGTACACATCAGTACTTTCACTCTCCCAACATTAACCCGATCCGATACCCATCCATCCTCATCCTTTATGGTGTGTGCACTCCTAATTCTGTTTTGATATCAAACGACGATATTAATCGGAGTTCAGTACTTCATCTATTCTAGAGTATCATAGGGCTGCTGCCTATCGAAACTGCAATTTATAATTTACAGAGGCCTACACATTTTACTATTTTAGCGGCCTTAGGCGATGCTCCACATATCTATTATACTCGTATATTGGGATATTGGTCAACTTGATCAATTCCCAATAATATGACATTACCTAGAAGTAATGGAGATTATGTACATAAATACCTACTTATAATACAACAAAACAAATAATTTGCAATCCACTCAAATGTAATTATAACGCTACATTACATATAATCAATGAATATACCTGGAGAAAATACCACTCGTACGAGTGGAGTGTATACATATGTATTCACCTATTGTGGCTTTAACGCTAAACTAAAATCTGAAATTAGGCTTTGATATGGAAATGTGTAATAATAACCGAATGCCGAATTATAATAAGAGCAGACGGGTGTATCTTAGTTGGATCAAATATGTATTGTATATATGTACTAATAATATTTACATTAATAGATAAATTAACATCAATTATTGTTTGATGTTAATGTACTTTAATACTTGAGTGGAAGGATCAGTGGAGTGTTTATAATCAAACGGTTGTAGCAAGTCGGGAGTTGGAGTATCACCGGAAACAAGAACACTGTCCAGAAACCTGAAGAACATCCTCGGAAAGGATCGACTAAACGGCAACGACCCCGCAAACGAAAAATGGACTACTCTTGGACCTTGGAATGTTCGATCCCTATTTAGGACAGGAGCTCTGAAAGAGTTCCTCGAAGAAGTGGCAAAACAAAACATCAATATAACTGCACTCCAAGAAACGAAATGGGTCAGTAACGAAATCATGTATATGAGTGGAAAGCTGTCGGGAAGCAGAGAGTTTCTTAAGCAGGAGATCACTAGTGGTCAAGCCATTAAGTGAAGGTTGTGTGTAATCCGAATAAAAACTAAATTTTTCAACGTTTGGGTTGATCAACGTCCATGCACCAACAGAAAACAAGGATGATATAGCTAAAGACGAATTTTATGCCACCCTAGAGACAACCTATGTTTCACTGCCCTCGAATGACGTACAAATTGTCTTAGGGGATTTCAATGCAGAAGTCGGAAAGAAATAGGCACAGTATCCATGGCATAACCAACGACTTGTTCTTTTTGAACAAATTTATTGATTTCGCAACCAGCAAAAATATCATAGAACGCTCCACGTTCTTCCCTCATCGCGATACTCACAAATGACCGTGGCCATCACCAGATGGGCACACCATCAATCAAGTAGACCACGTTTTAATGGAGAAAAGGGCTGCATCCAGTATACTAGATCCACGAACCCTACGCGGTGCAAATTGTGACTCTACTGATCTACTCTGATCACAATCTAGTCGGAGCTAAATGTCAATGCCAAATAGCTTGTCGTTGATATTCAAAAAAGAGTAGAGCTTGCAAATTCGATATCGACAGGCGCTAGCACAGGCATACATGTCAACACTGGATCAATATTTGACACCAATATATGAAAACATCTAGAATTTGCCAGTGGAGAACAGGTGGACGAAAGTACAAGACGGCATCAAGTCCTCGGTAGAAGAGATATAAGGATATAAAACCAGGCGAAAAAATAATGACTCGTTCGACCAAGAATGTCGCGATGCAATAGAACAAAATTTTACTAAATGACCAACACGATTATATAGTATCTATCAAAAATGATAGATATGTCGAGCTTAGGCGATATGTTTTTGAGTCCTTGACAATGCCAGTATTAATTTCAAATGCTTAAATCGAAATAAATGTAAAATAGAATAACGAAAGGTTATCCCTTGAAAAAACCGTAGACACTAATAATTACGAACAACAGTAAATTTTCAAAAATAGCATATTTTACAACAACTGTCCAATATCCGAAACATTTATATTTGCAGTAATAAAGTCATAAAGTCAACGCTTTACTTCCCTTCATATATAACATGTCCTGTTTTACATATTTTCCATATTCCTTATGCCGACATACGCATTACACTGATATCATGCCGCCGAAATTTGCATATCAAAACTTTTACTCCGGTAACAAGTTTAAACTTTCTTGATCTTTGTTTTCCACAGATTTTCCGTAATATGCCAAGCACCTTCAGAGATATTTTCCCCCAATTTTGTTCCTGAGACATTTTCTAATAATCTGATATATTATACATAAAATCGTACTTTGCTTATGTATTATACATGAAAATAAGGAAACTCCTAATTTAAAGTATCGGCGGCTACAGATTGAAAAACTCTTTACAGTAATTAAGATAATGTTCAGAGTTCATGAATTAGATTAGACTCAGAACCACATACACATTGCTGTAAGTAGTTTAGAATGTATTGAGCTTCTTAACTTAAGCTTTTTGTGATTATAGTGTCAAATCAGGCTACGAACAGCTCGTGTTCCACGACTGGAGAAAACATAAGTCCTTAAGAGTATACTAGGTGAAAAGTTTCACTGATTGGAACCGAAAGATCAAACTTTATTGTCACAGAATGGGAATGTTTTTGACTCATCAAAGGACATGCCTTATAAACCCTTGGGGGTTGAATATCGAAAAATTGAGAAATGGGCTTGTAGGCGATTATATAAAAAGTCTGTGGAAGTGAAAAGCGATCTAATACTTCATCAAACGTAAGAAATATGTCGAAGCTTTGAAAAGCATACAACCCCCTTACACCCCTTAGGATTGAATATCTAAAAATACTGAAATTGATTTTTTGGCGCTTATATATAGGAAACCTTAGGAAGTAAAAATGAGTTCGATATATCATCAGATATGCAACCTCCTTACATCCACTTGGGGGTTGCATAAAATCCTGAAAGGAGTTAATAGATAAATACGAGTATGAAGACAGCACGAGAAAGTAAAAACCAAATCAATTACTTATCACTTCTAACAGATATGACCACAATGGATCCACAGTGATCTCTTGTGATGGACTGGGGCACATTGCTTTAGTCCACCCTTCTCAACCTAACCTAACCTAATAGATATGAGGGAATTCGTGAAAACGTGTTCAACCCTTTCATACCCTCTTAGGGGCTGAAAAAGGAAAAAAATTAAAAAGAAGTGTTAGGCGATTACGCAAGCTATATTTTTCCAACATGCTACTACTACATGTCTATCTATATACCAAGTTTCAGCTTTATATGATTATGGGTTCTCGAGATATAAAAATCGGAACCTTTTCCTTTTCACCCTCCCCCACCCTCACCATCTACACCCCACCCACAAAATTGTTGTCCTATTAGGTCTTTTGTCTATTAGGTCTACTTCTGGTAAAAATTTTAAGCATCTATCTTACACTGTTCTTGAGATATGAGACGTGATTTTTTAGAAAAATTCTTATCCCCTCTACTTTCATGCTCCACCGCCCCTTTACAAAATTTTACTTTCATCACATTTCATTTGTCAACCTTTATACACAAACCGAATTTTATTTGTCTAGTGCAATTGGTTCGTAAGATATCGTAATCTAAAGTTTTTTACCCCCCACCACCATACGCCACTATTTTCGATCTATTCTTCTAGTATACCTACAGATATCCATTAAGTTTTAAGCCCGAAACACAATGCTCCCGTTCCGTTCCGTTCCGTTCAGCTGTCAAAGTAGACCTTATGGGTTGACCATGTAAATGCACACAATGGTCGTAACGGAACGGATCGGAAAAGTTGACCAAAATTCAACTTTTACGGATCACATAACCTCACTTGTCGTGACGGAACGGAATGGAACGGGAGCATTGTGTTTCGGGCTTTAGTTTTGTGACGTTAACCGTTTAGGAGATATGGATTTTAGAATGTGTCGAACTCGCCTTTTTTGCGTTTCGGACGCATTATTTTTCCCCCCACTCCCACACCCCTTCACCCATATCGGCAATTTTTTCGCAAATGGGTCTACTATCGAAGCTCTATATAAATTCTAAGTTTCAGCTTCGTAGCATAAGTGGTTGCTGAGATCTAGAAACCAAAATTGTTCGTCTAAAACGCTTCCCCTACTTCCCCCCTCACACCCTAACCCTAAAAATGTGGTCACTTCAAGAGGCCTACCCAGTCTATTCATAAAAAAAAATTCAATTTAATAGCTCAAACGGTTTGGGAGCTACGAGCCTTCAAACGATTTTGCGTGCAGCGTTCGACGTACGGCGTACGGCAGACAGACGGACTGAAATTTTTTTTGCTTTTTTCGTGTCTACAAGTCATGAAACGTAAAAGGGCGGGGCAGCAATTTTTTTTTTTTTAAATCGATAACAATACTGTATAATTGAAATAATAAAGTAAAACAATTTTCTTGACCCTTTAAACCAGACGACCGCCTTAATTCTTAGCAATATCTTAATATCTCGTTCTTAGACTGACAGCAAATGCTGCTTTAATACTGCAATAAATTAATACGATTATTTTTACCACCGAACCGTAACGAACTTCTTGCTTCCGTTACTAACAATTTATTTGCTATTAGCCAGTAGGGGGCTTGGACGATTCTCCACACGAATTTTTCTTTCGCTCTGCTATTTTTTATTATGTTGGCTGCCCTGTGAATTTTGGTCCACTAAAAGTGACATTTCGATCCGATTGGCCTGAAGTTAGCACACGAACTGAAGTGCTGACATGGAACTATTTTAAGTTGTGAATTTGTACGTAAAATTTCAGTAGAATTTTTCACAAAAGCAATCAAATAACCGTTAGCTTAGTGCCTGGTGGCATTTATTTTGAAACATTCATTCCATCCGCGTAGTATCAATTGATTTCGCGACTATTTCTTAATCGATTATGAGCTGTGATCGTGTAACGAGTCATTGCAATTCTTTTTTTGTTTTTCTCTTTTAGTTTGTGTAAATTATAGTTTATAACAAAATAACATCGCGACGTTGAGGTCCACGTAGGTCTGTTGACAAGATAAGAAAATGTCAACCAGTGATCCCGGCGGCGGAGCAGGCGGTGGACCGCAGGACATTTCCACTTTGCAGGAGAGTCTCAGTCGTCAACAGGTACGTGGACGAATTTTTTTCTTGGGGTCTTGCAGGGTCACAATTTATCCGCAATAATGACGTCAGACTGGCAAATATAAGGCACGCGACAGACTGTTTATGCTTTCACTTTTTTGGCACATCAAGGTCATGGCGAGACTGCAAATAACCGTAGTACTAGAATCTCGCAAACTATTTGTGGCCTAATTGGTTTTGGGTCTCTCATGCGAATTAACTTAAATATGGAAACGTTTGTATTCATCGGAAGTGTACACTTGCGCTTGCGCATTGACGAAGCTAAACGATCTGCGTGATTGTACTAACGTTAAGCGCACTCTGTCTTTCGACTGCTGCATCAGCAGATGGTTGTTGTCGCTCAAACGTAATAACTATATCGAATCCAACAGAATATATGAAATGATCAACGCGCGATTGTGTAAAAATATGAAGCTGACCGATTTTTAGAACAGCCAACTTAGTACGGTCCGCAGCGATCGGTCCTTCCATAAATCCCATAAGCTTCTATATCGAGTCCAGTAAACAATCGCAAACCGAAACGAAAAATGGTGAGCTGAAGTGCTGATTGTAGACACCAAAAGTACGTACATAGTTCCAGCAGTGGCGTGGCGTCCATAGAAGCAAGGGAAGCATTACTTCCCTTACATTTTGCTGAATAATATCTAAAATGCGTTTTTTTTTCTAAATCGCGCAGAAAATTCGTGAAAAAAATGCATGTTTCAAGCATTTTCTTTGGTACAGTCTAAGTAAATCTTCGCAAGAAACTACTCGCGAATTTCTCACACAGCCGAATTGGTAACACCACGAAAAAGGCAAGCGAAAAGAAGCCAAGAAGAGGACACATGGAAGCAATTTGAAAGTTGCATCTATGACCATTAATTTCATGCCGTAGTAAGCCCACTGTGACGTCATGAATAAAAAATACACGAACACGGGAGGTTGGAAGCAATGAAGAATTTGCTTCCACGGGTAGTAGACCAAACTTGGAAGCGAGATCTGATAAAAGTTAAGGCCCGTGGACACTAGCAAGTAACTTGCGACATTTCTTCCTAGAGTAATTTGTCACTAACATCCAAATTGCACCAATTTTACTCTAGATAGCAGCATAAAAATTTTGCAAGCACAACTTGCTTATCCGTATACATACGTTTCACGTGTGTCTACTCTCAATACAAAAATGTCGCGTGGTACTTCCAGTGTAACTGACTTGCAGAAAAATGTCGGAACCGATCGGAACATTCTTGCGCAATTTCAACTCTCGCAAGTATACGTGTACATTAACCACTTGCTTGAAAAGGCAAGCATTTGCTGGCTAGAGCTAAAACTTGGGCGAATGCGCTCTTGGAACCGTGTACACAATAAATGTCTGAGACCGACTTTCGCAAGTTTTACTTGCTAGTGTCCACGGGCCTTTAGAAATTGAATTCTGAACAAAGTTTGGAATTGAATTGATATGTTATAGGTATGTGTGGTAAATAGTTGATTATATTTAATTTGGCTTTTAAATCTCAGGAACCATTTACGCTCGGAGGCTGAAACTTGGAACTTATGTAGAACAACGATAGTGGACCCATTAAAATAGATGAATACTGAACTCCGATTTATATTGTAGTTGGGGATAAATAAGAATTACGTGTGTGCATGCTACTTGAAACTAAAAGACAATATCATTAGTGTTTAATTTCATATCTTGAACTGGGTGAGTCACCGAAAAAAAATTATCCTTTTTGAAGGACTTTCACATGGGAGGTGCAGGAAGGACTCACTCGATTTCTTACATATTTATCCTTTTCCTTGAAACCATTTAAAAATGAATGTGTACAAAATGTCAAATTCGTAGCTTGAAGCGTTCAAAAGTTATCGGAAAATATTGTAGAACATGTGTCTTAAGGATTTTTTGTATGGAAGGTACCAGAAGGAGTAAAAGGATTTCGCTGAGTAGTAAACTCGAACTTCGTTTTCACTCAAAACTAATTTGTACAAAATTCCGAATTCGTGGCGATTACTTGAGTTATAGTGAGCTCCGTAAATTAAGTGAAGACATTTTGACAGGATATTTGTATGGCAGCTACACGAAGGACTAATAGGATTTTTTTCATAATCATACATTTAGCTCCAACTATTGGAAAATTAACACATACAAAATTTCAAAGTCGTAGCTTAAACCCTTCTGAAGTTATTGGCCATTATTCTTGAACACGTGTTTTAAGGACAGTTTGTATGGCAGCTACCCGAAGGAGTACGACGATTTTGCCCGTTAATTAACTTAGCCTTAAAAATTCAACCAAACATTCAGATTCAAAATTTCAAGATCCTAGGTGAAGGCGTTCTTGAGTTATCGTGCTAACGGACAGACAGACGGACGGACGTCAAGCGGATTTGGAGTTTTTGGCCACAAATAAACAAAAAATAATATATAAATTTTTTTCGTCCGAGGCTCGGTTCTATGCGTTACAAGTTTTTGGGCTGGATTAAACTTATAATACTCTCAGATTTTATCTAGAGTATAAAAATTGGCGTGAAAGGCTAAGGGGTGTGGGAGTGGAGGGGAAAGCAATGTATCCGAAGCGCTTGAAAACTGGGGTTGAAACATTCTAAAATACATATCTTCTGAACGGTTCATGTCAGAAGATTAAAACTCTGTAGTTGTGTTAAGGGATAATAGGAGGTTATACAAAGGCTACAATTTTTGAATCGGGTGGTGGAGTGTAGGGGTGGGGGTAAAAACATTTGGATTAGAATATCTTCCGAACCAATTATACCAGGAAGATAAAATTTAATTAGCTAATGGGAGCGGTTCAATTAATACGCACTAAATTTGTAGAAAGCATAATAATAATAATTTTTTTTGATATTTACCAATTGCTTCCCTTTGTTGAATTATCACGCCACGCCACTGAGTTCCAGACTCCTTTTATAAAAGCATCTATCTGCAGCGGCAGCTTCAATTAAGACATTTTACTTTCACATATTTTTTAAGTCTTTAGCTTTAAAGCCGATAAGAACACGCCATCCCGAGTACCCGAGTTATTATTGTTTTATCTGTACATACAATCCCAGTTTCAGTGCCATACCCAACAAATCAAATCGTTTTCTAATTTTGCTACTGTTACAGCTCTGGAGTAGTTCGAAAATTATGTGGTAAATTATGTGATCGATTTTATTCATGAATAAAAAAACAACAATTAAAAATTTTTAGGTCTCAAAAGCCACACACACATTGGTTTTATTATAAGTTTTTCTAATTGTTTATCTACTGCGTCTAATGAGCAACTTGCTTCTGATTTGCTTAAACTTAAATGTACCTTTGTTAAGCCAAGTACTAACTAGAAAAGATTTTTTTTTCGCTGCTAGTTAGGCTTTAACCGTGAAAAATTGATATATTTATATTGCAGGAAAAAATATCGGCTCTAAAAGAACTAGTACGAAAATCCGAAGCTGCACATGGCAAGTCGACGTCGTCTGCACAAGAAAAGGTTAAAAATATCGCCGAACGACTGAACCATTTAAAATCCAAAGCGCGTTCGCGACAAAATTTAGATCGATCCACGAGCGAATTGCGCGATGATCCCATTATTGAAGAATCGCAATTATCATCACCGGTAAAATCGTCGCAAAATGCCCGAGCCGAGACTCCCGGCAGCGAAAAGATACAATTGCTTCGGCGTCAAGTGGAAGAGAGTAAAATAAAGATGGCCGAACGCGAAAGCAGTAAGCGTGAAATAGAAGAGCTCGTAACGCAATTGAAAGCAAAATTCGACAGTACGCAACAAAGTCTTGAACGATCGTCAGAACTAGGTCGCTCAATGGGCGATTTGAGTGTGCTCAGTTCGGGTCCAGTGAAAGAAAAGTTCAAATCTGCAACAGATTTGTCATTCACACCACTGAACTTGGATAAAGAGCGCGTGAAATTTTTAGAAAATCGAATAAGACTTTTAGAAAAACAAATCGAAAAGCAGTCGAGTGCTACATTTCCGAAATCCGAATCAGAGCAAGTTAAATCGCTCGAGAGTAAGATTCTCGATTTAGAAGAAAATCTAAAAGAAAAGGAATGTATAATCGAAGCTCGGACACAGGCAGTCAGCCTTCTAACGGAAAGTTTATCGGCCAAGGGTAAAAACACAGTTGATGCATTGGAAGATACGCGTCAAGAAATGTTCAAAATGCAAAACAGTTTCATCGATATCGAAGATTCTCTACGAGCGGAAATTAGGCAGCTTAAAGAAGAAATGCAAGAGAAATGCCAGACCGTTGACAACTTAAAAGAAGTTAATGACATCCTGGAGACTGCCAGATGTGATCTGACTATAAAAAATGCCGAGCTAGAAAGCAAAATTCAAGACGTTCAGGATTATAGTACAAAACTCGACGAACTGAATAAACTAAACGAATCCTTACAGAGTCGGATCGAAAGCTTACAAGTACAGAAATACGATGTCGTTTCCTCTGAAGAAGTGGATGTTGCCAAACAAGTGGGAACAGAGTTTGCTAATACAATGCAGACGCTACAGAATCGCATTAGTGAATTGGAAATGGAAAATGATTATCTGAAGAAGCTTGCACAGACCAGTCAACAGACAGAGCCAGAAGAGGGGGCTATGGATCAAATGAAGGCACTGGAAGCGACAATTGTCGCCCAACGGGAAGAAATCGAGAAACAACATGTTAGGCTTCTAGAACTGGAGGAACAAGTCACCGAAAAGACTATTGAGTGTAATGTCCTAAATGCAAATTTCTCTGTCCTGCAAGAGAAACTTAAAGCCTCTGCTCCAAAGTCTCTGTTCTCAAAATCTACAGACGAGGAGGCCGAAATTGAAATTAACAAACTGAAAGGGCAACTGGATGAGTCAAATAAGAGCATGATCAAGATGAAACTAAAAATGAAACAACTTCAGAAACAAGTGGACAAATTCAAGAAAATATCGGACGCGAACGGCGAGGTTATTCGTTTAACCGCTGAAAATCAACAGCTCCAGATGAAAATAGCTGAAATCGAAGAGGAGAAGGGAAGCTTGCAGCTGAAGCTGATCAGCGGCGGCAGCAGCAGCGAGAATGCCACGTTAAATGACAGTGAGCTGGAGAAAAAGTTACAAGTAAGTACTCTTTGTTTTCTAAGTTAGGGACTACCTAGTGGTATTTTTATCTGGCAGTTCATGATTTAATACGAACATCTTAAAATTGCTACCAATCCAATAATAAATAAGCTTTCACTTACTAGTTTAATATGGTCACTTGTTCACTACTGAATAGACAAATTATGGTTTATATTTCTCGCACAGAGTTCACAAATAGCACTCATCCCTAGTAGTAGTATTGGCATTATTTTTTTACTAAACTTATTGAAATTTTCATGTTTTAGGTGCTAGAGACAACATGCCAAAACCAAACCTCGGCAATTCAATTATTGGAAGAACAGAAACTGGATATGACCGAAAATTTGCAGACAACAAAACATCAGCTAGAGTCACTGAAGGATCAAATGCACGATATCGACAAGGAAGAAACAGCTCTTGTTGTTTCCCAAATAGAATCGGTTCAGTTGGAAGAACAATTACGTGACTACATATCGCAAATTAGCGATATTAGGAACGAGCTCGAAAAGGTCAAATTAGAAAACTTAGGTCTGCGCGAAGAGCTACACGCTCTTGACGATGAAAAGCACGAACTCAGCAAGAAAGTCGATCATTATGTCGCTGAAAATATCGAACTGCTTGACAAAGTAGAGAAATTGAGCAAGTCTAGTTCGTCCGCCGAATCAATTGAAATTGTCGAGCGATTAACACAGCAAGAAAAACTCGAAATCGAAGCATTCAACAAGAAAATGGCAGCTGAAGAACGAGAAGTTGAAATCGATTCCAAATCAAAGCCCGCCGAGGGAATAGACAATATGATGGGCCAAGAACTGAGCGATAGTCTTGTTATGTTGCGAGAGGAAAGTTCTGAACTGACGCACCGAATCGAACTTTTCACGACCGAACGACGTGAAGTGCTGGAGAAAATGGAATCCTTAAACTCAGAAAATCAAGCGTATTTAAAGGAGATAAATGAATTGATGGCAGAGAAAGCTGAATCGCACGATGCCTTGACGAAATGTAAACTAGAAGTTGTAGCATTGGAAGATAAGCTGAATAGTTCACTGCGTGAAAAGGGCGAGCTTTTAGTTCAAGTAACGGAGTTTAGCGAATTGAAAACTACGCTCGAGAATGAAATCAACGTATTGTCACAGAAGAAGGAAGCAGTTACGCAATCGTTAGAAGTGTCTAATTCAGAAGTACTTGAAAAAAGCGCGGAAAGCTTGAAGCGACTGCACACTGAACTGGAAAATTATCGAAAATCAAACGACAAAAGCAGTCGGTTGAACGCTTCAAAAAAATTGGCCAAAGAAGCGAAAAATGCGCATCAGCAACTTCAAGATTTGTTAGAGAACGTAAAGATTTCTTCTGTCGAAGCCGAAGAGTCACAGCTCAGTCGAAGTTCGATAGAGGACCTTAATAGGAAGTGCAAGGAGGTTGAACAAGTTGTATCGACTCTCCAGTTGGAGTTGAAAGCATCAAAAGAAGATTTACAGAATAAGGTTAACGAAATTGATCGCCTTAATAGTGACGCCAATTTGCTATCCGAGAAGTCTAATCGATTAGCTGCCGAAAGCGAAACAGAGCTGTCACATTTGGAAGATATTCGAAAGGAATTGGAGTTAAAGCTTGCAACATCCGATAAAGAAATCGACATTTTGAAGACGCTGGTGTCTGAGCAGAAGCAGCAGTTGATTGAGACATATACTGAGCACGAGATCGAACTGAACGCAAAAATTGCGGATATTCAAAATTGTGAGAAGGAAATAGAGCGCCTTGGAGCCGAATTATTAAACGTTCAAAACGACAACGCTAGATCGAAGGACAATTACGTAGCTCAGATGAAGGAAGAAATTAAGAAATTGGAAAACGCTCTGAGCAACAATAATAAACAGCTTGCTCAACAGTCCGAGCAACTTAAAAATAAACAGGATACGATCGAGACCTTGAATTCTCAAATTATGGAACTCTACAGAACGATGGAGGAAAATTCCAATAAAGTTTTCGAAAAGGAAGACGAAATTGCCTACCTGCAAGAGTTGTTGGACTCAAACAAGACCGAAATGGACACAGTGATGAAAGAGAGCACCGACAACAAAAACGTAATCGAGAAACTTCTCTTAGAGTTGCACACTAACTCTGCCAATGCAGAAAAGGTCGAATTTCTAAAGGACGCGGAGGAGAAAAACAGCCAGCTCGTATCACGTATCAAGGCACTGGAAACTACAAATTCAGAGTTAGAAGCAAAAAATAAAGAACACATTGATAAGCTAAAGAAGTTCGCTGCAAATCTAAAGAAAAAAGTTGCACACTGTGCTGAGCTTGAAAACAAATTGAAGAATACCGCTCTGACAGCCACAGACCCACAAATCGAACAGGAAAATGTTAAAACGCTTCAAACTGAGCTAAGTAAATGTCAGGCAGAGATTCATTTCTTAAAGGCATCAGAAAATGTGAAATCGAAGCAAGAAATGCTTCTAAACGAAATCGATGCAATCAAATTGCAGCGTGATATCAATGCAGAAAACTACCAAATGCTTTCGATTGACTATCAAAACTTACAGTCTGAATTGGGGCAATACAAAACGCGAATGGAATACTTTGAACATAGTCTAGTCGAAGTCCAAGCTTTGGTAGACGTAATGCAGAGTGCATCAAATGAAAAAGAGGAGCAATTTATTGCCTTGCAGAATCAACTGGTAGCGTGTCAAACAGAACTTAACCAAAAACGACAAAATATAGAAGCAGTTACCGAAGATTTGAAAACCAAGAATTTGAAATTCGAGAAGAGTAAATCGGTCATAAAGGAAAAGAATCGAGAGATCCAGCGACTAAAAGCCGAGATCGAGAATGTATCGAAGACAGAAGTGAGCGAAATAGTTGCAAAGACTGAAGACAGTTTCGAATTTAAAAAACTAAAAGAAGAACATCAGCAACTTATTCAAAACTATAACGCAGAACGTGAAACATTCCAACAGACTATTTCACGTCTAGAAACGCTACACGATGGAATTCAAGCAAAGTTGCAAGAAGACATGGGCTACATCGAATCACTTGAAACCGAAAACAACAACTTCAAAGAGAAGATCTTCAAGTTGGAGAATTGCGTGGCCTCCTTCGAAGAACGTCGGGCCTCGTTGGAGCGACAAACAAATCTCCTCGATGCCCAGCTCCAGAAACGAACCGATGAGTTTGAAAAGAATGAGGATGCTTTGATCTATCGGTTGAACATGTTATCAGATCATGACGATGTGATCGGCAGGCGTTTGATCGAAACGCAGGAAGAAAAAGAAGAGCTCACTGAAAAGCTCGATAAGTTGAAACTTGAACACTCCGATTTGATGTTAAAGTTCACCAAACTGGAGAAGGAGTACGATTCATTTAAAATAGACAAGTTTGACATAATCGAAACCGAAAAGCAGACACTTCAGGAACAGTTACAAAATGTTCGAGATGAAATGTCACGACAACAAAATATCTATGAAGGTCGGTTGGCTAGTAAACACGCAGAGATCGATGATCTCGAGAATGATTTAAGCATTCAATTGAACAAGGTGAATTTGGAGAAGCGTGCAATGCAGGAGAAGCTCGAAAAGTCGGAAGATGAGGTGATCGAGCTTAAGGACGAAAATGTGCGGCTTAAGGAAAGTTCCAACTCGTTGGAACAGATCAAAAATGACCTTGAACGAGAAATAACGTGGATTCGAATGCAAAATGAGAATCTGACACAGGATCAGTACGAAATTCAGGAGCTTAGGATGCAAATTATGCAAGACAAGACTGAAATCGAGAATCAGAAACATCAACTTGATACTCTTGTACAAAATCACGAGCTAGAATTGAACGCACTTCGACAACAAATCACCGAGCTAGACTCAATGCGTATGCAAGTCGGACAGAATCAAACCGATGATCAAGTATTTATTGAAACCGAGAACAAGCGTCTCAAGGAACAATTGAATGAAAAGGAAGCCGCAATCGAAAGTTACCAAAAGGAAAATCTGAAACTTCAGATGGCAGCAGTGGCTGCGTCACCTCCGTCAGATCCATTTTCGAATTTAACACAACTCCCGGTCCAACAGCCAATAGATAATACGCAGATAGAACTGAATTCGCTTCGCGATCGAATAATATTCTTGGATTCCGAACTGGCAAAATACCAAGCAACCGTAAATGAGAAAGATCAACTCTACAATAATTCGCGACAAGAGGTGTTCGTCGTCAAAGAAGATCTTAAAAAAACGCAACTCGAAGTAGTCAACTTGAGATCTGAACTGGAAAAGCAGCGATTGCCCGTTCAAGGAGTGGCCCAAAACCCGTTCTATTCTACCATGTCCGGCTCAGCATCAGTTTTCGATGAAATTGTGTCAACTCGTCACATGGAACCACTAGAAAGTGGTCACACAGATCAGAAGAAGATTGAAGATCTTGAACGTAATGTTTCTGATCTCGAAAAGCATGCTAATGATTTGGAAAGCAAACTTAAGCACTTGACTAGTGTACATGAATCCGCACTCGTCCAGTTGCAAGACCAGGCTAGAGTTTATGACGAAACGGTTGCGGCATACGAAGAGCGCATAAAATTATTAGAAAATAAGCTGAAAGAAATAGATGCTCAGAAAAACATTGAGAGTATGCTAGTGAGCCAACAACCAGCAGTTGAAACTATTCCCTCTTTGAATATGTTCTTTAGTGCACCACCACAAGAGTCAGCGTTCGAATTTGATCACTTGGTTACTGCACTTTCGGGAGAACCAGAACCAGCTCCTATCCAAGAAGAAATTATTGTTCCCAAAAAGGCGTATCTCTGCCACCCAGAAGCAAAAGCTATTGAAATCGACGCCGAAGAAGGTTGGGGTTGGGGGTCCGAAGAAGCAGCGCTCGAAGAGAGTCATCAAAAAACCGTTGTTGAACAAAACTTGACAACATTGCCTGCAACACCTAACTTGGAAGGCAAACTAAAGGAATATCAGGATCGCATTCAAGAGCTTGAACTGGAACGTAATCGACTTGATGAGAAAGTGATTGAACTACAAGTCAAATCCGGCAAATTGATGAAAAAATTGAAAGAGTACAAAGTAAAAATTGAACAGGCTGATTCGGAAAAGTCGTTTAGAAAATCGGCTTCTGTTGAATCCAGCGACTTGGACTTGGCAATACAGGACGAACTGAAATCGCAGGTTACTAAGTTAGAAGAGCGTCTCGTGGAAATGAAAAAGCAACACGACAAGGATATCGTTGAAAAGAATAATCTTGTAAAACGAGTAGACGTTTTATCTTCGGCCAGTGATCGAATGACGGATTTGAAAGAGCGCCAGGATATTGAGGTCGAAATCCTTCAAACGAAAGTCAGACAGCTGAGTAAGCAGCTTAAACAGCTCGAAGATTGGGGTGATCAAAGTGAACCTCTCGCCAACGAACCAAAAATTGTAAATGTACCAATTCCAATTTCTACGTCTTCTGAAGAATCGAATATTGAAGCGAAGTTAAAGGACGCGCTCCGTGAACTTGAGGATATTAAAATAGATAAGGACGAACTTCAAGCACTACTTGATGACGAGAGAAATAACCTGCAGTTCGGCGAAAACAAAATCAAAGAACTTCAAGCAAAAATTGTTTTCCTAGAGAATAGCTCTGCCGAGCAACACCAAAACCAGCTATCGCATCTAGAAGCAGAACGACAAACACTGCGAAACCAACTCATTCTAAAAGAGACGGATCTCAACAACACGATTCTCATGAACCAAAACTTACAGTTACAACTTGGCGACTACCAGTCGACCATCGAGCAACTCTCATCCGAATCAAATTCGATTAAATCGTGTTTAGATCAACTTCGAGTCGAGCATGAAGAAAAAGTAAATGAAAACATGAATTTGTCCAAAGAGCTTAGCTCCTGGATGACGAAGAGTCAAGAATTGACACAGGAAGTTGAGAGTATGCAAGCGAAAACGGGCACCATAATTGAAAGCACCGAAGCTAATGAAAAACTGCAAGAACTCACGGCGCAGTTGCAATATAAGGACGCTGAAATATTACACTTAAAACAAAAAGTCGAAGATGTGATCAGAGAAGACCAAACTCAATCGCTAGTCCAAGAGATTTTAGGAAAGAATCAGGAAATTCAACAGCTCAAACAAGAAGTGCAAAAGATAGAGATGGAAAAGGTTGAGCTAGAAAACAATTTGTCGATTCAACTAACAAAAGATATGGCCCAGAAATCGAATGATTCCGAAAATCTGACCGAAAAGATAAAATCCCTTGAGAACTCGGTTCGAGAATTTCAGCTCGAGAAAGTTCAAATGGAAAGCGAATTGCAAGCTCTCAACGATCACGTACTTGCTAGTCTGGAATTGGAAGACAAAATGAAGCAAAGAGTTTTGGAACTGGACACGAAGAGTATCGAGATATCCGAACTAAAGAAGGCCTTAGAGCTCTGCAAGCTGCAGCAAAAACCCAATCCGTCCCAAGAGGACGTCGAATCTGAAGGCCGTTTGTCAATACTAAACACCCAGTGGGAGATCACAGTCGAACAAAAATGTTCGGAAATTGCTGAAAGTTGGCGACAATATTTCGACAGGCGTGAAATAGAATTCAAACAAATCGAGAGAAATTTAAATTTAGAAATCGACCAACTGCGAGCCGGTATAGCAGTGCCTAAACGAAAAACACCCGAAGAAATCGAATTGGAAAATGAGAATATAACCGCGGAGAATGAGCTAGTGCAGAACATGCAACAAGCACTCGAAAGTCAAGAATTGGAAATCGTAACACTGAAAGAACAATTGGCCATGCGTAGTGCCGAATATGCTCGTTTGGCATCAAGACATGATCCCTATGCCCTTTCTACTTCGTCGAATCTGTCCTTCGAATCGAAACCGCAGCGAAAAACATCCAACAGTAGCAGTACAATTGCCGATCAATCTGGAGCAGCTGCCAATTCCGAACTAGACCTAACGCTTTACATGTTGCATCAACGTGATATGCGATGCGAGGAGTTGACTCTCGAGCTAGTTAATTTACTGGAAGAGCGTGATACATTGCAACTAAAACTGTCTAATTCAATACGACAGGTCGAAGAGATCAAACTTAAAACTGGATATTCTGAATGTAAGTAGTTTTTGTGGAAATTTGACTCGGAAAACTCCTAGAAAAACTGAGTTTACTTATTTCTTTCTAGCTGGTTCAGAAAGCGAACAGTCTGTTTCGAATCCTAGCAGTCCTGAAAAGTACTCGACACAACGACCCGGAGCCATGGGCTCGGAAGACGATCAACAAGTTCGAGAAAGTGATAATTTAAATTCAAAGTTAGTATTTTGCATTTTTCTCAGTTTAATATAAATTTAGGAGTTGGTTATCCAACAATAACGAAACGCAAAATCTCGAAAGAAAAAATTTCGAAATCAAACTTGGTTTGTTCAGTGTTAAACATTCTATCTCTTTTACAAGAGATAATAAAGATAGTCAGTCGTATTTTTATTTGAAAGATATCGTACTGTTAGTTTAGTTATTTATTTCCTTTCGTCCTACTATTTTTTTTTTTTTGCATTCTATATTTCGAGATTTGGATTTTCTATTTTTCGACATTTTGCCTTTTTGCGCTTTTCAAGATTTTAGTGTTATCGAAAAATTTAATGACGATCACATCACACAGGCTTTCACAACTGCACACTGTAAGACATGCCAAAGATAAACGCGTCTGGGAAGAACGGGAACAGGGACAACGGCAAATAGAGAATATCCAACAGGACGTGGCAAATATTCCAAGTGAAGCGGTCTCGGAGCTAGTTGGTGCAGATATTTGTAAGTACATTTTTAGCACGATCTTTTTCGCATTTAATGTCAACTTATATTTAATTCCATTTTTAGCAAATACAGTGCAAAGTCCATCAACTGTTCTTCTCAATTGGCTGTGGGGAAAGAATAATCCACAGCAAAGCTAGTAGATAGTATGAAACGAGAAAAACACGCAAACTTTGTTTAACTAAAATGACGACTGTAAGTTAAACGAAATGCAAATTGGATAATAGTTGCCTTTTTTATTTTAGGTTATTAAATAAATGTGTATATATAATTTTGAAGATCCGATTTTATTATTAGTGTTTCCTACCGCTTGAAATTTTCTCAATTATAGCAACAATTGTACTCAATATCAATCCACTTCCAAATACGTAAAACGATAACTGCAAATGCGCTAAGCTGAGTGCGACATCGTGATCTTCAGTGGGTCGATCTCGTTTAGCAAGCCCAGCAATAACAGTTTCATCAAAAGAATCGTCCTTCCATTTATGATGTAGTCCTGACTGAAATGCAGCTAGAATAAAATCGTTGAAAATGTCCAGGAACGGTGAGTCTCGTGGCATCGGAAATCCCATGTGCTTGGCTCCAAAACAAATTGACGTAAATTTAAATTCGGGGCGTGGAAATTGGTTTTGACGGTGCAATAAGAAATTTCCCAGATCTGATGAAACAGGATACGCAAAACTTGTGTTTAACGACTCAAAATGTCGTCTATAATTTTGAACATCGGTACCGATAAATAAGGCCTTCATTTCTTTCGAGTAGTTATTCATTCGAAAAATGTTTGGAATTTTCGAGCTTACCAGCAAAATATGAATACCGGCATCTACAAAATCATCAATTGTATTTACATTCGAAATATAAATCGTTGCCGTTAGAAAACTGGTGAGAAACGAGAGATAAATGTTCGTTAAAATGAAGCCGAGTAAAAACTGCAGAATGTAGACTGAATTCCAGTTATGCGAACGCAACGATTGTATTTCCGTAGATTGGTTGATGGTTGCAAGTATGGAAATAGTGAGGAATTTTCCGTACAAAAGTTTCCCGGTTTGGATATAGTAGGTGCTGCTTGTCAGAGCCGCAATAAGCGGAACGGAAAATATTATCGTAAACCAGACTTGTCGATCAAATGGTAACAGGAGATACATGTACTGTGGAATTTTGCGGTTTGCCGGAACCAATAGACACATGTCTTGAAATGAAATCGGATAGCTCAGCTGTGTTGTGTTATTGGCCAATGTAAAAGGGTTCATCAATATATCGAAAAACCCCTTCTCCAAGTATTTGTAGGTAAGATCAAAGTCAATGTTTGTCATCGAAGGCAAAAGTACCTCATCCAGCTGTGCGTTGTATTTCTTAAGAAAGGTCAGATACATATGTGCTGCCGAACCGCCAATTCGAATTTGTCCCATATATGAGTACTTAAAAATGCGCGGCATGTCCTGTCCAATCGGCGAACGAAATGCGTATCCTTTCAAATCGACCATTTTATTCGGAAATAATTCTCTGTCTACTTCGGTCTTATGTTCTAACCGAATTTCAGGAAAAGGTTGGTACGTGTACAATTGGATTGAATGATCACCATCGATGTAAAAAACTGCAGCGTTCATCATACCACGACTCCATAGCCACGAGAAAATAGTTTTCAATATTTCGCTATCAACTTCGGTTATCGGGTTCATTAATGCGATTATAATTTTCATATTGTGCATATTTGTTAGTTGTTTATCGACAATATTTAAAATCGCATCGTCACAATTAAAAGTGGTCATAAGAACTATGGATAGAACATTTTTTTTGATCATATTAATCAGCTCGATTGGCAGTAGTTTTGAGAATAATAACACAGGTACATTTTGTTTACTCGACTGTAACAACGAATTCATTTCGGTTTGAGTTGAAGACGACGAAAATATGACAAACGTCTCGAAATTGTATATGTTATTTAGATCCCTTAAACTCTCTTCAAAAACGAAACCTTCAAGACGGTGAATTTCTTCAACTATGAATAGAATAAAATAAATCCACTTTAGAGCTTGCATTGCAACAGCACTGCAATAGCGACTTTTGCAAAGGATTACCAGTTAAACACTGATATTTTTTCCATAATTACACAGAAAATTACAGGCATCACTTAGTCTTGTTTGCAATTGCATTAGGCTAGTATAAACACAACAAAAATTCCATAATTACGATGATTACATCATACTGCATTAGAGAATCAATTAGAACAATAACAATCAATAGAACTAGTCGATCGTAAAGTGTTGACTTAGGACTATCTATCGAAAAGTTTTAATACATTTCTTTTTGGCTATTATCCAAACCTAGTCATGCTCGTTGGTCCCAAATTGCAGTGAGGTTAGTTTTAGGTTTTCTCTTTCAAATCATTTAGTTGCAAAGTTTAGTCAGTTAGCAAAATCGGATACCACCATCTTCTTTAGAGCCGAAGTTAATAACTCTTTCAAATCAATTAACACTTTATTTATTTTACATATTTTTTACAGAAATCTCATTATCGTCAATAATATTGTGTAAGGATGTGTATATCACTTTACGAAAACTATTTATTATATGCTTATTATTCTTTGTAATTCGGTCTTGAAATATTACCGAACTTTCTAAATATTTTACCTAAATATATGGTTTCAGTTTTTCAACAATTTCTTTTTAATAGCTTACAAAATAACACAAATACATTTTTTGATACTTCTATATAACACGCATATACATAAATATATAATAATGTACTTAATTTACATTTATTCCATTATTATCAATTCTTTATTTTTTTTCTTGATTATTTTAATATACAATATTATTTTTTTTACATTTAGTTTTGTATGTACTTTGGAAATAACATCAATATTTTGAAGGTTGCAGCTCTTTGCAACATTTATTACGTTTCAATTTTTCTATGCTCGGAACAATTTATTATTATTTCATAGTTTAGTACGAACAAAAAATTATTTTTAATTGTTATCTTTTTTAGAAATGTACAAAAATACTTGTTTTTCTCGGCTATTTTTTTTAGTTGATTGTATTTTGCTAAATGTGTAGTTTTAATTAAGTTTTGTTAAGATTAAAGAGCAAACAATAACTTATTAAATAAAAATATAAATAAATAATATCACGGATGACGTCATTCTATCACAGCTTATCATTTTCATATTTTCCATCATTTATTATTTCAAAATTAAAGAAACAAAATTTACATCTCGAAATAAGAAGGGCAAATAGGCAACTTTGAACATGAATTAAATTAAATAAAAATCAGTAAATGAATAACATTTAAATTAGATTAACGCGAGGACTACAAGAATAATTACAACAAACAAATGAAGCAATTCTTCATCGCAGAGAGAGAGACACATTATATTATTTTATTTTCACTCCTTAGTTTATAAATAAGACAAATTAAAACGAGTTACACTAATCAAATAGTTGGCAGCATCAATTGATCGAAACGTTTAACACTACTGTTAATCCTTGTATGTACTACTTTTGGTTGCACTTTTTTTCGAATATTTGCATGCTATGTTGGTCGTCACCAAGAATCTTATTAAACCAATTTTATTTATGTAGGTTTCGAAGTCTTAAGCCCCGCGAAATTGTTGCAGGAATAGTTATTCAGTAGTTTAACTAATTTTCAATTAGTCATTGAGTGTAACTTTGTGAATTACGAAAATGTGTTCGACGTTCGGATAATATGAAAAAGGTGTGACCTATTCCGTGCATTGATAGTCAATTAATTTCATAGTAAGCTACGATTAGGTGGAACGAAAACAAAATCATTAATTTTATCCAGTCGAGTATCCATCATCCCTCCAGTTAAAATAAAAATTACAAAGTTTATTTTTTGTTCATAATTAATACTAAGCCGCAACTATTGAAAAACATGATTAGTCTCAAACTCAAAAATAACATATAGAATTTCTTACTAAACGTAACAAATATACAGAGAGCAGAATATTGAGGACTCGGTAGACTATTTTAAAAGTACGCTAACAAAGAGTTAGTCGGTTCTAGATGCATCTATAATCATGGGATTAGAATATAACCCGTTGACCAAAGAAAAAAAGATTAGAACTAACAAAAATACCATAGAAAAATATTCTTCTACCATATGCCCCTGAAAAGGATATAGAAACAATAAAAATAAGTTGGAACTTACACCCAGTAAAGTGAACGAGACACAGAAATACACCGTCCCGACGTCCCCACCGTGAATTTATTTGCGACATCTCTGACGTGCCACCAAGGTTCCAGGTCCATCATCCGTCCTGAGAGAATGACTTCATAATAATGTACATAATATGTACCTAAATCACTAACATTGACATGCATTCATTACGATATGTATTGAAATATTAGCTATTAGCCAACCATTCGACTGTGTTCAACAAATTAATCCCACAAGAATGCAATACTAAATGGTGAAATTTTCTTGTTCACTTGCACTGTTACTTTACTCTCAAGTTTAGTAACTTCAACTAGAAATCGTTAAGGATGTGAATAAAATAAGATCTTACTACGAGAGGTCTATACATGAGTAGAGCGCTTATGCTATCAATTTTAGGAGTATGTATAATACTATTTAATTAATTACTTCACATTTATAATGCGTCAAAACCGTCATTTAGTTTATTTTTGAGCTTATTAAGTTTTATGTTGTTTAAAGAACACAAAGCGGACAATTATTTTGTTTTTTTGGAAGCATAACAATTAGCACACGAAAATATCGTAAAGCCCTTTCTTTCTTTCTACAGGGCTCATTTTTTTTTTCAAACATTACGATAAGTTTATTTTGTTTTAATTCCGCAACGAGCATTATTTTGTATTATAACATTTACAACTTGTTTTCTTTTTTTGTTTTTATTTCTTAACAGTATATCAATGTGGTTGTATTTTGAATACAACAGGATAGAAACAGTCTTCTCGGCCAGGTACCTGAAAACAGCATAGAAATATAGTTAATTTTTGTGGAATTGATCTTCTTTATTATGTAAACAAGAAACTTTCTCCTCCTCTTACTTGTTTCATTAAGGCATGAACGCTATAAATATACTATTGTACAAGGATTGATCAAAAAGTATCCGAAATTGAAAGGTTTTTTAATAGCTTAAGTCCCGGCAGAAAAAAATTCAGTCACACTGAGTTTAGAGAGTCATAAAATTTGTTTTCGATTTTGATCAATTCGACCCGTAAAATTTTTGTGATACTTACCATGTGACAGAAACAACATTTTATATAATTGTATATTACAAATTTCTTGCTATTGTATTACGCAACTTTAGACGTGACTTAAATATGTTTTCCTTCTTAAATATCCGCTTCGTATGGGTGACGATAGTCCTGTAGTATCCTTGCTAAAAAACGGAAAATAATAGATAGATTTTTTGGGTTAAGCTTCCTGCTCATGCAACCTACGGGGAAAGCAGAGAAAAAGGAAATGTGTAAATTAAAACGAGATAACATCAAGTTCTGCAAATTAAGAAAGATGATCGGTGTGGAGTGGATCAGTGTATGTGCGCTGTAGTGCTCTCAAAAATTGTATTAAGTGTAAATAGGGTACCATATAGGGTTTATGCGTAACACTTACCTCCTTCGACGAGGATTCGAAACTTGACCGGGTAAATTGAAGCAACCGCGAGGTATGACCATCCGTGCATTACCTTGAGCTGGTCTTGAGCCACCTACAGCCATTAATATACTCAAATGTGATGCATACCCTTCGGCTAGTACCGTGGCATTACCTTGTAACTTTTTACTGACCTGAAAGAATTTTTCTGTACCATACAACCAAATTGAACCCCGACTAAAACTCACCTTTCCGACTATGTAAATTTGCTGCGGCCTTAAACCGATATTTGTATATACGCTAATATCTTTGCTACTCCCGTAGGCCGTGTGTATAAGAACGCTATGATTTTCAATGAGATTTTTTAGATAGGCAGTTTTGTGACCCAGTGGATCTGTGGACAAGCCATCCGCAAACGATATTAGACCGTGCGGAAAATTGTGCTGACTAAGCCAGGATACGACCCGTTGTTGTTGCATATCCGGTCGGCCCGTGATATAAATCAATAAATAGCCCAGCTCTTGCCAATGACGGCATATATCAACTGCTCCAGCGCGTACCTTTGGATCACGACCGGTTACAGACATCGAGGCCGTAAACGATCCATCGATACTAAAAACTACGCACTCTGTTCGAGGTGGTATCACAGCCATGTAGAAATCAACTGAGGTATGGTCCCCTCTCACAACCATTTTTATTGGATAAATCCCATAACCAACAGACCGGTCACTTTCAATAGTATAAACAATTCGTCCATTCTTATCAGTAACTTCGGTCGATACCATTGTCCACTCGCCAGCTGGTGGGTCTTTCATAACGTGTATATCGACTTTCTCTCCTGCCAGCGTGATCATATCGAGTGGACCATACATAAATCGAGCACAAAGTTTCTGCTCACTTCCTTCGAGAATTATTACATCGTTGGCCCGATGATTTGCTGTTACGTTTTTCAATTTGACTGACGTTCGTTTTCTTACCCATTTTTCACGCGGTTGTCCCGGACGGAACGACGAACCCTCTTTGTCATCTGGTCCCGACATATTCATTCCGTCGAAACGACCGATCTAAAATAATGCCTTGGCTTTAATTCAAACTGCAGTTTTTAAATGAATTTTTATTTTACCTGTCTGAGAATAAATGCAATAACATCGGAACTTTCCCAATAGCTGGCGTGAAATAGGTGTGGAAGTGCATGCGCGGGGAAATTACTCAAGCCTTCTGGACAATATAAGGCGTAATCCAGGCGCTTCGGACCCCACCATTTTTGTTGTACTATTCAACAAATATTTTCTGAATCAAAATTTCAATAAAAACTTTGTTTTAACTTACTGGCATTTATTGTATTGAGAGGGATATTCTCAGCCAACCCAGACACTGTACTTTGCACCGACACATCCGACAATCTCCGCTGTTGATGAAGGTGATCGTTAAAGTGCTGGGGATTGGATTGAATGATTTCCACTAAAAATATAAAAAAAAACAATTTATGTATAATATTTGTGCTAGTGACAGGTTTTAGTTTCCATATTACATAGATGGTAGGGCTGTCCATTTCCAAGTGGGTATTTAGCATACCTTGGAACGTTCACAGGCGACAGCGTTGAAAATCTGGCACTCAATAAAGGCTCTAAACGGGACGCAATAGGATCGGTTGGATGGAATAGATTGTACACTTGTGAACAGTTGGGTCGTGATAAACCTGAAAAAAAAACTATTAATGAATTGCCCGCCCAAACTATTCTATATCAATAATTACCATGTTTGGTATCATGGAGTCGACGCGAGGCAAGTACAATAGACAATGGTGTGCCGAACATGAAAAAATCACTCACTTCGAATTCAAATTTCGACAACCTTGAATCGCTCGAAGACGATGACCTTCTTCTGGGCGAAGGTGCAATTAGTAATTTTTTAGCATCGAGTTCACTATCACCAAACCGATCATCTTCACTTCCCAAAAGATCGCTGCCATGTCGTGAATTACTGCTGCTGCGACAGAGCGCATCATATGCCAGAATTGCACCCATCGAATCACCGATGAGCACTACTTGACCGGTGAAACCTCGACCTTCTTCAGTTTTTAAAAACTCTTGGTACACGCTGTTAGAAATGGCAACCGTACGATTTATGGCGTCTTGGAAATCTGGCGATGCTACCGTTAATAATGGGATTGCTCCGATCGGAACATCGACGATATTCGGCAGGTCAGCAACAGATGGTGACGAATCAAACGAATATGGACTAAGGCTGGAAAGGATTCCTAATGCGTCAGTACAAATTGATGGGCAAGGAACTAGTTTTATAGCAACATGAGTGCCTAATGAGGGATAATGTTGTCGCATTACGGACTCGAATGCAGCACGGAATGTTGTTACATCGGATTTCTTCGACGTTAAATCAGAATTTGCATCTAAATAGATTGACATTTTTAAAATGTTAATAATAAAATCGTTTCTTATTTTACCTAAAACGCTTCCAGCATGCACGACAAGGATTAAAACAGATGTTGCACATGGCCGGACTCCTGGTGATCCCGGCGGAGATTCTTGACCACGATCTATACTGGATGATGTACGAAGCTGTCGCTTTGAGCCACGTTCGGATGCTACTCTTTGTAAAAATGCGTGACTAAATATACTGTCATCTGTGTACAATAGAAAATTTACATAATTGAATTAGCGTTTTAAGTTTCAAATGAGTCTACTAATTTTGACAATGTCGGCAATAAATAAATCAAGAACATCACTCCCATTTCAATTCCAGCTTAAAGTATAACACAAGCCAGTCTTAAATGCAGTTGATTGAATCAAAACTGTTTATTTACCAAACTAATTGTTTATAATTCCCATTGCAATAATTATCTTCATTGCATTCATACCTTGGTTATTTGTAAACGGTGGGGGGCTATCATCTTCTTCGGCGAGCAATTCCAAAGAGCTCCATTTCGCAAGTGAATTCGATTCACCTGCATCTGAGAATAAATGAAAAAAAATATATACATCTTCCTACACCAGTGGTCTGTTCTCAAAAGCATAAATAATTTTATAAAACTACTTTTGCTTGTTGAAAAATATTTACATAGATATTTCAAAAAAAAATATTAATTAAAATCCCTACTTTTCAATGAAATTCAAATTTCAAAAACTACAAACAAATCTTAAGAAAGATATGTATTAATACCTAAAAAGAATTTTCTGCCTCTAATCTTATAATATATAATACTATATATTATTATATTTATTTTATGATGCAAATTATTTTAAGCAAATATCTTATTATTAAATATTACAGTCAAGCGATACAATGAAATAAATTTCAAGAAAAAAGAACAAATTATTTAACTAATACCTAAAAACATACCCCTTGCTGCTTAAAAAACCCAATGAAAATTATAAAGAAAATGAAAACTAAACGTTCAAAACCCGAAAAATAGATACTTAGATTAATGACCTTGAATCGTACCTAAACAGTCGAAAAATTCTTCTTCTGAGCCAGATTTTGAGTCCACTTCTAATTTTTCCATTCTCCAATTAGCGACCTTCGGAAATAAAATTAGACAATTAATTAAAAAAAATAAACAAGATCGCAATATCTAAGTAAATAAACGCAATAAAGAAATTATAAAAGGATATGAATCATAACTTACATTATTTTGTTGTCTTGTTACAACAACAGTAGGAGGCTGTATTTTTATTTTAATAATAATAGGATCGAAATTAGGGGAAATAGAAAAGAAAGATTATAAAACTAAATCGAAACGAAATATTTTCATAATTTAATTGTACCGTAGTCAATACTCGAACGTGCTTCGTTAATCACCAGAACGATAAAATGAAAACCGTCGTAAAAAGCCAATTTAAACCGACTTTCAGCACGTTCGTTTTTGACTATCGACCCATTAATTTTAAAATTAATTATATAAACGTATTTTTACCTGCAAGTCAAAACTGTGTGCCGATCCAACAGGAGAATGTAGTGCGCCCTTCGACCCAAATTTTGATTTTGATAACTGTAGGCTATCAGATCTGTTTAACAAATTAAATTTCGAATAAAATAAAATCTTAAGATCAATCTATTAAAATACCGTTCACGATTACTTTGATTATCAACCTCCTCGTCATCTTCTTCCGAACTAGCTTCTGCGCTGGGTGGTTCCTCTTTAACAATTGGTGGTGGAAGCTGTTGCCTTTTCGGTTCAATTTGATTCGAAACTTTACTAGCTTCTGATATGCTTTGATCTGAAATATTATCGAAGCTTTTACGCTCCTTTTCTGTTTTCAAAATAAAATTAACATTATACCATCATCGTCCTCTCCATCACTCGAATCGAGTCCCATTTTCTTAGCCAATGCTAATTGTGTTTGCCTTTCGATTTCACGAATATCGTCCATTGTCAATCCATGCCATTCGTCTTGCCAAGCCCATGCTTGCCTATGAGCTCGTACCATTGTTTTACGCAGTGCTATTCATGACAACGTTTATAAACTTAATGAAAAGTAAATTAATGACTCATTACTCACCGACATCGTGAATAAACTTTTCCAATTTTGTTTGCATGCCCCAGTAGCGAAACTCAACACGGCATAATTTATATGCGCACATTAGTGACATATTTTTAGCAGTCGGCTGTTTTCTGCCTTTCACCTGAAATGCATAAAAAAATCATTTTATTTAAAGACTGCCTTAACTTCTTAAATATATCGGAACAAAGACGATGGCTTACCGACAACAAGCAATTATGTAACGAATCTATCGTAGACATCTTTCAAACTAAACATACTTAATAAGATTTGAAAATTTACCTCGTTCCAATACAATTCCAACCAATTTTCATCAAGCGGGCCACGCAAAGTTTTCTCTGATATAAAAAGTTTTGGATCCTCTTCCTTCATGTAATCACCGCCGTACAATTGATCCTTGACAATATCAATAACATCTATAACGTAAAATACATTTAAATCACTCATCGGGCACTGGTCTCCTCACGAAACCATGTAACTGAAATAAACTGTAACTTACCGACTAGCCTATTCCGCAGATCACTGCCAGATAATTTGAAAACATTATCCTGGTGGCCATTATCAGGAAAGTAATAGGTTTCTATGTCTAAGGAAAACTTCTCCACAAATGGACAGGTATAGCGCGTTCTGGTAAATGGATAGGCGTTCCAGGCTTCCTCTTCGACGGTAAGTGCACTCTTTGGAAGCAGACCTATAACCAAACAGCAATTTATGTTGACATGATGAAAATCGATCAATAAATTTACTTTTAATCCATCCCGGTAAGTGACTTCCCACATGGTAGATTTTTTTCGTATACTGTCCATTTCCGCCCGGTCCATTTTCGTACGGTTCATTTATTATGATTTCGACACCACTACCGGTTCCATGACTTTCCTCTCGGCTTTTTTTCTTAATAATAAGGAAGCAAGTAAATGTTAATCACTGATTTTTTTTTATTACCCCAATGTATGGCTTACCGCTATCATATACAATTGCGCAATCCGATATTCCTCTACGGTCAATGGCAAAGGTATTCGATACTCCTTAATTAGCATGATGGCAGTACTAAATTACTTCTTACTAAAAAACGATAATGCTTTATGGCTGAGTTACAGACAGCTATTGATTCGCTTGACTATTACTGTGTGTCCAATTCCTTTATTATTATTATTACCGAGGCAACATAAGGCCAAAGATTATACTAAAAGAGTGCCATCGCATGTTATCCTGCAAGTGAAAAGGGACAATGAATAAATTATTTATGACTATCTAAACGGTTAAATATATGAATTTAGTGGTCAATCACTGATATTATTGACTTACGACTTAAGCTTTTGATTGAATTTCCGAGCCATTGTCGATATTCAGCCTAGATTTTGATTAGATTAATCGTCGTGTGTGTTAAATGTGAAACTGCCAGGTGTCTACTAGTTTAATATTGACGGTGACTTGAATAAGTATGTGGGCTAATGAATGCATGCAATCTCGTATAAGGACAATGTACACATTTCGATATACTTTTCATAATAATACATTATTGCCCTCTTTACAGAATTTAATATTATAAGGTAATCAATTGGTAACAATTTCAACAGTAATTAATCAACTTTCGCATGGGTACCAGCCCCCGCCGATTCAGTACAAGTCAATCATAAACTCAATTATTTAAAAATCCCGTGTTACTAAATGTGTAAGGTACATAGCTACATAATAGTAAAATGATGGAAGAGCTCAATTTTGGATCAAGCTTAACAGTTTCCAACTGGCCTTTTCAGGGAACGTTTCATATGTCATACTATCAATGGCTTGAGAATCGCGTTGATAAATGACTCAATCAATAACGTTCTGCTCTGTTGGTGATTATGCGCTTTTAGACCGAAAAAAATCTTTCGTACAAAAATATGAATAATTTTAATAATGTTTCCCTCGATTAACTTTTTAGTTTGCCCATTGGCAGGTTTTTTCTATCCAAGTTAACTATCTAAAAAAAGAGGTGTACAGGGTGGGGCAAATACAAGTTTTTTTTTAAAAATGCAATAAAATGAACAAAATTAAATTTTTTTCCATGTATTATGGCTTTATTAGTAAGAGTAAACATTCCCATTAATGATGGAACACAACTTCGTTCAAGTGGCTGCCTCGGCTGGCTGCGCAGTAGCGCATTCTGTCACTCCAATTTTCCAAGACCTTGTTGATGGTTTCGGGCTGTAGCTCACGGATTGCTTGAATGATATCGGCCTTAAGTGCTTGAATCGTTTCTGGATTGTTGGCATAACATCGGTCCTTCACGGTTCCCCACAAAAAAAAATCCAAAGGGGTCAAATCGCAGCTCCGAGGCGGCCAATTCACATCGCCAAGACGGCTGATAACACGATTTGGGAATTTGGTGCGTAAAATATCGATTGTTGCATGGGCTGTGTGGCATGGCACGCCATCCTGCATGAACCAGAGGTCGTCCAAATCCATGTCTTCAATTTCAGTAAAAAAAAGTCGGATAACATGGCTCTGTAACGTTCACCGTTGACCGAAACGTTGTTCCCAGCCTCATTTTCGAAGAAAAATGGTCCAATGATGCCACCACTCCACAATTCGCACCAAACTGTCACTCTCTGTGGATGCATTGGTTTCTCGGCAATAACGTGCGGGTTTTCCGAGCCCCAGATGCGGCAATTTTGTTTGTTAACGTAGCCGCCGAGATGAAAATGTGCCTCGTCAGAAAAGATGATTTTTCGCCCAAAATCGTTGTCCAATTCAAGCTGCTCTAAGGCCCAAATTGCGAAGCGATAACGAAGCGGATGGTCGTGCGCCTTCAATTGCTGAGTCAATTGGACCTTGTAAGCGAATAATCCGAGATCTTTGTGCAGAATTCTCCTCAGGCTAGTGCGTGAAATGTTGAGCTGTTGAGATCGTCGGCGAGTTGATGTTCGTGGAGTGAGTCTCACACTCTCGGATACAGCAGCCACATTCTCGTCTGTGCGCACCGTACGACGACGGGGGCCATGAGTGTTGTCCACTAGCATGCCAGTCTCACGAACTTTTTGCACAAACTTGCGTACAGCAGGCGCGGTGGGTGCTCCAATTCGGCCAAAACTTCTTTTCAAAAAACGCACTGTTTGGGCTACACAGCACTCACTTTGGAAATAAGTTTTCAATATTTCCCAACGTTCTTCAAGCGTAAAGCGACTCATTTCGTTCCGCGGAGGTATGATACTGACTTTCTGTCAAGATTTCGAGCGGGAAACAGCTTTCAGTGTCAAAATAACCTATGATTTAAACAGAAACCACTAGATGGCCCACCCTGTATATATAATAGACAATTTTTAAAATCTCGTATTTCTAAACAAAAAATAATTAAAACAAATGCTATTCACGATTTTAAAATTTACTTAATTTACACAAAAAGTACAATAAAACAAATACAAACAATTAAACAATTAACCAAATATCAATAAAACGTTACACTACGAGTTATCTTGGCTTAGGACAGGTTCGAATCGCTCTGGCCATTTACCTAATTGTGACAAAAGTTTTGTAACTAAATGGGAGTCTATGAAATTTCCATTGGCCCTCCGATAAAATGTGTATATCAACATCAAAAGTCATTACTCGATTCGGTCAATACTTCGCGCATAATTTTTTTTGAGTGAAAGTCTGAGTCCAGGTAAAGTAAAGATGCGACACAGTCTGCCACCTTAAACAAATTTGATATTGCTACCAAATTGAGATTAAGGAGCCAAAAATATGTCCGTGCTGCATAACATACGACGCCGCCGTACGTACGAACAATTATTTTTAGTCCACTATCGCAAACAAAAAAATACAAAAGTTCACCATATAAAATATTTTTGAAATGTCAAAACAATTTAAATTGTATACAAATACAAGTTTTAAACTGCGAGAGAATCGGGAATTGAAACAGCGCAGTCAAAACATATTTACAAATTTCTAATATAGTTAAAATTCTAGTACAGAAAGTTCTAGTGTACCTCACGGATTTCGTTCATTTATAAAAAAAATAAAATTTATTGTGTTTTTTATGCGAAAAACACGTTAAACCGTACTTAGGAAATAATTCCAATGCAGTTTTTAATACTGATGAGCACAAATAGCTGAGGCAATATTTCAAATAATTGTATATTTTGTTTAAATGGAGATTTGAAGAACTTTACTTTACGTATTAGATCAGCTTGGCGTATTTATCTCTTTCCAAAATAAATATTTACATACTGAACAGAACATTTTGGCAGAGACAAAAGTGTATCCGATTATTTTCTAGCATGAAATTAATTTAAATTGCTATATATGTATCGTACTACTTGGATTAATCAAAAATTGTATGTTGTTTGTATCATGAAAAAACGGCTGAACAAAATTTGATAAATTTTGGTATTTCAGTAAAGTACGATATATGGTATGTATATGGCAATATATGCAATTATTTTTTCTAATTAGCGATAATGCGAAGTGGCTTTACATCTCCTTTAATTTAAGTAATTTATATTTTTTCTAAGGTGAACGGTAACGGTAATATTTCAGCTAGTTATTCTTAAAATATTATGAACATAAGTTGGTATGCATACACAAGTATATCCCTGCTTTGCCATATGGTTTCCATAAAGTTCCCATAATTAGATATTCAAACCTTTCTGAGATATTCATAGCATAAACACCAGAATTATATATAATATTATTATTTTATAGCAAACATTAATATTGATATAAAACGTTAGTATGAAATTTAATCCCGTCCGTATTTAAAAGTTTCCTAGAAACCTTGACTTCCTTCACCTGACTGCCATGCCACTGACAGTCAGGTGAAGATAAAATCTAATTAAGTTAATCAGCCTTAATTCAATTTGCGACCGAATTTATTTCGGAAGCAATAGGAATGCAATGGCACTGTCGTCCAACATCAGTTTACGGAGTGGACAAGTACTTGGGGGAATACAATTATGTATCTACTATAAGAACAAGCCTTGCAAATTGAAATTGTTGCAGACCAGACGAATGCAAATTGGTTATAATCAGTATTAATAAAACATAGTCGCATAAAAGATACTTTTTCAGTTGTTAATAACACTTTTTCGCTTATTTGTCATTTCGTACCAATCAAACGATTTTTTTACGCAAAACTTTTACAGTTTTAGCGCTACAACATACACTGAATGTATCTTTGTATTCTTTGTACACCGAAAGAAATTCATTGGTAAAATCAAATACAAACCTTATTTGATTTTGCGTCAAATAAGGAACGTTGTTAATTCAAATATGGTTTAATAGTTGATTATGTTTTCAAAACATTACAACTATCATTATTTGATTCAACAATTTCGTTGTCAATTTTGTGTTTAAATGATCATGTTCATATTTGAGTACAGGTATTAATATTCAAAATAAATAAAATTTTTCTGTGCTTTAATTATCATGATCAATGCTAGTGAAACACGTTAATGGTTCCTGAAATATTATGCAGTGGTACCTTAAGCATAAATATTTTTCGTTAAACAGTTCCATTCTTCCTCCTTTAAACATGATAGGCCAACAATTTGTGTTGTTACTTACATTAATATCGATTGCACTAAATTTTAAAGATAAATAATTTATTACATAAAATATAATATATATGTCCAATACTTATAATTTCCAGAAAAATTGAGTAAAATACATAACTCCCCTTAAAATATTTTTATTACCAAATTGTATAATTGCACATAGATACATAGTGATAATGTTTGTGTTTACATTATTTTAATTTATATTACATCTATATTCTATTAATGCAATTTTTCGAGGGAAAACACCAAGAATATTACTGTTTTAGTTATTTTTTTATTGCTTTCCCTGTAGATAGTAGGCAAGAATATAGATTTTAACCGGAATAGCTGCCACACTAAGCTCACTGGGGCAGCTATTCGCGATAAATTCTCTAATCTAGCCTACTATCTATGGAAAAAGTTATAAAGAATCATGAAAACAACAATGTTGTTGTTATTTTGTATATAAATTTTCTAACCTGCTCTGTTTTGGATAAATGCGCAAAAAAACACACCTAATATTGTGTTTGTAAAAATTTTTGCCATAAGTCAAAACCGAATACAATGAATATTCAAATATCAGTGACACGAAATATCTGTATTAAGTATTCTGTCAGATGAAGGCATTTTTAAAATTGTTGGCGAAACTCCTTCTTTAGAAACAAGTCTCAATTCGAAACATTAAACTGGATCCATCTGCAGCTGAAGTCGATTGTCGTACTGAAGGTGGAACTATACCGTGCAGCAAGTTACAAATAATAACGTCCTTTGGTCCTAAAATTTTTTTTACAGTTATTGTGACCAAAGACGTGATCAAAAGAAAGTTAATACCTTTCGAGAAATTTTTCCTGTGAAAATTGTTTAGCAACACTCATCCCAGCTCGCGATTAGACAATGTTGCTCGTTTGGGTACAAACTATGGAACTCAGGGCTTACGAGTATCTAGAAAAAAAACTATTGAAACTGAATTGTGATAAACCAACGAGACTCCAGCAATATAGAACACATTAACCAAAAAACTATTGAAACATAAATTCACTCAACTTCGAAGTTAATGTATATTAACAGCCCAAATTTTTTACATAAATTTTAATTATCAATTCAAAATTCACTTCTTTTAACTACAATTGTAGACAATTGAATGAAAATGTTTCTGATTTATGATGTTTTTGGCGTTTAGCATACAATGAACATTGCTTGGTCAATCACAGAAAATTGCCATTTTCAAATATTTTATTATTGTATGCTTACAATGTTTGTATTCAGTTGATAATTTTCGTGATAGATCAAGATGAAACGTGGTAAACAGGAGTATTATTCAACTTAACATATTTCTTGTTGTTTAACAATTATTCTGACAATGAAATGTTTAATGTAAAACAAAATCGTATTTGAAAGAATCACGTATATGTTAAAATTAATCAATTTTCGTGATATTTGAAAATTTTGCAATTAACAATGCTTCATTAGTTGATTTAAATCGTAACCTTATTCAGTTTAATAATGTTTGTATTTGATATGAACATTTTTAACTAATTGTTGGTTAACAATGTTTCATACTTGATTCAAACAATGATTTTTCTTTCGGTGTAGGTATAGAAATTTATTTATTTAATTAATTTATTAAACGTCTGCTTTTAGTCGCCTTTGGCAACACTCAGTAAGCTGTACACACAGACCAGTATATAGTCTCTTCCGTGAAAACAGTGAAATTGAGGCAATCTTTCATCCCCGAACATCAATAATACGGAACGCGTTGCTTGAAAAAATCCCGAAATTCCGAAAGTTTTCGGATGGATCCCATTAATTTTACAAAATTCGTTTTTACCACACTGATTGTGCACAAAGTAACAGACATATTTCCTCCTACTGCAATCCTCTGCTCCCAAATTCAACATGTCAATACTGTAGCTATACTTAATTTCGAAACTCATTTAATCAAAGACTTCATTAAACTTCGAAATATTAGCGGTTAATAATAATGCGAAAAAAATATTTCGCGCAAAACCACTTTAGGAATATATTGAGAAAGATAACGCAGAATAAATTGCATATTTCATTCGTCGAGAAAGTATTGGATTTATGCTTGCGAAACTGACATAACTAAAAATTTTACCGTACATACACACATCTTATTAGGGGAGTATTTTTACTTTATTAGTTCAATAATACAGTATTGTGATCGATTTTTTTAAAAAAAACCCTCAACATTTTTTTTTACGTTTCATGACTGGTAGACACGAAAAAAGCAAAAAAAAATTTCAGTCAGTCTGTCCGCCGTGCGCCGTACGTCGACCGCTGTACGCAAAATCGTTTGAAGTCTCGTAGCTCCCAAACCCTATGAGCTATTAAATTGAAATTTTTTTTTATGAATAGGCCCCTTAAAGTGACCACATTTTGAAGGATGAGGGTGTGAGGGAGGAAGTTGGGGAAGCGTTTTAGACGGAAAATTTTGGTTTCTAGATCTCAGCAACCGCTTACGCTAGGAGGCTGAAACTTAGAATTTATATAGAACTTCGATAATGGACCCATTTGCAAAAAAATTGCCGATATGGGCGAAGGGGGGTTGGAGTGGGGCGGGGGGAGGGGAAATAATGCTTCCGAAACGCAAGAACGCCGAGATCGACACATTCTAAAATCCATATCTCCTAAACGGTTAATGTCACGAAATTAAAACTAAATGAAAATCCGTAGTATAACAAGTATAATTCTTTTCTTTATTATCTATAAGATATAATAATGTGTTATAACGTTTAGACCCTAAAGTGCTAGACGTTCGATGATGCAAGACCCTAAAGTGCTTGGTATCATCTGAGTTCCAAGAAGAACCGGCCTCGCTATTTATAGTGCCCTTCTTGGAACTGGTTCCCACGCTGTGGTGAACAGGTGCAGACCTGGAGAAACACGTGTGCCAGTTGCGTGGTGAAAATGGGCGTATGCTGTGTGGTGAATATGTGCGTATGCTGTGTGTTGAATATGGGCGTATGTCGTAATGAGTTGAGTGTTGCCGTGCTGAGTCCGCCGTAGTAATCGCGCTATAGTCTCCCCTTCTGTCTACGATAGGCGTCTCGACGAGGAGACAGTTTTCTTTGGACGTCCTCTCTTGCGAATTGGCAGAATTGGAGTAAGTCCTGGTGGTTTCAGGTTTGATGGCTTGTAGCGCTGACACATTTCACAGGTTTTCACATAGTTTGTGATGTATCTGCGCATTCCGGGCCAGTGATAGTGTGAAGAAATCCGATGTATTGTCCGCTCAATTCCACAATGTCCCGCGGTCGGTGCGTCGTGGAAAGCCTTTAAAATGTCTTTCCGTTCTTTTGATGGAACTACCAGTTGAACATCTTCGGAGTCTGTTTCGGGAGCATACCGGTATAGTACGCCGTTTGACATGAGATATCCTTTTGAGGTCCATCGCACGAAGTCTTCATCAGGGCTGCTATTTTCGAAAGAACTGATGATCTTTTTAATGTCAGGATCCTCTAGCTGTCCTTCGCGGATATCTTTTGCAGGACGATGAGGGATGTCCACTGAGATCATTGCGATGTCGGAATTTATTGGTAAGTCTTTCGGGGGCCGAGACAAGGTGTCAGCAAGGACGTTAATTTTCCCAGGGCAGTAACTGATATCGATGTCATAAGACTGAAGTGTCAGTGCCCATCTTGCTAATCTTCCGGTTGGAGATTTGAGCGTCATCAACCATTTTAGGGGCTGGTGATCCGTAGCAATGTTGATTTTGCTTCCCTCGATGTAGCCTCGAAATCTGCACACGGCCCAAACGACAGCTAGTGCTTCTCGTTCGGTTGTGTTGTAGTTACGCTCAGCGGATGAGAGTAAACGGCTGGCATACTCGATGGGTTTTTCATCAGAACCCTCCCCTTGCAATAGAGCTGCTCCAATGGCGTAAGCGCTGGCGTCTGTTCGTAGTGTAAAGGGTTGACTTTCATCAGCTTGACGCAATATGGGTGCTGTTGCTAGTAGGTCCTTTAATTCCTCAAAACTGCTTTGCTGGCTGTCAGACCACACCCAATCCGCATTTTTTTGGTGAGCTGCGTGAGAGGTTGTGCAACCTTAGCAAACTCTGGTATGAATCGTCGGTACCAGGAACAGGTTTGCAAAAAGGTGATCAGTTCTTTGATGTTGTGCGGTGATTGTCGTTCGGTGATGGCGGATGTCTTCGCTGGGTTGGTGCTGATGCCGCTTTTGGTCAAAATATGACCGAGAAACAGTATCTTGGGACAACAGAACTGGCATTTCCTTCTGTTAATCCGGAGTTGGAATTCCCTCAATGTTTGAAAGACTGTCTGTAAGTCTTTCAGATGCTCTTCAAATGATGAAGAAAGGACGAGCAAATCGTTTGGATGTTGCAGTAGCATTGCGAAGACCGAAAGGCATCCTGTTGAATCGATAGATGCCAAATGGAGTTATGAACGCTGTCTTATCCTTGTCCTCTTCTCGTATGGCAATCTGCCAAAATCCAGTGTGCAGGTCGATGGTCGTCATGTATTGTGTGATCCGTTGCGAATGAAGCAAGTCGTCTATCCTTGGCAATGGATAAGTATCTGGAACAGTAATGTTATTGAGACGGCGGTAGTCTATGCATACCCGTATGGTGCCATCTTTTTTAGGAACCATGACGACAGGAGAAGCCCAGGCGGACTCGCACTCCTCGACGATTCCCTCTTGTAACATTTTCAGCAATTCTGCTTTGAGAAGATCTTTCTTCTGTTGCGATAGCCTGTACGGTGGAGAAGCAATCGGTGAGCTATCCTTGGTCCTGATGCAGTGCTCCTCGTATTTTGCTGCTGGTCCATTTTCATTGAAGATGTCGTTATTGTTGACAAGAACTTCATTCAGTTTTTCTCGTTGTTGATTGGTGAGTTCCGATGCTTCATCTTCGCTGAAGCTTGTCGCCATGTCGATTTCGGATAAATCCACATCGTCCAAAGTACGGGCCATACTTATTGTCGCATTGCTCCAACGCTTTGGTGTATCAGCAAGTGGGCTGATGGGTCGCGGAATGCTGACTCGAAAACGATCCTGAGGCGAACCAATGATTTCTAGGTAGTCGAGCTCATCTGATGAACGTTTCTTACGTTTTGGCGTGTCGGGAAGTGGACTTATTGGATTTATTCCATGAATTCCAAGTTGCGTGCGTGGGGAGTCCAGATTCTCCTGAGAGTAAGGTTTCTCTGGTGTGGCTTGCCTTGACAGCAAATTCAGTGTCTGGATTGTTGTTGGTCCTTGGTTCTCCTTTTGCAGAAGGTCGAACTTCTGCTTGGGCTTGTCACCGAAGTGCCAGGATCGTTGCGGAACGTTGAGAACGATGTTGGCCATCTCGATGAAGTCTACACCCAATAAGGTCCGGTTGTCGACGGAGTCTGGGAGAATTAAAAAGGTTAGCATTAGTGAACGGCCTTGTAGCTTGACTTCGACTGTTGTTAGAAGGACGTCCTTCTCTCTTCGAATCCCGTCTGCTAAGACTATATTAGTCTTCTGGGCGTGAAAGCTGCAGCCAGTGTTCCTTAGCTGCTGATATAGCTGAAAGCTGGCGACGCTTACTCTGGCAGCTGTGTCGATGAAACCGTATCCGGTGATACCGTTTACCATTAGCTTCACAACGGGTCTGCTTCACAGGTTCAAAGTCTTGGTGGCTTCGATGGAGCAAAAGTTTGCAGCTGGTGGTTCCTTCGGTTTGCTGCAATTCGGGCAGCGGCTTCGAACAGTTCCTGGTTTTCCACATCCGTAGCAGGAGACTGTGTTATACTGTGCGTTGTTTTCCGTGGGAACCGGTTGCGATCGTTGTTTCTTGCGACACACGTCCATAGTATGCCCGAAACCGCGGCAGAAGTCACACTTTGTCTTCTTCCTGATGTCGTTTGTGGCTTCCAGCTTTGGCTGCTGTGGTTTACGTTGTGGATGCTGTAGCATTCGCTCTCTGTTGACGTCCTCCACAGCTCTGGCCTGCTGAAGAAGCTGAGCAAAGGTTGTTATGCTGGAGCGAGCCACATGCTTCCTTATGTTGAGGTTGAGCAGTCCGAATATGAGGTTGATTTGTTGTTCCTCGGAATGCGAGTTTGCCGGGAGCTGAGCAAGCAGAGCTCGTTTTTGGCAAATAAAAAGATCCGTTGGCGTTGCGTCATCTTGGCGAGTGTCGAAGATCTCTATGTAGATCTGATACGGGAGCTTCGCTGGAGAGAAAGCGCTGCGCAGAAGATTCGTAGTCTCTTTCCATGTAGAGACCTGCGCCTTGACGCCTTGCCACCAGGTTGCTGCGATGCCTTTTAGTAGCAATGTGAGTCATTTGATAGCGCTGTCATCGGAGATGTTTTCCACTTCTTTGTAGATGGAGACGGCTGCTATGAATTCCTCTAATTGATCGTGGGAACGGCTGCCGTCAAATTGTGCTCGACAATGAGCAAGGTTCCCACTGGACATCACGTTGGAAGGTGAATTAGCTGGCCGCAGTGCAGCTAACAGTTGCTGGAGCTGCTGGTCCGTCATCTGAACTGTCATCCTGGATCTGGGACTTTTCCTGGATGGTCCTTCAGACGTTGATGGTCCTTTTCTCCCCGTGATGATGATGGCTGCGGTAGTGCTGTTGTGGTTCCGGCCTCTAGTTGGGCGCCAATTATAACAAGTATAATTCTTTTCTTTATTATCTATAAGATATAATAATGTGTTATAACGTTTAGACCCTAAAGTGCTAGACGTTCGATGATGCAAGACCCTAAAGTGCTTGGTATCATCTGAGTTCCAAGAAGAACCGGCCTCGCTATTTATAGTGCCCTTCTTGGAACTGGTTCCCACGCTGTGGTGAACAGGTGCAGACCTGGAGAAACACGTGTGCCAGTTGCGTGGTGAAAATGGGCGTATGCTGTGTGGTGAATATGTGCGTATGCTGTGTGTTGAATATGGGCGTATGTCGTAATGAGTTGAGTGTTGCCGTGCTGAGTCCGCCGTAGTAATCGCGCTATAGTAGGTATATTAGGAGAATAGATCGGAAACAAATGTTTGAGTGGGACTGCTCCCACTGGCGTACGGAGGTGGAGGGTAAAAAACTTTAGATTACGATATCTCACGAACCAATTGCACTAGACAAATAAAATTCGGTCTCTGTATACAGGTTGACCAATAAAGTTTGCTGGAAGTAAATTTGTTTAAGGGGGTGGTTGAACATGAAAGTGGAGGGGATAAGAATTTTTCAAAAAAATCACGTCTCATATCTTAAGAACAGTGTAAGATAGATGCTTAAAATTTTTACCATAAGTAGGCCTAATAGACCCCTAGCAGATATAGATAGTAGTAGCATGTTCGAAAAATATAATTTTTTATAGGGGTAGTATGGTACGGGGGTGGGGGATATCTATGGAACGGCTTATGCTATAAAATTGAAACTCAGTATGTATATGTAAATTAACTAGAACAGTAATTTAGATAAAAAAAAATTTTCAAAGATCCACTGGCGTTTGGAAGGGGGACGAAAAAAATTATCAGTGAAAATGGAATGCAAATATTTTTACAATTTTCGTCATATCTTTTAGGTCTTCCCAAATATTGAATTCATTTTTATTCTATGGATTTATATATACCTAGAAAGCGTTTTCAGCATTTTTTTTAAATTCGACTCTTAAGGTTGTGTAAAGGGGTTGTATACTTTTTCACGAATTCTGCCATATCCCCCAGGTCTAATTAGGTTTCGACTAACTTTTCACTTTCACGGGCTTACGTAATAATCGCCTAAAACTTGTTCTTCAGTTTTTTTCCTTTTTCAGCCCCTAAGAGGGTATAAAAGCTTGTATGCTTTTCAAAGCTTCGACATATTTCTTCTATATTGGATCGCTTTTCACTTCCACAGAATTTTTATATAATACAAACCCATTTCTCAATTTTGTTTGGATATTCAATCATATGTTTTCACAATTTTTGTCGTCCCTTAGAGCTGATGAGATATAAAATTGGTTATTACGGCATTTGATGTGATGACCTAAAAACCAATTTCACGATTTTTCGAATTTCAAGAACGAAGAGGGTGTTAAGGGTTTGCTTATGTTTTCACAAATTTTTCAAAATCCCTCGTGTCTCATGAGTTGCTTCTTATGAAATAGTCTAAAAACCTGTTTCACAATTTTTTCGAAATTCAAACCACAAGTGGAAGTCATGGGTTTGTATACGTTTTAACAATTCGTCATATCTCTTAAGTCCGACAAAGCAACAAATTCGTTTATACTTCTATGGGCATTTATTGTACATATACCGAAATTCCAATAGTCTACACGGGCTTTTTCAATGTTTAATCGGCTAAAAATTTCTATTTTAAATCTTTTTATTTTAAGAATAAAATTAACTGTCCAAGAAACCTCATAGTCTCGAAACAACTGATGATATACTCCGACTTTGACCGCTCCCGAACTTTGACCCGAAAAATAATAAAGTTTCGCCCAGACCATTGGCAGATTTTTTATTAGGGAATAAGTACAGTTTTATTTTCTACCGGTTTCACGCATTTAAAAAAAACACAAGTCGTTTCTTTTGGAAAACTTAAATCACAATTTTTTCAGTTCTTACAGTAGATCCGATATTTTTTAAAAAATGTTTTAATATAATATTTTCCAGTATTATAGCTCATATATCTTTAAGTTTCTTCAGTAAAAAAATCCAAAACTTCATATTAAATATATGAATGTGTGTCAAGTTTCAACTTTATGGCATAGGCTGGTCTACAAATACGATTATAATAAAACCTTTTTTCTCCTAAAACTATTCTCCAATCTCTCTACTCATAACCTTCAACTCCAACAGTATGATTAAACTTAAAAGTGAAATGGCCGAAATTTTAAAATTAATATGTCTAACTAGAAATTCTACCAAATTTCATTCTTATTCATTGATGCTTTTCCTGTATTGTTTTTTTATTATTATTGGTAGTTAACTATCCCTAAGATCGTGGGTTCGAGTTGCTCCTAGTCACATTGAAAACAGTAAAAGCTCCTCAAACACTAGTACTGGTCTATCACCCAGAAAAGGTCATATAGGAACTGAAGAGTAGGTTTGTAATTATGTATGTTCTTAAAATTCAAAATTCACATGTTTACGAGATATTATTACTTTTGATTATTTTTTTTTTAATAAAACTGTAGTCATCAAATCATTCAGTGGCTTATCCGTAGTCTAAAACAAATATATATTATTAACAGCAAATCGCTTTTACTACATACATACGTACTGAAAATATATGCACATATTGTAATTAAATTACCGAGTAAATAAAAATATTGATATTCAGAGATAGTAAGCTTTTGAAGCATCCGCGAAAGTAAATTTATAAGAAAAAGATAGTCTCACAGCTGGGTGACAAACACATTAAAACGGTTCGATATTTTATCTAAAAATAATTCGTTTGGGCAGGGCAAAGTTTAATTTATTTGATGGACTTGGGCAACGTACCGGTAGCCTCTACGGCTCCCCTTTGAACGAATGCAGCATGTAGACAAACACAAACAGTATTTTTCACACATCATTGAATAACTACTTCGCAATTCGAAAAAAATTTCTGTAATTGTGATTACTTTTACTTTTATTCTCGTTTTTTTTTTTAAATAAACCATGATATACATTTGTTAGTAAAATATATTTTGATAGATGTTCATTTCATACATTACCTTGAAATTGGAAGTTTTTAGATTTTTTGAGTAGGTATTCCCGAGACGAATTATGACATGGTATTTCTGTCCTAAATTGACAGACAATTTGGCAGTATCTTAAAACAAAGAATTTAACATTGCCTCGACCGATCTGAATTTTTTCTCGAAACATACTTTTTTCTTTCGTTTACTTAAATTAATTTATTTTCAGCATCCTGAATTCGTGTACTACTTGTAGTTTTGCATGGTTTTTTTTCCAGAATAAAATCCAACTAAATTTACATTCAATTTCAGCCATTGTTTTCATTTTTTATATACAAAATACAAGTTCCTTGAGATATTTATATCGCATCCTAACAATTTAATCAATTGAATGTGAAAAGGCCTCCTGTTGCGCGGTACACAGAGCAAAGTACAAAACTCGAAAGAAAAAAATGTCAAGTATCATTAAAACTTTCCTGGAGAGTGTAAAGTTTGCACAACGATACAGGAAACATTTTCCTCTCCTTCGCGTCCTAGGTATCTTTATTGTTTAGCAATGTTTTAAAAATATTTCATACCATCTTCGATATAGCTTCATCTAATTCATGGGCAATTCTTCGCTGAAGTAGACGAAAACAATGTACGAAATATTAAATCATTTTTAACGGCCGAGTTTTTTTTTTTTAATTCAACAAACAAAGTTTTGAAAGCGAACTCGGTCAATGGTTAATTTTGCGTGTACAATTACATTCATTGTTAGCTTATCTAATGTTTATAAAATGGGTATGTTAGATAAAAAAATGATACCTTGAGATTAATACTACATTTAAGTAAGATAAATATACAGCGAGAAAACACAACATTTATTCTAGCATCATTTTGCAATACGTAGCTGCAAATCGTTTTGAAGAAAATAAAGTTTTGGGTCATGCAACACTGTTTTAAATTAGCTCGTTAAAAATATGTAGCTTTGATGTGAAAGTCATTATTCTTATACGTTAGACTATTAGTCTTATTTGTTTGGATAAGATTTTATAAGTTCGCGAAGCGACATAAATGGTGCTCAAAATGTCTGTTATACTTCTAAGAATTTTTGAATTTGGTTTTCGGATTGAGAAGAGTATTTTGAAGACTGTCATACGAACTTACCAGCTGGAATTGATCACTGCCTTGGTAAGGACATGGCAGTTAGGAAACCTTCACTGGAAAGACCAGTTTCTATTCTCGTTAAATTATACTTCGTATATTTTACACTCACTCAAGTGTTTTTATTTTTGGTAAGATACTCAATTAAGGTTGCCAGATTGAGCTAGATATATCCCGCGATTTGGGCTATTTAAATGTTCAATTCGAACCTTGCAATATTGTAGATATACTTCACGCATGTTCTAGACACTTCTCGCATGTAATAGGTACTTCTTTCGCGTTCCACACAAACAACCGAATATACTGGAAATTTCTCGACTCCACACATGCAGTACATAAATGCCGCAGAGCCGGGGGATCAATTTTTCTACTGCGAGAGTGAAACGACGATCTACGCAAAAGTGTATTTTTAAAGTGGTTTTCATCGATAACAGCGATCAGATAGTAAGTGCAATCGAATTGTGTTTTACTTAAAAACCCAGCGAAATTATTTTTCAACCATAATTTTACTTTTAATTTTTAAAATGGTGATAAATACGAATTTATGTATTCACATAATATTTATTATACATTACAGTGTTTCTTAAGAATTCTGGAGCACAGTTCGTCGTTGAAATCGCAACTGTGTTCAACACGTTTAAGTAGGTCTTTAAAATTACAAAGTTTAGCGCGGTATTTGGACTACAAGTTTTTGTGCGGGTTTTGAGCTAGTTCATACTAGTGATATTCCGAATAACCGTATTCGTATTAGTTTAAGCGAATATTCGCCAAATTTCAAGTATTCGTATTCGAAACCGTATTCGACAAATTTAACCCAAATACTCGAATACTATTCGAATACTAAACAAGGTAAAAAATAAATAAAAAACTAGTTGTTGATGATAAAAAAACGAAATACATTCTTTGCTTATTATTGTTTCTTCTCTTATCTTTTTTTTCTTAAAATTACAACATTTTCTTTGGTAAATTTAAAATTTTCTTTGATGAAATCAAATCACGAGAAAATCATTTTAAAAAGGAATTTTATACTCATATTCAAAATTTAACAAAATTAAATTTAATAGCAATTTTATTGCTTTTTCGTAAGGGATCGTAGATAAGTCCGGCATTACTAAAAGATTGTTCGCTTGCAGGTGGAGTTGATAGATATTTTCTAGCTATATGTCTGCCAAATTTTGATATTCTTGTAAATTTTTTGGACATTTTAGACCACTAAACAATGAATTCAAATCTCAACGAGAAATTATCTAAAATTACAAGCACTAAAAACAAAACATTTCTGCTGCGTGTAGGATGACGAAATGAAACAAATGCACGTGTTTAATGCAGGGACGTCATTTCAGTTTTTTCTAGAGGGGGGGGGGGGGGGGGCAAGGTGTTATGTTTGCATATATTTTTATATACATATGTTATATATAATCTATAAAAATACATAATTCAGGGAGGGGCAAATGCCCCCCCTGCCCCCACACAAATGACGTCCCTGGTTTAATGGGTACAATTCGGTCGACTGATACAAATTTTATCAATTTATCATGCGTAACCGTGTAACTCCCGACTGTCGAGAGTCAAGTGTATACTGTTCTTATTCGTATTCGTATTCGCGAATACAATGAATGAATATTCGTATTCGTATTTATATTCGCAAATACAGATTTTAGGTATTCGGAACATCCCTAGTTCATACAGCTCACTCGGCTGGTTCTGCAGCCAACTATCTGGCAACCCTGTACTCAATATAATAATAATCAATCTGAAAGATTGATTTCAGTCCTAGAATCATCTACAGATTTGGTATCAACCCCACTTCCGTCCGCTACTGCACTCCGTAACAAAGTTTTGACTTGATATGTTCATCCAAACTCCCTAGTTACTATTTACGAGCACGAGCGGTACAAGTCGACGAGATTTCATTCATAATAGTTGTGCAGCAGAAACAAATATTCATAAATATCTTACTATTAAAAATAATAAAGTAAAATCAAGAAATGAACATAGTTAGGAAAATAAATAATTTTTTTTTAAATCTATGTAGATACTTTTTTCTGTACTAGTCAGCTCTGGATTAGGTCACAAAAATACACCTAAAAATGATTATTGAAATATAACAGTAAAAATAAAAATATACATAGTTAATAAGAAGTAACTGTCGGTCCTATTCGTCACAAGGCACATTCAGTGTCAAGGGATGTACCAATATGATTATCATTATAGCTGCTAGATGAATCCCCTTTCAACAATTTATTCGGCGGATACTGAGATCCGTTTATGTGAAGTAACAACCTGTTGGTGTATTTAATTGTCACCTTTGGCAAAATCTATCGACAATTGTGTACTACGTAAAAACCATTTCATTAACTTTAATATGACGATTTGATTGCAGCTATTCGATGAATTGAAGAAGCCAATAAAATATACACAGCACATACATAAATAGAGTATAGGTACTACTTGAGGGTTTCTAATATGATTTAGGACAAAAAGGTCACTGCGCAGAACATTTGAAAATTACCAGTAACCTTGAAGTATTTTACCGTCCGTTTAAAGGACCGTTTTTTAACATCAAAAAAGGCAATTTTGGTCACTTGTAAGCGAATTCGGAAAGAAAAACTTACATCAATTAGGTATCCAAATATGCAAGGTACTTGGGTAGCGTTTATCCGTTTTATGTAACTAGGCGTAGGTTTTGCATTGTTATTTCGAACTGTTGGCGATTTAATCGATTGCAATAACGCGCAAAATACTCCCTAATACAATTACGTGCACTCCACAATTATCAATTACCCGCTTTTGGTGCACAAATTCTTATTATTATTTTTTTTTTAATTCGATTTCCTTCGGGTTTGTTTTTTCTTGCACTGTTTACTTTCACAACAAGCTTCTTCACGATTAAGACTGATTAAGCTTAAACGGAAAATTCTATTTCTTGCACCTAATTCCTCACCGTAATCAAAATGAAACTGTATACACTTAGCGCGAGTAGTACAACAACACTAAACGTTCCGAATACACCGAAAGATACCTTGGAACTAATCAGAATCACAACCGCGAGCACAGCAGAACTTAGCCAGCCAAGGCTGTACGCTGTAGGCCTGTAGTCTATAGCTGGGAATTACAGAAAGAATCTGCTCCCGTCCCGAACTCGACTCCATCAACGAACATATCCCAAACCCAATCCCCAATGATTCGTAGCCCCTATCGTATGTACAAATTGTTGTTGTGGCTTCTTTCTCTCGCTTCAATACTTCGGCTTCCCCAATTTCGCGGAGCACTGCGCAAAGCTTTCATCACGCTACTGAGTTTTTTGCCCCGGCCTTCAAGTCCCCCAAACTCCAAGATTTGCGTCATCATGTTAAACAGAGAACGTTCAATTGAGAAAGTAGTGCACCTGTAAAGGACGCGCTCAGCATATTTACTTTCATCTATGACGTCAAATCGAACAGTCTGGTCCCTCCACCGTACTACATACTATTCGAATAAACAACAACCGACACTACGGCTGTTTTATTTTTATAGGTATCAAACGCTCGCTGATGCAAAGGAGGCTCGCTAGAGAGCGAATTGCGACAAGGACGTAAGACTATTATTAAGTTATGTGCGAGATATGATTAATCTTAACAGGTTCGATTCGATTGATGATTAAATGGAGAAGCGTCACAGCTATGCGAATATTAAGTGATACACATTCAGAAATTGCTGCACAGGATGCCAGGAGTCGGAACTGCCAGAGACCGAGGTCAGAGAATTAGATTCACCAGTGAAGTGGACAAAGATACACCTCCCGAAACTCCTCTAGCGAGTTGTGAAAGGTCAACGGATAACACCACCATACGTCAAAATTATTGGGCCTTATTCTGAAACCTTCCGGCTGGAAAGTGAACTACGATTTTTCTAGTTTTAGATTATTGAAAACGCCTGGACGATTCACTTTCTCGAAAATCTGATAGCTGAAATCCGCAATGAAATAATCACGTTTTTAAAGTTTTTTTCAGAAGGTAATTGGCATAAAATAAAGAGAAATTTGAGATGATTCATCTCGCACATTTACAGTATTACAATTTTCGACATTTTTCTGCCCTAAAATATGGTTTCAAACACCCGAAAAAGACGTTCTTAGAAAATGTCGATAAGGTAGTTTACGAACGTGTTCGATGATCGCATGCAGTGCTGCCAACTATTTTTTTCAAAATCGGCCAGATGACAGTTCAAAATCGGCTAGATATTCTTTTTTGTTCTAATTACTTGATTGTAACAAAAATTTCAATTGTCATAGATTTTTGGAAAGACCCTTAATGTATGGAAGATAGTCGAATTCTAGTGCTGAATGGTAACAGAAAGTATGTTAATGTAGCACACTAGCATCGAACTGAAATCTGTGAAGTAAACATTAAGTGCGTTTATGCGAAAACCTAATTTGCTCCGTAGGATTTTCAGATGATACTTTTTTCATTCCCAACTACACGAATCGGCTATATATCCGGCTATCGGCTAAACTTAAATTTCTTCGGCTAGATCTTGATGAAATCGGCTAAATTTAGCCGATTTTCGGCTAAAATGGCAACACTGATCGCATGTGCTGTGAATGGGAATTGAATGTCAACCGGAATAGAAAATCCGCCGTTGACATAAACAAAAAACCTATTTTAGTTATTGTAATAGTCAGAGGCCGGAGAAATGGTGGCGATACCACGAAAATGCATGGGATTAAATAGAAAAAAATTATTGGGTGGTACAAATAGTCGATTGCAGCAATCAAGATCAAATCTAATTGCCACTGCAATTCCCCAGGTCTTCCATGGTTTCCCTGCAGAGCGTATACAAATGTCGTTGCATTCACAAAAGTCGTCCATGAACGCTTTTTCGTTCCTATTAAACTGTTTTATGACTCATCCCGAATGATTTTCGAAATCAATTTTTTATTCAAAATCAAACTCGTTCATGAAGGCAATAACGTTTTGGGAGCTATACATAACACGAACATTTTGAAAAAGAAATGAGAAAAAAGGTGTTCACTTCATAATTGACATTTTGTTGCAATTTTTTCCGACCATTTCAAATTTTACAAAGTTAGCTGCGGTCGATTGCGACCATTCATTATCCTGTGCAGCGCCATACAATCACATGAAGTTACACAACAAATCCGTGTTGTAAAATTCTAGTCCATGCTCCTTTTGTGCTAGTACTCCATTTTTTCAGAATCCATTTAACACGAATCTTGTATATTATTTATGTATACACATGCCCATTCTTAAATGTCGAGAGTGCGCTTTGAAAATGTCAAAGGTCAAAGCAACGGAACCAGCTGTATTCCATTTGCCACACTTATTTTCTCTCTCTCTCTTTCTCTTTTATTACATTCACAAAACGTTATTTTTACTACTACTAAAAAGGACCGAGTAAGATGATTTAAATTGCCTATTTTTGATTTTGGGGGTAAGTTAATTTATCTATTTGTGTGGTACTCGTATATAAAATAAAACCCTTATCGTATTGGAAGCCGGTGTATTCGTGACTCGAATATTTTCCTTATTTTCTCATATTCTAATCTGGATAAATCAAGGATTCTTGTGTATACAAGTGAAGAATACAAGGAAAGAGATGTTATGGCAGACAGTATTTATTTGTGTTACGAAGCTTTTCATATCTGTACAGGTCAAGGGCTCAGGAATATCTGGCTAAGAAAATGAATTCAGAACGTGAATGACAAAGTTTCAAAGTACGAAGTGAAAATGATGATCCTTTTCCATCAAGTTTAAAAACTCGCCCTGAGTTTTTTTCAACCAAAATCCTACTGCACTAGTGTCTTCAGCGGTTTTACTAATTTACACACATATATTCTGCTGCTTTAAGGAGTTCGTGTCAAAAGAAAACATGGCCTAGGAGTCTAGTGGCTAAGGGCGCTTGTCTATGAAGTTCGTGGTTTCAAATCCCACCTGGTCATTCTCATTGGGCTATCACCCGAGTTATATTATAAAGAAGAGCACAGTGGCCTCGTATACACCGGTATTAACATAGTCCGTATTAAGGTTTAGTTCGAATTAATAAGCGATATATACACAGGCGACTAACTTAGTCTTGTTCGGTACATGGATCAGATAATGAAACCGAGAACAGTAATAATAACTTAATGTTGGCAGCACTAATTTTTGATAAAAAGTTATGAAGAATAATTTTTAGTCAGCGATTTACCATTTTTTTAAATCACTTGTTTATGGAGACGACAAAAATTTATGTTTCAATTAGAATCTTCTTGACATGGTATCATTTCACCTGCATGTCAACTTCGCATATGACGTTTAAAGCAAAGTGAATTAGTTTAGTACCCTCAGTCGATATAGATGGCAATGGTATTAACTTAATACCGGGAAGAGTTCATTGGCGGATACATGGGGGGAGGGGCGGAGGGGGCGGCCGCCCCCCCAAGACCAATTCTGAATTTTCTAAACATACATACTTAAACCGTTCTCCAATTTTTTTTACTCCACTGCAATGTGGACTGTAATTAGCATTTATTGTAGTTCTACGGTGCAATGCAAAGCACAGAACAGAACCATGATGGTGGATTTACCATACACTCTACGTTTGAGTCGCGCCTCTATCCCCACCATAAAATCAACCAATCAGATGGCTCATGCAGTCGCAAGAGTCTAACATTCTTCAACTTTTTCTCCGACGCACGTTTCCATATGTGTACACACATGCAATGAACTGTGGTACCCCACAATTCGCAGCTCATCGTATTTCTGTCGTTTCGCACTTATAGGCAAGTTGCGCCGCAAAGGCATGTTGAGTGTAAATTGCTTTCAACACAGCAAAGAGCACAGCCGACGAAAACCGGTTTGCAATGGCCTGATGGGAGTAGAGGCTCGCCTCAAGGGTGAGTGCAAACGCACTATGATAAAAAGACTACAAGACAACATATTGCGTAGGTAATTGGGTTATTCCATCAAGAACCGCCAAGAATGACGAAATTTGTGACCTTACCATCTCCGATTCTTTTGAAAATTTATACTGTTATACTTTATACTCGTACTTTAAGAACTACTGAAAAAAATAATTGAAATTCAATTTTTTGATTTACACAGAACTTACCCCCCCCCCCCCCCCCCCCAACAGTAAAGTCTGGATCCGCCACTGGAACAGTTTAATGCGTATTAAAGAATGCGATATAAACAAATCCACTGGCCTTACACAGTAGAAGAAGGCTTTTTAATAATATGTGAATACTTCTTTTGTTTACATCTATTTATATTACACTTCACCATTGAATTATTTGTCATATTATCATTTCATTTCTTTATTTAAATGTCATCTCTTACACATTAAGATGAGCTTAATGCACTGATATATAATATATGGATACCTCATCGGCTCATTTCCCTATACGATATGACATATTAAAATAGCCGACGAAATCGTACCCTCTCGCTCCTTCTTAAAAATTCGAACTTCGAAAAACATGGGCAACAACTTAAAGAAAATTAAAAACTTTTCAATTTGAATTATCAGTTCTGACAATTCAAATTGTTCGATTTGATGGTAAGAAGTTGTGTTTTGCGCTCGAAATTCATAACACAACTCACAGTTTACTTCAATTTTTTTATTAACAAATTTCTTGGGAAATAAAAGCTTCAGGAATATTTATAACGGTTGAGCATGTAATACGTTATTTTTGAATTTGGCGCCATACCGATAAGTACATGGTATTATATTCGTACTGCAGTAGCCAATATTACCTGTACAATTTACACAGCTTAGTTGCAATTTTATGAACTCATTTTCTTTCAATACCTTGCATTGTTTATCCAAAAAAGTATTTATCAAATTCAAATTATTTGATAATTTTTCAATTCGAAATTACACCTAAAAATTCGGATTTCATTTTTCATGTTGGCTAATCTGATAGTTCTGTCATTGTTTTCCTTCTCGCCTTAATACATGCATACCGTGCTACTAACTCTTTCCTTCTTAAGATTCAGGTCATCCGTGGCTCAATCCTAATTTGTACCTCGGATAACTTTCGAAGTTTCTCTAAACTTAAAATGAATTGAATTTGTGAAAGAAACATAAAGAAATGTTTCAATCAAAAATTATTTCATTTGCATTACCAATTTTAAATCTAATGAATGTTTAAAATCATCAAAATTTTGTTCAATAATGCAGAACCTCGGGTTATCATGGACACCTTTTTCGGATATTGACATTTTAAAAACGTCGGCCATGTGAGATAGCAAATCAAGGCCTCCATTTGATATATCTCAGTGGCTTAATGTAAGCATATACCATGGTAACATTTTTTCACTTCCATGAAATGAAAAACTGTACTGTCTGCATTTGTTCGGACTACAAAAATGTACACGGGATTAACACAGATATTTTAAAAAAAAAGTGTACATTCTATAGTTAGAGCTATTTCCAAAACGGATAAATTAAATTGTACTACCTACTAATCTTTTTTCAATAAATATACCTATAATTAAAAAATCTAATAATATAGATAGTATAGTAGTATATTTTCGATAAATGGCACGAGTAGTTGACACTGAAGGACATATACTTGCACATAAATCAAAGTGACGCGTAACACAAGTACAAAAGGTACATATGATACTAATTCAAGTATAGCTCTTGAATATTCAAGGATACACTGAATTTTTCCTTGTCGTTAGAATAATGAGCGGAATCTTATTGGCCAGAAGTTTTCTTTCGGCGCGTTCCAATAATTCATGGACTGTTTTCGATACGATCGATAAGTAACTTCAGTTTTATGCCAAGACCTTTTCTGTTGTCGAATGCTTTTTCGTATAAATTTACCTATTCCTGTCGCTCCAACCAGCGTCGACCACCCCTGAAAAAGAGACGTTGAGTTGTCTATTTCTAACGAAATTCAAACACTTGTGAATAGTCTATTAATAGCCTATGTCCCTATGCTGTTGAAGGACTCTGACCCCATCTAACAAGCTTGAATAATTTGCAATATACAAGTGATACCTCCTACATACAGTACGTAGGCTTATCGTCAATAATAAAAAATTGCACTATATCGTCACCGAATATTTCCTTGAACTTTTTCTAAACAACGACGTTCAAAGGTACATAACTTTTCTAGAAAAAATATTCGGAAAATGTTTCCACTACGTCAAGTTAGAAAAACTAAAAGAAGAAAACTAGTCCAGGCTGACTTAATATTTTTGAACTACTGCCAGAATGTGGAAAAATATTTCCATCAAGGTTGGGTACCACCCTCGACGATATTCATGGCCTACTGGGATGCTGGCGCATACAGCGTAAATATATTTGAAGTAGCCTTGCCTGGTTTGCTCTATACTTAGCTGTACTACTGAGTTCACCGCCCACTATCTCTTAAAACTTTTCATTTAAATGTTGAAGTTTTGATCAATGTCTGTTTCCTGTTTTTGGCACACATGTCTTTTCCTCTTTCATATATCATACATATATGGTTATGCGTTACTTCAATGGGACATTACGGTGCTGAAAGTAATTTTGTAAGAATTCTATTTTCTCAAAAAAAAGGATAACCATTAAAAACGTAAATGTCAACTAAATTAGTCTTAAATTAATTATTAACTTTGCGAGAGTAAAGTGGCTGCTGTTTCAATATATTCAAAATAAAAATTAATAATAGTTAAGGGGGCAGTCTAATTGTGACCGTTTGAAAAAATCGTTTTTTTTTTGCATTTTTCGAAAGTATGTACATTCAAAAATATTGTGAGAAAAATTCATAAAGATCCGAGCAGTCTAAGTGCCAATGTCGAGCAGCTGCTTGTATTAACACAAACTTATTATTAAGGTTGCTCTACTGCTTTCACCGGCAGTTATATATCCACATTTGAAACTGTAAGAGTAAGAGATTCTGGAAAGGCAGAAGGGATCTTTATGGTCCGGGCATCGCTGATTAGGCGTACGTATGATTTTTTCACGATTTCGTAGAAAAAAACTTTAACCGCGTTTTTCTTGAAACAACGTTTTCACGGCTCACGGGACTAAAATTTTCGAAACCATTCAACCGATCTTGATGCAAATTGGACCACATATCCCTAAGATATATAATTTCGTCTGGAACTAGAACCAAGTGAAAATTTTTATGTTTACTATTTATTTTGATGCAAAAACTAGTGGAAAAAGTACAATTTTTTGGTTTTTTTCCGAAAAAGTCCGCCATTTTGTTATTTATGCATGAATATTAAATCTTCTAGTTCCAGACAGAATCACAATTATACTGAATCTATAACTTTTTCATTTTTTTGTGTCAGATCAATCTGCTGAACAAAATCAATCCCGTCAGCCACCTATGTATTTTTGACACAGTTACGTTTAACGAGTATTTTCAACAACAAAAAATGTAAAACGTAAATAAAAAAAAATGTTTTTAGCTAGTTTTAGAGTATATTCATTAAACCCAAAAAGAATGGCATCGATAGTTATTCTTGGAAACTCTAAAAAAAATCCTAAAAATAGCCCTTTTTTGGGGCGTCCAAAGTAGACTGCCCCCTTAAGACTAAGGAGTCGGGGAGCCATTAAACCAAAAACAAAACAGTCTGAGCGCAATTTTATTATTTTATGGGTAGGAGTCCGAAACGTGTTTACGGCGTTACTATGCGACTGACAACCTAAAAAATAACGTTCCAAATTGCCTCCTGATTATTTCTTAGGTTGTCAGTGGCATAGTAACGCCGTAAACACGTTTCGGACTCCTACCCATAAAATAATAAAATTGCGCCCAGACTGTTGGCAGATTTTCTTTATTTATTTACGTATTTGTTTTTCAATAGATGATTCAATAGAAGTGAAAGTGAATTTGATCTCATTAAACCTAAAAAAAATTCGGAATTCGTCAAAACTTGAACAATGTCTTACTCCCCAGGGGGTTTAATATAAAAAAAAAACTTAAATCGGTTTATTTCCCGACTATATGCAAAGCATTTAGAAGTAAAAGATGTTTTTTTAGGTGCATGAGAACTTAAAATTATAATATTTACAAGACAGAAATATTGTTGGAATGAAATTTGTTTATTATATTCTGGTAGATAATTCCATGGTATTTATTTTTTAAATATGATTTCCGTCATATGTCCGCCGCGGCTACGAGTTACATGGTCCATTCGATCAGTCAATTTTTTGACTACTTTTTCCAATAAATCTGTCCGTATGGCGTCAATAGTAGCTTGAATATTGGCTTCCAACGCTTCAAGAGTTGCTGGTTTGTCTCGGTATAAACGCATGACTTAATATAGCCCCATAAAAAGTAATCCAGAGGCGTTAAATCGCACGAACGAGGGGGCCAGTTAACAGAACCACTTCTGGAAATCAAGATGTCACCAAATTGATCTTGCAATAAATCGATTGTTAAGCGCGCTGTATGGCAAGTTGCGCCGTCTTGTTGGAACCAAATGTCGGCGATGTTTAGCTGATTAATTTTTGGAAACAAAAATTCAGTCAGCATGGCTCGATAGCGCTGGCCCTTCACCGTAACGGCAGCTCCTTCCTCATTTCGAAAGAAATAAGGACCGATGATGCCGTCAGCGTGTAAACCGCACCAAACAGTCAATTTTAATGGATGTAATGGTGATTCGTTAACGGCGTGAGTCTGCGCTCCATATACGGCAATTTTGTTTATTGACGTAGCCATTTAACCAGAAATGAGCTTCATCACTAAACAAAATTCTTCGATAAAAATGCTCATCTTTGGCCAGTTTCAAATGAGCCCAATCAGCAAAAATGCGACGCAAACGATGGCCATTTGGCTTCAATTCTTGCACGAGCTGTATTTTATAGGCACGTAAGCCAAGATCCTTACGTAAAATTTTCCACGTAGTCGAAGGACAAAGGCCAACAAGTTGAGAACGGCGACGAATCGACATTCCGTACTCTTCTTCAACACTTCGCGCTACAGCAGCATTATTCTCCTCGGTACGCACATTTCATTGTCTTGTTGATGGTTTTGAATCGAGAAGAGTAAAATCAGTGCGAAAACGATCAATAACTGCATGAATTGCTTGCTCACTAGGCCGATTATGTTGACCGTAAAATGGACGAAATGCTCTATAAACTTCGCGAACAGATTTATTTTTTTCAAAGTAAATTTCCACAATTTGGAAGCGTTGTTCTGGCGTTAAATGATTCATGATGACTTGCCAAACCTTACTGAATAGAAATGTCAACACAGTTTGACATTCTCAGCTGTCCAACCACAGTTATCGATATCGATAGTTCTCATGCACCTAAAAAAACACCCTTTAAAAGTAAATTCTATATTTCATTAGACATAAGAAATATATCGGAATTCGTGAAAAAGTACATAACCGCCTTACACGCCCTTAGGGATTAGATATCGAAAAATTTGGAAAAACGTTTCTAGGCGCTTATATTAAGAGCCCGCAGAAGTAAAATTGATTTGATAGCTCGAGAAGTTTAAAAGATTTAACGAAATTTGTGAAAATGTGGCAAAAACCCTTTTTACGGACATTTTTTTACTCCATCTTTGTACACAAATGAAAATCTAAATTTTTTTTACTAATAGCACATCTACATATACGTACTAAGTTTCAATTTTCTAGCATAAGCCGTTTCTGAGATATAAAAAACCACCCCTCACACCTGTACCTGGTTACCACTATAAAAAATTTTATTTTTCTACGGTGTCTATATAGTAGTGCTATATAGTCGTAAATTTTTAGTTTTCCATTCATTACGGTTTTCGAGAAATAAAAATCAAAATGTTTTCCTTTCTATCCCATTTCACTATCATTCCCCCAAAATTTTGTTTCCTACTAGAGGTCTACTGACCCCAACTCCTGTAAAATTTTCAAGATCATACCTGGTACGGTTTTTGAGATATGAAAATTGAATTTTTTGTAAAATTGTTACCCCCCACTTTCGTGATCCACCACCCACCTCAAAAAGTTAACATTCAGTAGACTCCACTTGTCATCACATATACAGAAACCAAATTTTATCTTCCTGGTGTAATTGATTCGGAAGATATTACAATCCAAAGTTTTTCATCTAAAACGCTCCCCCCTCATCCACCCTCACACCCCCACCCTTTCAAAAGATACCAGTCGTAGTCGTAGGGGTTCACCCAATCTAACCACCATTAAAATTTGAACTTAATATCTAAATATTATTAAAAAATAATAAAGTAAAATTACAGAACTCGTACTTGTAGTATAAAAAATTATATATTATACATAAATAGATTGCACAATGTGTTTGCTTAAAAGTTCAATAAGTATGTGACTGGAAACAATAAATTCAATATTAAAATTTTAAAATTCAAATATTCTAAATTCAAAAGTTAAATGAAAACAAAATTGTAGTTTCGGGTCGAAATCAATGCTGCACATTTATAAAGGATCTTAAACGGGAACATCAAGATTTTCAAGAGTTTCAAGTGTGCAGATAACTTAAAGCTAGAGTAGCATCCTATCTTTGGTCTTTGCATGATATGCCGACTCAAAGGAAACACAAAATTAATATCAGATTTCAATAAGTGATTAAAGAACTTTTATCGATTTTCAGTTGAGAAAAATTTAAATTTAGGGAAAATTTAATTTTGGAATCAGGGTGGCAAAAATTGTGAAAACATATGCAACCCCTTTACTCCCAAGGGGTTTAATATCAAAAATCGTGAAATGGGTTTGTAGGCGATTATATAAAAAGTCTGTGGAAGTAAAAACGAATCGGATACATCATCCAACCTAAGAAATATATCGAAAACTGTGAAAAGAGTGCAGCATCCGTACACCCCCTTAGGGTTGAATATCAACAAATATTGAAATTAACTTTTTGGCGATTATATAGTATAGGAAGCCTTAGGAAGTAAAAATTAAATCGATATATCATCAGATCAAAGAAATTTGTAGGAATTTGTGAAAATGCATGCAACCCCTTTACATCACCTTAGATGTTGGTTATCGGAAAATCCTAAAATCGGTTTGTAGGCTATTATATAAAAACTCTGCAGAAGTTAAAGCCAAATTGATATTTCATCAATCCTCAGAGATATGGAGAAAATTGTAAAAACGGATGAAACTCCTTACATCCACTTAGGGGTTGAATATCCAAAAATACTGAAAGAAGTTTTAAGATAAATATAAAGAAATTCCAATTAAGTTAAAACTAATTCGATGTCTTATCACTCCCAAGAGAAGGAATTCGTTAAAATGTATATGTCTACTAGTCATGGAACGTAGAAAAAAAGTTTGAGAATAGCAATAGCAATACTGTATTATTGTAATAATAAAGTAAAGCCTTTATACAATTCTACTTAAACGTAACTTAGAGTACCTTAAAACTTATAAAAATATATGCACATTTGTATGTGTATAATAAAAGTTAAAAAGTTAAAGGATATATGTAACAAGTGGACTCATGATTGGGCTTTAAGAGCCATAGCATTAATCAGCTTCATGCTGAAGACGTTTTGTGGAGTAAAAAATGGCTTGATCATTATAATTTTGAGACTTGATTTTTGAAATATTTGTATATTTTTCTTGTGCACGTTAGCATTTTATGTACTAAAATTTTGCTATCAAGTAATTTATTTGCTTTGATTTCCTGTTGATGCGAGGATATAGAGAATTATGCAGCGGGAATTTAGGGAGATTGTGTTTTCAGTGTGAGTGGTAAGATTTTTGTCTAAGGGTAGGCTGAGGTAGGTGATAGTATCAGACCATTCAATTGACTCTCCGTAGAAGCGTATAGGTCAGCATCGCAAGTTTCTGTTAATATGTTTTTTCGTAAAGAAAATCGATGTAGTTTTAGAAGGATTTATTTTAATTCTCCAATTGTTGTAGTATTCAAATAACATATTAAGTTGGTATTCAGGATTTTTAATTATATTGGACGGATATTTTTAAAGTGATGATAAGAGAAATAGCTAATCTAAAGCGATAGCTGCAACTAGTGCAATAAGCGTACTAAATGTTTTGATGATTAACAAAAATACTACCACCAACAACCGACTGAAGTGCACGTCCTCTAACTACAGAATAAACTCGCGGCTAAAGGCTGCCCACAGGTTGGTCATTGCCCTTGACCCTTGTATAATAGTTGTCGTTTTCAATTCATTACTCACATTTACTGTTCATGTAATTTCTTATCGCAACTCGTTATCGACACATAGCAGCTAATTGGACTTGAAATGACCATAAAATTTTCTGCAATGTACGCAACAGAGTTCAGGGTCCCAGTTTTTAAGAATTACGCAAAGCTAGTTGGTTCACTATAAGCCGGAGAACCTTCCGCGAATATCACTCCCAGTCCCAGTAGTCATTCTCTTGGAATTTTAGGTGGAATTTTTATCGTCACCCGACTCTTTGTCCATTTTCACTTATCAGTTGTATCAGTCTGCTTGCTGTTTTAATGCTCATCGCGACTCTTAATTGCCGTTATCAAATTTCACACTATCATTGAGCGTCAACGGTAGTATTAAGCGACTAGACAGTAGTAGGCCAGTAGTTAGTTCGACTCAGAAACTCCCACCCGAAAACGCGAGAGTGAACACAAGTCCGTTTTGTGCAACGAAAATTTAAGTTCCACTTGGATATTAAATACTCACCTACTTGACTACGCCGGAACTTGCTTCCTTGAACTTTCTTTAATAATATTTTTATTGATTTGCACTTGTTCACGACACTTTTCATTGAAATTTTCACTTGCTAGTGAAAACGAAACTATCTTCAAGTTCTGTTTTGGGTGACAGCAGATTGGAAAGTTGTGATGACAGTGAAATCCCTCCGATACAACTGTGATGGCATCTGACGTTGAGAATCAAAAACTTGAGTGGTGTTTTTTGTATCCAATACAAGAACCTCATTGTGGGCAATAATCATCAAATTTATTGCGACCCATAATCTAATTTTTACACATTTCAATGTAAAAAATTTATGATTTACATTAAATATTGTAAGCTTGTATTCGCATGAATTAAGTATCCGTTCACATCTTCATTATCCGCAAAATTTTCTTATTCGGCTTCGATGTCTTGATATATCTGTTCAAATGTGATCATCCCTTAAAACGGATGGTCGGAAATAAATTTGATCCCCTAAAATTTTCAAAAAATTAATTTTTTTTATAGGTTTTTATTTTTTATACTTTTAAGAATTAAAAAAAATTTAGAATTTAAAAAATTCCACTCCATTACAAGTTATAGCAATAAATGTGACCAGACATCGGTTTGGAACGGTTTTAGGTTTTAAAGCGCATTATTTGTGCCAAAATAGATAACAAAATTCTTACAACTAATTCAATAAAGCTAAAATTATAAAATATAGAACTTAAACTAAACCAAATGGCACTGATGCGCTCTCAAGGTTTGATACATATTATTTTTGTGTTTTTTTTTCGAGTGTAATTAATGGTTTGTATAAAACATATTTTTGTAAATATATTTTTTTTTTGTCGGGAAAAAGGCAAACAAAAACCCGTTTTCGAAATAGTGGTGAATATGACTTATAACTAAAAACTTAAAACTAACTTATAACTAGATGTACAACTTACTACAAGGACTGGGATCCAATGATAGATGATGCTAAAACTAATCCTATATCTACTCTTAAATCAATACAATCTCAATAATCTTAACACTAGTCATAAAATATATAGACCTATATAGGTATATATATTTTTTACTGTTAATTTTTACTTATTACTAGAAATGAGTTTTATCTTTAAATCTATTTTATTTTTTTATTTTTAGTTTTATCTTAAAATCTATGGTAGTTTTTTTTTTTTTTCACTTAATACTAAATCTTAGTAGTAACTTATGATCTAAATTTTTTTTTTTTTTATTTATTGCTAAATCTTAGTACTAACTTATGATCTAATTCAGTAATCCTATCTAATCCTATCTTAAATCTAGTCTCTAACCCTACCTTACGAGTAATGTTTTTACTAACCTACGTTTATTGTCTAGTCCTACTATGCTATCCTAATCCTATTCTTAAAAATTAAACCTAACACTAAACTACTGCTATTGATTGTCATGTAGCCACCAATATCGCGCGGTCTCTTTTGCGATTACGTTCGGTTTGGAACGGCTTTCGGGCTAATTGCAGCGCCACTCTCAACAGCAGCGTTTAGCATTTATTTTTTCCGCAAAAGCTGGGTTTCATAGAAAACAAGGTCATTTATAGGACCATCTATGAAAAGCACGAAGATACAGGAGGAAGAAGGTGTACAGTACGAAGCTGGAATGGGAGACTAGCCGTAAGTTCACGTTGCACCTACCAAAAACTTTAAACGCGTTTTTCTCGAAACTATGTTTTTAGACAGTGTCGGTACGATAACTCAGTCAATTTTCAATATTTTTCAACTTTTTTTTTTAAATTTTTATAACTATTTTCTCTATAGTCTGACGAGAAGTTTTTTTTAATTTTTTGCTTGAACATTTTTTTATAGATTATTAAACTCAAATTTTTTTTAAAAAACTGATTACCAAAATTTGAAATACTGTAACTTATTTATTTTTGAAAAAAAAAAATCCCTCCGTCAGACTATAACTACTACATTGTTTTACAAGATTCTTTTTTATTTTTGCAAATTGAATTATTTTTGGTGAAGTTATGATGCCGACCAGGAGGCGCCATGGTTTTTATAAGTAGTTCATTTATACCTGTAAAAAACAATGTTAATATTAAACAAAAAAAAATCTTTTTTTTATAGTTGAATAGTTAATAAGATATGTGAACTCAACAATTAAATTTTTTTTTCACCATATAACCTTTATATTAATTTTTCAAATTTACTCGGTTTTCAGCTCGTGCAGGGGTATGTAAGCCCTTAAAGAAGGGTATGTAAAAGGTGCCGTCCGTTGCCATATCAATACTAAAACACAAAAATCTGCCAACAGTCTGGGCGCAACTTTATTATTTTTTCGGTAGAAGTTCGGAACAAGTTTAATTCTGAGATGCGGTGTAGGTTACTATGTGACTGAAAGACTAAAAAAAAGTTCGGGAAGCGGTTAGAATGGGGTCGCGCTAGAATACTTACGCCGCTGTCACATATAACATATGAATTACATAATTGGGTCATACTCCGGGAGGAAGTCTAAGTCGTAGTATAATATCAGTTGTTACTCGATTAGGAGGATTTTCATGATTTGGTTTTGGGGCATTACATGAAATCGGAAATGCGTTTGTAGGCGATTATATAAAAAGTATCTGGAAGTGCAAACCAATCTAATATCTCATCAATCCTAAGAAATATGTCGAAAGCCTTATAACAGCATGTTTTCACAAGTAAAACAAAATTCTCTTTTCGGTTAAATTAAAATTTTATTCTTTAATGCTAAAACACAAAATTTACTTTCTAAAGTTATAAAATATAATTCTATCATTAATGTTGATTGCAATTCAAAACCCTTTTGGTTATCACTGGAAACTCGATTTGAGAGGCAAAATAAAACTTGTTCGAGCAAGGTGTTGTTGGCTGGCTGGTCTAAATGCGAAGAAGGAAAGGAACTCGATTTTCGGTACTCAGTACCCGGATATGATTTTTTCGAATGTGAAGTTGCTAACACTTTTTTTGTGTCGACATCTATTTGTCGAAGTCGCTACAGCCTTACGATTATGTAGGAAGCCTTAGGAAGTAAAAATGAATTCGATATCTCATCAGAACTAAGAAATATGTAAGAATTTGTGAAAACATGTTCAACCCCATTGCACCCACTTTGGGGTTGAATATTCAAAAATCCTGAAATGAGTTTCTGGATATATATAAAGAAAGCCCGAGGAAGTAAAAACCAATCCGATGTCTTATCACTCCTAAGAGATATGACGGAATTCGTGAAAACGTGTTCAACCCGTTCTTACACTCTTAGGGGTTGAAAGTGAAAAGTTTTTATCTAATCAGACCAGAGGGATACGGCTGAATTCGTGAAAATGTACACATTCCCTTTACACCTTGGGGGTCGAATTTCAAAAAAACCTGAAAACACCTTCTAGGTATTTATATGAAGAATCCGTACAAAAAAAGTTTATTCAATATTTGGAAAGACCTAATAGATATGACGACAATCGTGAAAAAATTTGCATTCCATTTTCACTGATCACTTTTTTGACCCTCTTCCGAACGCCAATGGATATTTAAATTTTTTTTTAATTGATATTACTTTTCTAGTTGATTTACATATACAAACCAAATTTCAACTTTCTAGCATAAGCCGTTCTATAGTTAGGAAAAACACCACCCAGCCCAGTACCATACTACCCCTATAAAAAATTATGTTTTCCAACATGCTACTACTATAGGTCTATCTAAATACTAAGTTTCAGTTTTATATCAGTATAGGTTCTCGAGATATAAAATCGAAACTTTTTCCTTTTCACCCTCACCCTCTACACCCTCATCCCTGAAATTTTTATTTTCTGCTACGGGTCTATTAGGCCTACTTCTGGTAAAAATTTTAAGCATCTATCTTATACCGTTCTTGAGATATGAGACGGTATTTTTTAAAAAAATTCTTACCCTCTCCACTCCTATGCTCCACCACCCCCTTAAACAATTTTACTGTCAGCAAACTTTATTCGTCAACCTTTATACAGAAACCGAATTTTATTTTTCAAGTGCAATTGGTTCGTGAGATATCGTAATCTAAAATTTTACACCCCCCACCTCCGTACGTCACTGCCCCCTCTCAAAAATTTGTTGCTGATCTATTCTCCTAGTATACCTACAGATGATCATTAATTTTTAATTTCCTGACATTAACCGTTTAGGAGATATGGATTTTAGAATATCTCGATCTCGCACACCCCTTCACCCATATCAACAATATTTTTGCAAAAGGGTCCACTATCGAAGCTCTATATATAAATTCCAAGTTTCAGCCTCCTAACATAAGCGGTTGCTGAGATCTAGAAACCAAAATTTTTCTTCTAAAACTGTTCCCCCACCTCCCCCCTCACACCCTCATCCCCCTAAAAGTGGTCACTTCAAGGGGCCTACCCAGTCTATTAAAAAAAATTTCAATTTAATAGCTCATAGGGTTTGAGAGCTATAAGCCCTCAAACGTTTTGCGTACGGCGGACGGCGCACAGACGGACTGAAATTTTTTTTTGCTTTTTTTGGTGCTTATGTCATGAAACGTATAAATAAAATTTCAGGGTAGCAAATTTTTTTTTTTTTTAAATCGATACCAATACTTTATTATTAAAATAATAAAGTAAAAGGAGTTTAGCTTGTTTTAAAAAATGAATATTTTGTTTCCGTCGAAGGTCCTTTAAACACATCCTGGAGTGTAGATGAACTGCTGAATTTCTCTTAATAGTTGTAAATAAATGAAAAGAGTGAGAACTGAGAACTGAGAAGGGGTGTACAACAGTATTTTTTGGAAGCGGTGAAGACTAAGGGTGAGGATAAAGGCTTGACAACGTGTTTCAAGGACCTTTCTATGGAGTACTACAAGGTGTATAGTGATGTTGCATATTAATACAGCCAAATTTCTAGAAAGAAAGCATCAAACATCAACGTTTTAAATATCATCAATATGTGTAATTTGTATTATGATACGAATATAGCAAATCGGACAAATCATAAACAAATACTTTCACTGGTACGAAAACAATTAACCAAAATGTTGATTTGATTATCGGATAATGTTTACTACAAGTATAAAAAAAATCTAAAAGTCTTTTAAATCATTAACAAAACAAATATTTGAAGAAGTATTCCTACATACATTTCAAAAGTGAAGTTGGGTTAACACTTGACTTGGTTTATGGTTCCGTAATGATATGCGTCCGAACTTCACCTACGATTTATCTAATTATAGCCAAAGGTACATTAGACTTAGAAGATTAGAAAAAATTTTCGAAAAAATTAGCACGGTAAAATTTGATTAAGAGTACGAGTCAATGCCGACATTTTGTGCATTATAACAATTTAAATTTAATACAACAAATTGAAGGTTGAGTTGAAGATCGGAGAGAGATCATCTCGAAGTGATCGTTGATCGATTGGTAAACATTTTCTAATTACTTACGATCAAATCTTTGATTGAATTGGCTGAGTCATGCTGGCGAGGGCTTCGCAATCAAGTTCAAGAGCCTCATTAACTACCTAAACTGTGTGGTGTTCAGGAATATATTTATATATATATTCGATGTAGGTATATATCGCGAATGCAGTCTATAAATTTCTCGGAATATTTGACGGAATAGCGCACTGTTTAATAGTTGGTTTAAAAGATGTACGAGTATCGCAGTTGATACGAACAGTTCGTTACATGCCCTTTAATAACTTCATCATCTTTCATGGATATTGCATTAAAACATGGCACGTTATGCATCAAAGGTCATTGATGAATAGATTACTTTCGGGCTTGGTCTGATCTATAAAAGGTTGATGAGCAATTTATTATTGAAGTGCAAAGGTCGTTGCTTTGATAGTGACTCTTCAGCAATACTTCTTAATTTATAAACATTAATTTCATCTCATTTTTAACGGCCATGAAGAATATCCATAACAAGAATTTATCATCATTACTTGCATTCAAAATGCAAGAGGACTTGTGTGACCTTCTTGTCGCAAATGAAAATATGTTATTCAACCAAACTGATTGGAAATATTACGGAATACATTAGCATTACGTTCAATCATGACTCTCAATTTATATGAACAGAACATGAATTACTTTATAATTCAATTCATGTAAAATAATGATGTACATATTATGATCAGCCTGTAATTTTATAAAAAAAGGTATGTGTAAATTTTGAGTCACAATGGATAGACTAGATAGACTTCTTTGAGCGGAAATATTTATTAGCAATATGAAGCTCATAGATGATAAGAGAGATAGAAAAAATTTTCTGCAATGCACGGAACGGAGTTCAGACTCCCAGTTTTTAAGAATTCCGCAAAGCTATAGCGCAGGAACTTATGTATCTAAGTTCTACTATCGCATTCATGTGCATTGGACGCGAATGCATAAGCGATAGTGGAAACACTACATTCGTGGTCAATGTGAATCCCTTTTATGTGCGTCCAAAACCGCCATCGACACGAATGTTAATGCGAATGTTGAGTGGAGGGGTTCGATTCTCGACTAGAGCTACGAACTAACGCGAATGTGCTGTTTCCACATACGCATACACTCTATAGTTCGCACAGGTTCGCGCGATAGTGGAAACGCGGCAGTAGAACATGTTCAGGAATACGTCCTAATATGTACATTCAAACGAATTTTAAGCGAAATGTTCTTCGTTGTTTGCTGTCCAAATTATCCAGCTCCTGATTCCTTCACTCTTCATTGAGATACCACTTGTTTTTTTCTTTTGTAATGAAAGATGTATTATAATAAAAAAATATAAGATAGTTTTCTCTCTTTCGGTTATTACGCACGTTGTCGCACGATCCATAATCCATAATAAATCAAAAGAAATGGAGTTTTCGCATTCCTCTTCAAACTGTCTTATTTCCTATCAATTTATTCAACTGTTCTATATCATTAGGAAGATAGCGATATGCCTGAAATTCTAATCGGTTGGGCAACCGCAAAGCCTATAGCCTACAATTTAGGGCTGATGAATGCGTATCCTGAAGCAGAGTCAAGTTATCGATCAAGTAGTTACTGGACAAATTGAATGCCAATTATTCCGATATCATTGCATCTGTTATTTCACAAAGTAGACATGAAAGAAGCTGAGTACGCGTAAAGTGTATTCACTGCACGTTTCGAATGCGAAGTGTTGATAAGAACCAATCAAATGATGGAAGATGGAGGATGGAGGATGAAGGATGGAGGATGGAGGATGGAGGATGGAGGATGGAGGATGGAGGATGGAGGATGGAGGATGGAGGATGGAGGATGGAGGATGGAGGATGGAGGATGGAGGATGGAGGATGGAGGATGGAGGATGGAGGATGGAGGATGGAGGATGGAGGATGGAGGATGGAGGATGGAGGATGGAGGATGGAGGATGGAGGATGGAGGATGGAGGATGGAGGATGGAGGATGGAGGATGGAGGATGGAGGATGGAGGATGGAGGATGGAGGATGGAGGATGGAGGATGGAGGATGGAGGATGGAGGATGGAGGATGGAGGATGGAGGATGGAGGATGGAGGATGGAGGATGGAGGATGGAGGATGGCGGATAGGGGATGGTGGATGGTGGATGGTGGATGGTGGATGGTGGATAGAGGATGGAGTAACGCGAGCAACGGAGCAACGAGAGTAACGGGGGCAATGGAGCACTGGAGCAACGCGAGCAACGGAGTAAAGGGAGCAACGGGAGTAACGGGAGATATGGGAGCAACGGAAGTAACGGGAGCAACGGAAGAAATAGGAGCAATGGACTAACCGAAGAAACGGGAGCAACGGTATCAACGGGAGAAACGGGAGCAACAGGAGCAACAGGAGCGATGGAGCAACGGGAAGCAAGACTAGAAACCGCTGGCTTTGCAGTTTCGATAGTATGTATAACACCATACAAACGTAAGCGTAGCCGCGGCACGCTAGTTTAAAATAAAATTTACTCCATACTATATAATTCAAATAAGTCTTACATCCATCCACTTCACCACTAATTAAACTAAGCTGCGCTGACAGAAAGATTTTCCGTGAAATTAGCCGTTTGCAATAATTAACATGAATGTTATGACCAAAGAGAATGAGATAGAGTGGAAGCGGACCGTATTCGAAAAGCAGCATAATCTGTTTCCTCAGTCGACTACTATGCTCTAAAAACATTAAACTGTAAATGCAATAAAATCTCATACTCTTCGCAATAAACGTCAAATTGTTTATTCGGTGAACGGGCTGTTCCAACGAATCAGAAACGTATATTTTGAAAATTGTTTAAACCAAGAAAAAATAATTGGAGGTGAGGCTTTTCCAGATCTAAGCTTGTAGTGTAGGGATATGATTTGCATGTTTTTTAAAATTAGTGATCTTTCATTGCGCAGTTCTGAGTTCTCAATATGGTTCGTTATGCTGTTAAAGGGTGTGAAAGTACCACATTCTTGAATAAGGATGTGTCATTTTTTATTTTACCGAAAGAATTATCAAGGTGAGTATATTTATCGAAGCTAAAAAAAATGATTTATACTTTTAATTCTAGGCGTTCGAAATGGAAGTCATTCGCAGGCATAGATGGCAATAAACCAAATTTTATATCTATAATTTTCTATTGAGCTATATTATTTTAGTTTCTTTAAATAAAATTACATTGAATAATTTTTTTTTATTTGTACCTTATAATCTGAATTCTGTTCGGTTAAATTAATACCTCATAGCTTCTCAATCTATTATCCAATATAAAATTTAGCGCGGATTCGGACCAAATCCAAATTTAGTAATCGACTGAGACTGTGGAGGTGCTGAAACTCGATATGGTTTTTTCTATGGAGCTTATATGAGTGCTTCCCCTCTATCTCATACTCTTTGGTTATGCCCTACACATTGTCCAATTAACACGACCCCAAAAGTGGTATGTTTATAATTTGACCATTCTTTTTGTGTGCAGTTCACCCATATTACGCGTCAACTTTAAGTCATCAAAATTTGATACATCTGTTTTGGATTACCAATATTGACAAATGGTAAAGTTAAAAAAACGCCTCCTGGTGGATATAAAAACAACCTCGAAGATAGACAAATTTTTGACAGCTGACTATTATATGGCGATTCGTGTGTAATTTTATGATTCGAAGCTCGACTAGATTTCTATTCTTTGTAAATTTTTCTATAATAAAGTATGTTATAATACGTTTGTCCTTCTCATTTATTTATAAGATTAATTTAAATTCATTTTAAGCGATACTTTGTAGCAAAACATTCGCTCGCAAACTAAATTTTGTATGAAAATAACGTTTAACTGCCAGTTTTTGTCTATCTTGGAAGGTTTTGAGCACACGGTATATTTGTCAATACTATACGAAAAAAAGACCGAATAAAAGTCGGATAAACACCGTAGAATTCTAGGGCTGAAGTAAAAAAAGTGTCTGAAAAATGTACCTGAAATGTAACTTCAAACATCTCAACTCAACTCAAACCTTTGTTGCATTATTGGTTAGTTACAATATGTATTATGTTCATATGATATGTAATACTATATTATACGCGTCTAAAATATGTAAAAGTATCTAGATACTGCTAACTTTATCCGGGCTACAAGAAACCATATAAACAAAAGTAAAATCTCAAATAGCGCTTAATTCATCGTTATTAAACGCGGTTCGTGAACCTATGTGAAAATCATTTAAAATTCGAATTGAATATTGATCGACACTATCTTGATTCAAAAACGCAATGAGCGCAAGTGGGCATTCATGCGTCAGTCGGCGTAAAAAAAGTCTTGTGCTTCATAAGACCATCGTTTCTCGTACTACGTGCGACGCAAAGAACAAACCGACGATGTCAGTGTTTAAACAATTTCAAACAATTCTGCAATTTGTCTCGCACCAAATCGGTCTTTATCTCTGAATCTTTGCAAAATTGTCCGCTTTTAGTTAGTAAAAGGCCTAGGCCTTAGTGAGGATGTCGTATGACTAGAAATTGAAATAAAAACCCCAAGTTCACGTTATATAAATACGAGTGCATATCGTCGGCTTACAAAGAAAAGGCACTAAGTCAGAAATTACATTTTTGGTAAACCGTTTTTTTTTTAAAAGACTGTTAAACGTAGTATCCGAGTGATAAATGCTGATTTAGTAATTTTCACTGATGAGAAATGTGGGGAATATTCTCAATGTGGTATATATAAACTAAAATTCGAGAATAACCGTCTAAGTGCCTTTTCCATGTAAACCAACGATATGCTGTCTGAAACTTAAGGTACTTAAATAAAGAAACTTTTTACCGCTCCCCAATATGTGCCAGTCCCGATCTAACCTATACCCCGGAATACTCCAAAATAGTCCTACGTCGAAATGCTGGAAAAAGAGTTATGATGACCTTTACTTCTTTCCTTCGTCCAGATTCGGATTGTTATCTTAAATTTTAAAAATATTTTAAGTTACACATTATAAATTAAAATTTGTTTACTTAGGCCTACATTTACAAAGAAGCGAAGTGAAATATAAAACAATTCACCGAAAAATTTAATTTTCCGTAATTAGGAAAATGTTCCAACATAAGAAGAATTTGCATTCGACTTTGTAACTTGGAGTACATCGATGGCATATTTATCGCATGCAAGTTTCATTTCAAAGCGAAACGAAAAAGTTGGTCGCCTTCAAGCGGCCCATGTAAAGCGGACGGACTACACTCTCGTGTTCGTTGTGTCGTCATCGCAGGTCAGCGGGTCAAAATGTGTTTCGAAAACAATGCACTTCGAATTCAAAACGCACTCGCGATCGCGAATTAACATTTCTGTTTGGCGGAACGATCTTCTGAACTCGAATTGAATGTCCACACATTTGGTTCTGGTCGTGCCTTAAATAAATTCAATTGAGCATTGATTTCTTGAGCATTTGTCTTGTGAGGAATGAAAATTGAAGCAACTGTTTCCGGTAGCAGAGAGTCGGCTGCTTATTGCCTGCTCCATGAATTAAAATTTTGATGACCGCCAATTGCCAAGTTAGTACAGGCATAAAATTAACTTTAAGAAGGTACGTTCATTTTTAGATATACGAATAAAATGGACAAAAAGAATATAAATGATGATTTCTCCCTCGCCCCACACAAACATTTTGATGAACGTTCACCAAAAGTGTAGAATAATCGAATATTGTGAAAAGAGACAGTGAGAGAATTTTAATATGCATTCATTCACCAAAGGTGAAAAAAATCGAATGAAAAAAAAAATCTGCCAATGGTCTCGGCGAAACTTTATTATTTTTCGGGTCAAAGTTCGGGAGCGGTCAAAGTCGGTGCATATCATCAGTTGTTTCAAGATTATGAAGTTTCTTGGAAAGTTAATTTTGTTCTTAAAGTAAAAATATTTAAAATAGAGATTTTTAGCCCATTAAACATTGAAAAGCCCCTGTAGACTATACGAATTTCGGTATAATAAGTACACTAAAAGCCCATAGAATTAAAAACGAATTTGTTGCCTTATCAGACTTAAGAGATATGATGAATTGTTAAAACCCATTACTTCCACCCATTACTTCCACTTGGGGTTTGAATTTCGAAAAAATTGTGAAACATGTTTTGAGACGATTTCATAAGAAGCAACTTGATATCTCATGAGACACGAGGTATTTTGAAAAATTTGTGAAAACGTAAGCAAACCCATTACACCATCTTGAAATTCGAAAAATCGTGAAATTGGTTTTTAGGTCATTACATCAAATGCTGGAATAACCAATTTTATATCTCATCAGAACTAAGGGATGGCAAAATTTGTGAAAACATAAGCAAACCCTTGGGGGTTTAATATCCAAAAATTGAGAAATGGGTTTGTAGGCGATTATATAAAAAGTCTGTAGAAATGAAAAGCGATCTAATATCTCATCACACCTAAGAAATATGTCGAACCTTTGAAAAGCATACAACCCCCTTACACCCCTTAGGATTGAAAATCTGAAAATACTGAAATTGACTTTTTGGTTCTTATATGGGAAATCTTAGGAAGTAAAAATGAATTCGATATATCATCAGATCTAAGCAATATGTAGGAGTCTATGAAAACAAATGCAACCTTCTTACACCCACTTGGGGTTGAATATCCAAAAATCCTGAAAGAAGTTAATAGATAAATATGAAAACAGCACGAGAAAGTAAAAACAATTGAATTAGTTATCACTTCTAAAGGATATGACGGAATTTGTGAAAACTTGTTCAACCCTTTTATATCCCCTTAGGGGCTGAAAAAAGAAAAAACTTAAAAACAAGTTTTAGGCGATTATTACGCAAGCCCGTGAAAGTGAAAAGATATTCGATCAGACCTGGGGGATATGGCATAATTCGTGAATAAGTATACAACCCCTTCACACCCCCTTAGGGGTCGAATTTTAAAAAATCCTAAAAACACTTTTTAGGTATTTATATGAAGAAGCCGTAGAATAAAAATGAATTAAATATTTAAGACGACCTAATAGATATTACGAAAATCGTGAAAATATATGCATTCCATTTTCACTGATATATTTTTTCGCCCCCCCCCCCCTTCCGAACACCAATGGATATTTAAATTTTTTTTTTTCTAAATTACTTTTCTAGTTGATTTACATATGCATACCGAGTTCCAACTTTGTAGCATAAGCCGTTCCATAGATAAGAAAAACATCCCCCACCCTCGTACCATACTACCATACTACTTATAAAAAATTATATTTTTCCAAGATGCTACTACTATAGCTCTAGTTTCAGCTTTATATCATTATTGGTTTTTGAGATATAAAAATCAAAACTTTTCCTTTTCACCCTCCCCCACCCTCACCCTCTACACCCTCACACCCAAAATTTCTAATAGGGGTCTATTATACCTACTTCTGGTAAAAATTGTAAGCATCTACCTTACACTGTTCTTGAGATATGAGACGTAATTTTTTAGAAAAATTCGCATCCCTCCACTTTCATGATCCACCGCCCCCCTTAAAAAATTTTACTTTCAGCAAACTTCATTTGTCAACCTTTATACACAAACCGAATTTTATTTGTCTAGTGCAATTGGTTCGTGAGATATCATAATCTAAAGTTTTTTACCCCCCACCGTCGTACGCCACTGCCCCCGCTCAAAAATTTGTTTGCGATCTATTCTCCTAGTATACCTACAGATATTCATTAAGTTTCAATTTTGTAACTTTAACCGTTTAGGAGATATGGATTTTAGAATGTGTCTATCTCGGCTTTTTTGCGTTTCTGACGCATTATTTTTCCCCCCACTCCCACACCCCTTCACCCTATTGACAATTTTTATGCAAATGGGTCCACTACCGAAGTTCTATATAAATTCCAAATTTCAGCCTACTAGCATAAGCGGTTGCTGAGATCTAAAAACCAAAATTTTTCGTCTAAAACGCTTCCCCCTCCTCCCCCACCCCTCAGAATTTGGTCACTTCAAGGGACCTACCCAGTCTATTCATGAAAAAAAATTCAATTTAATATCTCAAACCGTTTGGGAGCTACGAGCCTTCAAACGATTTTGCGTACGGCGGACGGCGTACGGCGTACGGTGGACAGACGGACTGAAATTTTTTTTTGCTTTTTTCGTGTCTACGAGTCATGAAACGCGAAAAAAAAATTTTCAGGGTAGCAAATTTTTTTTTTAAAAATCGATCACAATACTGTATTATTAGAAAATAATAAAGTAAAATCATCATTAACGATTGATAATTTTTCGTAAAATCCAAAGAAAAGGCGCGTGCGAGGGAATTAGAAAGAATCAATAATACATCGGTCTATGACTTTGTTGAACGCAAATCCAAGTTTTGGTGGCACGTCCAAGCAAAGTTCAAAAACTGTGGTATATTTTTCTGAACGTATATTTTTTTAATCGCATATTTTTTATCGTAATAAAAATTCATAAGTAGATGTGAAGAAGAATTAATTTGCTTTGACGATTCACTTTCGAATCATTTTCGAATAAAAAATGTTTGCTGGTCCACACAGAGGTAGTTGTGATGAATCAAAGAGTGTTGGTGAAAATGTAACTAAAATTAAATCAAGTTAGAATGTAAATATCTAAATATACTCACCGAACTCTTTCACCATTTGTTTACCATTTTAGCTCAAACCAAGCTTGCACACAGTCTGCGTCTTGATTTTAATTGCTTAATGCTTATATTGCCCGCTACTTCGCACCCATCAACTGGCAATTCGCTGGCGCCAAATCGCGAAACAAAGAATCCATTAAGTCGTCACCGCGAGCTCCTAATAAAGCGAAGAGCCAATGCGTGCGTCGCATTTATTTTTTGCATCCATCGCACAGTCGAAGTCGAAGTCGATGACAAATGGAACGGATGGACCGGGAAAGTAAAAGAAGTCGTTAGCAGCTCAACCGCAATCCGCAAGTAAAGTATTCATAGAACTTTTACGGTAGAAAAACCCCGCAAGTGAAAAGCATAAAGGAAATGACGAACGAGTGATAGCTACACTAGCGCGACCCCTGGGAAACAGATGCGCGAAAAAGCGACAAGCGATCAAACGGAAACGGGAGATAATCATACAACACCACACGATGATTGATGTGGCGTCGTACGTACAAAAGGATGGCTGCACTTTTGAGCTCAAAGAACGGTTTGAACACCGAATTTGACCCAATCCAAGAATTACCCATAATTATAAAAAATTTGGTCAAATTTTCACACTCGATTATTCTTTAAGTCAAAACTCAGAAATCGAAAGTGAAAGCTGTATAATTACACAACTTCAAGATTGAGATTGTACCATTTTCTTTTCTACAAATTTATTTTCCAATGTTTCAAAAAAGTAAAAAACATTCAAAATTGGCAGTACAGTTTTCAGCGTTGCCAACTCTAGCTAAAAGTAAGTAGATCTACTTACTTTTATGCTTATCTCCTTACCTACTTACCGAACACCTCTTTCTACTTTACAACAAAATTCTAAAACTCTTTTCCAGTCAAATTTAATGCACTTATCCTATTATATTGTGTAAACGGAGTCCACTGTACATAGATAACAAAATCAACAAGAAAAGCATTTTAATGAGAACTATTCATTGAAAGGACATTATTGTTGAAGACCATAAATTACAAAAACTCGATAATGAATTTACTCTGTTAAATAATTATTTGGAAAAAAATAATCCTAATGTAGAAAAAGATATAGAAAGAAGTGTTTGGCACGATCTTTCCTCTGTCCAGATAGGTGAACAGAAGGCTTTTGTAACCTTATGTAATTTTGTATTATATTTAATATCTTGACCTTTCCACATTCATCCGCAAATATCGAACGTGTTTTTTCACTCAAAGCCAGGAACTTAATTTGAAATACAGTAGAACCTGAAGAAGTGACCACCTTCCTATCTTGACCACTTGCCTAAAGTTGCCATTTTTTCCGATCCCGATGTAAATCAGAAACGGATTTTATTTGTTAAATTATTTTTATAATCTGACCAATCGAATAAAGTTACTATATAGAGGTTCTACTGTACGTCAATCAAAAAATGTTTACAAGCCAAGGTACTTAAAATTTCAGAGTCAAACTGTTTTCTGTTTTGATTTGAAAATATTACCCAAAATGTTGAACAAATTCAAGCAAAATATGTATAGTTTCAAATGAAACGACCAACAATAACTTTATATTCTTTAACATTCATAGATTTTTATATTTACACGTAAGGTATAATGTTGCATTTGTTTAACAAAAACTATCTAAAGTGCCACCAATGTAACAATATCTTTTTCATAAAAGTAGATTTTACCCGTAAGACATTTTGTGTATACTTTAAGGGATTTCGGGACATTTTGGTTTACTACTTTTCGTATACAAAATAAATAATGTGAATTTTTAATAATGGAATTTTTTCATGGTAAGCTACCATAGAAGCAAATTTGAAGAACATTTTTTTTCCGGAGTGGAGTGAAACCCCAACACGAAATCCCCAACTGTTGATTAATCGCTGTCCTTGAGGACATGATAGTTGGAAAACCTTCACTGGATAGGCCAGTTTTTATAAGATTGTGTTGGACTAGATCCGAAGGAGCCGTTTCGCCATCGGATGGCATAGACTCGTCAGAGGGTGTATCATGCCTACTATCCGAAACACCCTTACCCTTTTATTTTTATGCTATACATATAACATATTAGTATCAAAATTTAATTAATAAAAAATACTTATTACTTTATCTACTTACCTATTTTGCTTTTCTACGTACTTTGCTGCAAGAAATCTACTTACTTAACAAAAAATCTGCCAATGGTCGAATGGCGAAACTTTATTATTTTTCGGGTCAAAGTTCGGGAGCGGTCAAAGTCTGAGTGTATCATGAGTTGCTTCGAGATTGTTAGATTTCTTGGAAAATTAATTTGTTCTTAAAATAAAAATATTTAAAATATCGATTTGTAGCCGATTAAAAATTGGAAAAGCCCGTGTAGACTATTCGAATTTCGGTATATTATGTACACAAAAAGCCCATAGAAGTAAAAACGAATTTGTTGCCTTATCAGAATTAACAGATATGACGAATTGTTAAAACGGATACAAACCCATTACTTCCATTTGGGGTTTGAATTTCGAAAAAATTGTGAAACAGGTTTTTAGACGATTTCATAAGAAGCAACTTGATATCTCATGAGACACGAGGGATTTTGATATATTTGTGGAAACTCTTCACACTCCCTTGGTTCTTGAAATTCGAAAAATCATAAAATTGGTTTTTAGGTCATTACATCAAATGCCGTAATAACCAATTTTATATCTCATCAGAACTAAGGGATGGCAAAAAATTGTGAAAGCAAACCCTTGGGGGTTGAATATCGAAAAATTGAGAAATGGGTTTGTAGACGATTATATAAAAAGTCTGTAGAAGTGAAAAGCGAACTAATATCTCATCGAACCTAAGAAATATGTCGAAGCTTTGAAAAGCATACAACCCCCTTACACCCATTATCTAAAATACTGAAATTACACCCACTTGGGGGTTGAATATCCGAAAATCCTGAAAGAAGTTAATAAGTAAATATGAAGACAGCACGAGAAAGTAGGAACCAATTCAATTTCTTATCACTTCTAAAAGAAATGACGGAATTCGTGAAAACGTGTTCAACCCCTTTATACCCTCTTAGGGGCTGAAAAAGGAAAAAACTTAAAAACGGGTTTTAGGCGATTATTACGCAAGCACGTGAAATGAAAATATATTCGATATCTGATAAGACCTGGACATATAGTAGAATTCGTGAAAAAGTTTACAACCCCCTTTGCACCCCCTTAGGGGTCGAATTTCAAAAAATCCTGAAAACACTTTCTAGGTATTTATATGAAGAAGTCGTACAATAAAAATGACCTAATAGATATTACGAAAATCTAAATTAGTTTTCTAGTTGATTTACATAAACATACCGAGTTTCAACTTTGTATCATAAGCCGTTCTATAGATAGGAAAAACACCCCCCACCCCCGTACCATACTGCCCCTATAAAAAATTACATTTTTCCAACATGGTTCTAATATAGCTCTATCTAAATACCAAGTTTCAGCTTTATATCATTATAGGTTGTCGAGATATAAAAATCGGAATTTTTTCCTTTTCACCCTCCCCCACCCTCACCCTCTATACCTACACTTCCAAAGTTTTCTGCTAGGGGTCTATTAGGCCTACCTCTGGTAAAAATTTTAAGCATCTATCTTACACTGTTCTTGAGATATGAGACGTGATTTTTTAGAAAAATTCTTATCCCCTCCACTTTCATGCTCCACGGCCCCCTTGGAAAATTTTGCTTTCAGCAAACTTTATCTGCCAACCTTTATACACAAACCAAATTTTATTTGTCTAGTGCAATCGGTTCGTGAGATATCGTAATCTAAAGTTTTTCACCCACCACCTCCGTACGCCACTACCCCACTCAAAAATTTGTTTCCGATCTATTCTCCTAGTATACTTACAGATATTTGTTAAGTTTCAATTTTTTGACATTAACCGTTTATGAGATATGGAATTTAGAATGTGTTGATCTCGCCTTTTTTGCGTTTCGGACGCATTATTTTTCCCCCCACTCCCAAATCCCTTCACCTATATCGTCAATTTTTTTGCAAATGGGTCCACTACCGAAGCTCTATATAAATTCCAAATTTCAGCCTTCTATCATAAGCGGTTGCTGAGATCTAGAAACCAAAATTTTCCGTCTAAAACACTTCCCCCCTAACACCCCCACCCTTCCAAATTTGGTCACTACAGGAGGCCTACCCACTCTACCCACGAACAAATTTTTAACTAAATAGCTCATAGGGTTTGGGTGCTACGAGCCTTCAAACAATTTTGCGTACACCGGTAGACGTACGGCGTACGGCGTACGGCGGACAGACGGACTGAAATTTTTTTTTGCTTTTTTCGTGTCTACTCGTTACGAAACGTAAAAAAAAAAATTTTGAAGGTAGCAAATTTTTTTTTTTTAAAAATCGATAACAATACTGTATTATTGAAATAATAAAGTAAAATCAGTTGGCAACACTGAGTACAAAGAACATTTTAAAAATTGTTTCATGTATCGATGGTATATCGCAGACAAATATGGTAAGTTGAAGAAAGAGCGTTAAGTGTTTAGAAGTTGCTTTCGTAAAGCAAACATTTGTGCGCTGCACCATACAAATATATGTATATACGGGAATATCTACTCGTATTTTTCGATATATTTAGATACTTTTGCTTTAATATTCTTTAATAATAAAGTATTGTGATCGACCAGAAATTTTAAAAAAATTTTGTATTTTCACGTTTTAGGACTAGTAAACCCCAAAAAAGAAAAAAAACAGTCCGTCTCTCCGCCGTAGACGCCGTACGCAAACCCGTTTGAAAGTGCGTAGCTCACAAACCCCTTGGGATATTAAGTTAAAATTTTTATGGTAGGTAGAATGGGTGAACCCTTACGAGTGGTATCTATCCTGGAATAACCAGGACGCTATTTGTAACGTTTTTTTTTAGGTTGCCAGTCGCATAGTAACCTACACCGCATTTCAGCATTAAACACGTTTCGGACTTCTACCCATATAATAATAAAGTTGTGGCCAGACAGTTGGCAGATTTTTTTTTAATATCTTAGGCCCTTTTACAAGAAACAAAATGTTGTTGTTGATGATCTAACTGAACTCCTTAGTGTGGCGGCAGTTAAATAACCGCATTACTACACGATTTGACGATTGTTATTAGTGCCACACATAGTTAAATATTATTGAGCCTCGGTAGACTATTGTCTCGAAACTGAGGTCGTTAGGTAGACTTCTACATAGTCCATGCATTTATGACTTATCACACATGGTATAAGAAAAAGAAAAGGCTATTATTATATATATACTACAACTTAGAAGCACCTTCCCTAAAGAGTCCTATTCTGCGTTTTACTGCGGAAGCACTGAAAAAGAAGTAGGTACTTGTATTATTAATATTTTTATTTTTCTGCTTTAAAAAAACCGTCAAGCTGAAGAAAAATCACAATATTACAATCGATTATTACGAGGATCAGTCAATTTTCCGTTTCTCACTAATAGTCGCGATTTCTTTAGAATATTGTGCAGTGAAGGGTATACAGTCCGGATATTCAAAACATCATTAATATTCACTATCTTGTTTGCAATTTAACGCGTTAACTCTTAAAAGAATCCCCCTTGAGCTGAGAGAATAAAAGGACAATTTAAGAAATGTAAATTCAATTGAAGATAATAAAAAACTACATTCGTTTTAATTAAAAAGGATAAAATTATATTTACAAAAAAATATCTGTTAATAACATTAACATATTGAACATTACATAGTAAACTTTTTTTTAAATATTATTATTTAATTTCAATATTTTACAATATACACAAGTTGCTGTTTCTCTAATTAACTAAACAGTTCTATGTATGAAATTTGCAATAATAAAAAAATAATAATAAAGTAAATCGAATTAATTAGTAATTTTAGGCACGTTTTTATGTGTATATTCAGAACATTAGTTACTTTTAGTAATTTAGTAACCAGTCACTTAAATCATTCCTCCTGATGAGGCGATTTCGACTTATTGCGACTCTTCCGTCTTCTAGTGTTATATTGCTCGTATTATAACGTTTACTTATTAGTTAGAAATTTTTTTTTTAGTTTTTCGTTTTTTTTTTAAATTAAAATAAATACAAACAAACTAATTACAATTAAAAAAATAATAATCATAAGTAATCACATTTAACATTCTAGCATTCATTCATGTTGCTCACAAGACATCATTTTAATAATATTATTTAGCTTTAAATAGTAATAATAATTAATAGTTAATAAATTGCTTTTCTTGTCTACAAGTTTTTCATTTTTTTTTTACTCAATAATTATCGAGGGGAGTACTTGGGCAGTTACAATAAATCTTAAAAATTAAATTAGAATAAAAATTATATCGAAAATGTTTGGGATTTTTGAAACAAAAAAAACAGCTCAAATTTGTTTTAGGGAATTATAACAATCAAAAATTGAGTATTAGCATTTTACTATTATGAACAACTAATGACTAATTTTAAAAGGCGCAAAGTACATGAGAAAAAGTTGCATTGAAAAATTTGCTTTGTTTCGTGACTAGTTAATTCGAGATTTTTAACCAAAAGAAATTAATGAAAAAATATAAAAGAAATCAAAGTAATTATAAATTGTACAAAAGAAAATGAAAATATTGCTAAGAAAAACTTTTATTTGAAAACACTTTGGAAGGCTTCATGTATTTCTCCTTGGGCGGAAAAACTATGAGACATTTTAAAATAAAGAAACAATTCGTTTTAAGTATTTCTCTCGTTAGGCGAGTACAGCGAGATGTACATTTTACAAATGCTCGTCACCATGGTAGTTTCCGTTTCGATTAAGCGGTTGTCGTTCTGATGAATCGGATGGTCGATTCCGGTTGAAGAAACCGCACTGTGAAATAAATTTGAAATAAGAAAAATTTAATAAAACAATACGGTCATGAAATCTACTCATAAAGTTTTTTTGCTTAACTCCTTTTACTTTGACTACAAATATGATATTGAGCTGACACCTGATTTTGACTCTACCTTATCTTTTTGTTAATGTCAATAATGCACTTACCTTATAAAGCAAAAAGACCAGCAGCAGCAAGATTATAGCTCCAGCACACGCTGACAGCACCACCACCCACAAAGGCACTACATCCGGTTTCTGTATCTGTTCCGGAATAGCTGTGAACAAAATTTCATGACTCTTAATGGGCATATCCTTAGGCGTTCCGATATATGGAAGCTTAATAACACGTGATACTGCTCTCGTCGAAATATTCAATGGCACACTAGGCGCCAATTTGTGCATCGTTGTAGCAATCAATCTCGTCCGAATTGCAATCCATGCACCTTCTTCGTTTTGCAGCGGTCCAACCACACATCGTAGAGCTGCACACCGAACAACATCACAATGTAATGCCTTTTCTAGCTCGCGATCCTGATCATCTGCATTACTCCGTCGTACCCGGGAATACAGTTTCAGTTTTGGATCGGGCTGAATTTCTTGCCCTTGATCTTGATCGTAATCCTGATATCGAACACCAGATCGGCCATGATTCATATTCGAGCCGTACGATGACGATGAGCTGCTTGAGTAGCTCTGGCGCCCACTTGAAGATCCGCCTCCTGATTGTCCCGATCCGGATTGTGAGTAGTGGCTAGAACCACCTCCCGAAGTTCGACGGAGTTCGTCATCAACATTTCCACGATTTGAAACGCCCAAATCGAAAGTGTTTACCTTGAATCCATGACCACCCTGCGCCATTTCTTCGAGACCTGTAGCGCCAGTAATTAAGTCAGTTCTAGGCGGTTCACCATCCTGTTGACTCTTCATTCGGCGACGGTTTGCACTACCACTTTGTTCAGCATATGCTTGACGCTGAACTTCTAAATCGATCGTATCGATTTTATCTTGTGGCCTATAACCTCCTCTCCCCTGGCTTGTTTCGAGGTGATTGCCTTCAAAATTCGATTGTCCTTGGTAGTTTCGATGCACCCCAACATTTTGCTCTCCCTGATTAGTTCGATGTGCAGCTTGTTCTCCTGATTGGTATCGTGATTGTGATCCAGACCCACTGTAATACTGACCATTATAAGCTCCACCTTGTTCACCTCGATATTGACCTGCATGAATATCGGAACCTTGATGTGCTCGATAGTTATTATCTCGAGATGCTGATCCATAATACCGGCCGCCTTGAACACCATCTCTTGAATTTTGATACTGATTGGCCTCATGACCAGATGTGGCTCCGTGGTATTGGCCACTTTGCTGACCAGAACTTTGGGATCCTGCTGCTCCATAGTACTGACCACCAGTCTCTATTCCTTGCTGAGATTGTCCTCCATGGTATGATGAACGGCCGCCTGTTGATTGAGCTTGAGTCTGAGACGATTGTGAACTTCCACTACTACGGGTACTTTCGTATTGGGACGCTGGTCTGTGGCCGAAACCTGCTAGTCCAACGTGCTCCGTACTAGACTCATTAATAACATAGTTTCCATCCTCCCCACGGACCATTGTTCGATTTCTACTTGCTGTAAACGTCACTGGTGGACCGCCGTCTTGTGAAGAACTCCAACTTGTCTGATAGGTGTGTTGCCTGGTACCATCAAATCCACCGCGCCCTGTTTGAACAGATCCAGCATTAGCAGCAGCAGCTGCCGCGGCTGCAGCATTAGCACGTTGACTGTGAACATACGAAGCATCACCCTTAGATTCGAGATTATCTTCTTCAGCCAATCTGCGTTTCTCTGCTTCGGTTAAAACTACTCCACCACCACTAGACGATGATCCCCTTGATGAAGCCGAAGATGACGATGATGATGAATGTTCTGTGTAAACACCTTGTTGACGATCATACCAACCGATACTTGTGGCCTTGGATACAGCATGACTACTTTCTAGATAGCTTTTCCTGGAGAGCGCCCAATCGAGTTTAATATCACGTTGGTTTGCATACGTTGTGGGTGCACAATGAATATTCCCACTAGTTTCTGGCTGATTCAACAAATACATTAAAAAATCGCCTGAAAAGTGAGCGGATTCCTTATTAATATAGTTCTCAATTAAATCGATTACTTCCGCAAAATAAACATACCTCCTTTGGTTTCGTAAGGCCAGAGCAGATAGACCTCGGCTTCCTCGATTGTCGAAGGGCCATTATTCCTAATATTGTACATGTGAACCACTTGTGGTCCCAACTCCTCTTCTTTTGTAGCATTCTCAAGTGACTTGAACTGGGAAATGTTGTAAAGCTGCTGATCTGGAATTGAAGTTCTGTGCGGATGTTGATTATTGATAGTCCTATAATCTACCTTTTGCATGCACTTACCCTTCTATCGACAAATCCGTTTCGATCCATATGCCAATGCTTTTCTTAATAACATTATCAAAACTAGATCCCTCGGGCTCAACATTTGTCGAATTCGCTTCCATATAGAATTCATAGCTTGGTGCCATTCCAGATTTTTGAGACGGAATCATAATTACTTTGAAATTAGCCTGAAATTAAAATCATTTATCAACGAAAACTGGTGACACACCTATTTTCAAATAACAACATTTTTGCTACTATTTTATACTTACAATTTTCTGAGTTGAAAGAGGATTTCCAATATCGCACCGTAGCGTGTTATTGGTGCTAGGTGAAGGTGCTGTACATGTGATCGGTGTGTCACGAATATCACCAATCCTTTCGATTTTCTTGAAATTCAAATCAGCAGGTACCGTCATATAGAAGCCGGCCTCAAAAGCATCCTCTCCATGGTTCGCGATCATCACTTCAATAACCAGAAGTTCTTTTGATCCCAGCAGATACTGATCAACAGTTCTGGTAAAAAAAATATAGTTAAGTAGTGCAGCGTTTTGTCAGCTCAAACTACATACTTAATCGATAGCATTAGATCTGGTATACAAACATTATCTGGACCACAATTCTTCTGAATATTGATGGAATCACGCTGCACCAATCCCAGATTCGTATCGATCACTGGTTCGGGAATAGCTCGTTTTCTTCGTTCCAATGTCGTTGAGGTCTGTCTTAGTTGATATCTCATTTCGACTTCGAGAGGCGTTAGTTTGTCCCTAATATTATCGATGATGTAGACTTCTTCCTCTCGACATTCAGGTTTTCCACGGAATAGTCGCAAGCTAGAGTTTCTAATATTCTTACCTTCATCAGAAAGGAAGAACATACGGGGAGTTTTAGTCTTCTTGGCATCGAGCACCCACGATACATCGACGTCTAAAAGAATAGGATATAATTGCCATGAGAAAGAACCGATTCAAAACTCCCAATCTCAATTTCGTACCAATAGATGAGGGTAAGTTAATGCCGTTGTATTTAAGACAGGACTTCACCGATGTACAAGTAACTTCGAATCTATCGCGCGGCGTCTTACAGTTCTTACTTTCTAATGAAATTAGTTTGGACTCCGCATTGAAGAGCGTTGAAGCTTCAACGACTGCAACTGGCCGAGATCTGTGCATAATAATTACGTACTATTAATAACATTTCTTAACCTAATGTTCGAAGATCTCCAGACTCTTGGGTGTTTCAAAGGTTGAATCAATAAATATCAACTCTAGAACCAATCCTTTTCGAGTACGATCACTGCACTTCAACAATATACAATACTGGGTGAACTAAACTTACTTGAAGAAAATGGCCTTGCTAGACTCGTAGGCACCAACTACAAGATCTGGATATAAATTCCCATCTAAATCCAATCCGCCTGAAAGCGAGAAACCAAAAGTACTCAAGTATGGAATGTGAAGATCCTCGGCATAGATCACTTGCGAGTGTTTAGCCAAAGGTCCGGTTTTCGATCCATGGTAAATATAGACAGCGCCTTTGTTGTTAGGTCCATCGTATGGGGCGCCCACAGCAAAATCGCCATATCCGTCCAAATTCATATCGCCCAATGACGTCAGAGACAACCCGAATCGACCGCGCGAATTGACACCATCACGAGTTTCCAATGTTTTGAATTTATTCTGCAAAAAAAGAAATAAACACGAAAAAAGTCTTATTACTGTGCAATGAGCAGGATTAACAAGAATCCATGAATCGGAAAGCAAAAATTTTCAAACTCACTGTCTTTCCTTGAAACATGATATAAACGCGACCCATTTCGTAATTTCCTTCGTTATTCGGTTCGGTATACATCGGTGCACCAATCAAGAGGTCGTCTAAGTTATCGCCATCGATATCCACTGTGCACAGCGAATAACCGAAGTACGAGCCGATTTGTTCACCCGTGATATTATCCTGATTGATCATATCCCACGAGAAGATCAACACCTTTCCGAGCAGACCACCTCCTCGAGGCATTCCTACGGCTACATCCTGAACTCCATCGCCATCGAAATCACCTGTGACCGTTGAATAGCCCAAATATGAATCGTCTTCAGACGACGTACTTTCACCCGTCGAGTAAACCTTATTTTCGGGATTATTAATATCGGTCGAGTAGATTTGTCCTGGAATCAGTTCGTATTAAATCAATAAACCGTCGACATTTCAATTTACTTTTTATAAACTATCTAAAGCCATTTTTCAAACACCAAATGCCAAATTAAATTGTTAAACGCCAATTTAGTTTTAGGAGCGTGTATCGATACCTGACTAAAGTCAATTCAATGCACTTAAATTCGAATTCCCCTTTCTTATTACGATTACCTTTAGTAAACTAAGCCAAATTAAGAATTTTCGTTTAATTGTAAATAATCGAATATAGTATTTAAAAAAAACATTATAATATTAATACCTCTGCAGTTGTCTAAATTAAAGGGTTTTCCATTTAGTGCACTGAATTGAATTGAATCGTGAATCGACACAAGCCCCAAGTTAAGTTTTAAATTTTAAAAGCTTTGGACGCACTAAAAGTAATTAAATATAACGCCTTTCATAAAAAGGGTTTTCTTGAGTTTGAAGCAAACTTGTATGCCAATAGTATTATGAACTATAATAAGTTGTTACAACTTGGCCTTAGTTTTGTTTAAGTGTGTTACAGATGTCTAACATAAATTTAAATATCGACAATGTATGTATGTATGTAGGTATATTTAAATGGCCCAAAGCCCATGCATCCATCCTGTCGGATTCTGTTACATAAAATACTTAACCGCGTTTCTAATATTTAATTTAATGTCATATTCAAATCAAGTCACCTTTTGATACTAGATTGTACATCGAGACTTGAATTACTGTCTAAAATCATAAGGATTTGTTTATGTAACTTCTTTACTCTATAGCCTAGTACTAACTAGAAGCAAAAACGAAATTTTTTGTCAAATCACATAACAAAACTACTAACAATTTTTGCTTGAACGAAAAATTTATATGGGAAATTTCGTTTCACTTCTAGTTAGTAGGTACTAGGCTTATCGAAGTAAAAAAGAATTAGTATCTAACCTTGTATTGTAAATTGAGATATACCTACATAATTGATTATGGATGATATAAAATTAATGATGAATCTACTTGTATATATTGTAATTTGAGAAATTACAAAATTATTCGCTTCCAATCTTCCAATCCAATTTCTTTTGAAATTATCTCGAATAAAATTAGGTTGGAGATGCAACCTGTACATGTATTGTCGCGAAAATGCCCAATTAGAAGCGAATACTATCGGTCACTACAATGATGATGAGTTTAGGAAGCAATATTTATTAAAGTAAAAACAAAAAACTAAAATTAAAAGCGGATGTAATACATGTAAAAGTTCAAACACCGGCGATGATCAGAGCCGTAAGAGTTATGCACACAAAACCGCTTCTTTGGTATTTTCAGTGTTTCTTGCTCAAAATGTTATTTACTATATCAGCTCTTTAAATTAACATTGGTACAGAATTTTTAGGTTTTTAGATCATTGATTAAGTCTATATTTTTATGCTTAAAAGCATGTTAACAGCAAAACAACGTATTTAGCGCAACATTTTATTAAATTTTACATCGATTAGGTACATACTTTATATTTCCCAAATAACTTTAAATGTTGAATATTTTCAATAAGGACCTACATATGCATATATCTATGCTGTATGGAGATATTAATTAGAACGCCTTATTACCAGACAAAGAAATGTATTTCTTTTCTTGTGTAATCTACTCCAAAGTATTTTACGTATACTCTACTAAGTATACGAAAGAGATGCGTTTCAAGCTAGTAATACACTATATGCCACTCGGTCAAATATTTGACCATTTTACCTGTCAAATGCTGTCAGATAGTGTAATGGTCAAATGCTGTTTGACAGAACGTTTCATTTGACCGTCTGACACCATTTGACAATCAATCTGACCGTTTGCTATTTTTGAAAAAACCATTCCGTTATATGGATCAAATAAGCAGTGTCACTCGTGAATATTTAACTTTTTGTGCCGATCGGTGAAATAAATAATTAATTTAAACTACTTCTGTCTTCCCTACAGTAAATACGTCATCATAATTACTGCATAGCTCTTTTTTTTATTTTTTATACCTGCACCAACAACGTCAAACATTAAAACAATAACTTTTCTTATTACACTACTATTTTTTGTTGAATCCACTTACGTCTCGTTAATTAATCTGAACGGAGTTGTAAACTCAAGAATTTGGTGCTCGGAGTGGCATACAGTGTACAGTACACCAATATTTACAATAGATCTGACCTGATAACGTTTGACCGTTTAACACGAGGAGAAAATTTGACGATTGTGCAAAATGTGTCAGATAGTGTAATATCGCAATCGGGCAGCGTGTCAAATGTACATTTGACATCAAATTCGGTAAAGTTTTTATGGTCACATACTTGACCGCATGGCTTACAGTGTAATACAAGCTTCAGAAGATATACAATTCATATGTATACATAAATGTTTATGTTTTCTATAGCTTGAAAGGTCACATCAAAATCATACGTGTTATCAACAAGGTGGTAAAATCAAATATTAAATACTCAAATTCAATGTACCTTCAAAAAAGGACAGCATATCAGTCAATGTTCAAGGAACTATATTCACATAGAAATTACTAAAACTTGTAAAAATGAATAATAGAAATATAAGTATATATTTATAAATTTTGAAGACTGGTAATAAAACATAAATTTGTATACCTTGTAGACTGATATACGATATAAATATTATTTGTAGTTTATTAGACTATCCCACACCCTGCAAATATATCTACCTCTTTATTACAGGATTAGATTTTAGAATAAGCTGTTATAGACACTAATCAAAGGAAAAATTTATAAAATTCTGCGCATAAATTTAACTTAAAAAAAATCATTTGTTATAATAAAAAAATAAAAATAAATGAAATATGTTATCCAATATTTCACTTAATCGATCTGTTGTTAATTTTATCAACAAAAGTGACAATAAAGCAAAAAAAAAATCGGTATATTTTTAAAGTCTTTTTTAATATAAAATTATAAGCTTAGTCGATTTTTAGGAGAAAAATAAAAGAAACCCTGTTCGCCAAAAAAACTTATGTTATGTTTAAATAAATTTATTCAATTTGTTTTTACCTTCGCCGAATTGAGCGTAAAACGGTGGCTTATACGGGAACGCGGCATTCGTATTAATAGAATACTCTTGTCCTTTTATTATATATATTTTTTTTTTCAAAAAATTCCACATGTTAGTAGAATAATTTCCATTATTTTTTTTATATTGTATAATTATATTTTTTGTTTCATTTATTGATTTATTGACGTGCGTTAGATGGTGGTGTTTCATTCGTTGCGAGGTATGTGTACAACATTTTTGCGATACAGTAGTACACAACAAGAGGGGCAGATACAGGCAGGATCACGTAAAAGAACATAACAAAAAAATAAGTGGGGTATAGCATTAATAAAATAGAATAATTGGTTTTTATGTTAACTTAATAATTTCTAAAAAAAAAATGTAGTTAATTTAAGACGTTTATAACTAGGTAATTTGTTTAAGGCATATATCCAACGTTACTAATAAAACACTGCCCAAAAAACTATTTCACAAAACTTATCTGAATCTAAACATACAGATATTAAATTATCATAACATTTTCATTATTCTTGATGAATTAGTCTTTCTTTTCAATAGAAATTACAAATACAATTTTCCATTTCTAACGATGATGATTTCTATGACTGAAATTATGATTAATTTATTTATCGCATACGTATATTTAAAATGAACTAACACACAGGTTAAAGCTAACTAAAAAAAAAAATATTTAAAACAGCGACTTCTACAATACTGCAGTTGCAGTTTTAAATAAAATAACTAAAAAAAAATTGCACGTTACTTTCAATGTCATAACATAGAAAATGTTTTTAAAGTGGGAAGAAACATTCCAAATCTGAAAATTTGCTGAAATACTCGTACATACTGACAAACTGACTACATAAAAATAAAACATTTACTGTACGAAACATAATTTAACTTTCAATTTAATATTCCTTTTTGGTTAGTTTAGTTTGAAGGGACTTACCTTGCCAGTACCAACTGCCTGGGGCTCCAACAAATAAACGTTTTCCATCCTGAAATTGAAAATTAATAAATAAAATTATAATAATGTATAAATACTATGATGAGCAATGGTTTCGTTGAGATATTAAGTAAAACATTCAAATCACTAATTATTTTGATAAAAAAAAACTTGACATCACGTTAAGAGCTTTTATATTCAATCGCATTACAATAACTTGACTTTCGCTCAAATCCACTATCACTGACGCTTTCAATCAACTGTGCAATATGTAAAATGAAGCTAAGCTGTTAAAAAAACTCCTATTTGTTCCACATTTGGTTTTCTTTCTCAGTAACAGAAAACTGTGAAGGTAATCTGGAAGACCAAGTCCGATTTGGGCCGTCGCGCCACTGATGAAATGCTTCCCATTTTGACAAATACTTATTTGACTATCTATATATCTTATTACGTTCATTGTGCAGCAAACGATGTAAATCATTCAAGAATAATGCGAGTATGTTTATGTTTTTATAACGTGTTTCAAGAATATAGTGATCGTGACCAATGGTCAAAATTAAAAAAGGTTCTCATCTGCATGTTTATTTTATTGTTACTTTTTCGGGCAACACTTCCATCCACTGACATGCAAATTGTACAACACACAAAAAGGGTCTTCCTTTCATACATTTTGCATAATTTATGCGCATTTCCGTAAAAGTTACTTTGATACGAGTATGTTGCAAACAAATAAAAAACTTTGCAAGAAATTTTTCACATTTTACATGAGCTGCATACGCATACATAAGTTCGTGAGGTGATTATGCAAGCAATTTTCAATTCGCATTTCTTAAAAATAGAAAATCTTTCCGCACACTTCTTGAATAAAATACTCAGAAAATTTAAATAAAACTTATTATGGAGTTTTCTATAAAATAAAAACGCGAATTTTAATAAATACATTGTTGAGACTCACCTTCGTCAGAGCTGCACTTAGACCGGCTTGGCAAGAACCCTGCCGATGATATCCCCAGTAGCCTGAAATATTAAAGAATTAATCAGTGATTGGTACTTTTGCTTGTTGATCCACGCAATTGCTTCACATATAATTTGAAAAATGAACAATTTAGTAATCAAGAAATATTGAAATTATGAGTTCGAAATTATGAGTTCCAGACAAGGGCGCCCATACAACCTTTTGAAGGGAGGGGCAAAGTTGTGGCTTAGAAGGGAAACTTATGTGGCGAACACTGAATAAAAGGAGGTAGGGACCTAAAACACCTAACACCTACCAACGTTACTAGCCTTGCGCCACTATCCACCTAATAAGGCTTCACTTTTCGAATAATTGTGTTAAAATACAAATGTAATAATTTTTTTGTTTTTAATCCGTCGAACCGGATTTGAATAACCTCTGGCAACCAGAAGAAGCGAGCAAAATAGTTAAGTCACATTTGATTGGCAAATTATACCTTCTATCATACAGGTGGGGGCAAGTACCCCTTCTTGCCGCCATCTAAGAGCGCCCGTGGTTCCAGAGGTCAAAAATATTTTGAAAAACTGTGTGTGATAAATGAAAGATTCGACAGTAACAAATACGACAGCAAAGCTTATTAAACAAATTTTTTTAATTGTTTCAAATGTAAAATATACTGTAACTAGACCGAATAATACGCAAGTATTGGATTTTCATTGAAAATAACCGGATTACATCGATTTATCAGCTTTTTAAATTGTCAAATAGTCTGTTCTTGCCACTAGATGTTATGCAGTGGAACAAATAATGAAATGAAATATAACCCTCCTTCATCTCAAACAAGATACCAGTTAAATCACCGATATGAAGGTACACCCAACGCGTCCCGTCCTGAGAGGAATCACAACAAATGCGTGTCCAACTTCCTGCGAAATCGACTTCATAGGTAACAAAATACCGACATTAACCTATGGCCTTAGCCCTTAATAGTGGATACGGTCTGCTATGGAGTAAACGAAAAAACGAAAGGTAGGTATACGAACCTACATACATGTCGACAATCAAATTTATAACAGGAAAAAACGCATAAGAAGCCATATGTCTAGCATTCGAAATTAGTTACATATCGGCGATCTTTTCGAGAATTGTCCAGTCTGTTGGATTCCTAGCATAACATCACGTATATGTACCTCATGTACTTGGATTTTAGGACTACATAGCAATGTTCAGTCGGATCGGAAGCAGAATCGTATGCATAAAATTGCAATCGATTGGTTCAAATTACAACAATCCGATCGGTGAATTGATCATAAAACGATTGCCGCAAACTAATTCGATATTCATCGAACATATTCGATTTCAATATAAATTGGGCAGTGTTCGGTGATGTGGAGTGCATTAATCGAATCACAGTTGCAATCGGATCGGACACACGATCTTTTTTGAGAAAAAAGGATCCATATCGTATGTAAAAGAGTTGAAAGAAGTTAACCTGACCTGCAGCCAGGTATCAACACATACCGTCAGTAATCTAATCACTGATCTGATCAGCAGTGCGTCAAGAATTACAGATTTCCGGTTGCGTTCGAATCCATATCTAGTCGACTTTGTTATCTCGATAGTACATAGTCGAGATCATCGTTGACACCCCATATGCCCGAATGCCTATAGAGTTGGGCGCTGTATTTGTTTGTTCAGTGGCATATGCTTCTTGTCTTCTACCTCAAATTTTCTCAGAAGATCTTAGAAATTTTTACGCCCCTTCTGTGGTTTTCATATGGTACATCATTAAATAGCGGGCCAATTTTAGAATTCTAAAGTGTCGTTCGTTCAAATAATATTTTTTACTGATCTTGTATAGAAAAATTTATGAATCTACAATACAACACCTGATAAAAGTATAACGTAACATATCAGAAAATAAAAACGCTTAAAAATGCGAATAATGTAACTTTTGTTTTACTTTATTGTTGTAATAATTGGAAAATGAAATTATATATTTCTATGTCTTTGTATAGAATCTTCTTATTGGTGTATTATACTCGCGTATTTTCATTCAAGATTAAGGTCCTTAATTAAATCATTTTCGTTTATAGTTTGCTACTTACTTGTTCGACAAGGTGATATTTCGCGAGAACTAGTAAAATTATTTTTCAACATATAGCACGTTCCAACTGGATCATGTCGCTCCACTTTACGTGGCTGAAGCGTGTGGTACACATATCGCGGTGCACATGCCTGAAATTACAAAAAAATAAGAAAAAAATATAAAAAAAGTCGAGTGCATAAGACATCTAAGAAGTAAGTAAACCATAAAAAGCGTTGCATTGGAAGAAGAGTTCTACGAGATCGTATAAACGGACGCGATAAACCTTTGAACTTGTGTAGCGTTTGTGGAACGCTCTGGGCCAGATCCCACAATACTTTATTCTGCTGTAGGGCCGACCACTAAAGAACATTTTTATTCAGAAAGACCTTGCTCAAGCTGGTCATAATTTAGCCAACATTATCCCATAAAATGGCTTCAATGACAGAAATGACTGCACTTTGTGCACGCAGCGCGATCTTCAATGCGCTGCCGTACACCCAGTTCCCATGTTTTTCCATTATCCGAGAGAGTGGACAAAACAACTTGCACAACTTTCAGGTATTGTCCATTTTTAGGATGTTGTCTTTGCGCGAGTTAGTTTATGTGGAAATCACCGGTCAATGCCAAATAGAATCAACCGCCAGGACAACTCCAAAGAAATACTCTTCCATATAGTCCGTACCATCGGAATATTGGCTTACATTCCATGTCCCATCGCAGCCCATCAGTATCTTATAAATACGATGCATGTCCAATTTATCACATATGAGTATATCTGAAGACGAACAGGTAGGCAGTCGACCATATCCATTTGAGGTAAAAGTGACCTATCTACCGTTTGATTGATTTTTAATTCAATTCAACATGTTCTTCGTGGAACTGCTTCTTCAAGACACTTACGGGCCTGTTGGAATGTTTTCTTACGATACATATCCGCGCAATTTGTTTGTTTGAGTTGTAAGATGTGTAATTTTTTTTTATTGATTTTTGGCAATCACATTGCTGGTTCTGTAAATGGCTGTGGATATAGGTACTTTCAGGTCACACCTGCATAAAAAACGAGGTCTGAGAGAGACGTGCGAGAATTAGGCTGGGTTTCCTGTTCCCAGATATGTGACTCTTTTTATTTTATTAAAAAATCGATATCAAATCGCTTGCAAGGAACCGTATTTGATTCACCCGTTTCGTTAGAATCCACCGAGATTGGTTCCTCCATTTAAATTTTTGTCGCTATAGACACGTCAGGTCTAATGCTGTCTAATTCCATTATAACATGAACTCAAATAACATATCACCATTTCCATATTGCCATGAGGATAAAATCATCGCTATGATGAATCTTTACAATACAGCATACAATTAAATCAATCAAACACAATTCAAACAAACAAAAATGTCCATATTCTCCTCTAATTATGATCAAACTGAATCTTTACAAATCCATTAAGTTCCCATTGTTATCCGTGATGATAACTTAAATGGATATCGTCTGGAACCTGTGGTCATTGCCTATGTTGAAGAAAACGCGAAGTCACATTGCGGTAGTAAAAATCTCGGTGTGTGCTGACACACCTTCCGCACTAAAGTAAAATAACATTGTCTTGATTTAGGTATGAGCTCAACCATCATCACACTCCCCCACGCTATTTCAGCCATTTGACGACCACTAAATAAGGCCAATTGTCTTCTAAGACGTTTCCACTTTATTTGATTGACCCATTTGCGGTTTGCATGGGTGTTTCTTGTCGTGCCCAGCTGCCCGTGCGGTTTCGGGATATTTATATTGCAATTTGACCTTAGTAAATGCTAAGATAGTAGTTGGTTCTATGGGTGCGCCCAGCAAGATGTACCGAACGAGTTCTAAGACTTTCCTAGGAGGGTTATTTGAAAAAATCCTATGCCAAAGTTATAGAAGGAAATGAAATAAAGTGAAAAGTCATTAGTACCTACAAGGGTGCTAACTGAGCGCAAAATTCGATAAGGTGAAAAAAATCCTTCGTAAGTTATAATAATACTCTTATAATTAAACAATTATTAAGTCAACATACAACATTCAAAAAAAGTTTGTTTTAAGGCACTTAAGTATCGTTCTTAATTCTTATTAAAAATACTTAAATAAAAATAATATTTTTATTTTTAAGAATTACACTTACCACTAGTGGTCCGTTGATTCCAGCACTGGCAACTGTAGCTCCAAACCACTGATTCGATTTCGTGTCTGTCTGCTCACCCCTAGCATTCAATTGAGGACCTAAACAGGTAACGTATAAAAACTCACATTAAATTTGAATAGATTTTGATAGTTTACTAAAACTTCATATATGTAAAGTTTAATTATATATGTAAATGATAATTTGTTCATAATAATTATAACGTTCTGGAAATAATATGTTTTATAACTATTTTATATGTACTTCAATTTAAGAATAAAAAAAATAAATAAAATAATAATAATGTCGGTTACAGAATTATTCACCTCTCCAGATTATGTAACATTTGCCAAGACCTGTATTATTAAGTAGAAAATAAAGTAATTGACATTATTCGCTTTTATGTTTATAAATAACATATTTTCATCGTCATACGAATTGTATGCATTAATATAAAAAAGTGAAATCACATGAGGGAAGCTAAACAGTAATTTAACAATTTCAAATAATATTGACTGTACATTTTCTTAACAATTTGATATTTTATTGCATATGCCTTTTTCCATAAAGTTACTTCCATGACATATCCAAACCGCAATCGTGTTCTCATCTTACGGAAAGTGGTTTCTTCTGTTATTTTCTCTATTCTTTTAATGTTCTTTTTTCTTTTTATCTTGTTATAAGTACGATCGATGCTTACTTCTGTTTTATAGCAATAATCACAATGGTATACCAGCAGATATAAAAATTATCTGCAAGAAACTTCGAAAAACCTGTCTGTGGTTTCTTCCCTTAAATGTGATCATGTAGTAAACCAGTAATCTCCTTAAAGAGTTTCACCGTTTCTTAATTTTAATGAAAAAGAGAAAAAATAGCTCGATCTAACTCCTCAGACTTCTTAAGGTTAATGCGATCAGATTTGTTCTTGTTGACTTGTAATATAACTACAGCCGTACACGCAAAATCATACGAGGTTTATTCGTTACAATTCAGCAATGAAATATCTTCAATAAATCTGCTCTATAGAAAATAAACTCTATTTATATACTACTGATTTAATTCGATACGTTCATACATAATATGAAACACATTAATATAAATCAGAGAAAACGCTTACGTTTGTACCGCGCGGTAGAAACGTTTTGAAGTAGAAAAAAAAAATAAAGTCATTATGCATCATCAGTGATGATGTCGTTAATATCCTGAACAATTCAAATTGGGAAACAGTTGAAGCTGCTGATCGTATAAGCCATTTTTATTTCACCTCAGTAGTTTTTTCACGACAGTTAATAAGTTTCTTTTTAGAGTTACGCTTTTAATTGGACCATCGTCACACATACACATATGTATATTTTTAACATTCAAAAGCGAACTACTTACTTTTTATTTAAACTAATGTTGATAAACGCATAGCTAGGTGAGATTCAAAAAAAAACTACCTCTTCTATTACGCATAGCGGATCGGTAGTCCAGCGGAACTATTTTCGTCTTTTCGTCTTTCAGTCCTGAAAAATTCAGATCTCCAGCGAAACATTTCTAGTCATAACTGAATTCTGCTAAACTTAACTCATTCAGAACTAAACCTAAAACTTTCAGTATTACTAATTCAGTACTGGATGAATACCGTATTAATGGTGAAATTGCATAATAATAAAACAAATGTTCTCTTAATGCGGAGACTTATGCGGGTTGAAATTGGTTTGTATAACTTTTTAAGTGGTTATAAATATCGTATAGAAATGAACAACTAGGTTTAATGGTTGTTAATGTTATTCTATGGTACAACAACCCAAAAACTGCCTTGGTTCTCCGATCTGAGTTGTAAATCGAAGCCGTCAAGATCGTTTTTTTCGGGAGAGGTTTCATACATATTTCTTTTAATCATATGTTATCCTCAGTACAATATAGATTTTTAATCACTACAACTATCATTAAACTAAACTTTAGTTTGATTTCCTGACACATAAAATGGAGTCTAGAAACTACTCTATGATATATTTTTTCTTGACCATTTAGGCTGAGTTCCGATATGAGCACGATAATATGCGATCTAATTAATGATTAACCCTTAAATTCGTAGATTGCTAGTGAACTGGTGAGGATCGTCTCCATTCTCTCTAGTTCGTACTGTTTCCATATTTTAAACTGCGATACTTCTACATTATACGAGTAGTTAAGGGTAGTTTTGGTCTCTCTTCTTTTATCTTGACTGTACTTACTACCCGCTACAGTGATATTCCTTCCACGTTTGAAGTTTCATACTTGGAGCGAACAAGACAAGGTCTTACAGAATACAGTCCGCAATAAATAATACTGCTATTCATAGGACTCATTTGAAGGGGTCTTGTATTGCAATGTTGAAATGTCTTAAGAAATTATCTAAGACTACCTTCGACGAGATAATTTTGAATCGGTCAAAAATTATTTTGGCTCTTTAATGTAGCCTTAAAGTACATTCAATAACAACAACAATATTCTCTAAATGCATAATAAAATGAACAATTCCATTTTATACAATTTTTAATATTTCGCAACTACTTCGCTAACAAAAATCTCGTACATATTTAAAATTCAGATTTACACAAAAAATACCTGCTAAAGCTTTCTGCTTGTTTGCCGTCTAAAAAGGTGATAAAAGTCGGGTCGGTTAAGCCAACAAGAAGGCAAGGTAGCAGCTGAAAACTTGTCTTCATTATCATAAAATACAATATGGCGTTGAGTTCACAGTCTTAGAAGATGGATCTGAGATACTATTTTAAACAAGTTCCAAACTGGAGGCGTCATCGTCATTGAGCATCTCTCGAAAAAGCTTGCGAGGCGCGCAGCCTTGAATCAAAATTCTGGTCGCCAAGCTAACGAATATTTGCGCTGTTTTTCGAAATTGTCTTGTAAACCTGAGCGCGACAGCGGTTCATTAGACCGGTAAGCGGTAATAGTAATTGAGATTGAGATTGAGAATCGACTCGATTATGACTGTGAGTGTGATGTGGATAGAGCGCTGATTTTATTACGATTTACGAATTACGATACGCTGTAATTCAGAGTGTAGGCAGACTGCATATCTAATTCTCGGTCAGATTTCAGATATCCCACACAGAGCAAAAATAGTATTTGCCTTTGATATTTCCCGGAAATTGCTAAATTCGGTTCACAGATTTTTTGTATCACTACATTATTCACTTCGGTCTGGCGTATCTTGCTAGCTATTTATTTTCATAATTATGTTTTACTTTGAATGTTAAATATACCTACATAGTTTAGTTTAATAATTAATAGCTAACTGTGAGAGTATAAGAAGTTAAAGTTCTTATTTTGGATACTTTGCGCATATGCACTCCAGGATGGACTGAAAAGAAGATATATACGTCCATAATTTGGCAGGAGTAACCATGTAAAAAATGAATATTATCATGTAAAACTCTGAATGATTATGATATGTGGTAAGAATAAAATAGCTATTAAATTGATAAAAAAGAACTATATTTTAAGAATCGTATTTTAAGATTAAACTAAAATTATTAATCTCGGACAAAAAACCAAAACAGCTTTAAAATTGACCTTTCATAGTTTTTCATCTGTCATACCCTCAATGGATTAATTTCGCTTTAATTAGCAACAGTCAAGTAGCCTTCCAGAAAAATCGAGATATGCGTGTTGTAGTCGTCAAAGACAGCAATGGCACCGAAAGACAAATAAAAATTCTTAGAATAATCGCTACCTATGATGATATTATGAATATCTTCTATGGATTATCAATATTTATGTTCATAGGTAACAAATATGTAATACGTGGGATCGAGTACAATATAGACACCTCATTTCACATACAAAATACTGACCAGAAATAAAGCGCTTTAATGATCATTCATCAATCGTAGATTATTCATAATATTTTAAGGTCAATACTTTAAGCATACGTAGTTATCTTCAACTAAAAGAAGCGATTTATGAGAGCTGTTAAGATTGTTGTACGCAGAGTATCATCCTCTTTTGATAACCTTCAAATAATCAAATGCATATTACTTCGACGTATGCTTCGATTGGATCACGCCCAAGCGAGTGAATCTTTATTCCGTACTTTCTAAAGATTATTTCAGTTCAGACTACTGTTTTCAACGATATAAATTTTCTTTGATGGCATAAGGCTTATAGAAAAGAAATGACACAAATTTCTCTAAGTTTATCTACATATACATATCAACATAAAACACTCGAGACAAATTTCTATAAGTACCTTCATCCACATATCGATATAAAACACTGAGTATAACTTCAACGCCTTAAAATAAATTGTAAAATTAATTCTATATCTTGCTTGAAGTAGAATTAAAAAAAAAAGTTTTCATTTGCTGTAGTCGGCTTTTTAATTAGCTCAATATGGACGGGAATTTGTCTCAAAGTGGTTTAAATATGAAATTATGCAAGACTAATGCACTAGCTGCGAATTCCTAAATTACTGACCATTAATATTGTTTTCATTTAGAAAATAAAGTTAAATCCCATGACGATCTTATGTCAAAGAGAATCAACATCAATTAATCATATCTTTTCTGTACCCTAACCCTTCTTTGTTCTAGTTAACATGTAATTTACTTCATTAATCTGATAATGGAGTGCTTACTCTATCGAAAAGTTGTTAAATTATCAAAATCTAAGATTTATTCATTTGCATTCATATATTTTTATTTTTTTTTGTTGCAGATCATTTCGAATTGATTGCCGGAAATCAATCGTTCGTGATGTTAATTTTCCTTGTTCTTAAGTCTAGACGAAAACATCCTCTTGTAAATAAAACGGATGTACAATTCGCATGTTAAATCATCACGACGACAATAGCGGCGTCTCAAGAAAAAATCGAACTAAAAACAATTCGAATTCAAAGTCATCGAACTTTAAGGAGCCACCTATAAGAAATTATATTTTTAAAAATCTGCGCACGCATGCAATTTTAAATTTTCTCGTAATAACAGAATGTTAAGTGGGTATTGCCTATCTCTGTGGGTCACAATCCTTTCATTTTCTTAACACATTCGTCAAAATTTAAATATCTGACACATTTTGTTTTTATTTTCGCAGAGAGAGGCCGTTGTATTCCTTACAATGAAATTTAGTGCATAAAGTTGTAGGAACTCTTATAATATTAGCAAAATTAAACACGAATTTTTTCGCGGTGGTCAGTTTTCATATTATATTTTGTGCGACGCGACAGATAAATCGAGACTTGTCCACTTCGATAATATTTCTCTGCTCCGCGGATAGGGTAAAGGGGGAAAAGCTGAGAATACGGAGATCGCAGAACCATGTTCTGGGCGAGAATCAAACCCACGACCTCTAAGGCGTTCTCATTATGTTGCCTATAATAATTTTTTTTTGTGATTAAACTCTAACTCTGCGTCTACACTGGCAATTTATCTGGCAATGAGAATGGCAATATTTCCATTGCGTTTAATGTCAAATCGTAATGAGTGGGCATTTGATTGCCATGCAATTTTCATTTGAGCGAGTGAATTCGAAGTGTTAAGTTCTGAAGCAAAGTAAAATGTAAAGTAAAATGATAAGTTCAATAGTTTTCTCTTTAGTCAATTTATGTTCAGCCATTTCGCGGTCAAAAAATTCCTACCTGTTGACAAGCGACTCTAATTTATGTCAAACGATGCGTTTTCTGGCAATATTGATCTCAAAATTGACATGATAATGATTGGCATGGCAATGTTGAGAACAATAATGCCAAATGCGTTTGATGCGTCTTCACTGTGTATTTGTGTATGGCAATATTGCCGTTGCAGGGTAAGGCCCGGACTACATGGTCCGGTTTTTTCCGGTCGGAGAAACCTGCTATGTTTTTTTCGGATGACCGTTTTTTCCCGGAGTCATGTAGTCGACGTGCTAAAATTTCATACATTTTCTATGCCAGATTGTTTTCATTCTTTCCGGAATGTGGGGCCCATTCTCTCCGGGCCGGAAAAACGGACCATGTAGTCCGGGCCTAAATGGTTTTGTTTTTTATCAATTCTGACATAGATCCTCGATACATACGGCTCTCTCTCTTTATTATGGTACCCTACCTACGTTATGGATGCACCCTAAATTCATAAGGTAGTTCCACTTTCTCTTATGGCAACACTCTCTGCAGATGTATACTCTTAATTTACATGATTATTTCTAGCTACCTATTACTCTCATGGAGTAGTCTTCGAAAAGGAATGAGACATTTTTAAATTTTATTTTATTACCAATATCCAGTTTTTCTTTGAATAATTACTATAATTAACCTGTGTTTGATTAAACAATATTGGTATTTTACGAGTATCTTTTAATAAAATTTTTTTAAAACTATTACTAAAATAAAATATTATACATTACCATTTGTATCGAAAGGTACAGGTTGGCACCTGTTATCATCAGATATGTCGCACCTATATACAACACCACCTCGTGTTACCGCAGGTTGTAATGAGTCAGCTTGAGGAGCACCGATGATGACCCTGAAAAATTTAACAAAAAAATTGTATTAGTTCTCGAGACAACGAGGTAGAATGAATACAATGCAGTAAGATGGCTTAGGCTCTTCTTAATTCGTTTATATTTATAATTAGACCCTAAACCAAACAATAATAATAAAAGTATTTTTACGGCACATTCTACTTAAGTTGACACGCCTTCATTACATTAACTCTTTTCGCGTTGAGTTGTAGCAGGTTTTCTTTTTATACCTCTTTCTACTTAAAAAAAACTGTTTTTTATAGGCGACAATATTAACTGAAAATATTGGCGCCAGCATGATTTCAAAATTTTTTTTATTGCATACCTGATACTTTTTATTTTATACCTGGCAAAACAGAAGTTTCTCGGATACACACAGATTCAATGGTAACAACTTTTAACTACCTACATTTTCAAAAGTGCATATGCAATTGTTATAGAACCTAAGGTCAACTCAAATCAGATGTTACACCAGAACAATGTTTAATCAAAGTGTGATGGGGGTGGATCATATACAATGAGGGGTGAACAATTCATACGAGGATCATGTCTTGTGGAAGAGTTTGTTGCTGTCACCATCGTCGGTAACATACTTGTAGACAATCTATACATGGCAATGATATGATCGATATTCGCAACATTAAAGCTTCTGTTACAAATATTTAATTAAATAATATTGAATTCATGTAAACAGTTATATGTATAATATGTTTTTTGGCATTATTCCACATTCTGTACTTCACCATGGCATCATTGAGTCATCAGAAAATCGGTCTGGCCCATGCTTGTACAGCCGGTCACCAAATCATTGCATTCAATAAATGCTTTGGAATAAAGTTGTCATTATTCTTTAACATTTATGTTACTAAAAATTCGTGGAAAATATAACTTTTGTACGTAGTATCAGTGCAATTCATTCAACAGATGGTCAAAATTGATCACGTCACTCGCTGCAACCTACGCTAAAATACACTATGATCAATACTGTGACTAATTTTGTATTTGGTGACTCGTATTCGTATTTATTCATAGCTCGCAACGTTGATAAGTAAATTTTGTGCTGTAACCTGCGGCTGTTAGGAATAAGAAGTTTTAAGAAAATCTTATGAGACTATACGATGAGGTAAACTTGATGATGACTTGGTTAGTTGGCAAGACTTGATCATTGCCGGATACTCTGATTCTGATTTACAATATTTATTTTTAAATAATTGTTCGTGTAAATTCAAATGAAAGTAAATACATTTTTTTAAATGAGTTTAAATTTAATGTTACTTTTGTAGTACTAGAATATATTTTTTTAACTCCGATATAATTCGCCTGCAATAATTGGATAAACATTATAAAAAAAATCTCAACAAAAATGTAAGTAAGTACTACCGGCAATCTATCTTATGCGGTTGAGACGATAGAACTGGAGTCATTGGCGTTTTATGGAATTAATTTGTATGGGCCCTTGAAAAAACTTACGCAAGTAAACATTTCGAATAGAGCACTAGTTTGGATACTTGACATTCATAATCCTACTGTATACACGTGATATATCAAACCACCTAATTTAGCTAGTCGAATGAGTTTAGCTAATATAAATTTGTACCCTTAAATGTAAAAATGATAATTTCTTTATTTTCTGTTTAAATAACATTTGTCAAATAGATTTTTATTCTAACTAAAATAATTGTGTTTTATAACCACTTAAATTAACTAACGTTTTCCACTTTTGTTTAATAAACTAATTTATCTAAAATTTCAGATTTCTTGTTTAATTATAAGTTGGCAAGTTCAATTTTTCTGTAATACACGCCAAATTAGTGGTAACAATATGTTGCGAAGGCAGTTACTATTGATGAAGATGTGAACGATTTTTTTTTTCGCGGACTGGTTGTTACATTATCCCCCTTTCCTGTTGAGGGTGAGAGAGTGTGAAACTATAGAATTATTGAAAACAACAAGTTGTTACGTCACTATCGTTAGCACTGCGAATCACTCTACGAGATTGGCTATAACATTGAATAAATGATGAAAAGTAAATTTATTAATTTATACAATGAAAAATTGCTAAGCTCACAAAATGACCACGTACTAAATTGACGAAGACACACAGCTGCTAAAATTGATCCCGTTTAATTTGAACTTTTCGTTCCATGTGTACATACATCATCGCTTTCTATTAGCCATCATTACGATTACTTTAAATTCGAATGGACGTTTATTTGTTTTATTAAAACAATGAGCAAGACAAAATAATTAATTGTTTCTGAGCGAAGAATTTACTGTGATCATTCAACTTATGCAAATTGTTAACACCTCAAATTCTCGAAAGAAAAAGGATGTGAGTACAAAAAATTGCAAATTTAAAAGAAATTCATACGGCATATCGTTCACAAAAGTTACTAACTACGTTTTCTATTGATTCTATAGGTAAAATAAAATAAGGGCTTTACAAATATAGCTATTATACTGATCATTGATCAATAAATTCTGTTAAGGTGCTCTTACACGAGCAATTTTTTAAGCAATTGATTGCCCGACGACTATTGCCAAAACTAGTGGAGCAATTAATGGCGCAATACAGGGCAATATCATGAAGGTTTCGGTAATATTTCGGCAATGTGGCAATGTTTTCACATGTTACTGGTATTATAGCTGCTGCATTTCCACTAACTTGGAAAATTGTCCTCGTTCGGTGATTCAATTGTCAAGTTTTGTTTTGTATTTTGCATTCATTTGTCAAGTTTCCTGTTATAATGGCTTGGAATTGAAAATTGAAAATATTTCCAAGTTTTATTTTAAGTTTTAGATTTGTTTGAAAATTTTGTTTCATCAACTCGTTGCTGAATTGTGATGAGCGATATTGACCAATATCTAGCAATTCGGCAATAAGGGCTTACACGACCAATTCAGTCTATGAACAACACGAAAGCAAACTTAACAAACAAATCTAAAACTTGGAAATATTTGAATTACAAGCCATTATAACACGAAACTTAACAAATAAATGCAAAACTCAAAACAAAACTTGACAATTAAATCACCGAACTAGTACAATTGCTCGGAATTTTCCAAGTTAGTGGAAATACAGCAACTATAGGGCGAGCAGTACCACCAATCTGTGAAAACATTGCCACATTGCCGCAACTAGCATGATATTGCCCCATATTGCTCAACTAATCGCTCCACTAGTTTTGGCAATAATCGTAAGGAAATCAATTGCTTGAGGAATTACTCACATAAGAGCACCTTTAGATATATCATAAAATGTATTAAAATCAAAGTGCGTATGCTCGATCCCTAAGAAAATTAGACTTAAAACTGACGTTGGAAAATTAATTGCTTCCATTAGTGGAAGTTATCGTAAAAATATCGTCAATTCCACAAACAAAAAATTGCTAATGCACGGATAATAAGGCTGACAAGAGGGCAAGAAAAATAACATTTGTCAAAAATACTGTAGTATAAAGTTTTTCTTTGACAAAATTTGTCAGAATATTGATGGAATGTACCAATTGTACATATCTTACGTTCATTGTATTAGCGGTAGTGACCGATGGGATATACATACACATATCTTTGAAGAGGCCAAGGCCCGATTTGGGATTTCATTCCAAAGACAGTTTCAAATGGTCCAAAACCATAAAAAAATAGAAAAAATCAAGTTAGGCCTTTTAACAAGTTTTACGAACTTGCAAATGGGCTAACAACACCCGATTCTGGGCTTGACCTATTCAGAAAATTAAAGTTTCCTTGATCGAAAATGTATTAAAGGCCAAAATTTAAATTTCTGTGACTTAGGACCACCACGAAGACGACGACATATGTAATACAATAAAATGTGGACCCGAGCAACAACCGTATGAAATCAATTTGGGGCAACCTCGATTTATGATATACCGATTTGCGTCATTCATTTAGCGCTAGTGACCATATTAAGTACACAGTGTTAGAAATTTCTCGCATCAGGTACTACATATATGAGAATATATTCCAATATATAACGCATCTCGAGAAGCTACAACGTTGTTTCAAGAATCTATTCTTCGCTCTTAAATGTTTTCACTTTCTTCGAATATTAAGATATTCACTTTATTTGTTCTTTTTCAACGAATTTCTTGCTAAGAACCTCCCAGCTCCCAGCTCATGACAGTTGTTGACTAGGAACACTTGTTATAATACAATAAAACCTTACATTAATGAAAGCTAAACAGTTTCCAACAATTCCACGAGATTATAAGGTAACCGCCCCAGATGACAAGTTAGTTATAGAAATGAAAATCGTTAAAGTGCTAAAATCGTCAAACATACAACTGTATCATTAATACACGTAATTGAAATCGAAAATTAACGAAAATAACGATCACAGTCTCAGTCGACAACCGAAAGTACTAACGTTTTTTCCCTTTCACTTGCCACTTGCGATTGATTGATCCTACGATTAAGTTCTGTCTGATCAGAGCTGATCGCACCGAAATCGCCTCCTCCGCCAAGTATCATACCGCCTAAGAATGTAGTTCAAGGCTGCTTGCATCTTGGGTTCACGTTTTCAGATGCTGCCTGGGACACATGTTCAATTTAATACCTGATCGCTATATGTACATGTATGCGCGAGTTACCTGACTATATCTGCACTATACTTATTTGTAGTATACCTACCTTGAATGCAGGTAAACGCGATCACGTTTGCGATATTTTTCCTAGTGTGTCTGGCTGTACACTGTACAGAGTGCTGACTGCGAGCAATGATATGTACATTAATATGTGCATTTATCAGTTATACTGTTGGGTATGTTACTTAATCCCGGCGGCAATTAAACTCTTTCCCTGATGTCGACATTATTTTCTCTTGTTTTTCTTTTTTGTTACAACAAACAAACAAAGTATGTACATACTGTTTTATACATCACACATGCTATGCACAATATAGGTTCAATGTTTGGAGATTTACTCAGAAGTTGTGTCTAGATCATTACGCGATTCGTGAGCTAGACAAATTTGCCGTTGCCATAATGTGCTTCTATTAAAGATCATGTCTCATATGTGCAATATCCAAACGAGTGGCGCATACAAAGGTCAGCTTGGAAATATATCGAAAATGGCCATATAAAATAGTAATGGCGTCAGTTTCAATTAAAGAAACATTCATATGTATAGATAGTGTTGATATACAGCGTGCAGCATACGAAAAATATGAAAGCATAACAAACATTTGCAATTTTATGAATTTCAAGAAACATGAACAAAAAAGGGTTAACAAATATACGTCCAGTTTTATAGCAAATTCTAGCTCCGGGACTAAATTAAAAAAACTTTATTTTTTCAATAATAAAGTATATATATATTGAGAACGGAATTTTTAAAGTTTATGTAGGTATAATTGTTCAATTTATTTATTACGCATTCACATGAAAATCATGCAAGCCACTGCACTATCAACAGATTGAATTGGCAAATTCAGAATCATCTGTTTCCAACTAATGCCACGGTCGTCTGGAAACTCAATGCAATTTTTTGTGGTGGGGGTAAACACCTTTTGCGAATACAAATTTGGTTGTTGTCGTATTAACCAACAGGTTCGTCATGCTCTCGTGGTTTTCTGTCAGATCGATAAAAAAATTTAAACAATTAAAAATTTGTCAAAACTATACGTCAACTACACACAAAATAAATCTTCTTGCCACGGCTGCATACTGCGCGTTGTTGCACTAGCGCAATAAATCGCTAGTACCAACCCTGACAAAAATAACAAGCTGTCGTAATTGATTTTCTTCACACAAGGTGTCTACCCCCACCACGGTAGTTTCCAGACCTGTATATACAACCGTGACTAATACTGACTTTGACAAGTGCCGCTAGTAATATAGTTTACTAAAACTTGAAATAATTCGTATAATTCAGGGAAATCACTCATTTTTTGCTATTTACTATTTGTACTAATTAGAACGCTATTATTTAATAATAATACACATTATGGCGCAAATTTTAATATTATTAAGACTGTTTTTGGGCGAATTTGGGCACCTTTCAACATAGTTAATAAGCAATGGTGTTCGATACCGAGAGTAGAGCACAGCAGTAAATTTCGTGGATGTCATCTTTCATATCTCACGAACGCTTGGAGATACCTGCGTGTTAAAAAGTTATAATATAACAGAGACGATTATTGAAATAATAACCTAAAATCGAATATTTGGTTCTGATGAAAAGCGTACTGTACTGCGAAAAGCAAATTCTGCCTATAATAATGAAAACCTAACACCAACTGTTAAACGTGGAAGAGGATCTTCATTGCTTTGAGAGTGTGCTACATTTGGTAATTACTAATTAGATTTTTATTGATGGAATAATGGATAAGATGAAGTTCTTAAATTTCTCAAGGATAATTTAAGAGATAGTGCTTTTGGATGTACGAGTAAGTACTGTGTACGATCATTTTTTTGCACTGGGACTATGTTGAAAATAATTTGCAATTTTAATCTTTTTCGATCAAATTTTGGATTGCGTTCAAAGAGCCTCATAGAATATTGTTAATCAGGGAATTTAGTTGGAAATTATTTATTTGAGGCTGACCACAGAGCGAAAATTCTGTCGCATTCCTCTGTTTTGTTACTGAATAAATGAAATAAACGTACAAATGATAGTGCGTAAGAAAGAAAATCAAAAACCTGTGATACGAAATTGCTATTTAAATTACTGGTGACAATTCAATTAATTCTCCGGTTACGTTCAATTGCAGATCCATTTACAAAGCATCAATCAGGGCACAAGTTGCACAACATAAGAGTTTCATATATACGTTTGCGTTGATTTCATATCGCAATAAGCACGGCTGTGCACTAGTGTCGTTGACTTGATTACGAGTTCACTGTATTTCAGATAGTTTACGTCTGGTTAGATCAGATCAGCCCTAGACCATAGTGAGACAGATGCTTTTACACAAACTGTTCCATGTCATATCTGTCTGTTAAATTTCATAAATTTAATGGACCTATTCTGAGAATCACTGCCTCAGTCTAACTTTAAGTGTGATGAAAACTAGTAATTTAGATAATGTTGTCTATAAGTTTTAAAATGGTTTGCTAGCTACATAAATTAATAATTAAATAAAAACCTCGAGTTACCTAAGAGGAAAGAAAGTGCTTGCTGCAACGTAGGCGATGAGTCGGTCACACAGAGTCAGTCAGTCATACAGAGCATAGCAAAATTTTGAAGAAAATAAATGTTCCATCATTCACAAAATTACGTGCTTCTCGACATCAATTTCTGGCAAATGAAGTAAAATGACTAGCAAATGAATGACATACATTTAGATAATTATTAGCACTAACAGGGCAGGGATAACTAGACCCTCCCTAAATTTCATATTGCGTCAAATTCTGAAAGTCACTGAGGAAATTTTTGCGGAAATGATTTTAGACTAATTCCGCACCGTATCGTACACCACGGCATGATAACGTAAAAAGTGGAATTCAGACGTTTCTTGGATATCGCGAGAAACAAAGAAAAAATATATTAAAACGCAGAACGGAAAACATTTGCTATTTTATTTGATGTCGAGAATTTGGAATCTCTACTGAAGTAACAAGTTGCCTAATAATGTTCTGCTGCCTTATCAAACTTTATAGTTTTAAACGACGATGACGACTTTTGCATGTCCCAATTATCGCTGCTATCATAGCAGTTGAATTTGTACACTTTCAAATTGGATAATTAAGTACATTATCAAAAAAATGCCAAAAATAGTATTGGAGAAGTAAGTTTTTTGTTGTTGTTTTTATCGGTCAGGAAACACCATTAACAAATTTGCACTAATTAATCCTCACCTGCAAATGAAGCACAATTTGGATATACGTACATACATAGTTATAGTAGTATAAAGTTCAATCGATTCTGTTATGTTGACTTTTCATTCTATCGACGGAATGGTCATTTACTGTTTAGCCAGAAAAAATGCAACGAATAATATATTCGGAAAATAATCAACTTATAACATTTAAAAATGGATACCTGTACTGCCAACAAATGCGAGTATGCTAATTAATTATATGCAATCATGATCATTGTTTTGACAGCATTGAATTATGACTGCATAGTGCGAATCTTCGAAATCACAGAATTTATTCCACGGAAGCTAGACTTCATTGGCTCACTGTGGCCGTACTTAGATGAAGTGTGGGTTTCTCCATTTTAAGTGCACTATAATTGGAGAATGCGTAAAGTTAAAAAGTTCAAAATATCTTAAATTGCCGTTTCAGCTATTGCCACTTTTTCGATCAATCCGAGGCAGCTATCTTTAAAAATTTAGATTATAACATTTCTTCTTCAGTTTCTATAAGAGTAAACAGTACTATCTCCACAATACTTAAGGCACAATCCTGCCCGATAGCCTTTAACCGTCCTTAGACTATTTATTCATTGAAAATTTGCATCTTCATTGTTCGTCTTAATTTGTTTCATGGAAGGCTCACTCGAATTCCAATTCATACTGTAATGTAAGGAGACGTTTGGCTCGTGTTAGAGATGTGTCGTTAACGATTGAACTGTTCCAAAAGAACACTTCATTGAAGTGAGTGAGTGAAGTAACTCACTCCTTTTGGTGAACTTCAGTTCCATTGGATACGTGACAAACAAATTAAAAAAGATATACCTACTCATGAAAAAAAATAGAGACTAACAAGTTAGGCAGACGACCAAAAATCTTCTCGTTTTGTCCTTCTCACACCTTTTTTTCGCTCATCTTCTACTAGATGTACTGACCTTTTTTTTGCTCATCTTCTGCTAGATCTACTAACCTTTTTTTTTGCTCATCTTCTACTAGATCTATTGACCTTTTTTTGCTCATCATCTTCTGGTAGATCTACTGTCTTCCAACTACGATTAGTGGCCACTGAACGAAAACGAAGGAACGATGGAACGAAGAGTTCCATGGAAGTACTTCACTGAACTCGCTCCTTAAAGTGAGTAACTCGGAGTGAACTACTTCACTGAAAGGAACTGCTTTGCCCATCTCTAGCACGTGTATCATTCGCAAGGAACGACCGAACCGACACATTGCTACTTTCATCTCTGGATAGCAATGCCAAATCTTGTATTGACTAGTTCTCCAAAGGTCTAGATTTTTCAAAGATTTTCAGACCTATAAAAATTTTTCGTAGCTTCAACTATCTTGACTTTATAAAATTTTAAAATCTCGTAAATGTGTCAAAACACTTAAAAGGCACGAAGTCAAGTCGGCTTTAATCTCATCCAAAATTAGACGCTGAAACTAAAATGTGTAGTAACTACTTAAGGAGTCGTGAAGCTGCAAATGTAGAGTACTCGTAAAAAAGTACATACATATACGTAAAAATAATAAAAATTGAAATACGAAAATAAAATCAAATGGGTCTTGGGCGATGACGACTATGATAAGCCTGAATTAAAAAAAAAATCTGATAATTCCCATTGCACAATTTTTCTTATTTTGTGTCTGATTGCGGCTTCGCTCACGCAACACGCAAACCCTATACAACCTGAGCGCGCGGTGCACATGGGAGCGTTTTCATCCGGCTGGCAAAGCTGCGCGATCTTTTTAGCCCACAGGAAAAAATAAGAAAGATCAGTCCAATCCAATCCAATCCAACACAAAACCATCTTATGTACGAGTAGAACATATTTCGGAGTCTGCGATGTCTTAAAATAGATGCCCTGAAGATTGGTACGAAGGTTTCGAATTGTTTTTTGCTTATTTTACAAATTTCAATAAATAGAATTGTGAGAGATCAAAACTTGATTCACTCTTCCAAATACATAGCGGGGACAGGCAGAGGTGTTCTAGTTATCATCCTACGAGTATGAGAAAGTCGAAAACGTCTTTGCAGATTGGGTAGGACGTAGAGGGAGCAGTGGTGCGTGATGCGCACCGTTATATTTGAATTGTTGTTTATCCGAATACAATGCATATTTTTTTAAATACAACTTTTAGCAACATTACCACGTAAATGCAATTTTTAAATTAGCAAAGTTCCAAACGAAAATAGAGAACGATTTTAAAGAGGAGAAACATTTTCCTAGCTCATAAGTATATATTCAGTTACACATTAGTTTCAACATAGAGTAAACCTAGCGCCGTTCTCTATTATTAAATTCACAAAATCGTCCCCCTCCCCTTACTTGAGACACCTCCCCCATTTCTGATATGCTCGACTAGACTAGTTTCATATATTGTACATACAATTTACGACTGTATCAAGTTACAACTTTTTAACATACGCGGTCTTTGAGCAAAAAAAATCAGATACGAATAATATCTCAATTTTAAACCCTATTAAAGGTAGCGCATTTCACGGATTTTCAAAATTTCATAAATTCCAAAATTTTCAATACCGGTTATTACAGAAATCAGTTTGCGGAAAGTTAAAGCCTATTGCTGAATTACCAACGTGCAATATCACACGCATGGTTCAAGAAAAAAATTATATCTTAAGTACTCCCCCGAAAAGAGCTAACAAAGGTACTTACTGAAAAGAAAAAAAAATGCATGGATTTATTTTCAGTCTGAAAATTGTCCTTTATATCCGAAAAATAAAAACACATGTGTATTGCACTCACTCAAGGGATTATTCCAATGCATTTTGTTTCCACTTTTCCGAAAAATCACAACGGCAGATAATAACTATACAGTCAAGTATTTTCTTGAAATTGATAGCCTACATGTGCAGGACATCCGCTATTCAGTACACCAGACGCCCTCATCAGTTCATATGAAAGTTCCGACTACACATATGGGAACAAATTTTCAACGGTCTCGGCACCGTTTCTGTGGCACAGGGAAACACTCATGGTCAAACGAAAACCCTAAAGTAATTAATTTCCGTAACAATTGACCGGGTACTTAATGATATCGAGCGTGAAGATTGTTAGTTCGTTGCAGCGGCAAACTGTTACCGTAGCAGCAGAGACCAATTTTTTCAGAACTAGTTACCGAGATCACTACATGTAAAATACATACGTAGTATGTAATCAGTTTGATATAATTTCATTTCTTTTACACGAAATCTTTGAGCAACAATATTGCATTATTTTGATATTCATCTAGAAGGACCCCAAATTTCCCGGTTTGAAGAAATCCTGATGGTTTGAGCTTATTAGTTTCAGTTTTGTTTTTATCTCAAGAACGATTTATGTTAGAAAGTTGAAACCTTGTGGTTACATTACGAATATTTAAAAAAAAATTTAGAAGCATAGCAAAGTGTATGCTGAAATTTGGTACCAAAATATTGCTTCTATGGAAAAACATTATAAAAATATAATTCTACTTTATTCTTTTTTAATAATAAAGTATTGTGATCGACCTGAAATTTCAAAAAAATTTGCTACCCTGAAATTTTGTATTTACACGTTTTAGGACTAGTAAACACCAAAAAAGCAAAAAAAAAATGTCCGTCTGTCCGCCGTCCGCCGTAGACGCCGTCCGCCGTACGCAAAATCGTTTGAAGTGGCGTAGCTCCCAAACCCGTTGATATATATTAAGTTAAAATTTTTATGGTAGGTAGATTGGGTGGATTACAATATCTTCCGAACCAATTACACCAGGAATATAAAATTTGGTTTCTGTATCACAAGTGGAGTCTACTGGATGAAAACTTTTTGAGGGGGGAGGTGGAGCAAGAAAGTGGAGGGGTAGCAATTTTTAAAAAAATGTAATTTTTATATCTCAAAAACCGTACCAGATATGATCTTGAAAATTTTACAGGAGTTAGAGTCAGTAGACCTCTAGTGGGGAAAAAAAGAAAAAAAATTTTGGGGGTGTGGGTGTTGGGGTGATGGTGAAAGAGGGTAGAATAGAAAACATTCTAATTTTTATTTCTCGAAAACCGTAATGAATATAAAGCTAAAAATTTACGACTATATAGAGCCACTATAGAGACACCCTAGAAAAATTAGATAAATTACATAACATTTTTGATAGGGGTAGCAAGATACAGGGGTGAGGAGTGGTTTTTTATATCTCAGAAACGGTTTATGCTAGAAAGTTGAAACTTAGTACATATATGTAGATGTGCTACTAGAGTAACTAAAACTAAATGCTGATATGCGGTGTAGGTTACTATGCGTCTGACAACCTAAGGAATAACCAGGAGACTATTTGGAACGCCATTTTTTAGGTTGTCAGTCGCATAGTAACCTACACCGCATCTCAGCATTAAACAGATTTCGGACTTCTGCCCATAAAATAATAAAGTTGCGCCCAGTCTGTTGGCAGATTTTTTCTACTTACTGGAGATTTCGTCAAAAAGGCAGAGATTTACATCTCAAAAATCGTTCAGAACAAATTCGGAATACAGTTAAAGTTAGAAACGAAATCTCTTGTACCGCGGTTAGACTAAATAAATTAACCAAGAGTTTTCAAAAACAATTTCAAGAGTGTCTGAAGTGTAACAAGTTTCGAAATCAAACCAACTGATGGTTTTGTGTAGACAGTTTTCTGAATTTTGAATTCAACTCTAAAACTATTATTGAATGCTTGCTGCGAAACCCGAATTGAAACGTGCTAATCAATTTTATAGTCAGTTTTAGAGTGACAACACCAGTGCTTCAATCATTTTATTGCACTCCTTTAATCGCATCCACGTTCCTTTTTCGTTCGTGGCTTTCCAAATTAAACAGTTCTATACTCCATTTCAGACAGGTGACCCGATGTACCTAACTGATGACCCAGTTATTGATGTTGAAGTATATTCAAGCGGATCTATATTTCAGAGAAAAACAATCGCTGGAGCTATTACCCAATCATTAATTGATTGGGACTTAAGCGCAAGATACTCGTATCGCATTGTAACGTCTCGACCTGAAGCATCTCAAGTGGATCTTCATTTCGACACGTCGTTCAATCGAAGATCGTGTTTCGTTGCTATTTCCAGACATCTTCTCTTTTATTGGGCCAAAAGATCAGTTGGCGGTAAATAGTACGAGTAATTAATCGAAATTATGAAGTATTCAGCGTTAATCATTTCCGAACGATACGCACGGCTAAGACAATTTGCTCCAACACTTCGAATGCACTGCACACACTTTGGTGAAATCCTAAAACGGTCATAGAATGTGCGTGGGTCATCAAGTCTAAAGACTTACGTAGGTAGCCCCCTTGTATGGTGCGGCACTGTGAACATAGTCGTGACGTTCATAAACAGGAAAATGACGGAATGTTTGTAAGCTATTAAGTCAAACATAGCGCACAGCTTCAATAAAATTAGAACACAACAGATGTTTTCTAAAAGCGCCAGGCAACCAGTTTAGTATTTCTAATCTCGTCTCAAAACAGCTCAAAACAACTTAAAAAATTATTCTTTCTAATAATTTTCAAAATTCATGAATTACTGAATAAAAAATTGAAATGAGAAAGAGTGTATATGCAAATTGGCTTTCCGGGAAAATATTTTTCAGTACATAAAAGACAGATATACTCGTGCACTTGAAATTGCAAGGCCGCTTCATGCATGCATTGCGATTAAAAATTACAGTTTGATAAATTGTCATTAATGAATAAAGAATAAAACCCATGCATATAGTCGTTCGGGAAATTGCTATCCAAATCTACAACCCATGTGCAAAATGATAAGAAACCTAATATGCCGAGAACAATTAAACAAGTTAAACTTAAACTTCAACTCAACTGTGAATAAGAGTTCAGTCAATGAGAAAAATTTTTATAATTTAGATGTACTATTTAAGAACCAAGGATGATTACATCTCTTCTGGATTCAATTCCGCAATAAGATTTTTTTTTCATTATCGCAACTTTTAGTAATTGAATTTGTGTGGCTCGCAATAAAAGAGAACTGTTTGAAAACAAATTAATTAAATCTAATTGCAACAAATAAATGTAAAACTATTTGAGATAACCTACATATTTGCGTATAGGAACACACAACATGATATTTAATATAACATACAGATTAGACAGATGGATTTTATATGATATTTTCAGAAAACAAAAGATCATGATAAAGGTACACTACGAAAGAAATTTTTGAGGGGGCTATCTATTTGGAAAGATAGCTTTTTAGGATGCCTGCATCGACACAACCAATGTTACGTTTGAACTTTAGATTTTTTTTAATATACATAGTAATGTGGATGATAGATTACGACTTGTCATTCGAATTCGAGAATTCTGATCTGAGCTTAGCTTATCACTTATAATAAATTTAAATTACTGGAAAAATGCACAGCGGCGCAGTCATATATAATGTATACAATCAGGCGCGTAGCGTGAATCTTCGTAGGGCTAGCGTAACGATACGAACGCTAAATTTCGCGGAATTTTTTGATTACTTCCTGGAATTTAGCAATCGAAATTTTATTTCTGAATGAAAATTACGTGTTTATGGTAATAGAATTCATAGAATTTGATGATCGTGTTATTGCGCTACCCCTACGAAGTTTCACGCTACACGCCTATATACAATACTGGTACACCCAGTGAGTACAAGTTTAGAACAAACCGTCGAAAAAAACTCCGTGTCTTCTCCAGTAGTTTTACTGCGTTTGAACCGAAAGATCTATGTAGACCAAAGGATATCAAACTCCATTTACGAGAGCTTAACACCAAGAAAAGCCCAGGAATAGATAATATCCCTAACCTGCTACTTAAAAACCTCTCTAAAAAAGGCATAGTATATCGGAATGCTATATTCAACAGCTGCCTTAAACTTGGCTACTTCCCAAATAGATGGAAAGAAGCAGTAATACTCCCCATACCCAAACCAGGTAAAGATAACACTCTACCCAATAATTATAGACCAATAAGCCTACTGCCATCAGTCAGTAAGCTTTTTGAAAAAATTATACTCGGCAGAATTAAAGACCATATGGAGGCAAACGACATCAATTTGGGTTTCGCCAAGGTTACTCAACTAACCACCAATTATTAAGAGTCACTAGCTTCATCAAGAAAAGTTTAAATCAAAAACAGTCAGTTGGCTTAATCGCCCTGGACATTCAAAAGGCCTTTGACTCTGTCTGGCATAATGGATTATTTTACAAACTAATTAACTTATCCTTTCCTCCTTACCTAATCAAAACTATTCAATCATACTTAACAGATCGATCGTTTAGAGTAAAAATTAAATCTGACCTTTCAAATATTCGAGACATTCCTGCTGGTGTTCCTCAGGGTTCCCCATTGAGCCCAATACTGTACAATATATACACTTCCGATATCCCTATTACACAAAATTGTGAACTAGCTACGTTCGCCGATGACACTGCTATATTTACCTCCTCCTCGGAGCCTAACATCATTATTAACAATCTGCAAACTCAGCTAGATGAATTAGTTTTATTCCTCAATAAATGGAAAATAAAAATAAATAGTAGTAAAACTCAGGCAATGCATTTCACCAAAAGACGTGCACCCAGGTACCTACCTAATCCGACCATAAACATTCAGGGAGAAAGTATAGAATGGAGCCATAACATAAAGTACCTAGGTACATACTTGGAGAAAAAGCTCACGGTCCACGAACAAATCAATCAAACCTGTACAAAAATGCAGAAATCTATCAGAATATTGTATCTATCAACAGAAAGTCTGAGTTGTCGACGGAAAACAAACTGCTGTTATACAAATCGGTCATGCGACCTATCCTCTTATACGGAGCACCCATTTGGATCAGTTGTGCAAAAACATTTAAGAAAAAACTTCAAATTGTCCAAAATAAATGTTTAAAAATAATCCTGGACAAACCGTGGCACTTTTCCACTAGGGAATTACATCAAATCGCAATTCTACCCACGGTTGACGACATTATTTCTAATATTTCATCTAAGTTTGCCTCAAAATGCAGAAACTCGGAGAACCCGCTGATTCTCTCTAGTATCAACAATACCTTAGTTCGATAAGCTATTGAATTACTTCATTTAAGTTAATTTTAATGTTAGTTTTAAATCTTAGGTTTTAAGTCTAGCCTTAAGTTTTAGTTTAAGTAACATCCATGAGGTTTTTTCAATTCCCATTTTTCTCGCATTATTCATATCACCAAATTGTAACTCATTAACTTCTTGTGAAAACTAAACAATAATCACGAATTGAAAAGGCCGCAGGGTCTGAGCATCGCATTATTTAATATATCTTAAAATATAAAAAATGTAAAATGGAATAATAAAAATCAATCTAATCTAATCAATACTGGTACATAGGTATATCTACCTTACTGGTAATACTCGCATATATTCAGCGACAATGTGATCCAATTAAATCATGATATGTACCTATCTTACAAATCAACCGTATGATTACATTCAATTTTATTTCTACCTCAGAATAATTGAGATTCGATTTTTTCGTGGTTAAAGAATGTATGAGTTTGTAGTTTGGTTAACAAATTAGTTGTTAGTTAGATATTAACAACAGTTTAAGCTTTTCAATTATGCATTATAGGAAAACGCTGCGTGTATGCAATAATAAAGCACAAGTTATTCAACGCAAAAAAATAAGGTGTATCCACGCGTTTAATTTCCTATGCACTTATCTGATTTAATTAATGGGAATGGAAATTAAATAAAACTATAACGTTAAACTGATATACTCAATGTTATGATTGGTAGACACAATAGACAATCTTTTCTATATATGAAAGAGTAGAACTAGACCAAACATCAAATAAAATAATTTACACCCTTGTGAAAAAAAACAATAAAGTCAGTTTCAGTTAATTATTGCAATTTATGCACAAAAATAAAGAAAAACAAGTTGAAACGACGTGAAAATCGTGCAGGGCTACGGATCATTAAATCAAATTTTTAGATAATCAAAATTGCTTACAAAAAAATTATAAAAAGCTTAAAACTTGGAATCTGTAGATTAGCAAATATTCAGACGACTTTTTATAGAAAAACATGGTGCATCCTTCCTTAAAGTCGAACGAATATCAAACATAAACAAAAACATATTTTCTAATTTCATAATATCGTGTACTCGTACGAGTAGATATATCGATACCGCCTTTGTGATTACTCATCCGAAACACGACACATTATAATTTCTTGTCACGAAACAATTCGGTGCCGATTCGAGTGGTGCCTAAGTACCATAAAATTTAAAATTAAAAGAATTTTTAATGACAACTGAATTATATTGTTATTTGTTGTTTTTGATTTCCGGAAATTTAGTGTAATATTCAATCAAGTAAATTTCATAATATTTTTTAAGTGAATGTATGTACAGACCATTCAAGTGTTTGTTATGATGAATTTAAAGCTTAAAAATTTAACTGTAAAGGAAATTAATTTAATGAATGTGATATGCAGCTTGGTTTTTTACTGATAATTAACTCAAGTATCTACACATCTTTCGGCTTGTCGTAATTTAGGATATATGGAGGAATGCATCGATAGTGGCATAACTCAAAATATGTAAATTTTATCAGGGAAGCATTTTAAAATTTAATTTGTGAAATATGTACGAGTATGTATGTATGTAGTTACAATCTTTATGTACGTAGTATATTTTTTAATTGTCCAACCTTTGGATTTAACTAATTATCATGTAATTTAAATGCGTGGGTGTAAATAAATAAAAACGTGAACTATAGGACAGTGGACATTATTGAGTAAAATTTTGGCAGAAAAGGCAAATTCCAAATGTTAACGCGTATGCAGTATGCAATATTTCGGATGACTAAAGGGTTGTTAAGCCTTAAACTGGGATGATAAAATTTAAAGTGGTAATACATTGCAACAGGGAAATGCCATAATGAAATCAAAAGGACAATCTTTTAGTCTATCTCTTAACACGTAGAACCTTTAGCTCCGTAGTAAATACATACTTAAGATAAAAAAATATGTGTAACGACATTTCATGAGAAATGTAGTAATTTATTAATCAGTTCCTTAAATTCCTTATCTGTTCGTTCCTTTAGATATACTTTATACTAAGAAAATATAATATTGAAACCTCTAGATTATTTGATGATTAGATTGGTCGATTTGGGTATGTACCTACTTTCCAATTTTTAAGGATGTATGTAGGTACACCTCTAGACTGCATTTTCATAATTGATATTCGGAGTTAGATACAAGTCATTGCCAATAAGGCTTTGGACTGAAATACATCAGCAGTAAATAGAAATGAATAGTCGAAATTTGGATTATAGATTTGCCTATTTATACTTGTTATTGTTTTATTTATCAATATATTATCCAAACTAATTTTTAAATTTAACAATGTTCATATCTGATGACCAAGGCCTTAAGTTATTATTCCAACTTACCAGCTTTTGTGCTCCTCCTTGTGTAAAGCAACACTAAATCCAAACATTGAATCAGGCTGTACTTCATGACGGATATAATTCACGGTATCCACGTTGAATCCAAATACCAAATTACTTGGATATGAGACAGCCAACAGCACCGTTAGTAATAACCACCAACGCACTTTCATTGTAATTTTATTAATTCCGTTTTGGCTTTTCTACAATTTTAATAATTCCATTTTATTAATAATTTTCAACTTTTTAGCACATTTTTCACTGATGAAAAAGAAATTTTAACTTGAAATTTTTAATTGAATTGAAATTTTGAACGTTGTGTAAAGGACCTTTACACGTCAAAAGACAGATATATTTCAATTATTTCGATTTTAAATTTAATAAATTAACTGCATTAACTCTTCAAAGGTATGAAGAAAATTTATAATTTTAATATAAATTAAGGAATGTTATAAACATTTTCATAATCTTCTCTGTATTGTAAGATCACAAAATGACGGTGTAGGTGGGTGGGTTGGGTACTGATGCTTATTTCTTTGGTTCAACTAGTTCATTATTTTGCTCAGTCCTGTTCGCTTCCTTCAAGGTATTAATTACAACAGCTAGTTGTTACATGATGATAAAAAGTTTCCATTGATGAATGATTTAATAGGATCAAAATTATAACGACATTGTTGCTATGCTAAATTCAGGATAGCAATAAAAAAGAGCGTCATAAACTGTAAACTCAATATTTAATATCTATCAAATGGGTAAGACTATACTCACTGCTTGTGGGTAGTAAGTTTTAAATTAATTCATTTGGAATGTAACGTACGCATACGGAGGTTAACTAAAGTAAAATCAAGGAAAGTTGGTCTCAAAATTTGTTTGAAAACATTAGCCAGCAAGTTATGGCGCTGCTAATATAAAGATCAAGTCAAAAAATAAGGCGACTGATTATTAAATCGGTCGATCGCTCAGCAAAGCTCTATAAAAGTAAAACCGGCGCGCTTGGTTTCGGTTAATTTAGCGAAGGTGTTAATTAATTCAACTCGCGATTTTAACACATCTGCGATTTGCAATGGTTGCAGTCAATCGATTTCACTAAGAAGTAAACAACAATTTCGTTTATCAAATTATAAACAGCACAAAAAATTGTCTGATTAATGTTATTAATTTTTTTAGAACATTATAAAATACACTTGGACGGGCGGTATCATCTTCCACCTACTCATCCGCATCTCGGGCGGCGCATGCGTATCACTTTCTTTCAAAAATATAAAAAAATGAGGGAATCACGGCTTAAATTAGACCGCGAGAAATAAAAATTTCCACACGGTATCTTTTATTTTGACTAGTATAGAAAAAAAAAAACATTTTGCACTATTCCAGATTAGGCTCAAAATAAAATTCGCCTAAAATAAACTGGCACTCCATTGCAAAATTTAAAACAATTTGCCAAACTTCGCGATCACATCGAGTTCCGTTCATTGTCGATTACATAATTAATTTTAATCCAAAATCGAAATAAACTTATACTCTCTACGCGAATTAATCGCAAAATAATAAAAAAAATATGCCAACCTCGAATTGATCCAAAGCCGAAGATCGCAAGGCTCGACTTGATTCGATTCGATCGATTAGCGACACACTACGAGTCCTCGATATTACTGATTACTGAACTCAGAGTTAAACTGCGCGACACACGGCGAAGCGAAAAGCGATATTTCTGTGTCGTATGTGTGAACAGACTACGGAGCGTGCAACCCGTAACCGACACAACTCGCTCCAAATCTTCAAACAAACTAAACTATAACCACTAACCATAACCAGCCTAACCGAAGGGAAACAAAACGGCTACGGAACGGAATACGGACGGCAATCGACAAACGACCAAGTCACACAAGAAAAGCCCCCGCAATCTTACGTTCTACGGTTTTGTGCGACCCTGGAGCAAGCACGTAGTTTTTGGAATGAAATTCGCTTGCGTTACGTTACGTTGCGATTGCGACTGCGACTGAGTACGTGAAACCTGTTTTCGGAGTCAAGTCCGAAACGACTTAAAATCTTATTCTGTTCTTAAATACCAAAAACGTAACCGAAGGAAAGCTATACCGAAAAAAGCTTTACTTTGTAAACATAAAATGTTTATAGCTTAACGAGCGCGGTGCGGGCGATGATAAGAAAGATTCTATCTTAAATGCGGAATCACCTCCACGTTCCACCTTGTTTTTTATGACATCATGACGACTACGAACTCGTACCTGCTTTTCTGAGACAAATTAGCAATATTCAATTGTCCTATTTGCACCGACAAGTATTAAGCACGTTTGATTCGTAATAATATCTGTAGCAAATTCATTTTTTAAATTTTTATACTCCTGACCAGCCCACCAGCCTAAAAGTAATAATTCAAACAAAAATGTGTTTTTTAAACAAAGTATAAAGGCAGTGAGTGCACCGCAATGTTTCACATATAAGCCAAATAGATGATTTACTCACGATTCACCTACATGATCTACTTGCGAGTAACAAAATAGAATGTTTAATGATTCACCTAAGAATCGTAAATGAATTCATCTGCGAACATCGACTTCACCTAGGTGAATCGTTGGGGATTCTTTTGGTTTGCTGGGTATTCGAATTTATGATAATTGCTGTAAATTGTAACTTAACATTTCCTTACGATTTGTAATTTAACTCTTACAATATCCAATAACACGATTGACTACTGCTTTTACTAGCGGTTGGTTAAATTAAGAATTTTTTTTTAAAATTAATATTATGTAAGAAAAAATCGTCTAACTTACCTTCTACTTACTTCTTCTTCGACGAATATGTACATGCTTATGCTTCAGAAGATAAAACGTTTCGTTAACAAGAACAAAAGGCTTTAAAAGTATTAACCTTTGACTCGCACGGATTACATTGCCTAGAGTGCTACCCGAAAGGTATATTGGATAGAGACCTTACAACTGTAGGGTATTGTGGATATCGATATTGGGAACGGATGATATCAAAATAATATTCGTATTTATGCCTTTCGGCGAGTTGGATCCGGAACATGCTTCTTCTCTTCTGTAGATCTACTTTAAGACATCAAATACGTAAATCTTTGACTCGATCAGGCAAATTGTTTGTATACACTGTATAGTAGGTCCATTGTTTTTCTGTTTTATCGAGGTGGTCTAGACTGGATTGTTCTCTAGAGAGATGAAGAGGAGAGTTAGTGTTGATAGCAGTTTGTATAGTTTTGCATAATACCGTACCACATTTTCACTGTATGCCACACATGACTTTTGTTGGTCACATGTGATATTTGATTTTCATAATTAATTGCATATGCATAGTTGTAGGTAGGTACCTACATAATTCACCCACCACGTAAAATCTGTTATGTTTTAATGTCGCCTTGATTGTTTTGATTCGCGTACGACAGTAGGCAATAATTTCAATTCCTTTTCAATACAACGAAAATACGAATACGACAGTCAGAGATGAGGTACCAAATTGGTTCATAATGAATTTAATTAATTAATTAGTGAGTTCATCAATTCTCCGCTACTAGGGTGGTAGCGAAATTATATATACGAATTTCAGGGAGTACTGAACCTTTCGCTTAGGTATGTTTTAAGATGCCCTCTCATGCCTTGACACTTGGACTAGGGTAGCTACATCAATATTCTGCCGAAACTCGGTTGCTGAAGTTTGTTTCCAATATCTATTCACCACTTTTTTCTTAGTCCACGGATAATAAGTTTATGACTAGGTCGTGCGATTTTATCCACCAACTTGTGTTTTTGTAGTCTAGTGTAGTATTCACTAAGTTACCGAGGACCAATTGGAACATACTGTGCTTCTTCATTAATATCGATCCCCTCGGATTTAGGTCATTACGCTTGTCCCTTCCGATCTTAATTTTCTCTTGAAACTCTTGGTGTTGTTCAACTTCTGAGGGTTCTTTCATGAATTCATAATTAGGAATGCGATTTTTAGGAAAAAACTATGCGAAGAAAAAAAACGCGCAGGACCTTGTGACTAGGATTCAAAATCACGACCTCTGGAAAGATTCTCAATATTGTCTTGACAGATAAAAACGGCAAAAACAACTTCTTTTGAATAATTCTGAGGTAAAAAGCGATAACACCTTATGTCGAGATAAGGAAAAATCATTTTCCAAGTTTTTAATTTCATTTTTTAAAAGAATTGCCATTGTTTGATAGATTTTTATCTCATATAATACATTATTATTGTGTTGTATTATTAAATTCAATAAAATAAGATCTCCTAATATAGTTGTTATTAGTTTATTTATCAATTATGATACACATAACCGCCTAATTATTTTCTCGACTTAAGCTGCTATCGCTTTTTACCACAGAATTGTTTCAACATAAGAATATGAAACCTTACGCGCTATGCAAAGCGGTTCAAGATATCTCGTCGAGCTCCTTTTATGTATACATTTAAATTGTTTCAAATTGATCACTCTACTCGTATATGTACTGATTTCCAATTTTCTAGCATAAGCGGTTCTTGAAATAAAAAAAGATAAAAGGTTTTTTTTTTCTTTGAGATCTAAAAAGAATGAACAATGTAAGAAATAAAGTAAAATCAATTTCAATATTCGCGGAAAACGTGAAGGAGCCACACAGAACACATGGTATTATAGGAAACAAACAACTAGTCGGACTATTGTGTTGTAGAATTTGCGATAAAACGTTGAAATAAATTTATAACACTTATCAGAAGTACAAGACATTGTGATAAACATAATGCATTAATGCGATGCAGTCGCCGATGAATCTTATCTAGTCCCGCCATCGATGTTCTGCACTCTAAGATGGGCTGAGTCAGGGCGGTTTATGCCTGGGTTCTATTCACTATAGAAATAAATGCCTCAAAAAGGTAAACTTCAATATCATAAGAAAGAATAAAAACTTCTTAACAGAGGTTAACCACATTGTTTGCTTATATTCGCCAAGTTTCCATTAAGGTTCAAATTTAAGGTCTCGTCAACGTTCGGAAACCAATTGGATAATTTTCATTCTCGTCATGGGCATGGAGTAACAAAGCGTAGCGTACCATACCCAATCAGTTTTATAGTAATCAAATTTTTAAGTAGTATTAAAAATGCAGATATTACTTTCTTCAACCAGTTGTGAAAAACTATCGCCATTTCTCGATGCAAAGAGTTATTACATTTAAAACCTATGTATCCACCTATTCCCTAATACCTGATTATATGTATATCTGCACGTGAGCAGATAGATGAACTTGTGAGGTTGATTTTCAATTATTGTAAAAATGACGTGATAATTGAATGTTTGTACAAACCATAACTTAAGACTACTCTTGCCATTTACAAGTATCACTCACTGTGTAAAGTTTTATTGCAAAAAAATCGAAATATAACAATGATTTATACGAGTTTTAAGTTCTTGTGTGGTACTTTTGTATATTTTCGAAGACTTATACTTGTTTGATGGTCCTGACTATACGAATATCAGGATTAAGAAGGATTAAAATTCTTATATTACCAGCAAATATTTTTAAATGTATTTTGGACAAACCATTAACAGGCTTGCTTCCTTTTCTTGGAAATAGAGTTGTAAAGAGTGGCGAGTGGACTTAAGAAAAAATATATGAATTTTATGTCTTTCGATTGGCTCAAAACTCAATTAATCCTTTGGTAGTTAATTTGTAAGTGCACTTGGAAAGGATTGTGGAGGATAAGTAAGACGTGAAAAACTCGAAAAAAAATATCTTTCAACTCATTTTGTTTTTTTTTATGGGAAGTAAACTTTGTTGTGTTTTACCTAATTAAAGAAGCTATAGATATCTTCTACTTGCTACCAAACAGATTGTTAAATATAAAAGTTTCAAACAGAAGCTTTAGATATCGTTAACATTAATAATTATAAACATCTTTACTTTTTTGTTTACTTTACGCACTTGTATTCAGTATTGTTTGACCAACGCGAATAAAGGAAAAAAGTCAGAACCATGGCTTCAATCGATGACCGGGATGTTTTGAATGAAATATTAATGGTTTTGTGTTTGGTTCTAGAACTAGAAACCTTTGCGGACGATACCTGCGATTATACTAATTCAAATGATCCAGACACGGCAATCGCAGTACTTGAACTATACTTTCAAAGACTTTAACAATTCTACCATTAAAATAAAAAAAGTTTTTTTACCAAGAAGCCGAAACGTTCAAACCTTCCAATCGCAAGATATATTTTATTGGTCAAAATATTCCTTGGTAATCAGAAAGAATATCAAATTTGTTAGATAAAAAAACTCTGATTTTGCTGAGACATTTTTTTTTATATTAATGCTTTATTTATTCAAATTCAAACAGTCTTAGGCTAAGTATGCACTACTCCCCCTTCTAAGGATATATCCCTGTGTTAGTAGTGAGGAGTCTCTACAATTTAAATATTAAAAATTTATTTAGTCGCAGTTGCAGGCAAGGTAATTAACATTACTAATAAATAATTCCATTGTTATGTACAAAAAATAAAAAAATAAAAAATATATAATAAAATATTTCTAGGTTTTATCGCGCTACTTGCGATAAGACAGTCCATATTTCGTATTAACGATTTCCTTTTAAATTCATATTGGGCAATTTTATGTTTCTATTTATACTAATATGTTCCAATATAATACAATTTTTTTAAATTCGTTTTGAAGTTTTGTTAACTAATGCTAATGCTTTTTTATATAGCTTAGTAAATCATTGAAAAGTTTACTGCCTTGGTAATAATATTGTCGTTGTCCTGTGCAAGTATTCATGATGTCTATGAGAATCATTCCCTGGGTACCACTGCGTGTAGTATTAGTATTATATTTGATTTGTCCAGCTTGGACCTCTTTATATATTTGGACTGTAGATATAAGATTAAATATTTGTCGAAGGATATGTCCGTTCTTTCCTAAGTAATATTTTCACTAAGGTTTTTTTCATGATTTGAACGGATTCTAAGACCGTTTTCGTAGCACTTCTCCATGAGATTATGACATATTGTAGTATTGAATGAAATCAATGTGAAATAAAATTGGCGTTTTTATTCATAAATGATCTCACCTAGATGCATATTGGGATGAGAGTCTTAACCCTTTTAGTCATACATATATTCGGTTTGTAAATCCCACTTCAATAGATGGTCAAAAGTTATACCTAGATATCGTGTGTTCATAACTCTCTTTAAAGGCTCACAGCTACAATTGCTAATGCATTGTGAGGAATGTATTTTAATATCAACATGTTCTGGTTCTCCGTTTTGGGTAAGCGAAAATGCTATGTAGCACGTTTTTTGGGCGTTTAGCGTGAGAAAGATGTAGTTTAGCCATTCCTTTAGTATACATAAACCATGATTAGCTTTGATCTCCGTTCCTGCTCACGAAGCATCCTCGAACAATAAGACAGTGTCATCAGCATAAGATATCATATTTCTTTGTATTGGCTGCTTATATATGTCCTTAATGTACAATAGAAAGATAACAGGTCCTAAAACATGAAACGCATGTTTCAAAGTTAGCAAGGTTATGCACACTCTTTAATCTCTTATCAACAGAAAATTTCAAATTTCTGAGAACAAGACTTTAATATTTAGGATGGTAATCCAGCCCACTATAGCTTGTAGCTCTCCTATTTCGATTAGTGTGCAAACTCACATATGTCAAACTGTTCCTGAATTAGTTAGTACTTGACCATTTTCCTAGTCAAATATTGTTGTAAGTACATATTAAGTTACTTCCGCAAGTATTAAGTTAGTTTTGTGTAAATCTTTCCTTGAATTTATTTCACTCGTATGTGCTGTGCTAACTAGTTTTAATATAGTTCTTAAGATATGAAGTTATCTGTTCTCGGACCCCCTCTAAATACGTGCCTGGTTTGGTTTTTATGTTTTTATAGTCTCAACTGAAGAGTGTTTTTATCGGTTTTTCTTTCAAGGGAAAAAAACTATTATTGTAGGAACTATATTCCTTTCCACTAAAATAGAATCAATTGACATCTACATACTTTTAATTTAACTTTGCAAATTTTTCTGGACCAATTTCGTTATAATTTCATTCCCATCTTTAAGTACATTTTAACATAATTTTTCTTCTGATCAAACCATTATTCATGCTAGTGCTATTCAAACCATGTTCGGGATCTTTTGGGCAGACTAAAGTGTTTCAAATTCAAATGAATTATAATTCAAACGTTTACAAGCGACTTATATTTAGTAATAATTATATTTGTCAACAAATATGTGAATTCTAAATCTACCGAAAGCTGTAAGTGAAATAAAGATTAAGTTGATTGACTTGAAGGAAAATGGATAAGTTTAAACCTGAAACCCAAGCAAGGAATTATAACGATACAAAATAAAAATGAAGTGAAAGGAATAAAGTAAAAGATAAAGACTTGAAATTACAAGAGAAGAATCAAATAGGTTACTCATAAGAGACCAAAATTGTCTGCAATAACACAGTCTTAAATAAAAACAAATTATTTAACATTTTTTATAATCATTTATTCAGCAAAAAATATTTTTTTTTTCAAAGTGTAAAACAGGATGACGCTACTATAGGATAACTGTTAGTATTATGAGAATGAAAATAAACTGTATTTCCTCGGCTTTCATTTTAATATTTAGTGTTATGTAGTAAAGCTTTTATACTGTTATTTCCAGAAGTGAGTAAATTAAATGTAGCTGTGTTATTTTAAATTATATCTCAAATACATATTTTAAGGATATATTGGTTTTTTGTCGAGTAAAGTAATATTTAAAAAAATAATAATTAAACAAAATTACAGAATTTTTCAATTAAGCAGTGTCATGGATATTCAAGCGAAAGATATCGTGGGCACAGAAGAATGACGTTCCTAGTGTTTTCAATACAAAAATTTGTGAGAAAGCATGTGGAGGATCATCATCACACTGTAATGAAACAAGAAAATAGATAGATATTTTTAAATTAAATTTATATTACATTAAAGTAAGTATGTATAAGCAATTTGAATTAAAAATTGAGCATTTTGCATGCAGTTTCAGTATTGAGCAGTGTAGCGATATTTCAGTTAAATTATAGTAAGACTAACAGTATGTATTTCAAACCACCAAATACGTTCGGTATAGGTTTAAAAGATGTTTTGTAATTGGTTTTGTAGTTTATTATCGGACTTGCGTTATTGTATGTGTAAGTAAGGGGTTGGTTATAACATTTTGATAATATTTACTCCAAGCTAGAATCGTTTTCCGATTCCGCTTTACGCTTCGCCCAGCCCATTCATTCTATAGTATTCATCACAGAAGTTTATTTTTTTTCAGTTTCTAATGTGTGGTCCTCGCACCGATTTATAAGTTTAGTATGTGCCGTGTTATACGTACAAAACATAAAATTTAGTATGGCTTCCCAAATATCGCGAAATTAGATTCGATTTTTTGTGTTGCTTGGATTTAACCTAATAAGATCAACAAAAAATTACATTCGCTTTAAAAAAAAATCGGTAGATATAATAAACCAAATTAGTAAATTATAGTTTAGTACAGCGAATGAGAAAAAATATAAAGAATAAATGAAGAGGTGAAAGCTCAACTGGCCACCAAATGGGTGAAATTTCAAGCTACGATTTAAATCAGCACAAACATCATGCAAATTAATAATTTTTTGATTAATTCATTATACTGTAAGTAATGTTCTGTTTGATCCTTTCGCATAGTTTTGATAATGGGCAATACCAAGCGTGTTATTCACTTGTGATTCGAACAAAATAACTTGAGCGTTACAATCATTTATATACCTACTACCAGAGAATTGTGTAGACGTTGGCTTAACTATAAATCATGTAGCGACAATCTAAAAATGTCGTGTTGGATAAAAAATATTGTCCCTAGTGACTTCAAAAGAAACGTCTGCGTATAGGCATGTGGCTGATCGTCATCTGTCTGTCAGGATTGGCTATTTTTACATTATTATTGCATAGCTTACACTTTAATATGTTTTAATTTTTTTTTTCAAAATTCAAGGTTCGTTTAGTGCAACTGTAAACTTAATTATAACGCGAAAGAAATATACTTACTTGCAATCTTCCTAAGACATTTATTAGAACACCGCCATCAAATGTGGGTTGGGAATCTACGGCTGTTATTATTCTATTTATTTTTTGAAATGTCAAACTCTGGAATGAAATGAAAAGAGAAATTTAGCTCGATTATATTAATTTGTAGTTTGCTTGTTTATAAAAAGGCTGTTACCTCGAGTTTTTCTAGAATTTTTGTTGCGCCCTGCAATTGTTGTCCCTCAAACGTCATAAAAGACTCGCCTCCCTGCTAAATAATTAAAAATGTTGTATGGTTTTTAATATGGTAATGCGTAATCTGTTTTTTTTTTAAATGGCTAAGAAAAGAATCTCAACTAGACATCAACTGAAGCCCTTGGTGGAATAAGGGGTCAACTCATTTTTGAAAAACATGAAAAGGCTTGACTTTTCTGACCTCTAACTGCTTTCGGAGAAAATTCAGCTAATGCAGTTAGCCCCTTATGATTTAATATTATCCTTAATCTATATAAATAAAAATGGATCGCTAAATGTGTTGATAACCGCAAAACTCGAGAACGGCTGGCCCAATTCGGCTTATTTTTTTCCAAACATTCCCTGAAGTCCGAGGAAGGTTCTTATGAAGAGAAAAATTGGAAAAATTGCCCGGAAAAAACGTAAAACAATATTGCTGCTATGCCTGATGAAGCAAGGCATTGCAGCAACATTGTTGGAAGGCGGTCGAACAGCCCATTCAGGGCTAAAATTGCCGTTAAATATGCAAAGCAGTGAAACTCCGAACTGCAACATTTCGAAGAACACAGCAATGGCAAAGGTTTTGCAGCAATGTAAACTGATAGTATGGGATGAATGCACGATGGCACATAAAAAGTCTTTGGAGGCATTAGACGAAACCATGCAAGATCTGCGGAACAATCAAAATCGATTTGGTGGTGCGATGATTTTCTTAGCTGGAGATTTTCGTCAAACATTGCCAGTGATTCCACGGTCAACGCCAGCTGATGAACTAAATGCATGTTTAAAGTCCTCCATTTTGTGGAAGCACGTCAAGATATTAAGCAAGAATATGCGTGTCGAGTTGCAAAATGATCGGTCTGGAGAAACATTTTCAAAACAACTCATTGACATTGGTAATGGCAAATTCCCTTTAGACATTTTGACTGGCTGGATAACCTTTCCTGATAATTTTTGTCAGATACTGAATCAAAAACCGTACTCATTCAAAAGGTGTTCTCCAACGTTGGTAAATATTACATAGATCATGTTTGGTTGAGCGAACGAGCAAATTTGGCTGCCAAAAACATGGATTTAAATGAATTAAATTTCATAATTCAAAATTAAATTGCCGGTGAATTGAGGACATGCAAATCAGTTGATGCCGCTATTAACCAAGATGATGTCGTCAGCTATCCACCCTATTTTTAAACTCGATGGATTTGCCAGGATTGCCACCTCTCAATCTTCAATTGAAGGTCGGATCGGTGGTCATAATGTTGCGAAATATCAACCAACCGCGTCTTTGTAACGGCACGAGGCTAGCGGTGAACAAATTAACGAACGTGATCGAAGCAACCATTATAAAGGGAAAATATAAAGGAGAGTATGTTTTGATACCACGCATCCCAACGATTCCGACCGACATACCATTTCAATTTAAACGACTTTCCAGTGCGGCAATAAATAACTAATCAAACTTATTAGAAACGTTACTGTACTAACTTTTATCTATATTTTTAACTAAGCCGGACTGAGCCACAGCAACGCGTGGCCGGGACAGCTAGTAATTTTAATAAAATCATAAAAAAATTGAATAAAATAATTTTAATCCAATAAGGCTTCAGAAAAATCAAATTTCGCATGTTGTTGGACAAATGAGTTGACCCCTTATTCCACCTAGGGCTTCAATTGAGCGTAATAATTAAAATATTCACATTCGAATTTCGTAAGACCACTTGAGACTGCTGCCTTTTTGAAAAAGCGCTTTTCCAAAGCGCTTTTTTCTCGTTGCTTTTTTTTCGTAGCAGTTTTTTTCTCGTTGCCGCTTTTTCTCTCGTTATCGCTATTCTTCTTGTTACCGCTTTTCAATAACGCATGCTTTTCGTTTAAAAGTTTTTTGATGTGCTTGCCATTTCTCGTTCTTTCATTCTGTCTGCTGGCTATGCTGCTGACGATGAGCATTAGAAAAACAACCAACAACAAAGTCCGTGTTGTCTTTGTTTTGCCGGGAGAGTAGTGTGATGGTGGATATACGGCTTATTTTTGCCGTCATACTACAACTTCGCCTGGTAACACAAAAATTAAGATGCGTTTCTATCTACGCCGTTTAACGTTGCTGATACGGGTGTCTCGTCACGTTATTGCCATCGTTGGTAGCATCTGCAACGAAACGCTCGACGCAACATTCGAAAGTATGAAGAAAAGCAGCAACGAGCAGCAAACGGCAAGGAAAGAAAAAGCGGCAACGAGAAAAAAAAGTGCTTACAAAAAAGCGGAAGGCGCTTCGTTTTCGTTGCGTTAGAAAAGCAGCTATTTTAAAGCGGTTTCCACTTTAAAACTCACCTCTACTTGAAACTAATGCGTAGTGAGCTCTTGCCTTGCAGTCTCTACTTCGTAAACGCATAGTTACAGAAATTTCAAAAACCAATACGATGGTTTGTCGTCGCAGATGAAAATCGTACGACTTATTAAAAATAAAATAGGGTACGAAAATTAGATTTACTCCGGGCTTTCTTTATTATACCTCTCAAATCCTTTTTGCTTCAATGGTGCTAAAGTAATAGACTAGTCCCAAATGTGTTAATTCTCGGTTCGATTAATATTGCCCGGACTGGTGAGAGAACTGAAAACTGGAAATTTACGATACGGGCAGGTCACCAGGAACTTTTAACTATTGACCTTCAATATATAGGGTGTTTCAGTAGGAACGCTCGAAATTTGTTAGGTTATAGCGGTCATGTTGTTAAAGCAACATCCGTCGAATTTGTTGTGAATTGTTCAGTAGTGTATGGTAAATCACGTTGAACAACGTGTGCAAATCATCAAATTTTATTTTCATAATCAGAGCTCCGTTCGGAAAACGTTCCGCGCATTGCGTGATTTTTAACGACGAGACCCATTTCTTGATGAATGGATGTGTGAACAACCAAAATTGTCGGATTTGGGACGATACCAATCCACACGAGATACACCAGCACCAAATGCATCCCGAGAAAGTCACTGTTTGGTGCGGATTTTGGTCTGGCAAAATCACCAGTCCGTACTTCTTCCAAAACGAAACTGGCATTGCCATAACCGTCAAACGATCGATGATAAGCAGCTTCTTCTGGCCTAAACTCAATGATATGGATACCGACGACATGTGGTTCCAACAGGACGGCTACGTGCCACACAGCGCATGTCACGAAGGACATTCTGCACGAGCGATTTCAGGGCATCGGAATCTCGCGCGGCGGCACCGTAAACTGGCCACCGTGATCGTGCGATTTAACGCCTTTAGACTTATTCCTTTAGGGCTATCTTAAATCGCAGGTCGATGCGTATAATCCGATATTTTTATACATTCTCTTTTTTCTTAAATTTTCGTAAAGGAGACACACCACACTGAATTCTTGTGTCCCGAAATAAGAAAGACACGGCCGTTACTGCGAAAAAAGCACGCAGGTTGCCATCTGAAAATGTAAAATGGAACAAGGTCATGTTAATCCACTAAACAAGCAATTAATAACAAATTTTGATTAGTGCAATGGCCAATAGTTTTTTTTAAAAAGAACGCTATTTTCCATTTGACTATGGTCTTCTGAATCACCGGCGAAGTGTGTCATAAGGTGGCCGCTTGGCTGCAATCAACGGACCAAGACCTGATAAAATGCTTAATGTAAACAAAATTTATAAAATCACTTATTATGTTTTTAAATTTGGCGCCACTATGAAGCAAGGACATATGTCCACAGCAATTCGATCCACACCGCCCTAGTTTCCATGCAATGTCCTGTTGTGGCCGTAAAGGTTATGTTCGGACACATTCTGTATGAAAACTCCCGAGTCGGCGGATTACGTTGTATTCGATTCCGTGCCTAAATCAAATTATCAAGAGAAAAAAAATTTTATTGCCTTACGCTATACAAGTTGATTAAATTCAGCCGCTGCGTTGGGTCGTCGAAAAGCGCGTAGTACTGCTGCACAAATCCTTTTCCAATTTCATCGTACTGTGGGTTTAGCGCCATATTTCTATTCTTTTCTCTTCACCAAATTCAAATCTAGCGATGAGCTTCGTCGAACAGCGAATATTCGAGCCTTTTGCTAACTTATAAATCACACAAAAATGCGTTACTTTCTTCCCCGCACTCACTTACACTTTCCGTTTTGTTTTAGTGTTTTTTGTACTGTATTACTTCATTTGCGAATCGCGAATTACCTCGCCGCTGTCACTCGCAATCGCAATGCGATTTCTACAGCGAATCTATCGATTCATACGTGCATGTTGTCGGCACTGCTTGACACTTTTCAGTTAGGCATTCACAATAGACGATTGCAGTGCGATGACGTCATTTCAGTTAATTTCAAATTCGGAGTGTTTTTAAAAATAAATAGCGGTTTGTATTTTTTCATTATTTCAACCTTCACGTCGGTCTATAGTTTTAATATTAATTTTAGCAAGTTTCGACGTCCGAGCAGTTTCTTGTGTGAAACTCTTCTGACGGTTCTATGGTAGCTTTCCCATGAAAAAATCCCATTCTCGTTAATAGGGCTATTCAATAGGGACACAACAATTTTGTATTTAAATAAAACAGAGTATAATTGAGATATCGGGCTGAAATTTATTCCAGGTATAGTACACAAGAATGAATTTAAGAATGGAAGTTTATCTCGTCCATATGACCACCGTGAGTATGTTTGCAGCGATCGATTGTTTGGACCTAATTTTGCACCACTCTTCCACACATATCGGCCGGAACGTTGGCAAATACACGATTACCGAACTTCTCCTTCAATAGAACAATTGTTTGACCAGCTGTGTGGCATGTGGCATCATCTTGTTGGAACTGGAACCAACTGGCCAAAACTAGTCTTTTTTTTTATAGCACCGAACTGAACTTAGGGGTCAACCTTTAATACTGTTATGTACAGTCCAGTCAGTATAGGATGGGGAGAAACACAAAAAAAAATTGATATGAAATTAAAAATATAAATAAATAAAACAAAAGAAAAATAGGATTAACAATCGGCGGATGTTACGTTTAAAAGACTGTAAGTCATATCCGCTAGAAAACACAGTCTAAGGCAATGCGTTCCACATTCTGGTTGCACGAGAAAGAAATGACTGTCTAAATTTCACTGTACGTAATTTTTGTGGCTCAACCGTATATTCGTGGGCGCGTAAAGCTGAACGAGTATTACGTGTGAACTGGACTAAAGAAGGTATAAGACGACTGATTTCATATCTGTAGTAAATGCTGACATTTCGACGATGTTCGAGGGAGTCAATAGTTGGAGCAATGGCATCGTCTCCAATAAGTCGGAACGCAAATATCTGAATACGGTCAAGCAAAGAGAGATACGTTTTGGGTGCTCCTGCACAGATATGTGAATTATACTCAAGTCGGGGCCTTATATATGCCTTGTAGATTTTTGCGAGGTCTGATGGTGTGAACAATTTCTTGCACCTTTGGATGAAACCTAGGCGCTTGGAGGCGTCAACATCTACATCATAAATGTGTTCCAACATGGCATGATAGCGAACTCCATTGACCGTAACATGGCATGATAGCGAACTCCATTGACCGTAACATGGCGATCACTTTCATTGACGAAAAAATACGGTCCAATCACACGTCACACCTCCAGCATGAAATCTACGCCACACGGTCACTTTTTGTGGATGCAATGAAGTCTCTTGAAGCACATGTGTGTTTGTTGCTGCCCAATAACGCATATTTTGCTTATTGACTACGCCAAAAAGGAGCTTCATCGCTGAAGATGATTTTTCGATGAAATTGAGGATTTTCTTCAAACTTTTCCAGAGCGCAATCGGAGAAGTTTCGGCGATTTAAATGATCGAGAGGCTTCAGTTATGGAGTCAATTTGATCTTGTAAGGGTGTAGGCGAAGATCTTTATGCCAAATTTGCCACAATGTGGACTGAGAGATTCCCAATTCCTGTGAACGTCGTGGAATCGACTGATTGATTTGGCTTATTTTCAACTGAAGTACGGCTGCTATATTTTAGGTACTTCGACCGGTACGTTCAATCACTGGCACAGGAACATTCAAAAGTGAATATGTTGACTCGAATTTATCCACTGTAGCACGCACAGCCTGCCTAGTGGGACGATTATTACGACCGAAAATTGGAGTAAACGCTCTCAAAGATGCGAATTTTCCAACATTGCTCGTTTGTTAACTTCACCACAAAAATACAAAATTGTTATCTACCTATTGAATAACTCTTAAAAATTCACAGAAAAGGCTGTAGTCTTAAATAGAACATATCAAATTCTCAAGTTGAGATCCGAAAAGATTGACGTAGGAGAATATTCTAGTACCTCTGGTTATATCGTGAAATTACATTACAACGAGTTACTTAAAAATTCACAGAAAAGTTCTTTTAAATTCTGCGTTCTAATATATTCCCGTTTGTTAAAGTTTGGTTGATGACTTCCTTTGTTGGTTCTTTATTGCGTGAATGTGTTATTGTTATCATTTCCTGTATGTTCAAATTTCCTTTGATCTTATGCAATTTTATGGTTATATGCAGCTTGGCACTTTTGTTCAACAGTCTTTCTAATTTGTTTATATTGTGCTTAAAACTGTCCTTAATGCTTGAGTCACATACAAAGTAGAATGATGGTGCATTTACACTCAGCGTTTGAGGCGAGCCTCTATCCCCACCAAAAAATCAACCAATCAGATGGCTCGTGGAGTCGCAAGAGTCTAACATTCTTCAACTTTTTCTCCGACGCACGCTTCCATATATGTACACACATACAATGAACTGTGGCAGCATGCACTTCGCAGCTCATCGTATTTCTGTCTTTTCGCACTTATAGGCAAGTTGTGCCGCAGAGGCATGTTGAGTGTAAATTGCTTTCAACACAGCAAAGAACACAGCCGACGAAAACCGGTTTAGAATGGTCTGATGGGGGTAGAGGCTCGCCTCGAGGCGAGCCTCAAGCGTGAGTGTAAACGCACCATGATGAGGCAGCGCGACGCAGCTTGACGCCGCCAATAAATAAGCAAGGCAGATAACTATTCACTGTCTGCGTCAGTTTGAGTTTTGAATAAATTTCAAACTTTCCAAAAAGCGTTCGTATTCGTTCATACGAAGCAGCGAACAATTAAAAACGATTTTTAAGCTAATTTTAATTCAGTCCGGTCATATCAAGTAACAATTCGATGTTTTAAAGATAAAAAAGTCACTTGTCGATTTCGAGGTTAACTACAGGCTACGGAAAAGTTCAGAGTTGACGAACATTTTTTGATGGCTGCGTAAGGCTGTCTTCGTCTACATTCGTTGTGACTACCACAATGGAAATACACCGCGCTCAACTTTTTGACAGCTAGTCAGCCTCGGACTGCGTTGCCGTTGTGACTTAGGGGTAATAAACCCAACCCAAGTTATTCCAGTGTGATGTACAGATGTACTCTGTTTTTAGTAATGCTAGATTTAATTTGCGAAGCCCAACGTGTTCGGTCGAACACTCGATTTCAAATCTGATGGTGTACTTTGGCTTTTTTGTTCCGTTTTTATTTTCCCAATCATTTTGTCACCACCTACTATACTAATTGATATTATTGTTATTGTTTCTTCTCCAATTTATTGTCGGTCACACAATGGACAGATTAACGACGTCGAGTTTATAACGACAAATATTCTAAATCATAACTCAAGTAAAAGTCCCAAAGAGCATTTTTCAGAAAAACAGTATATTTGTTGCAATATCTTTCCGGAAATCTTGTAGGAGACGCGGCACCGATATCTGTTTCTTATCTACGACATTTTAATTAAGAAATAAGAACAGAACTACAAGCTTATCCAAGCAGTTCAAAACGCAATCAATTTTAAGAAGCATGTATGAAATTCGAATACATCGAGCGCCTTAAACATTACTGCGACTATCGTCCGCATTTTCGGAAGTAGAGATCTGGATTAAAATAAGATTGAATTAACATCTCTATCTAAATAAATAAATACGCAGTGAGAGTAACTTAAGTTTGTGTATTAAGAAATTGGCCACCGGCAGTAGAAAGAAATTGAACCAATCGCGTGGCAAAATACGAGTAGAACAATATTTAAGCCTCGTCGGTCTGTTCAACGAATATGTGTTTGAAATGTGAAATTATTGTTTCGGTAGTTATTCTGTCTGTTGTCGGAAATTTTGCGTACCACGTCAATTATTTTGAATCAACAGATATAAGTGATAATATTATAAATTTTATCGAAAATATTCACTACAGTTCCAGCAATGTTGGATTGTGCTTAAGCCAGTTTTCGAGCATTGCAGACGGAATAGCAAAGGGAGAATCGTGGGCTCTACAATGTACGTGAAATGATATTAAATAACCGTTTTTCATTATACACTCGTATCTCGTACGAATATTATATGTAATTACAAAGTACACCAGAGAAACCTTATTCTAATAATAATAAATTGCCTATGCTGCGTAATTTCCATTTTCTAGAACTTTTTTCCTTTCAATGCTCATTTTAATCGTAGACACCTATTTTGAGATCGACAGAATTTCACAAAACACATGGGTGATGTAATTTCATAAAATTTCCTCCAATTCCAGTAAGAAATGTTCGTAACTGTATTATTATATAATGAGAACTAATTAAATTAAATATCACTCTGTACTTACTAACGTTTCAGTTTTATAAAAATTTCAATTAATTTTTCAAGAAAAACTATTAGCCTTTTTTTTTTTTGAAAAGAATCGAACAATTTCTAGTCCGTCGAGTCGATTTTGAACTAGCGATCAATGGGAAGCGAGAAGAAGTTAGAAAAAATTGTATCTTTAGTTTCTATTCCTAGTATGTAGTCCCTTCTGGGGCAAAGGAAAGAACAGAGAACTAGGCACTTTTCTGTTTCAAAAATATATAAGTACATGGCTAGGTGACATTCGCACCACGCCTTCAGTTGCAATGTCCTTACAGGTGATGAATTTAAATTCTTCTCCGATTGCTATACGATCCCATTAGGAAAATAAGGTCACTGTCAATGCTTCTAATAGAATCTTTCTTAGAACACATATAATAAGCTCATTGCCCACGAGTAGGTGGAATTTTAATAAGTACGACCTTAGCACTAGTAGAACAAACCGCCTAGTTACTGTGGTATTAAGAAATGATTCGTCACGGAATCAGGAAATAAATCGAAAAATCTTACAGTATAATTTTTTTAGTTAAACTCGAACACACTGTCCGTCTAGAAAAAGGAAATTAAAAAGGCATAGTGTGGTTTCAAAGGTAGGAAATTTGAAAAACTACCATTTGAGCTACTGTTGATCATGTGAACGATACTCTTTCAAAAATTTATTATCGATGATTTTTGTAGTAGCTTAATAGCTTTACTTTACGTTTCAGTTTTCGACGCCTGGGGCAAGCTTCCGTCCGGTATCATATGGGGAAATACCGTAAATTATGGGAATTATGACGAATGCCTGCATATTGCTCAGCAGGTGAAAGATGGCAAAGAAATGATCCATGGACAATATTGTCTGGCAAATATTCCGCTGTGGAGTCTTTCACCAACGGTTTCTGCGCCAGGATATCTCACGATCGGAGTATGTGTTCCCGATTCCTGTGACGTTGACGATCTGCAAAAATTATTTACGAGCCGGTCAGATCCTAGCGTCAATCGCACCGGAAATGAAGAAATTTTCAAAAAAGAGTTGTGCACACGACACGAAAGTCCGATCTTTAACGCTTTGGATATTGCAGCTATGTAAGTAGTCGTCGTATCTGACTCGTATCTGAAAACTTATATTAAATATTTTTAGTGTAATATTTTCATTAATTGGATTGATAATGCTGGCAAGTACCGTTTATGAATTTTGTATGGAACAATTGAATCGTGCGTTTCCGAATTGTATTATTGAATAAAGTTAGTTGCTGAATAGATGGTTAATTTCCAGGTGACAAGAATAAGATTTGGATAACTTTTTCAGTGATAACAAATGGAAGAAAACTGTTTAAAGTGGAGAAAAAAAAATCCCCGGATATCATCGAATGCCTGTATGGTATCAGGTGCCTGTCGATTATTTGGATTATATCTGCCAATGCCTACTCCATGCGCTTATTTCAACCGTTATTTTTCGTCCATGCAACAGTTGTGGTTGATACATTTTTCTTATTGAGCGGTTTCTTGGTATCTTGGCGGGTTTTTAAGGAGCTAAACCGGTGGTAAGAGAAATAAGTTGATAATTGTTCGAGTTTCTAAACATTTTAATCAATTTATTTGCAGGGGATCGCTTAACATCCCTGTAATGTATTTCCATCGATATTGGCGCCTTTTTCCCATTCTTGCTGCAACCATTTTATTTTCGATGAGCTTATTTCAATATATTGGAGAAGGGCCCTTATGGAAAGTGGAATTGCAGGCTCTTGTTCCTTGTCGGCAGTATTGGTGGACTGCTCTCCTCCATGTGCAAAATTATGTAAATTTAGAAAATATGGTAAGTAATAATTGTGATGCAAGAGGATCTGAGTGCTGAAAAAAGGTGAGCTGTTCCTACTATGTCTTCCATTTTGGTATCCAAATTTGACTGACACTATACAAAAATAGTAGAGGCCAGAAAAATATGAACTCAATTTCTACAGTAAGCCTGAAAGTCAAGAATAGTTGTGCTAAATTTCATGGGAAACCACCACTTGTTCTAATTTTATACCACAATTATTGGGATTGGTGGAATATACGTGTGGCAAGTGCCCCTTCTTGCCACCCTCTAAGGGCGCACTTGCCGAACGCCCCAAAATCCCGTGGTGTTATTAGTAAGCTCATGTTCAACCGCATCACTTTATGTTACAATTATCACATGATGTGGATAGGTAGGTAGGTACGCGTGGCTGCTCGTGAGAACACGGATAAACTTAGACCTGAAAAGGTCCGTTGTGTTACCACAGGATCATCGAATCTGGACTCGTCAAACCATTTAGAGCTTGCAATGAAGCGTTGGATTCTCACGACCTCCGTTGCGGCAAGGTCACTAAGACTGTTGAAGAGGTAAACTCCAAGATTAGCTTTCCTTCTAGCGAATAGGGCTGGACAGGTTCAGAGAATATGAAGGACTGTCTCCTCCTTCTCCTCATTCAGGCAGCTTCTACAGAAGTCGTTTGAAAAGAGGCTGAGTCTTTTAGCATGCCGACCTATAAGACAGGTCAGGACAGCAACTGAGGTGCTGATATTCGTCATTTTGAGCAAAGTCAGCTTTTCAGACCGTTTTGTATCCAGCTTACTTAACATTATTTTTGTCTTTTACTACTTGGGTTGAGTTCTTGTCGTAATACAAAAGCACGTATAAATGTGATATTAGTAATATTAATGTTCAATCTTTGTCGACCTCTTTTCAGTGCATCGGACACAGTTGGTATCTGTCTGTCGATACGCAACTTTACTTCTTGTCACCTCTAATTTTACTGCCCTTGTGGAAATGGGGTATCAAATTCATTTGGGTAATTCCGTTGATGATCATTGCATCCATGGCTGCAGTGTATGTTGAATTTCTTGAAGATAATCACAAAATTGATGGCGCAAGCTCTGGGTAGGTAGTCAATAAAGGAACCTTATTTTCACATATTTAAACACATATTTTTTTTATATAAATCGGCTGCATTCGAGGTACGAGTACTATGGAACTCACCAGCGAGCAGGGCCGTGGCTAGTGGGTGTTCTACTTGCCTACGGGCTATTTGCAATCCGGGGACATCGGCTTCAAGTTTCCAAGGTACTCTTTATAAAATTGCATTAATAGGGTCTTGGAGAATTCAACAACACCAACAATTGCTACTTCAGTATGTGAAACTTGGTGGATGGATTGCTAGCATTCTTGTCTTCAGTGCCGTTTTATTCGGCTTTCAAAGAGCGGAGCAACGTGATGGAAGTCCTTCAGTGATCGAAAGAGCCTTGTACGTAGCGATGAGTCGTGTGGCGTGGTCTGTTGCAGTGACCTGGCTAATTTTTGCCTGCACTCAAGGATTTGGCGGAGTTGTGAATACATTTTTATCCTTGGGCGTCTGGCAGCCGATAAGCCGCCTGTCCTACGCATTGTACCTTAATCATATACTAGTTTACATTTACGCGAACGGTGTCATCAAGACAAATTCATATTTTTCCGATTTCGACAACGTGAGTAGTGTTTTCCAGCTAACAATCCATTTAATATTGGCATTGTCTTTCATAGGTTCAATTCTTTTGGGGCAATTTTGGTGTGGTGTTCACAGTTTCCTTTGGTCTGGTTTTGGCTATTGAGTCGCCTTTTATTGCACTTGAGGACTTATTTTACTATAGAAAAAAGGATGCCGAAATTTCTCTGGCTGTTTAACCAACGCTTCGAGAAATAACGGAAGAAACAAATCCGAAGCGTGATAACGAGGTACGATGTACATGAAAATGGAACCATCTTTATTTGTTTTTACAGTTTCTGGACCACTACAACGTCAATTTTGTTGCTCAATTTGAACAAAGTACACAGATTCATAAAAGATACATTTTACATTAAACAAATTTGGCAAATAAATATTTATTATTCAATTCATCATCATCTGTGGCGCGACAGCCCAAGTCGGGCCCTGGCCTCCTGAAGTCGTCGCCTCCAATCGTCTCGATCCAAAGACCGCGTCCTCCAGCTCAGTGGCGGATCCAGACGTTGCTGGGGGGGAGGGGGGGTTGGGGGTGTCAAATTGCTTTGTTTGATCAAGTTCTGTGGGAATTTAGCTACATACATCTACTGTGAAAAACTAGTGAAATTGAATTCTTTAAGGTCTTCTATTAAAACCATTGTGTCATCATTGCATCATCTTTGGGCCGCAACTTTGGATATCGCTTTTATTAATAATTGTAATAATTACGATAAAGGAAAGTACATTTGAAAGGGAAAGCAGATACAATACGATATTGATTATTGATGATGGACTACCGAAATATTAAAATTTTCAACGGTGAAGCTGTATGGAATAACATTGTTTTAAATGTGCTTCGCATTGCACCGCAGAACTATAGTAAATGCTAATTACACAGTTCACATTGCAGTGGAGTAAAAAAAATCGGAGAACGGTTGAAGTATGTATATTGAGGAAATCCGGAATTGCTCATGGAGGGGGTGGTCGCCCCCTCCCCCCTTGTATCCGCCAATGCTCCAGCTGCTAATTTTTAAGATGGCTTTGCTATTTCATCATCCGAGTCTTCCCATCGCTTGCGTGGTTTGCCTACTGGCCAGTGTGACCGTTTTGATATTTCTCAGGGTAGCAAATTTGGGTAGCAAACCTTAGCTTGGGTAGCAAAAATATTTTCTAATACTTCTTTTAATTAAATGGAACTAGTTACGTCATTACATGCTTATCTGTTACTCATAACACTGTATATCCACTACAAATTAAAAATGTTTAAAGAAAAAACAATATTTTAAAGTGTGAACATTTATTTAGGAAAATCAAAATTCACACAAAATGGTCATTTTGCCCTTCGCTCGAAAGAGTGATAGATTCGAAAAAGATGCTTAATTCGATTGCGATTATGTATGCGGTATGCGCTACCACTATACCATATTTCTCAGTACAATAATATTAGACAGCTATCGATGGTACGCGATTTCGAATGCAAGACCAGAGGCGTGCATGAATTATACATTTGAGTCGTCCAGTTGCAAAACCAGCCATACGTCTATTTTTTTGATTTTAAGGTTTCGGTATCCCTGGATTCGTCTCGTCTCAGGCTACAATTTGAAAATTAAATTGAGCTTAAAAACCAGTCCTAAACCTTTAAAAATTAGGTTTGAAAAACCCAGTAAGGTGCAAAAACAGCCATATTTCTTTGAGTTTGGTTTTAAAAGCTGACCTATATTATCAGTTGCAAAACCAGCCATATTTTTACTTAACACAATGATGACGTCACAAGTTTGGGTGCAAAACCAGACATATATTTTCTTATTTTTCTTGATACAACACTGTTTTAGACTATTTTCAACTATTTTAAGAGACTTTTTTGTTATAGTTTGGTAATGGTAGTATCCCTGAGTCTTATAAAATCGAACAGCTGATAGTTGATATAACCATGCACAATCATTGATTTGAGTTTTTTCCGTGTTTCGGTTGTGTTTTAACGTTGTGAAAATGGAGGATGAAAATGTTGAATTTATTATTTTACAGACAGATGAACAGTTTTTAGTGATAATCAGGTCAATGAACAACAAGAAATAGAACATCAGCTCGAGGAACAACAAGGAATAGATCATGAGGTCGAGGAACAACAAGGAATTCAAGAAACTACAAAGTTCAGGAAAAGAAAACGTCAACCGAAAGAATGGAAGAGAAGCATTGCAAAGCAATACCGCTAGAGTTGCGAAACCAGTCATATTTGCATTTCGGGTGCAAAACCAGCCATATCTAGATTTAAAACTATAATATCTTATCAATTTAATAAGGATAATATCAAAGCTTTTGCAAGCCAACAAAGCATATTTTTTGTGATTTTTTTTAAAAAAAAGCATAAGGATATTTTGCCTAGAAGCTGCATAATCAGTTTTTGCCATTTTGCCATTTGTTTCTGAAACAAATATGGCTGGTTTTGCAACTGGAAGACTCATTTGATAGTCAAAGTATCATATTTTTGGCGTACACTAGTTTTATAACGGCTAATTTTACCAGGGTAGCAAATTTAGACATGTAGTAACATAGTAGCAAAAAATTGTCAATAGTAGCATTTTGCTACCTTCGTAGCACTTGTGGTCACACTGCTACTGGCCTGTTACCACTCGCTTTGCCTTTAAGAGCACGCTTGGGGATTCTTCTGTCTTCCATCCGCTCTACATGGCCAGCCCACTGCAGTTTACGTAGTTTGATGAACATTGACGATTCTGGTTCCTTGAAGAGTGTTGTATCATGTGTCATGGTTGGTATCTTATTCGCCAGTCCGTTCCTTCCTTTACGGGTCCAACAATTTTTCGGAGGACCTTTCTTTCGAATGTGTTAACTGCTTTTTCGGAAGTTCGCGTTAATGTCCACGTTTCGCTACCATAACAGAGCGCAGGTCGTAAAATAGTTTTATATATTCGCAGCTTATTGTTCCTGTGCACTTTCTTGGATTTCATTATTGGAAGTACCGAATAATACGTTTTAGTTGCTAGCATGATCCGTCGTTTGATTTCGTCCGTTTCGTTGCCGTCTTTTGCTAGATTAGCCCCAAGATATATGACAAATTATACTCCGCAATTGTTACATTCTGTTTGATTGGCGTTCTGTTTCTTGTTTGCGTCATTATTTTTGTTTTACTTTCGTTTATGCGTAACCCGACTTCTTTTGCGGCGAAGTCAAGAATGACAAATACCTCCTTAGCACTAGGGAAGGATCTTACGAGGATGTTTATATCGACAGCGTATGCTACTAGTTGGGTGGACTTGAATAGTAGTGTCCCATTAGTGTCGACTGGGATTTTTCGGATGACATACTCTAGTGCCAGGTTGAAAAGAATGGGGGCTAGACCATCTCCCTGCTTTAAACCACATTCCGTTCGAAAGCTGGTTGTGGAATCGGTTTGTATTATTACTTGACTCAGTGTTCGTCATGTGAGTCTCGTTAGTCGAACTAATTTTGGTGGAATTCCAAAATCAAGCATGATTTGGTACAGTACCCTCCTGTCGATACTGTCATATGCTTGTTTAAAATCTACGAAGATTTGGTGCACATCTGTGTTATATTCCCAGAATTTTTCAAGCACCTGTTTCACCGAGAATATCTGGTCTGTTGTAGATCGTCCGGTTCTGAATCCACCTTGGTATTCGCCAATTGTTTCGTTAGCATAGGGCTTAAGACGACGTTCAATTATTTTTCTCCGTTTATTATACAATTACTTTGATCTTATTCGAGTTGAATCTATGTTGTATGCATTAAATAAAGAATAAACAAGAGCAGAACCACATTTTTATATTATTGCAGACAGAGGGTGTAGTGAAACCATCTGGATCATTTTGATAATTATCTGCGCCTCGAAACAAAATGGGTTAATCAATAATGAGGTGCTCCAGTAATCAATTTGTCGAGGTTAATGTATGTAGCATGAATATTTTTTAAAATAAACCAAAGAGAGTTTAGCACCGGCCTGGAAGGAGATAAGGCCACTTGGATTTCGTGTACGCACTTACCCACTTAAACGCACTGCACGCACTTAAACACTGCGAACGACGTTGCGACCAAATCATGAAAACCGTTCCTTAAATTCGGCATTATCCGAAGTGTTGTATTTATTTGCGGGTATCCGTGATACCCGATTTAAACACAGTGGTGAATCCCCAAGGTACTTAGGGACCTATGTCGAAGGTTTTTCTCCGGCACTTCATTTCTGAGTGCCAACGGTGGAGACTGGTGGGACGTGGCTTCTCATAAATGATGGGCCGACAAGTCCGTTTAGGAACCTGTAAAAATAGAAATTGGATTAAGGTTCCGTACCTAAATAATAAGTGACTTCTTGTTTTTTGGTTAAAAAAATACTTTTATTATTATTGTTTCGGGTGCGTATATAAAAAGACTGAGGCTTACAACTAGCTAACACTAAACTTATATATTAAAAAAAAGTGCCGACTGACACGGAACTGAGGCTTGTGTTCCGCTTTGGGAAAATAATCAGTTACATGTCATTCGGCAAAACGTTGCTGACATTGGATTCCGGGTCTTGGACTCGGTCGCACATTGCGTGATGAAATCTGAAATCCCAAACAATTGGCTTTGACTTCGACGAGCAATATGAACCGGTGCTTAAGTCCAAGTCCGTAAGTCAGCAGTATTACTTAAAATTTCCATTTCCAGTAAGTCAGTAAACAAAACGAATTGCTTACATTAATTATTACGATACTGACCTACCGGCAATGCGGATACGAGGAGTAACCCAAGCATCTGGATTAGATAAGGGAATAGGGATGCTGCTACAATGCTGGGTACAACAGAAGAAAATGAGCAGTGTAAAGTGTATTCATAGTCAATTCGGATAAATTTCTTAGTAGTTTTATAAAACAATTTACAAACGACTTAGTGCTGCTATCTGTCGTCCACCGACATTTTAGGCTTAAAGTGTTCTGTACTAAATCATTGCCAGATCTCTCAAATACCGTTTAGTATACATCCAGGCGCAGTTCTTTTCTCAAAAACTAATATTGTGGCTTTAAATTTAGAATATGCAGTGTTTTTGGCATTAAAACTCTATGGGAATTGTTTTTAATTGAAAAACGCACAAGTCAATTGCTTCCGGCAAAGTAGCAGTTAAAGATTTCAATTAGCAGCAACAATTTAACAAGTGCTGCAACCTTTTTTTGGTCTGCCGTGAATTACTAAGCACACAAATGGCTACTCAATCAAATTGGCGGAATTAAGAACGATGCCTTTCATTCAAAAAGCACTTCGAAGTCACTTTTATCAAATATTATTTGCATTTTTTCCGTCAAGTAGACGACTTTTTCGCAAATTTAGTACTGCCTAATTAAGAACGTACGTGGCATTACCAAACAGTCGTACTAAACTTACTGCGCGCCATCTCTTATATTCAGTCAGCTTCCACACAATCAGCCAATCATAAACGTGGATTTCGGTCACATGTACGCGGCTGGCCAATCAAAACGACCGCCACTGAAGAATTGTCGCGGACATTTTCCTTTATGACAAGCGTAGAAAAAGTTTTTCACATCAACATAAAGCCGCCATTTTGATAAATCTCGAGTCTCGGGCGAGTTGTGAATTTTCGGCTGCAAAGACACAGAAAATTTTCACTTTTCTGGCATCTTTTTCGTACATAATAAATATTTAAATGGTGTTTGAATTGTGTGCAAAAGTGTTTTGAAAAAACTCCCTTCAAAAATGGTTCATTGAAATTTTTTTTTGGGCAAAAATTAGAAACGTTTTGTGCCGCGGAGGAGTCGTCGAGTCGCGGAGTCGGGTCGCTCGACAGAGAAATTTTTTTTTCGTCTTTTCGGACAATTTTTTTTTTTTATTTTTGTGTGTTCCCGAATATTTCGCTCACCGCAGTCGTTGTCGGATCGGTGGAAAGGCGCTCGCTCATTGTGTGCAGCCGCGGTGTTCGTCGTCGTCGCTGTTTGCAAGTTTTTTCCTCCGACTAGTGGAGACGAAAAAAAAAAAATTAAAAAAAAAATATTTCAATAAGAAAATCGTCGCGTACGGACTCCGAGGCTGCTACGGACAGCATCCGAAAAAACTGACTCAATTTCGGGATGTGCCGCGCGACTCCGGAAAATTTTATCCACTCGCCAAGAAACGAAAAAAGCCCACTTTTTCAGGATAAGCGGGTCCGCGTATTTATTTCTTCGTGTTTCACGTAATGGTGGAAAAAATGATTTTTCGTCTGCGTTCTGGTCTAAAGTTTCAGATGCAAACAGAAAATTTTCCCAAAATCGAATTCTCGTCGCTTGGTAAACTTGCGGGCAAAAATCTCGCCGATAGCAAAAAAGTAAATTAATTTTGTGGCGGCAAACGGCCGAAATATTGTGCAGATTCGCTGCTCCCGCTCGGTCAAATTTGTTTTGTAAGTTTTTGTATCGAAAATTGGCCGCCAAATTTCTAATAGGGGCCCCCACCGGAAAAAATCTTAACGGTGACACTCCTCCGCTCGCACAGTCCGGGTCAAAAAATTCTTATCGTTTTAATATTTTGGCTAAAAGTCGGTTTTTTAATTGACAGAACTTGAGCAGCCCGTGGCGGTCCTGACATCCTTCCGGAAAAAGTGCAAAAAAGTGAGGTCCTCGACAAAGTTACCCGAGTGTTTTTCTGTCGTGCGACGAAGAAAATGTTGTGTTGTGAATTGACGCAGAAAATCAACACCGGACAGCCGCCAGACGCCCTCACGAAGGACCTACACCTTTTTATCTCAAAAATGAACTACAAACGGCAAAAATATATATAATAGACTCGAACGAGCCGCGAGTGTCTCCGGCGATGTGCCCCGATTTTGTTCTGTGATGTGAGCTCCTGATCCGGAAAAAAACAAAAAAAAGTGTTGAACAGTTCGGTTTTTAAAAGAAATAACTATCTATTAAAAGAAAGACAATTTATGTGCAATGTGATGCTGTGCAAAAACTCTCCGACCAATGGAACAACAGTCGTCGCATCGTGTCCTTCAACGCAAGCTCCTTGCGGAGCTCCAGCAGCCGCTCTAAACGCTACCGTCGACGTTGCAGGCGAGCTGCTACTCCGCACGCCACTACTTATTCGCCGATGCACCCAAAATGCATCTAGCACCTTGCATTTCACTACAGGTCTTAAGAACTCGTAAAAAACCCATCCACAAGCGAAAATGTTGCGTGAAAACATAGATTAAACGCACTAGTAACTAAACGGAAGCCTGCTCGAAGTCCTCGTTTCGAAAATTACCGGAGGCAATATTCCGCGCAGCCACTTCAAGACTGCGATTTTTTTGATGTGCATCAAGTTTCGGTGTATACGCTTTTGTTTTTTTTTCGATGTTTTTTTTTTTCTCTAATCAACAAAAACCGAAAAAATTTATACAAAGGAATTAAAAATTTGAATTTTAAAAAGGACGAGTTTTAAGCCCATAACAATAAAAAAAACCACAGAACCAAGGACAAAAAATCGATAGGAGAAAGTCGCCTAAAAATAAAAGAAAATTTGTGTGAAACCGTTTTTCGCATTATTATTTAATAACAATAAAAGAGACCTAGAACAATAAAGACGACGGCGTCAAGATAGTAAAGGTCACAAGCATACTCCCATCACGATGGCGGATCATATGGACGAGCCGCCACAAAAGCGAATGAAGTACCAACAGGCTGCGGGTGTTAGTGACCAAGGTACAACCTGCATGTTACCTTTTCCAACACAAAAACTCTTTCAAAACCAATCGAAACAAACAACAGGTGTTTTCAAATTCTTTTACATTTTATTTATTACCAATATAAAATTCATTAAATTATTGATGTTGAGAAAGTCGGATTTGTTTACTAATTTCTGTTATTTTTTCTATCTCTCGGCACGCAACGCTGCTTTAGATGTCCTTTCGAATTATGACATCCTCGGATTGGAAGAGAACCTGCCCGATGAATTGGTCTACGATCAACCGGTGGGAAATAAACAAGGAGGTCCAGGCGGACCGCAGCTCAATGGAGAGGATCCGGGAGTATCGAATGTTTCGCTGAGGCAAATGCAGATGCATCATCTACTGCAACAACAGCAGCAGCAACAACAACAACAACAGGTGTTTATCTATTTAACTAAAATATGTATTTGGAAAAATAATTTTATTTTTCGCTTTGAGTTCGCTCCTTGGCTTGGCAAGAAAAACCGAAAAACGTTTAGGACTAGCGCAGACTACGGTCAATTTAGTTGGTCAACTTTTTAATTGGATCGGGATACGCACAATCTTTTCTGCCTGATTAAATTTATATGTGTGTATCTACACAGCATTTAATCTACTCGGGCGATAGTTACAGTATATTTTCAGATAATTATCTGCCTGCCAAATGGGCACTAGATATTCGTATCGTAACATTTTTAGCGACAGAATCTTGAGATTAACCGTAAAATTTTATGTAGTTCTGGAATTTATAGTACAATTTTTAAAAATACAAGTGTAATCTCTCATCCAGTCATTCGGCACCTAATGTCTAATGCCCCGAAAACATGTTGGGCCAACCAATGCAAATGCAGTCAAGCGCCAACATGTGGACATTCCACTTGTGCGCGTTGGCTATCACTTCTCGACCCTGGTGCGACTTCGCCGCTGTGTCGGTCTTTTGACCACAAGTCAAAGGGTTTAACACTGTAGTTTCAATTAATAACTGAAGCTTACGAACCACGACCAACGTGTGGACGGCAACACTCTCGCACGCTGGCGTTGGCCTACTTTTGTCCGACTTCGCGCTGACCTACGTTGGCCCCAACATGTATTTTGGGCATATAGGAAAAAATTCCGTCCTAGTTCGATTTAGCCAATCACGATGTCGCTTTTTTGTCTACTCACGCGGAAAGGACTGTTAGTGATTTTGCGAAAACGATTGATTCCGCAACAGAAAGTGCCACAGAAAATATAGACGTGATTGATTCACGTTAGATTCTACCTATTTCTTTTTCTCTTTCATTGTTTTTATATCTTATAAAATCTTGCTTAATTCTTTTTCTTTTTACTGTTTTCAGGGTAATAAAAATTCCCTTCCAACAAATGTCCTTAACATGGGGCAACTAGGAAATAAAAATGTTAACTTGCAGTCGCCACCGAATTTGCAGGGCAATATGTCCGCAAATATGGGAGTGGGAGGAATGGTTAACTCCATGCCAATGTCCATATCAAATAATGGTACGCAAACACTCAGTTCCATGCAAAGTAAGTACTACAAAAATCATTATGTATTAGACGGGATTGATATAAAAATACGTGTCTTAAATATCGCGCTTAAAAATCTTTTATCCTAAAACACATAAAAATCTCGCAAACATCTCGTATATCTCGCGGTTTTTGCAAATGTATTTCCTTATATTTTTAGGTATTTACATAATCGTCGGTCCAATGTTTATTTGTTCAAAAAACCGTTACACGTCAATTAAATCAATTTGTTAAAACGGGAGTATATGCCTATGTTTCCTTGTCACTCGTAATATAAAATATAATGTCCAATGAAATGGCCAATCAAATTAAATAGCTGGTCGGGATTAAGTAACGGAAAGCTGGAAATAGTTGTAATCGCTTTAGATTAGATCTAATGTGAATATCCTGAACCACTGGTCGAAGTGAGCATTCGCTGCGCCACCATTTTGAAGAATCCGCAAAATTATTAGACTTTTTTTTAGTTTGTTTGCATAGCTGCCAAGCCTTACCGGTATAGTCACTACAGAAAAATTGTAGAACGTAAAATCTGCATCGATTGAGAACATTTAAAATTAATTAAGTAGAACCCTCAACATCGATCTTCAAAAATGGCCCATTTTTTGCTCTAAATAACTTCAATGCGGCTTATCCTATAAAAACTTAACTTTCACATTTGCGTCAGATATATTATTTGGCTTCAAACCTTAAAATTTGTAATGAAGAGATCCTTTTTAACCCATTAGATATCATTTTTCGAGACATGAATCCCCTTAATTTAGAAGTGTTTTTTGCCGATCGACATACCACTTAATTCAATTTAAGATCTGAGATCCATTCTACGATGCGAATTTTGCGTCTTTTTCAAGATGACGACGAAAACTAAACTCGGTTAGCGGCTCAAACTCAGTGTTCACATTAAATCTAAATAAAGCGATTACTATAATTTTTAGCTTTAATCTAATTATTCCCGACCATTGTCTATTTGTCAACTAATTCTGACCTTTAAAAAAACATACCGCTGTCCCTCCCGATCGACTGCAAGCTAATCGTATGATACTGTAGATGAAATACTGAACTCCGATTTATCTTGTAGTTGGTAATAAAGTAGGATAAGGAGTGCGCATGTAGTTTGCTCTTTATTAAGGACTCTCATTTTGGTGCTACTCGAAAGTAAAAGACAATAACTTCAGTGTACAATTTCATATCTGGCGCTTGATAGATCACCGAAAGTAAAATATTAATTTTTTAAGGACTTTCACATGTGAGGTGCAGGAAGGACTCACTTGATTTCTAGCATATATTTATCTTTTTACCGGGAACCATTTTAAAACGAATGTGAATTTCGAGCACATCCACATTGTACGTCGTTGGTGGTTCTTGATGCTCCAATGAGCACAACGTCGAAGCGAGGTTCTCACTGACAAATGTGATGCTGTTGTTCATACCGCAGGCTCTACATAGAATTTATTATTTTTTTATCTCTATCTTATTATTTAGCTTTCTTGGTTTATATGCGTTGGAAGTTGAATTCTGTTCAGTATAATTTAAATTTTATTGCCAAAATAAAAGCATTGACCACTACTACGTCAAGAAAGTGATGGAAAATTCTGGGCCACCACTTCCAGTTCTTTTATCGAGGTCGTAATATTTTTTTAACTGGTCGAAATATATAAATTAACACTAAAGGTACTGTCTGGCTGGAACTGCCGACCGTCGCGGTCAGCAGTAACTGCCGGCAGTAGACTACTGCTTCAGGCAAAAACCAGCTGTCCTGTCTTTTTCCGACTGCTCGGCAGTTGACGGACGTGATGTCATCGACTCGGGCGCGCGACTGCTGATACTTGACTGCTCCGTGATCAGTGCAGCAGTCGCGTTACCAGGAAGATAAAATTTGGTTTTTGTATATAGGATTACAAGTAGAGTATATTGAAAGTAACATTTTTGAGGGCGGTGAGTGGAGCATGGACGTATGGAGATAGCCATTTTTCACAAAATTGAATTTTTATATCTCAAGAACCGTACCAGATATGATCTTAGAAATTTTACAGGAGTTAGGCCTAGTAGACTTCTGGCAGGGAAAACAATTTGGAGTCATGGTGAAGTGGCTGACCGTGGGAGTGGGTGGAACGAAAAGATTCCTGATTTTTATTTCTCGAAAATCGCAAATCATATTTATTTATTTAATTAATGTTCCTTTATTATAAATAATAGAGGACATTCTTCGTTCGGCCATGCACTAGAAGGCAATTGGCGCTTCGTTTACATCTTACTTTAACATATTTCGATTGTTTTATTTCCGCCTAAATCTATCCAACTTATACCATTTATTACTATTCTTGTTTCTTCATTATTATGCGGCGGTAGTTAGAGCTTGTCTCTGATATTCAGGTGGTCTAGGAGTTGAAAGAGAACACTAGGTTCAGAAGTGGAGAGGAGTTCTTCGATTGGCGGATTATTTCGAAAGAAATCCGCTGTTCTGATGCAATACACAATTAAATGTTCTATTGTTAATTCTTCCTGGCATATTAAACATCCTGGCTGTGGAGATTTTATAATTATGTTTTCATGGGTAAGCCTGGTGTGGCCAAGCCTTAACCTTGCTATTGATACCGAAGCTTGTCTGCTGATATCTGGGTCGTAGGTTGGCGTGCGTATGGTGGTCAAGTGTTTTGCCAAGAATGTTCTATTTTGTTCCCAACTCGTTTTTTGTTTTCGGCTCAGCTCCATTCTGGTCATTCTTTTCATAAACGCGGCGAATTGTGGTATAATTTCTGTTTCGTGTGCGCTTACTATTTTCTTTGCCGCTTCGTCTGCTAGCTCATTATCTCTTATGCCCGAGTGTCCTGACATCCAGAAAACTCGTGTACCGGCCGGGTTTCCCACTATTAAATCCCTTATTTCCTTATAGATTGGTTCCTTGGTGCTTGGATTGTTAATTGACTCTGTTGCTGCTCTCGAATAAGTGAAGATAACTGTTGGCACCTTATCATTTTTCGCACGTATTACGGCCTGTTGTATGGCGTACACTTCGGCTTCGTATGAGCTCGTATCAGGATGCAACTTATACTGTATCACGCTCTCAAGGCCTCCCTGGGATTGACATTTAGCGAAAACGGCAGCTGTGGTTTGCTGCCATGTTTTCGAGCCGTCTATGTAAAGAAGATTGTGTGATTAAGTCCGCTATATGTTGAAGGTGAAACTGCTGGTATTCAAGCGCTGATGTATTATTTTTTCTTGGGTAATGATTGTTATTGGCGATCATTGTAGGTAGTGGGAAACTGTGCGATGCTCTTTCCATACACAAAGGCAAGGCGTTGGATATAGGTAGACCTAGCCTGACTAGCGTTTCACAAGCCTTCCAAAGAGCTGAGCGGAAGTTGTTGCAATCATCCTCCGTAGTCATGAGATTCATCATAGTGTTCACGGTACTTGGTGTGGTTGTCTTGGGTCTAGGTGATTTTTTGCCGCAAGGTTTATCTGTGCCTTTGCTATAAGATCCCTGATACTTTCACATCCTGATTCTACTATCATGGATTCTATTGGTGTTGTGCGATATGCTCCTAAGGCAACTCGTAATATTTTGTTTGCACATACTTCAATTCGTTTAATGTTTGTGTTGGTTGTGTTGCCATATATGGTCAGGCCGTACCCGATGTGACCTCGTATTAATGTTTTTGCTATTTCGAGGAGAGCGTGTGTGGATGCTCCCCGGTTCCTTGCTGCTAGCATTTTAATTAAGTTAGCGATTTTCCCCAGAGTTATTATGATTTTCTCAACCTGATCATTCCACTTTAACTTTCGTTGGAATTTAATTCCGAGTTTTTATTACCGGTTTGGCCGTGATATCGCTCGTTGCACACTAGGGTTATGTTTCCTCGAAAACGAAATTAGCTCTGCTTTTTCGAAGAGCAACTTAGCTCCAGTTTTCCCGCACCAAGTGTCTACAGTCGTCTGTACAAGTCGTCTAAGTTCTTGTTGATTGTTGCCACAACAATGTCATCTGCGTAGCAATATACCCGAATTCCACGTATATCAGTTAATGCCTGGATTAGAAAGTGTGTGTATACGTTGAATAGGTGGGGCGATAATGGAGAACTTTGAGGTAAGGCGCTATCGATTTGGTATGTAGTTGAGAGAAACCCATTAGCCCTAACTGTAAGGGAGCGGTTGGAAAGAAAGTCGTCAATAAGTCGGATAAAGCAAATATCTATACCCCAGACAAGAAGTTGCTTGGTGATGACCCTATCAAAAGCTTTTTCCAGATCTAAGGAGAGCACCGCAAATCATAGGCAGCTAAAAATTACGAAATTTGTTACACTGAAAATATGTTAACTTTTGCTTGCAGTGTAAGATTTAACACAAAAGTTGAGTTAAATGCCCGCACTGAAATGAAGTTCACTTCCAACTATTCGGAAAAGTGCAACTTTGCTCCGAAAAGTGATGCCCAAATAACTCCATTTTTCTTAGAGTGTAGATCCTAGAAAAATAAAATTGTTGATAGAGGCAGCAAGGTACGTAGGTAGGTGGGGTGGTTTTTTATATTTCAAAAACGGCTTACACTAGAAAGTTGAAACTTCGTAAGTATATGTAGAAGTACTACAGGAGTAATTAAAGCCGAAAAAAGTTAGAATTATATTGGCGTACCGAGCTGGAGTAAAAAAAAATTCCGTGAAAAGGGTTTTTCATACATTTTCATGAATTTCATTATATCTTTTAGACATGTCGAGTTATCAAATTTATTTTACTTCTGTGGGCTCCTTATATAAGCACCTAAAAACATTTTTTAACATTTGTCGATGATATTCAACCCCTAAGGGGGTGAAAAGTGGTTGTGTACATTTTCACGAATTCCGATATATTTCTTAGGTCTCATTAGACGATATATCGAATTCACTTTCATTTATAGAGATTTTAAATATAAACAGGAAAAACCGATTTAAGCATCGATATTAAACCCCTTGGGGTGTAAGGTATTGTTCAAGTTTTCACGAATTCCGAAAATCTTATAGGTTTAATAGGATCGAATTCGCTTTTACTTCTATTGAATCTTCTATTGAAAACAAATACGTAAATAAATAAAAAATTTCCAGCAGTCTGTGGGCAACTTTTTTATTTTTGGGTAGAACTTCAATCCGCAAGTGACCGTTTATTAAGCTTTCAAAAAATCCTTCACTAGTTCGAGTTTGGAATATACCAATACGCTCATGTCTTTTTAGGAACATCATAATTTCCTCCTCCTATTGTTCCTCTTCAAACAAAAAATCCAAAGTGGCGTCGTTATCCATTCTCCGACCTCGCAGCGTGTTAATTTAAGGCTAAAAACAATCTGATCGCGGCAGTTGGCCGTTGCGGTGAGCAGTTTCAGCGAGAATGCGAAGCAGTCGCGGTTGGCAGTTACATCTGACCGCGACGGTCGGCAGTTCCAGCCAGACAGTACAGTAGCACATATACCACCTGTTTCTAAAGTAAATAGCTGCTTACGCGTTCAACAACAAATTCAATATATTCTTTATAATGATTGTATATTGAATGCAATAAAAATCCGTGAAGCTGATATTGTCGCAATTTGTTCAAATCGCCAATAAAAATAAAAAAAAATATGCACTTTTCTTACTTAAAACCGCCGTACTCTTTCCATGAACTAAGAGCCACTCGTTTCTTATACATGCATACCTAGATCTTTTTTTCTATAGAAAAGTGTTCGAGGAACGAACTTAGCCTTACCTTGAGTTGTCGTGCAAACGGACGGACAGCAAATGGATTTAGGGTTTTTGGCCAGAACTGAACAAAAAATAGTATATAACTGTTTTTTCGTCCGGGACGGGTTCTATGTGTTACAAACTTTTCGGGATTAAACTTATAATACTCTATGATTCCATCTAGAGTATAAAAATCCTAACATAATCCCAATACCCGCCCAAGCGAACAAGTTTGTAAGGTTGAAGCTTTGTGATTATGAGCAGTTCATTCATTTCAATGCGTGTATAAACCACTGATGAATGTTAAAAGTTATGTCTTACAAGGAGCTATTCTAGTCACAAAATTAACTTTCCAAAAATGTTCACTGGATCGGAACAACCGATGTTACATTTCGACTTTGACCGCGTCCCGGATTTTGAACGAAAAATGTAGATCATATATACCCCCTCTTTAACCGCTTCTCGATTTTTGTCCCGAAAATGATAGTTTCATCCAGGGTATTTGTAGATTTTTGAAGTTTGCTATCGTGTACTCTTATGTTTCTCGCAGTTGGGTTCTGACCCATGAACACAAGCGGTCCATTCCAAAGTAGACGACTGATTTTATATTTGACATTTTTTCTAACAATATTACCCCTTGAATCTCTGATCAAAATTTCCTCTCGAGCCTCCTTACTTAACACTCTTCCACCGACTGCCCGTTTTCCCATTTAGCGTATCGCTCATCTTTCTGCCACCGCTACCTCTCCAGTGTAAAGTTTATTTATTTCCTGTTGACTTGTTGCTGTACATTACCATTACCTTTCAAATGATTTTTTCGCTTAGTGGAAAATTACTGATTTCAGAGCCTTCAAACATATATGTATCTGCTCAGCTGATGCTGAGCGGAGTACATTTCCGTTTACGTTTCTGGAGAAGCGATACCAGTGGAAAATGAATCTTACGTTGCTAGCCGGGTTATTGTCTTTTCAGAGAGGCTCCCGAACTCCAGTATAAGCAAGAAGCAAAAAGACAGTGCTTTGTAATAGAAAAGTAAAAACAAGTATTCCTTAAAATTTTATGATGAACAATAAATTATTCTAATTATCTTGAAACTGCAACCTAATTTTTAAATTTCACTAACGCTATCGGAATCAGTGTTACAAAATTCATATAGAATCATACCTTACACCAAGGAAGTGTTCAAAAAGTAGGAAGTACTTTATTTATTATTCCTCTAATCGATTGTTTTAGATTTTCCCGGTGATAACTATTGAATACGTAACACTGTAATTGAAAGATCGTCATCAAAATGGTCTATTAAACAAATAAGTATTGGGCCGTCGATATATGCACAATTTACACACACCTAAATTCAGTTAAGAGTAACCAAAGTTCAAAAGTACACATAGCTGTAATGATAAAATGTTAGCGCCCAGGATCGCGATTTGTGGCGGAGCATTCTTGCTTCCCTATGGGCTATGCCCTAAGCGAGGTCACAAGAACTAAAAAACGATGACTAAACGGATAGTTAAACTCGATTACCAAAACAAAATTAAAATTATAAGAATAATGTCCTAAAGAACAGTTATTAAAATTTTTGTTTTAATAACATACAAATATACTTAATTATTTTTTAATAATAACTTTTTGGGATGACAAGATTTTAATGCGCGATAGAAAAAACTATATTTCATGTCCCTACCCACTTTGGTTATAAAGGACCTGTTCCAATAACTTGTGAAGGACGTATTCCAATAGTTTGCTTCGTCTACGTCTATGTTGACGTCATGTAGGTGTATTGCTATTATACTACTTTAGAAAAAAATTTGCCAACAGACTGGGTGCAATTTTATTATTTTTTGGGTAGAAGTCCGAAACGAATGCTGAGATGCATAGGTTACTATGCGACTGCCAAACTAAAGAATATCCAGGAGGTTATTTGAAACGTTATTTTTTAGGTTGTCAGTCGCATAGTAACCTACACCGCAACTCAGTTTAAACGTGTTCCCGATTTCTACCCGAAAAATAATAAAGTTTCACCCAGGCTGTTGGCAGATTTTTTCTAGAGTAGTATAATAGCAATACACCTACATGACATCAACATAGACGTAGACGAAGCAAACCATTGGAATTCGTCCTTCATAAGTTTGGTAATGAAATATAGATATGAATCCTAGCAATACTAATAGCGCACATATTTTAACCGTACAATTAATTAGACATTTCATTTGAAATTTGCAAAGGTATGAATAGCATCGCGCAAGGAAATGTTGGTAACATGATTATTACGAACAGTAATATGGGCATGGGTGGCGCGATGTCATCGAGTGGCTTAGTATCAAATACTTTGAAACAACAGATCGGTACCGCGTCGCTCTTAGGAGTACAATCAGGCCAAGTAAATCAAGGTCTGCATCATGGATCTCATCAAGTAGGTTTACAAAACGGTCCATTAATGGGCGTCGCTGTTGGTCGGTTAGTTGGCCAGCAACACATAGTTCGAGGATCGAATCCGCACATATTGGGTAGCGGTCCTCGCATGCAAACTCCGATTGGTAAGTACTATTTAAAAATATTCGTAAGCGCAGTATAAAAATGTTGTTTAATTGATAAAAAGGTCAAATAAATAATATGGGTCCGAATGGTCCATACGGATACGGGAACCCGAATCAACAGGCTATGAATGTGAATCCGGGAGGGCCACAACAACCGATGCTCGTCAACTCAATTTCTCAGCAGCGAGTACCGCCGAATATAGTCATGCAGGGAAATCGACCGGGGGGCCCCATCGGTAGCAACATTGGTCTAGGCGGGATTGGAAGTGATAGTGGAATACAGGGTCAAACACAGCCCCCGACGCAATCGCCAGTTCAGCCTCAATCTGGCGCACAAGCGGGGACCCAGCCTCGCCCCCAAACAACTGTACAACAGAATCCGAGTACTTTACAGCAACAGCAAAACCCTGGTACAGCCCAACAGCCATCGAATCCTGGTGTAGCTGCCGATAAAAAGAAGCAAATACAACAACAGTTGATGTTATTGTTACATGCTCACAAATGCACTCGTCGTGAAAGTGAGAACTTGAACAGTTCAATGAAGTGTTCGGTGCTGCATTGCAAAACTATGAAAGACGTTTTGAGCCATATGGCTAATTGCAAAGCAAACAAAGATTGTGATTACGCGCATTGTATTTCATCTCGACAAATTTTACTGCATTGGAAAAATTGTAGTCGAAACGATTGTGGAATCTGTTTACCATTCAGACAGACTGATAAATATCGCGCACCAGTTTCAAACGCTAACAATTCTGGAAGTGCTCCCTCTGGGTCGCAGCAGCAGCAGCAACAACAGCAGCAGCAAGTCGGAGGAAACGTAAATATAGCGAGCAGCACAATTACTGGAGCCCCATCGCCTGCAGGGCTCAGCGTAAAACAAAACCAAGAGTTGGCACAAATGCAGCAACAACAACAACAACAACAACAGCAGCAGCAACAACAGCAGCAGCAGCAGCAGCAACAACAACAACAACAACAACAGCAGCAGCAGCAGCAACAACAACAAAATGCTGTTCAAAACCAAGAAATCCGACGTTTCGAAGCACTACAAGGAATGCAAGGAGGCACAGTATCATCCGCTCCAAGTATTCTTCCAGCGAATTCCGGTGCACCACAAGTCGCGCAAGGCATGAGAATGTCCGGGCCCACGGTTCGGGTTATTGTTCCTAATCAAGGAGTGCCACAGAATTCGAATCAAGTCTTGTCAAATAACATTTTAATGGGAACAGATATGCCGGGAAATTCCATATCGCCAATTGTTGGCGGTGGCAATCATATTGTACCGATTGGAAATCAGCAAGGACCACAATCCGGAATGCCGAATCAACAGTCGGCCGTCGGACCACAACCAAATCAGCAATCACAACAACCAAACATTCCACAGTCGGCTAGTGTTCAAATGTTTAATGCAAATAGTGTAGAGAGTGCTGCGAAGGTATTGGCACTGAATGCACCAGGTCATATGAAAATGGGAGGGTTGCCAACCGGGCAATTATCTTCTGTCACATCTTCAGGAAATACAAAAGATTGGCATAACACAGTAACACCTGACTTGAGAAATCATCTGGTACATAAGCTCGTGCAAGCGATTTTTCCAACGTCCGATCAAGCGACTATGATGGACAAGCGAATGCACAATTTGGTATCTTACGCGGAAAAAGTAGAGCGCGATATGTATGAAATGGCGAATTCGAGATCGGAATACTATCACCTATTGGCTGAAAAAATTTACAAAATTCAAAAGGAGCTAGACGAGAAGCGGCAAAAACGAAAAGAGCAGCAAATGCTGTTGCAGCAACAGCAAGGGACCGCATGTGGACCTTCGCCACAATTAACTGGACATCAGCAAATGCGACCGGTCGGACAGCCAGGAGGTATGGTTAGTCCGATGGGTGGTAGCCAAGCGTTAGGTTCCAGTAATCCATTAGGTTCTGTGATGCAACGAGCTGCGGGAATAATTGGGCAAGGCACACAGCAAAGCATGCGGAGTCATTCACCGGGAATGGTAAATGTCGGTATGCAGCAGAATCGCATGCAATTCAATCCAAACCAGCAAACGGGTTTGGGCAATCTAGTTGTTTGTCCACCCGGTCCCAGTCCTAATAACAGTTCTCAACAGAATTTAGTTGTGCAAAATCCAGTCCTGTCACCATTTACAGGACAAACGATGTCCAGCAACTCAAATTTAACACCTCCAACGAGTGTTGCGGCTCAATTTATGAACGCTAACGGGCCAAGTGCAGGACTCTCTCAACAATCCATAGCACAACAGAACCAATTTAATGACGTGATGAAGGCGCGATTGGCCGGCCTCACAGCTGCAAATCAGCAACAACAACAAACTCCTAGTCAGGTTGTTTCATCGGGACAGAATGTCGTTCCGAATCAAGCACCGTCTCCGTTTAATTCTGCCGGACAGATACAAAATAGTTCCAACAATGCATTTAATACGATGTCAAGGAATAACAATCTACCACCAACGCCCACAAGTCTTGATGCATTAGGCAGCGTGAGCAGTGCTTCAATGGTGCCTGTAGCTAGTCCTTCGCCAATTCTTTCGTCAAATGGTCCAATTCCCGTCACCACGCCTAATCCTCCAAGCGTGTCGTCCCTTCTACAGCCGAAAATTGAACCGCTATCGCCGTCGTTGATGGCGTCGCCGTCGCAAACTACTACCACTCACGTGACACAATCAATGACACCAAATCATGGACAAGGCGGTTCGATGGGAAAAGGAGGCGGCAGCTCGAATTCCGTTGTATCCCTGCCTACAAGCCGTCCGTCTTCCAGTAGTAATTTATCATCACAAATGGCCGCCTTAGAAGCTGCAGCTCGCGATCGAGACGAAAATACTCCATCGCCTGAAATGGGCGGTGGAGCCCAAAAGGGCAAGTTGGATTCAATTAAGCAAGAAGATGATTGTAAGAAAGAATCTGATGACGGAGAGAACGGACAACTAGATAATTCAACAGGCGGAAAGAATGTCAATAATGAAATTATGAGTAATATGAAGTCTGAAATAAAGTCTGAACCAATGGACATTGAAAGTGGCGGAATGGGAAATAATATGGACGGATCCATGGATATCAAGGAGGAGATGAAAATCAAAGACGAACCCCTGTCTCCGTCGCAACAATGCGATAGTAAAATTGGAATAAAGACAGAAGTGAAACCTGTAGTTCCAGAGCCGATAACGCCGAATGCTTTAGATAAAAAGAAGAAATGTCGTAAGTTATTATTTTCGTTAAAAGATTTCACAGTTATTTTATCTCTTTCTTTTTTTTTATAGTATTCAAACCTGAAGAACTACGTCATGCCCTAATGCCTACACTAGAAAAATTAATTCGTCAAGATCCAGAATCTTTGCCTTTTAAATCACCTGTTGATCCGCAGGCATTGGGCATTCCCGATTACTTCGAAATAGTTAAAAAGCCAATGGATTTAAGCACCATACGACATAAACTAAATTCGGGTCAATATGCTGATCCATGGGAGTACGTGGATGATGTTTGGCTAATGTTCGATAACGCTTGGCTTTATAATCGAAAGACTTCAAGAGTTTATCGATATTGTACGAAGGTATGGATAAGAGTCGAAGTCCCATTCGTAAGCTAGACGGAAATGATTATAATGTCTTTTTGTTTCGTTTCACAGCTTTCAGAAGTATTCGAGCAGGAAATCGATCCGGTGATGAATATGCTGGGCTACTGCTGTGGTAGAAAATATACCTTTAATCCTCAGGTCCTTTGTTGTTTTGGGAAGCAACTATGTACAATTCCGAGAGATGCTAAATATTATAGTTATCAAAACAGGTAATTTTTAAATTAAATATTTAATACAATGGCGGCATAGCAATTATTTGTCTGTTTATACGTTTCGTTTGGTAGTAATATTATTTATTTAATTGAGAGCAAGTACAGTGGTCCTACCTAAAGAAATCTGAGCCATGCCATTATTCAATGCAATAAAAAAAAATCTGATTCTACGTTTGTGTTTTGCAACGAAAGCCTCCAACAAATGTTATGAATAGTTTGGTTAATTTTTGTCGAAGCAATTTATTCTCTTTTACTCTTGATTAGAAGAATAATTTTTTTCCCCTGAAATTCTATAAACTTTCACCAACCGAATGGCGTTTTTCGAAAATATCATCAATATTTTTCCGTCTTAAGTTTTCTGTGTTCGGTCTTAAGATCCAGAAAGAAAGTCTCGAACATAAGTGAAATTGACGTACGTGAATTGTTATTACCTTCATTTCAGACTTTATTTCCCTTAATTTAGTACTTACCATTTCCATTTTTATTTTTCATATATTTAATACAATTTCATTTTACCTGCTTACGCTTTGTCCTCGTGCCTCCTTATGTAACACACTACCTTCTGCTATGTATTGACAAATAATTGACATTATTATTAAATGACAAAAAATAGTTTAAAAACGTATGGTTTGGTTTCCAATAGATACACTTTTTGCCAAAAATGTTTCAACGATATTCCTGGTGATACAGTCACTCTTGGAGATGATCCCTTACAATCCCAAACGTAAGTATTTTGCATTAATTATTTTTGAATAACTGGATTGATGATGATTTTTTTAGGCAAATCAAAAAAGATCAATTCAAAGAAATGAAAAATGATCATTTAGAGTTAGAACCGTTTGTCGATTGTTTAGATTGCGGTCGTAAGCAACATCAAATTTGTGTATTATATCTGGACAATATTTGTCAGGGTGGCTATTTTTGTGATAATTGTCTTAAAAAGAAAAACGTTAAGCGGAAAGACAACAAGTTCAATGCGAAACGATTGCCGACAACTAAGTTGGGTATTTACATTGAGACGCGAGTAAATAATTTCTTGAAGAAAAAAGAAGCCGGTGCTGGCGAAGTTCATATTCGCGTAGTCTCGAGTTCCGATAAAACTGTCGAAGTGAAGCAAGGAATGCGAAGACGTTTCGTAGAAAATAAAGAATTTCCATCAGATTTTCCATATCGAGCGAAAGCTCTATTCGCTTTTGAAGAAGTTGATGGTGTTGATGTTTGCTTTTTCGGCATGCACGTTCAGGAGTATGGTTCTGAATGTCCCGCTCCGAATACAAGGCGAGTGTACATTGCCTATTTAGATTCCGTACATTTCTTCCGACCACGACAATTCCGTACTGCAGTTTACCATGAAATTCTCCTGGGCTACATGGATTATGTAAAACAATTAGGATACACAATGGCCCACATATGGGCTTGTCCACCGTCAGAAGGCGATGATTACATTTTCCATTGCCATCCGTCCGATCAGAAGATTCCCAAACCGAAACGTCTACAAGAATGGTACAAGAAAATGCTAGATAAGGGGATGATAGAACGTACAATTCAGGATTACAAAGACATTTTGAAACAAGCGATGGAGGATAAATTGGCATCAGCCGCCGAGCTACCGTATTTCGAAGGGGATTTTTGGCCGAACGTACTCGAAGAAAGTATTAAAGAACTGGATCAAGAAGAGGAAGAGAAGCGAAAGCAAGCTGAAGCTGCTGAGGCTGCGGCTAACGCGGTAAATGTCATAAAACCCCACGATCGTGTCAATGGCAAATGCTCACAATTTTTTTTTTATTCTCAGATGTTCTCCATGAATGATGACAACGAAGCGAGCTGTGATGGAAAGAAAAAAGGACAGAAGAAGGCAAAGAAATCGAATAAGTCGAAAGCGGCGCAGCGAAAGAACAACAAAAAATCGAGTGAACAACAAACTGGAAATGATTTGAGCACAAAAATATACGCGACTATGGAAAAACATAAGGAAGTGTTTTTTGTTATACGACTGCATTCAGCTCAATCAGCTGCCAGTTTAGCGGTTAGTCGTCGATGGTCTTATGGACTTAATTGAAACTCATTATTTTTCTTTTATTAAATTTAATTTTATGTTTATAGCCTATTCAAGATCCGGATCCGCCAATGAATTGCGATCTCATGGATGGCCGAGATGCATTTTTGACGATGGCACGTGATAAGCATTATGAATTCTCGTCTCTGCGTCGTGCGCAGTTCAGTACACTTTGTATGTTATATGAGTTACATAACCAAGGCCAGGACAAATTTGTATACACTTGCAACAACTGTAAAACTCCAGTTGAAACCCGTTACCACTGCACTGTCTGTGATGTAAGTTTTTTTTATAAAAAGTTGACTTTCGCTTCGAAAATAATTTTCTTTTATTACGTTTGACAGGATTTCGATCTATGTACTATTTGTAAGGATAAAGTGGGTCATCCACATAAGATGGAAAAATTAGGTTTCGATTTAGACGATGGTTCCTCACCTGCCGATATGAAGCAAGCAAATCCACAAGAGGCACGAAAGCAATCAATCCAAAGGTGTATTCAGTCGCTGGTACATGCGTGTCAATGTCGGGATGCAAATTGTCGATTGCCGTCGTGTCAGAAGATGAAACGTGTCGTTACCCATACGAAGAATTGCAAACGGAAAACGAATGGGGGATGTCCGATTTGCAAGCAACTTATTGCCTTGTGCTGTTATCATGCTAAACATTGTCAAGAAGCTAAGTGCCCAGTACCGTTTTGTCCGAATATTAAACATAAACTGAAACAACAGCAACTGCAGCAGAGGTATGACGTAGATTTTTAGAATTTTTATAACTGTAAACTAATTAATTTATTTGCAGACTTCAACAAGCGCAGTTGCTTCGACGTCGTATGGCTGTTATGAATACCACACGGACTGTTGCTCCGCCAAGTCAAGGTCTTCCGACGAGTGGTGTGCCAGCTTTGCCTCTTGTACCCGTTGGACCAAACTCTGGAGCAGGAGGAATGAGTCCCTCAGCGGTCCCATCGCCTGTTTCATCCATTGGTGGTATGACAAGTCCACATCAGGCAGGCATTGGACATAAACCTGGAACGCAGACGCCTCCTGCAAACGTTTTGCAAGTTGTGAAACAAGTAAAAATTTATAAATTTCTTAAAATAATTGTTTTTATAAAACATAATTTGATTCATAAAAAGGTACAAGAGGAAGCAGCTCGCCAACAAGTACCGCATGGTGGCGGGTTCGGTAAAGTCACACCTACTGGACCACAGATGGCTCCTCCTACTATGCAACGGCAACTTATTCCTAATCAGCAACAATCAACTCGTCTCCCTATGGGTGTAATAGATACAAGTGGATGTAATATCGGCAATATGTTGATGGACCAGTGGGGAAACCGATATCCTAACAATACGAATCAAGCAGCTGGTTTGCGTCCGCCTAATCAAAGTCAAATGATGCAACCGAATACAATGCAACAACAGGTAAGTAATGGACAGACTTTTGTCTTTATCCATTGTAACACTAGGTGACAAATATAATTTTTTAGTATAATAATATTTCAAGTTCATTGTTACTTTTACAATTCTATTGTTATGACTTTATCCAGAGCAGAGTAGAACAGTACTCAACGATCAAGATATGAAGCATTAAACGAATTTATGAATTATTGTATGAAATTTAGTAAAGACCAACCGATGAAAACAGAATCGTTATCAGTTTGTCTCCATCTAAATACACTAACTAAGCTAAGCTTGTCCTTGAAAGAATACTGGAGCAGTAATTGTTGTTTTCGGTAAAATTTCTCTAGGGTAGCGACTCTGCTTTGTATAAAGTCACAAAAACCAAATCGTCAGAGCAGCTTTTAACGTGTAATTTTTTTTTACATAGCCGGGTATGATGAATGTTGTAAGCGCGGGTTCCAATCAGATCATGTGTGGAATGAGACCAACCGGCCAAGCACCAATGGCACCAAACTTAAATCAACAGCAAATCTCGCAAATAGTGCAGAAAATTAAAAACAGCAATTCCGCTGAGACAACTCAGATTTTGCAAGTGCTTAAATCTCAACCGTTATTAATGGCGGCTATAATTAAACAACGACAGCAAAGTCAAAATGCCGGTGCAGCAAATCAAGGTCAGCAGCAGCAACAACAACAACAGCAGCAGCAGCAGCAGCAACAACAACAACAACAACAACAACAACAGCAGCAGCAGCAACAACAACAACAACAGGGTCATTTGCCACATATGATCGGACAACCACAGCAACAACAAAACCAAGCCGTGCTACCAAATCAAGCTGCTCATAATCGAATGCCTATGCAAAATGCAATGATGAGCCAGTGTGGATCTAATTTACAACAACAGCAACAACAACAGCAGCAGCAGCAACAAGGCGTAAGTACAATTTTTGTTTATTAAATCAAATTTCTTCGCCTCTCTGGGTATTGGGCAATAGGCTAACAACCAATCTCCGGAAATAATCGGACGAAGTGACGACCGCAATGTCTCAAATTTGGCCGGAGAACTATAAAAGAGGTCAAAGCCCGAACTATTCTGTTTATTTTCAAATGAAATTCTGATTCTTAGCGTTGAATCATTTTTGTAATTAATCTCTAATATCTTGCAAGATTTTTTTATTGTACCATCTTTACGTACATGACTATAATTTAATAATCGATTAGATAGATCAAATCCATATTATATCTTTAAGTATTTTGCATTTCTCGATTTCTCACACATGACTTTAAAATAACTTAAAGGGCTAAATATATTTATTTTAATGTTTAAGTATTATTTTATAGTAACTATGGGTAAAGAAAGGGAGACTTTGGTAGCGCAGTGCGCTAAGTGCGCTACTCTACAAAGACCGAGGTAGTGGGTTAATTTTCCGTGGTTTAAGTACAAACATTATATTTGAAGCAGTAATAGTACCCAGGATACTGTTTCCGCTCTATTCTCCAGAAGGGAATGGTTCATATAGGAAGTGAAAATGAAGAGAAAAAGTGCTTAAAAAACTTTTTCGTCACCCAGATAATAAGTATACTGCAAACTAGGGTTGTTTGATTTCGATTCGATTATTTTTACTAAATAATTTTATCAATCGATATGAGTGATGTTTATTAATCGACATAATCGATTAGTTAACGTTAATTAATCGAACAAATTTCAACAGTAAGAAGATTCGATGTTCGACAGATTTGGCAATATTTTACTACGAGATTAGCTGCAACAGAAAAAAATTGTGCATTCATGAAGAGATCCAGCAAAACACGTTTGGTAATAACAACCCAGCAAGCAAAACTTCGTTGAAAAAATTGCTTGCTATGTCAAATTATAGGAATTATTTTACTCCTGCTGTTTCTTCCGGTCTCAAATTTGGAACTGAATCGGCAACTCTAGCTAAAAGTAAATACATCTACTTATTTTTATGCATCTTACATCTACTTACCTACTTACTGGATACGTCTAGGTGTATGTTTTTTTTAGAGGTATAGTATTTCTTTTTTGAAAAAAAGACATACATAATTTACCAAATGGCAAAATTTTTTTAATATTGAAAGGATTATTTTATGGCATTTCATTTTTAAAATCAATTTTGGGCATATGACCACCGCGACTGTGTCTAATGAACACCATCCGATCAGTCAAATTTTTGATCACTTTTTCGAGCATTTCTGGCCTTATCTCATCAATAACCCGTCGAATGTTGGCTTCTAAATGTTAAATCGTTGCTGGCTGATCAGCATAGATTGATGTATCCTCACAAAAAGTAATCCAATGGTGTCAAATCACACGATCTAGGCGGCCAATGACAGGTCTAGTTTTTGAGATGATTTTTTCACCAAATGTCTCTTGCAATAAAGTCACGGTTGCACCGTCATGTTGGAACCAATTCATCCTTAGATTGTTGGCATTGATGTATGGAACGAAAAAATTGCGAATCATTTCCCTGTAGCGAGCACCATTGACCGTAATGTTGACCATATAATTGACGAAGCGATCTGTGAGTTTGCCGTATAGAACGCAAATTTCGAAAATAAATTTGCACAATTTGTAAACGTTGTACTGGTCCTTTGCATGATCATTTTTCCAGTCAAATTTAATGCACTTATCCTATTTGACCGTATTGTGAATGTAACGTCACGTCACTTCGATGCCGATTCGACATCGACGCCTGAAAAAGCGATTGTGAATGTCGATTGTCATCGACAGTTGTCACTTTGATCGTCATTTTCCGTCGATGAGGTTCCAGTCCGTGACGCTTGAAAAAAATTAACGTCGATGCAAAAATGAAATGATTGTAAATGAAAGCATTCACATGAGCTTAAATTCACGATTTACAGCTGACACATACATATCAATATGGAAATGCTAATGAGTCACTTCGATGCGGTTACACAATCGGTTTTTTTCGATCGACGTGACACGTTGAATCGGCATCGAAGTGACGTGACGTGACATTCACAATACGGTCAATTATATTGTGTCAATTATCAACGGAATCCACTGTACCAAAATCAAGAAGAAAAGCATGTTAGTGATAACTATTCATTGAAAGGACATTATTGTTGAAGACCGTAAATTACAAAAACTCGATGATGAATTTAGACTGTTAAATAATTATTTGCAACAATAATTCTAATGTAGAAGAAGATATAGAAGTGTTTTGGCAAGATCTTTCCTGTGTCCATACAGGTGATCAGAAGGCTTTTGTAACATTATGTTAATTAATTAATATCTTGACCTTTCCACATTCATTCGCAAATGTAGAACGTGTTATTTCATAACCAAAGCCATGAACTTATTTGGAAATTTAACAGACATTTAGCTCCACATATAAGACAGTGAGGAGAAGATAGAAAAATTCTTCATATAAACATTAATATGCACAATTTAATATCTTTTCTATGTACATTTACCGCTATATGTACGACAATCCCAATGTTAAACGTATAATGAACCTAGATATTTCAAGTCAAATCTAGGGTTACTGTATACACACTCACACCAAAACAGCCTCTAAGAGGGGTTTGGCAGATGCGTACCAAGGTGAAAACCCAGTAAATTTAAATTTTTTCCATGTTTATGGGATTTCACTTTATAAACATTCGAAATGATTGACTTTTCGCTACAAAATTGTAAATTTCCATAGAAGAAATGAAAGAAATAGGGAAATTTACCATTGAAAACCACAATTTCGCGCACACACACTTCCATATAAAAGAAAAACACGTACTAGAATTGTGGAAGGGAACCGACAGCTGTTTTTCCGACTCTTCACATATTCGCACTAACACACTTCAAAAACGCAATTTGATAGCAATTCCCAGTAGTACAAAAACAGGCGAACTAGTACATAAACAGGCGATTTTTGTGAGGTTAAATTACAATTTCTAGTACAGAAACGACCGAATTAGACGTATCTGCCAAACCCTAGGTAGAGAGTGTTGTGTATATAGTGACCCTAGTCAAATCTACCTATAAAGTCTACGTATACGTATACGACACCCTGGGACTTACGAATTACGCGATTAATCGATTAATTGATTAGAAGGCATCAATTAATCGAACGTTTTAAAATAATCGATCTTGCAACAATCGATTGTTGAGCAATCGATTCCCATCCCTATTGCTAACTTGGAAAAACGCGATGGTTCGAAGGTTATGTCTCCCATATCGACATACATATATGTGTTATGTTCAAATTGATCATATTGAAAATGTTCAACACTGGATATTTAAAAAGTTCACATTACATTTTTTTTCCCTTGAATTAATTCAAACCTGTTTCCTGCTAGGTTGCACCGGGTCAATGGTACAAAGCGAACCATCAACAAATGTTCAGACAAATGCAAATGAATTACCCCGCGCCGCCGTACTCACAGAGACCACGTACACCACAAATAGGTGGCTTTCAAGGTGGCGGATTCACACCGGATCAACAGTATGCTGCCGCAATGCAACAAGGCTTAAAAACAGGCAATCCGCAACAGGCTGGTGTTGTAATGTCTTCATCTCAACTAGTACAAGGGCAACCAAATCAAAATGTTATGGGCCCACCTACGCCTCATTCCATGCAGCAGCAACTAATGCAATCGGTTCGATCACCACCACCAATACGAAGTCCACAGCCGACACCATCTCCGCGGTCGGCACCTTCACCGCGAGCCCAACCTTCAGCATCACCTCGAGCGCAACCATCTCCACATCATTTACCAAGCCATTCACCGGCTCCACAGCCTGGCGGACCAGATCTGCATAATCATATGCATCCGCATCAGTCACCGATACCAGGTGGCCCTACAGATAATGTAGGTCCAGGTGGCGATGCACCGCCAATGACCGCTCAAGATCAACTAACAAAATTTGTTGAACAATTGTAGTAGTAGTAGTAAATATAATTTAATTTTAAAAAACTATAATAAATCTGTGTACATATACATTATTAATTAAAATTATAGCGCGTCTAGTTGTATAAGTTAAACCAAAATAGAAATTAAATTCAATTAAACACAATTCGTTTAGATTTTAATAAAAAGTAATAAAAAAAAAAGAAAAACAACAAAAAATCATGTTATATTAATTTTCGTTTATCTCTATTCTAATTTGTTTTGCAGAAAAATAATTCATCATTTATTTTTAATAATTTATAAGAATGTATATTATGGAACAAAATCCTTTTTGTCTTTTACTAGACCAACTCTCTTTCAACTATTGGCGATAAAAGTAAAAAACACAAGTATTTATTTCTCGAATTACATATTTTGTGTTTAAAAATAGATTTATTAAAAAGAACCACAAAATTTCAATCGTTTAGAGCTGCTATTTTAGGCGATTTTGTATTCAGATCTGTGGGATAATGGTAGGTTTGAAAATTTGACCATGCTTGCATCGTTATATCGTGATAATGCTTATCCAAACTTTATTTTTAAGTTTCTAATAGAACAAAAATATTCGAGTGGTGGCAAATTTCTTAATTTCGCGCGTGATTGATTCACATTACATTTTATTTTGTTTTTAAATCTACAAAGATGATTTCTAGAGTTTAATATTTTATATTTTTTACTTCAGTTTTTTCTTTAAGTTGCCTTAAGAAATAATCATGTTGATTCCCAGTAGTAGTTTCCACTAAATATTATTATATATTTCTCGTGTTAGTTTATTTTGAGTTTTGCAATAAGAATAATTTCCATTAAGTAGTTTAACCATATATTAATGTAAGTAGGTTTGTTATTACGATTATATAATTTGTAAATTAATACGAAACTTTGTATAGAAAAAAAATGAAAATAAAAGAACAGAACAATTAAATATCTGAGACTTATATTAGGCGACAACTAAAGAAAATGTATAGTTATTAAATTCACTATTAAAAAATTAGCATAATTCTTCATAATGTAACGGTTTTGTTATGTCGAATTTTCCCTTTGTTTTTTCAACCTACTATATTGACTTTAATATTATTTTTTATTAAATATCATATTTATCTTGTTTTTTTCTATCCAATATTATTGTATATATGAAGGAACTTAAGTTTTTATTATATTATTAATTAATTCATTGAGTGATATAATAATTTTATTGAATATAAATAAGAAAATGATTTAAACAACAAAAGCATTGACCATATATTTTTTTTTGTATACAATTTCATTCAATAGGTAGGTAGGTGTTAGAAAAGACAATCAAGTTTTTATTTTATTTATTGTATTTTACAATGTATTTAGTTTTTTATTTCACTCAGCGCCTGGATGCATCATTTATCGGAATTAGTGGACATGGATAATCGTGGATGAAATATGTAATTTTGTTTTCTTATACCATTCGCTTATCCCGAATTGTTAAAGCGGCTTCCATTACTAGTTAAAGTCATTGACTAAATCGCAGTAAACCATCAAGAATGTTTAATAGCCGGGAAATGTGAAAGGTAATTCAATTAAAATATTTCTTTTTTTTTTATGAAATATTAAATTAAGTGGCGTCCGAAAATGTGAAAAATATCTTGACAGACACTACAGTTCCTATTCAACACGTTCATTCAACTGTTATCGGTATTGCTATTGTGGAGCGTGAAGGGTAATTTTATTTGAAAGTTCGTTCAGTTTTATCTGTTACATTTGCATTAGATTTGTTGTGTGTTTTGTAAAAAGTGGACACTGATGTCTGGCTACATGTTACACGAAATTGTCCGAGAACGTTGTGAATTCTTCGGATAAATATGTCTTACAGGCACTTTAGGCACAATATGCAACGTGTGAGGTTTTCCAATATAACTATAGTTAATTCAATCTGATAATAATGACTTTAAACATGCTATTAGTTCATCTATCTTTGCACCTTGAACATTTTTCTAATGCTCCCCTCCATACCTGAAAACTAAAATAGTTTTCAGATATTTTAGCATACTTTCTTTCATTCGCTAATCTTTAGAATGATTGTAATTAATTTTCTTCAACATATGAGCCACAAAAAAAACTTCTGATTTTGTTATTTGTTATCTTTCTAAAATAATTGATTTTACAATTAAATTTTCAGTATAGTTAGAAATTCACGACACCTCTGATGAGATGAATGAAACGAGGTTCATATTCTACCTATCAGTGCAGGACACCTCTACGGTAATTTTTTTGCACGTACCCGTAGAGACTGAACCCAAATGAATGCCTGCCACAACGGTTTCATTGAAAATCTCAGTTATCCCAATACTATTCCAAGCTACATGTTTGCTATCGTTATATAAAGACCAGACAATGTAAGAATCGAGCCTTTTCAATAACTTCAAATTATTTTTTCCCTTATTTCCAAAAAATCCAAATTAAGTAATATTGTAAATATAAAGAAATCATCAGTAGTCATCAGTTATTCTGACTGAGACAGCAATTAAATATATTGGATAAACAATTTTATTTTTTGATCAAATTTCTTATTAAATTTCGTTAACGCGTCTAAGCTACACACACATTGCAACTAACAATGTTTTACTTATCGAACAACATAAAATTTAACTTATCGCCAACAGCTCGGATTAAAAAAATACAGCAAAATAAAAACACAAGATGCTGGCTGTGCTATTATCTAGACATATTTATAAAACACGATTTTTAAAAGAAATTTTAAAAATATTTATATAAATTAATCGAAATTAATTTGTTGTTCTTCACATGCAACATGATAGGAGTAAATTTTTTTTTTGTTCCTCAAGTTTATCGCTATTGCGATTTTCAAAAACTACTTCATTTCTCTTGAAAACTTGGCTTTGGGAAGTTTTGGCAATCTGCAAATCGCCGTAGGCGCTTATCTATGGATGTATCTCAGGTGGGCCGCTATGTCATTTCCTAAGGTGCAAAAAAATTGGGTCACATCTTTCACTCCCGTCGTCTGTTTAGGAAATTTATGCACTAAATAAAAACAGTTTATAAGAATCTCTAACGTGTTTCTGCCAAAAAATAGGTACGAATGAGCTTTTTTACTTTTTGAAAAGAAAGTAAAGTAAACATCATGTGCGCCCAACCATTATACTAATGTTGCGCAAATGTTTGGAAGTAATGAGGGCAAGTCGGCAAATACATCTGGATGTATTCGTTTTCCCCCTCAATACTTCCGATTGTACTCGTATATTACTTGGTCATATCCAAAAATAATAGATTCTTCATTTGTACATAAAAATAATATTTTGGATAGCTATGAATTATGAAATATTAAATATGAACAAAAATAATTATAAGCTAAATTTTATATAGAATATAAAAAAAATTAATGTGCAAAAATATCAATATCAATTGTTTAAGTTATTCATAATAAAAACGTAATATACTTAATAAAATTTGTAAATAAAACAAACAACCAACATAAGAATCGATTATTTTAAATAAACGTCTAGTACACTTCATTTATAAATATAATGAAAAACTATAACTTATAGCATATTTATAGAAGAAAGACCGAAATATATACGTGAAGTCATAATAAGTGTATGAATATTTGCATTTTTTAAAGCTATTTTTAATATTGGTCCTAAAGTGCGTGTTATTTACATGGATGTTCGTTTCATACGTGTGTTAAATGTCAAGGGAATGAAAAATAATTCTGAATATACGAAAAAATTGTAATAAAGTTTTTACACAAAAAACCACACACATTATAAGAATAAGATGATGATAAAAATAAATCCAATTTTATGTAAAATGTTTATAATTGTAATTAACAGCATAACATAAATTAATGAATTGATACACCTCGATTTCGAACACTCGTAGTGTGTTTGAATCTTGCGGTTTTAATTATTCACAATACATTAATGAAGTAAAATAGATAAACGAAAAACAAATTCAATTTTTTGCAAGAGTATTATCTTATTAATTTCACGTTTCTTTTAATTTTTAAACATAACTACAAAAAAGTTTAGAAATATGAAGAAAAAAAGTTAAACTTATAGAATAAAACCAATGTATTATAAAAATATAAATAAATGTTAAGAATATTTTCTTAAAAACAAACAAACCTAATAAAGGACGACTAGTTATTAGTTATACTTATTTGATGAGCCGTATATAAATTAAATGAAAAAGGAGATCGAAATACTAAACCCGAATTAAACAAAAATATATTACAATGAAGAAAATGAAAAAAAAAAGAAAATCGAAAAACACAAAATGGAAGGACACTGTTTTTTTAGTTTTAATATTCTAGCCTTAGATGATGAGAAGTAACAAATAAAAAGTAAATATGAAAAATAAAAACAAAAATATGAATAATAAAAAATTATAATTGTGTTTTTTAATAAATTTATTAAACAGATATGTTGGTCCTTCTTTGCATGGCCTACCTGTTCGTGCTACGTGGTTTAACATTTTCATTGTGGTCTGTACAAGAACCTTAACAAACATTGCGTATTTTATTTTAGTTTATTTGAATGGGCGTCGCCTGATTGGTGGTTAGAAGAAATTTGAAAAACAGCTCGAGGTGTCATTGATGAACGACGGTATCAATTTCTGAGATTGGTGAAAAAGATTCACGTTTGCAGTGGGTCTATTATGATTCGATTATGAAGTCGATACATTTTTTTCGTATATTAATTATCAGGCGTATTGCGGTACTCGACTCGACTATAAGACTCACGGGATTATTACGAGACTCCAGTCGAGTGAGTAGCTCGACTCACATTTGAAGTCGACTCGAGCTAAAGTGGGTATTATGAAACTGGGTATTACGAAAGTCACTCCATTTCCAGCAGTCGAGTGAATTTTGATATTTGATTGGAAATCTGTAATCGATCGAATGAAGTTTGCAACAGTTCAAAAATGAAATTAAAAATACTATATCGGAATTTGAGTCATAATAGGCTTCCAGGTCATTTTTATTATAGGCAATGGATACTTCCCCAACGAATTGGAAACATGGATGCGAGCGAATTTCTTCCTCTATTGAGATGTTGTGATATCGTTTCTACAACATACCTTGCCTGACTGTTCCTATTAATCGGTATCGTTCAATTCTCAGCAGTCTAGAATACTCGTACTGTAGCTGAAGTACTCACCTGCTCATGTGGCATGTATAGAAGAAGAAAAAGGACCGCTTCAACCGCAGAATGTAATGAGCGCCAAATGTATTGGAAGTTTATTCGCTGAGCACAAACTTGCGTTATTCAATTTCGCATTTAAGTAGTAAATAATCATTTCTTAATAATATTTTAATACCTTTAAATAAAATGTTTTATTGTTTCCGCGTGTTCAAAGATAACTGCGTTGTTTACACGATTCTACCGTTGAAGGTGTTACTACTACTATTTTAGTTGTAATACATTTTTCTTACCCAGAAACCTTTTTCTGATTTTCTTTCACATTTCGTTCATCTTATTTAAATTTCATTTCGAAATTCGTTAAGAACACTATTTTTAGGTCTTTCTAAATTTCATTAAAAGTGTAATACCATTGCATAAATTTATTTTCATCAGATATTTTTTATTGCTCCATATTTAGTGTAGTGATTTCCGAAAACATAAAAATATTAACGGCATTTCTATCGACATGGGAAAGTATATATATTAGTTGGGTAAGCCTTTTTCGATCAGTTATCAATCGTAAATGGTACGAAACAAGTCGGCATTCGAAATTCGTTTAAACAAGCTGTTGTAGAACACTTGGTGTAATAATTAAAACTTGCAATGTAATATCTAATTTTTTGTTTAAAGTTCTTTGTACGCGCGCTTTAAAACTTATGGATTTTTTCCTGTTCAATATAAATAATCTTAGTGAAAATGAAATTAATTTGGTGCATAATTTGTGTATATAGTTCCCGTGCTGTTGCACTAGATTGGTTTTATGGACAAATTGACGACATAGTATTAACTTTTAATGACAAAGCAGATAACGACTCGATAACTTATCGGGACGCGAAGAATGCATTGCAAAAAACTCCTAGGGAATTTAACGAGGAGTTGTGTCGAACTCAATTGGAGCGGCTTATATTGGACGCAGAGAACCGAGAAAGATGGGCTCTAAAAGGTGAGTGCTGTGGATTTTATTAATTTTATACACAATTACGGCATTTGGAATATTAAATTTGGACTTTAAACGAAAACTAGAAACAATAGGACATTCGGGACCATTTCTATGTTACGATTTGCACAGGAGTATAACGAGTGTGTTTGGGGTAAAATAATGTATACGCGAAATTTTAACCGTCTAGCTTGAAGCGTTCAGAAGTAATTATCATTATTTCTTGGCACATGCTTTAATTATATTTTTGTATGGGAGCTTCCCGAAGGAATTTAAGGAACTTAGTCTTGCTTACATAAACGAAATTCCTGTAAAATTTTGACCTACTGCTTTAACGCGGGTTCGTGAGTTAAAGTGGGTTTCACAACTTGCATACATTTTGGATGGACTTTTATGTGGCGGTTACACAAATGACTCCCTCGATTTGCTTTATATTCAGTTCTGTACCTGCAACTATAGGAAAATTAATGTGTGCAAAATTTAAAGTTTGTTAGCTTGAAGCCACTAATCGTATATAAGTGTTTTAAGGACTCTAAAATTGACCAATTAGCAATATAGGTATTATGTTTAGTTTTAGTTTTAAGAAGGGGCGAAGCGCTGAGCACACACTAGCCACCAAAAGGGCCCACAGCGATCCCTTCAGAACCTCGTAGGTCACTAAACATCCCCTAAACAACCCAAATCCCTAACGAACTTGACTAGCTTATCATGCCCTATTGACCTCAGGTCCTCCAAATTGTCAAAGAAAAGACTGCCCAGCCACCTCAGTCGCCTCCTTGCAACCGCCTGACACTCACACAAAATGTGGGTGATGTCCTCCTCAGCACATAGGTCAAGGCAATACCTGCACCCGTCAGAGTCAGCGATCCCCATACGGAAAGCATGCTTCCCTAGCAAGCAGTGTCCTGTCAGTATTCCGACAAGTAGCCGCAGACTTCCCCTACTCCATGTCAATATCTCCCTAGTCTTCCGTCTGTCCAACCTTGGCCAGAGTGCCCAAGAAGTCCTATAGCTCGTTAGCGCCTCCCATCTAGAGTTCGCTGCGTCCGCGGCATAATCCCTTATGTATATCGTACTCAACCAGCTGAGGATTGCCTCGGAGGCTCTCTGCAGCATGATTGGCCTAATGCCGTCTGGCCCCGGTGATTTGAAGGGAGCAAAAGAGCTTATATCCCATTTGATCGTGTCTTCATCCAGGAGTTCCTCCATTCCATTTGGTACAACCAAATTGGCTCCAGAAAAGCCCCTATTATCTACAGGGGTCCACCAGTGTACTACCAGGAAAGTGAGTGAACATCAAGAGCTCTAGGGCCTCCTGACTAGTTTCCACCCACGACCTGTCATTCCTCTTTATATAGCTAGGTGAACACGGCTCCTGAGAAAGTACTTTCCGGAGCCTGGGCGCCTCACTACATTCGCCTATTCTTTCACGACTCCCTTTTGAACTACCTGATCTTGTATTTGAAGACACTGAGACTGGCTTTATTATTGTCCCAGTCTTCCGTCTTCCCATCACGCTTCGCCCTATTAAAAAGCTTCCTAGAACATTCCCTGAGTTCTCTTAGTTCGCTATTCCACCGAGGTGAGTTAACTTTCCTTGGAGCCCTAGGTAGCGCGCAGGATTTCTCGAAGGCCGTTACCAGAAAGGTATTGAAAGTCCCCACACTTGCTTCAATCGCATCTCTACTTACCAGATCCCGCGGGTTATAGATATTATAATGTAATAATATTTAATTTTATTTCAGTCTTTGATTCATGGGGTAAACTACCGTCTGGAATTTTAGGGGGTCGTCTAACGGACCTTGGAAGTTTTGATGAGTGCATGAATACTGCTCATGATTTGGGAGGAGTTGATAATATTTTCTTGGGTCAATATTGCATTGCTTCCTATCCACTGGGCAAAATAATTCCTCCGGAAAACTATAGAAATGTACGGATGATAGCAGAACGAAGTAAGCCATCGAATCTTTCGATTGGAACCTGTGTTCCGGACACATGCAACACTACCATTCTAGATGACCTGTTCAAAGATTTAATTTTACAGTATAATAACGACTCTATTGATAGTGAACTGTTCAACGAATTGCTGTGTACGCGCCATGAGCCTGTAATTCTTGATGGTGTTGATATTTTTGCAATGTAAGTATTAATTTAATGGAGGATAATTATTATGAAATATTTATATCTTTATATCATTAGTGCGTTAATTATCTGGGTTGCTATCATGCTAATTGCAAGCACGGCATACGAAATATATGCAGAAAAAAAGAACAGTAAATTTATTATATTTGATTTTTCATTAAGTATTTATGATAATAGTTCCATTTCGCATTTTTAGAGCCCAAAAACAATCTCCTACTGGCATTTTCGATCATATCGAATGGAAAAAAACTTTTTAAAATGGAACGGAGCACAAATCCTGATGCTATCGAATCTCTCAATGGAATTCGATTTATTTCAATCATATGGGTAATCTACGCACATACGTACTTGACCCTTTTATGGATGCCGACATCAAACTATTATCTTTGGGAGGTATGTAAGTACATTTTGTCATCTGTCGTATTCCCTAAAAGGAACCACGATTAATAACTCAATAGATATATTCTAACGATATTCCAGGTACAGAGTGTTAAGGGACTCAACATTTTAAAACTACTACTAGCTACTTCGGTTGGAGTTTTAAGCTCTCAACATATTTTTGAAAATAAAACTTTGATCTCGTTCACCTTCAGCGGTAGCAAAGGTTTCGTTCATTCTTGGGGCGTATCTTCGCAAGGCTCAGTAACCAGTACTTTTGCTGTTCTTGAAAATTCCTTCTGGATCTTTCGTTGCAATTTTCGTCGTCGACCACTATCGCACTAATCTTATAAAACTCTAGATCAGAATCTGTTGGGCAATGAATATATCTCTAGTTTTGAGGTATGTCTGATCCACAATCTTTGAATTCGACTTCCAAATACTTTCATTGGAAACCTTATAGGCGGATTTAACGGCAATATTCTTTTTTAACCAGAAAGGCCTATCAAACTGATTGAACCTATTGTTACTCATTTTGAACAATTCCCCTTTGCCTCAAATTTTAATGTCGACTAAGAATGCAATAAATTCAAATAATTATTTTCAGTGGACACAACAATATTTGGCCATGACTGCACTTTGTGGATCGAATGCAGTAGATACATTTTTCTTCCTAAGTGGACTTTTAGTAACTATCAGTGGATCTAAGGAACTAGAGAAAAGGTGTGATATACTTTTCTGTTTTCATTTCTAAGTTAAAATAATAAAAAAAACATCAATTTTAGAGGAAAATTAAATATTCCACTGATGTATTTTCATCGATATCTACGACTTTTCCCGATATTAGGAGTTACAATTCTCTTTTCCGCGACTTTCTATAAATATGTTGCAGACGGACCTTTCTGGAATTCGGTCAGCACGACGATTCGAGATCCTTGCCGGATGTTCTGGTGGTCAAGTCTTTTACATATTCAAAATTTCGTGAATCCAGAACTTATGGTAATGTGTAATTTCTAATATATATAGTTTTGTAGCAATCAACATGCGACTAATATTCTAGTTCGCTCCTGTAATTGACATCAATTTTGGAAATTATGAAAAAAAAAAAATTATGTTTAAATGCAATAAGCTATACGTGCTTTGCAATATTGATTCGAATTAAAAAGTACATCGTTTTTCTTCTTAGTGTCTCAGCCATACATGGTATCTCTCGCCCGATACTCAAATGTATCTTTTGTCGCCGATAATTTTGTTATCACTCAGAAAATGGGGAAAGAAATTTATCATTTTCTTAATACTGCTGATGCTCGCCTCAACGGCTTATATTTTCGGCATAGTTATCGCCAAGAATTTCACCATAAAAGCATTAGAGCAAGGGTAGGTATTTTCCAGTGTTTCGAAATCGACGCAAAAATACAAGTGAATACTATTTTTACTTTCCAGATTAATTGGAGATAGCGAGAAAAAAATGTACCTATACTATGGACTACATACAAGAGCTGCACCTTGGTTAATAGGTGTATTGTTCGGCCATTTCGTTCGGAAGCTAAAAGGACAGAAATTGAAACTGCCTTTCGTATTTATTGCACTTTTTTTTATCTAATCCTAAAAGTATGTTTGCATGTGTTTCTATTGCAGTATGTGACTAGCTGTGGCTGGATGTTGTGCCTTGCAATAATGTTCGGAATAGTATTTGGACCATATGAAACACAACAACTGCTCATCAAACCCACAAAGCTGGAGAGCGCTCTCTACGAATCATTGAGTAGATTGGCGTGGTCTATTGCGTTAGCCTGGCTAATATTTGCTTGCATGCAAGGATACGGTGGCTTAATAAATTCAATTTTATCTTGTCCTGTTTGGCAACCATTATGTCGATTATCGTACACCATTTACATTGTTCATCTTGTAGTTCAAACGAGCACTTGTGGTATGGTTAAGACAAATGTACCGTTTACGACTTTTCATGCTGTAAGTTATTAAATTTTATATATTGTAATAATTGTATTTAAATTCAGTGAGACAAATTATTGAAATTCAGCTAACATGTACAAAAATATTATCTAGCATCTAATGGAATTTAATTTTACGTCTAATAATATTTGCAGATAAGAATTTTTTGGAGTGATTTTGGAATTATGTTCACAGTATCCATTCCGATGGTTTTAGCATTCGATTCACCAATAATAGCCTTAGAGAAATACTTACTATCACCTAGGACGAGGACTAAACGAACAACCGTTACTATTCCTCAGTTTCAATTGAGTGGCGGACTGGGAAATGTAAAAGACGACTCGAAAAGCTGACAATGTTTCTAGTTCATAACTAGTAATTATTTAATTATTTTTGCCAATATTTAAAATAAAAAAAATATAATCGATTAAAAAAAGCGTACTTACTGGAGTTTTAGATGTTTCAGCGCGCTGTAAGTGCTTTAGCATAACGTCCTGTACAGTGACGCTCAAAGAGGATGATTTAATGAATAGTTTTATTAGTAACAGGCGTGCTATAGTAAAGCTAACGATATACTGAACGAAACAGTCAACTGGGCAAAGCATCACGCATTGATACTGAACATTGCGAAAACTAAAATCGTACCGTTCGCAAACAATCAAAGTGGTTTGCCACCCGATGCACTTAAGATCAAAATTAATAGTATCCAACATAAAACAACTCGGTCAATAGAAATGTCAAACAGTACTACTACAAAATATCTAGGACTAACAATCGACAGCCATCTACGATGGAAAGAACATATCACTAACCTAAATGGTAAATTGAAAAGTTTAGTCTATACCTATATTCTACAGTTTAAAGCGCATATTAAATATGGGGAGGAGCTTTTGAGTCGCATTTGAAATGCATCCAAATAACTCAAAAACGTATACTAAAGATTATCGTCGGGGTTCCCTCAACATATCCATCTAACCAAATTTTTACCTTAACTAATACACTGAACTTGAACAATTTATATATATTAAAAATGCTCACTTACATGAGCAAAAACGATAGACTTACTCCAAATAACCATAATATACATACAAGAGCCAAAGACATTAAACATGACAACATCCTACGTAAGCTCAGCACTTGAAAAAACACATTTTACATATTTAGCACCTATACTACTTATATAACGAACTACCCACATATCTCTAAAATGTGTCTGAAAACGCTTACTATTTCAAAAGACATCTTAAAGCACATCTACGAAACAGTCAAATTATAAATGCAAATATAAACTATTAATAAATATTCAATTAATAAATACACTCAACACTCACTATTCCAAACATACAACTCCTAAGAATTAAAAATTGTTATATACCTACTTAAACATTATCCTAAAATACTTCTCATATAATCATTAATCAGTTTATTTAAATTCAAACATTTCTAATTTAATTTAATTTTAATTTTAATTTTTTTTCCATATTTCCATCTTTTTTCATTCTTTCAAACTTTTTATCTATTAAAATTCAAACTTCTTTTCCATCATTTCATCCTCATATTTGAACTTTCTACAGTATCTCTTAGCTTTAAACATTCAATCTTTATTCATTTAAATTTTAAAAAATTATTTTTGAATTTCATTTACTCTCTAAATTTTTATTTACTAAAAAATAATCTGTAAGTTATGTCCACATAATTAAATTACGTTATACTAAATTCAATAGAATTTGTATTTAGATTTAAGTATTAGTTTTAGTTAGGATTAGATTAGGTTTAATTGTAAAATTAAAGTTCAAAGGGTTTTTGAAAAATTTATTTCCCTGAAAATGTCAAAAACAATAACTAAGAATTAAACTAGTCTGCAAACATACTAGCATAAAGAATTAGAACTAAGCTGTAAAGATAATTTAATCTAAACCCTTCACTGTTATGAAAATGTAAAAGCAAACTTGTATATAATCATGAAATATAATTATCTATCTATCTAAATTTTTATTTTACAAGATCACTAATTAATTAATGTAAAACACAACAAAAGCTGTCACTCCTCCCTCCAAGCCACAAGTTTCGACTTATTTGGCGGGAGTAAAGAAATAAATAAGAAATTGTAAGATCGAAAGTGCTATAATGAACCGACCACTTGGCTTTAGATCGTTCTTTTGAACACTCTTATCCTGCGCCGTACTGGAGCGTAAAAAAATAGGTATTGAAATCCACAGGCGAAATAGCCACGACGAAGTAAACCACAGCGCGAAATTGAAAGACTCTAGATTCGACGAACCTTACAAGAAAGTGTCGGGAAGATTACTAAAAATCATCCGCTATTGCCCACACTTACTGACATTCTATGTATCAACGACATCATAACAAAACTGCAATAAAGAAAAGTTCGAGGTCTGGCACAATACACGTTATTTTTCAAAGTATAATATGATGTCGTTTATTGTTTTAAATGTATATAACAGAAAAAAAATCACATATCTAGTTAATAATAAAATAATTAATACTATTTTTAACTTTTAATTAGTAGAATAAGTTCCGACAGACATGTCGAGCTATTCCGAAACATTTTGCTTCGATCACCCATTTGTTCACGATTACATATATTTTCACATATTTTTCCTCTATTATTTTTATAATAATTGGAAAGAAAGGATTCATATGATATACATCTTTTTGACTTACTAATGTCCTCAAGAAACATAAGATATCTTCAGTTCGGGTTGAAATTGAAAAATATATTGCCCGGCAATTATGTTCCAAAGTGCACCGTGTATGTACCATATTTATTTGCTCTCCTCTTTTGACTCGCTAGAAACGGAACTCGATGCTGTTTGGGCAGTTTCGGTGGCATCGCGACTTGTTTCGGTGTCCGTAAGCACTTTTACGTAGTATTCTCCAAATACCGAATAATTGTAAGTTAAAAGACGTTTAAATGCAATGGATAAGCTTTCCAATTCTTCTTTGAAATCGCCGTAGCCTGGCGGTGCCGGCGGAATGCCAGCCTTTGAACGTAGCACCAATCGAAAGTAGGTTTGTAGTCGTTTCCCTATAGAGTTACGATAATGTACATTAGAAAATTCCACAATTTCAAATCAATGTCAAAACTGAACATACCCATTAAACTTCGTACCGGAGAGTCTTTTTTAGCAATTTGTAGTATTTGAGATTTTAAAGTATTTTCTATAGTGCCGTCCAATTCCGGTTGATTTTCTTCTTCGAGTCGGGTTTTTATCACAGTCTTAACGTGCAGCCAAATATTTTCGATTGTGTTTTCCAATTCCCTACAGTATTCCAAATTAAGTAAAAGTTGCACGGATGTTTTTTTTTTTAAATTATACTTACGTATCGTTCGATACATTTTGTAGTAATACTTGAATTTCGCGAGCCAAGGCAACTCTATTATCTGTTCGTTGAGAAAAAACCGGAATACTAGTTGAAATTGCAACCGTGCAGGCACCTACACATAGTCGCAAGTTCCTGTTGGCCATCTTCAATATACGATCCTTATCGATTGATAGTATTTCGGGAAATTCATTTGCTTCATTCCAGTCTAAAAGGTCCAAGTAGGCATTGAAAATAGTTTGATCAGTTGAACTTGTAACACCGTTTACGTCTTGCATTTGATTTCGTTTTAGCCAGTTCTCAGTGGCTGGAAAACCAACTGAAAGCATAAAAAAAATTAAATTGTGTCCAAATAGCTTTTGGTAATATCATCAAACACTTACATTTGTAATATTCTAAATATTCCTTAAATTTCTCTTTCTCATATTCGACTGAATTTGCAACCAAGTCATTTCGTGCAAACTCTAGAAGACAGTTAGCCATGTCCAGCTTCATTACGGTCATCGTTTCGAGAATGCCCTTGAACGTATCGATCACGTCACTAATTTCACTCAACTTTTTAATTTCATCATCTCGAACGGGAGCACACGATTTTGCCATTATTTCTATCACAAAATTTGCATAGGATTTAAAATCTAAAACACCCTGCTCGGCCTGTTGTCTGATTACAGTGCAATCAAGCACTTCGTTGATGTGATCGAGAAGACGTTTATTGGTCGCAGTTATTATTTGTGGGAAGCACTAAAACGGATTATTTAATTTCAATAAATTGTTGCAGTACTCCAAGTATATCTTCGCACTTACGTCCTTTATATCAGCCAAAAGTTGAATTGCATGATCGAAACATGGAGGTTGTGTGCTTAGTTGTTCGCGCAGAACGTCCCAAAATGCCTTGTGCATGACATCTCGAATCCGTCGCTCGAGACTATAATTACATGCATTTAAGATTGGAACAGGACTTAAACATTTAATGTAATTACCTATCTTCTGGTGGCTCGTATGGTTTCAATTTAAACTCAGGATTTAATGCAATTTCATGAACCAACGTCATGTTCTGGATATTTTTAACGACATCAACTACTTCGTCCATTGTCAGAACCTTTGGTGGACTACCATCGGCACTCGGCAGAATAAAACGAGTTTGCCTTATACAAAATAATTAATTAAAAAAGCTGCATATTACCAATAGAAAACAAATTACCTATCAGAACCCTCACTATCGGTACGTTCTCGAAGACTGGACGTTCCAGGTGATGAGCTCAGAGCAGCGTCATGTCCATTACCTTCTGATCCGGATCCAGACGAATCCATTCTACTGTGAGAGTAAGTAAAGAGTAATTTATCAACTTCTCTCGACAAATATCTTAATTACAATTAAATTAGTACTTTCATTCGCATTATTATTCGCAAATTGAATGAAGATGAAATACAAGAGAACGGTAACTTTCAATGAACCGAATCCCTATTTTTTAGGGTATTTTCATTATTTTTTGCATTCACCATTGAAGAACCGAAAAACCTATCCCACCCGACTAATAGAATCTGTGACGATGGATGTGAAAACATCAGGAATCACATAGCCAAGGCACAGAGAAGCCTTGCTGCAAAAAAACACCTAGACCCAAACAACCACACCACAGTACCGGTAATACTGTGATAGGCCTCATAACTAAACTACGGATGAAATTCGGAATTACTTCAGTTCACCCTTGTCATATGCAAAAAGAGCCTTACATAGATTGGAGCCTTTTTCAATGATCATCAATAACAATCGTTACCCGACCCGAGGAAGAATACAACACCAACCAACCGTAAAGTTTTATGCCTAGCCTCAGATTGAACTTTCATATACCAATCCGAAATCGTAAATTAATTTCGCTTTTGAACTGCGACCAACTTCATTCGATTAATTCCAGATATCCAAAATATGTCAGAGCAAGAACCCAAATTGAAAAGGAGTGGGAAGTTGAAATAATTTTATAACAAAAAATAGATTTTGTTGCTATTTATTACGCTCTACCTGATGATACCGAGTTGACAGAAACACATATTGTTGCTCTGAGTAAGTCCAAGACTATAAATCAGTCGTCGAGTTTCAAGATCTTCTTCCGAAAAATATATTCCGAAGTTGGCAGATTTTGATGCCAGCAAAAATTGATAATACAAAAATACGATATCGTATAAAATTCCAACTTCGGAATCGAATCAAAGTAGGCATCCAGGGATTGAATACAAACAGAAAATTTTTAGTCTGCTTTAAGGTACAATCTGGCTGGTACTGCCGACCATCGCGGTCAGCAGTAACTGCCGGCAGTAGACTACTACTTCAGGCAAAAACAAGCTGTCATGTCTGTTTGCGACTGCTCGGCAGTTGACGGTTGTGAGTGCAAAGCAGCCGCGGTGAGCAGTTTAGGTTGGCAGTTACTGCTGACCGCAACGGCCGGCAGTACCAGTCAGGCTGTACCTCTACTCAGATTTTTCCAAGTCAACCTACTGCGACCGTTTTCTCGAAATACAAATTTCAAGAAGGGTCAGTCAACCTAAATTGCATCCTATCATACATACGAAAAACGACAAGAAGCCTACTGTAATATTTACTGACTTCAGAGCAGCAACAGAGGCAATTAACAATACGAGTACCAAGGAACAAGTATTCAAGTAAATAAACGATTAATAATTCACGTGCTTAGAACCAGAGGGGTCCAAGTGACAAATTCGCGTAAATTGAGTTGATAGCAAGAAATGTCTCTTTATACTGTCTGCTGTCCTCTACCAGTGGTGCACAGGTGCAAGAGTAGCTTAAGGCTGCTATCTGTTAAAAAACAAATCCAATACTAAGCGAAAAAGCACCAATGATACGAGCCAGAGGGGTACAAGTGCTACTAGGGCTCCTTTTTAACGAGCCAAATCAAATTATTCTTGGTTTTTTTGCACTTAGTTGTATTTAGCGATCATGGTAAGCTTTGCTACTGTTAAGTTTTGTTACTTGATATTACGATTTGGTTTTCTGTTAAAACCAATATTTCATTTTCAAAATCTCGTAATGGGTAAATTTTCAAGCTTTCCATTGGACTTATTCGTATTTACTTAACTTGGTACCGAGCATAGCTAATTTTATTTTATTTGCGAATTCCATCTCATTAAACCTAAAAGAATTTCGAAATTCGTGAAAACTTGAACAATATATTACATTACCAGAGGGTTTAATATCATAAAATTTAAAGGTTTTAGATGTGAAAGTGAATTCGCTATCTCATTATACCTAAGAAATAAAGTAAAATTTTTATAAAGAGATGCAGAAGTAAAATTAATGTGATAGCTCGATATATCTAAAAGATTTAAAGAAATTCGTGAAAATGTGAAACAACCCTTTTCATTGACATTTTTCTTACTCCACCTTTCTACGCCAATGAAAATCTTAACTGTTTTTGCTTTAATTATTGTAGTAGCACATCTTCATATAGATAAGGTTTCAACTTTCTAGCGTAAGCCGTGTCTGATATATAAAAAACCACCCCCAACCCCCGTTCTTTTCTACCCCTATCAAAAATTGTATTTTTCTGAGGTGTTCACTATGGTCATACAGCTGGAAATTTTTTAGCTTTCTATCCTTTGGAGTTTTCGAGAAATAAAAATCAGAATTTATTCATTCCCACCCCTCTTACCATCTCCCATTACACCCGCATCATCAAAATGTTTTCTCTCCTAGAAGCCTACTGGTCCTAACTCCTGTAAAGATTATATCTGCTACGGCTTATAGGGTAAAAAATGATTTTTTTTAAAAAAATTGCTGTGGAAGTGGAGGATTTCACGCTCCACCTCTAAACTCAAAAATTTTACATTCAGTAGACTTCATTGGTAATCCTATATACAGAAACCAAATTGTATCTTTCTGGTACAATTGCTTCGAAAGATATTATAATCCAATGTCTCCAAACCTTCCCCCCCAATCATCCTCACTACTTCCCCTTTTAAAATTGACTTTGTATAGGCTCGTAGTGTACACAGCCCCACTCCACCACCTTCTGACGTCAACCGTTCAGGAGATATGGATTTTAAAATGTTTCCATTCCTGAGATCCAGAAACCAAAATTTTTCATCTAAAACGCACCGCCTCCCTCTTATTATTAAAAAATAATAAAGTAAAAATCTGCCAAGTATATACGCCGTAGTGCACGTCATTGCACAGTATTAAATTGTGGACGTCGGGTACTTTGGGAACTTGTTTGTCATTTTTAAATTTAATTGAGTTCACTCAATCTACCTACCAAAAAAATTTCAAAAATAATGACATGAAATACATGGAAATACGTTAAAGTTCAGTGCCAGAGGGGTACAAGTGCAATGTTTCACGAGTTCAGTTCAGACCACGTTCAACTGTATATCTCGGGAAATTATATATATTTCTTTTTGGCGCCGCGGCGGGCTTTAGAGTACTAAGTCCCTAAGAGGAAAACCGACCAACCAGGTCGGTAGGTCTTAGCCATAATTATTGACACTTAAAAGACTTTGATATGACTTTACTCGAAACTACTTGAATCGCACTTGTACCGCTCTAGTTCTAAGCCCGTCAATTGGAAACAGGGCCGGTACACACTTTGTTCTAGATTCCAGGACAGATAATAAGCTAGCAGACGAAGCGGATAAAAAGGAGTGAACAGCACACGAAACATCAAGTATACCACACTTCGCTGAGCTAAAAGACAAGTTGGCGAAAAAATAAGGACATTTCTAGCATTACCTCCGCTAGTCTACGGTTCAGACAGATATCAACAGGCAAGTGTCGTTAGTTGTAGTCAGGCTTGGACACTCCAGGCTTGCAAACGAATATATTATTACCAAGAGGCCGCAGCCAGATTGTGTAATATGTCACGAATCATTAACAACATTTGTTCCGGAATAATCCTCAGCCCATCCAACACCTTCTCTCCACAACAGAGTTTTCCTTCAAATCGTACATCACCTGAATATCAAAGATAAGCTCCGACTCCAGACACATAATAATTAATAAACAAATAAAAATAATAATATATAGTTTAACATTTAACATTTGTAGTAAACGCATAGATACATTTCCCAAAAAAGCAATTTTGACATTAAGTTTTATAGTTTTTCGCGTTATTTTATTCAAGGTCGTGGATCGCGTATATCATTCAATATAAAATGGAGAAATGGTTGTCTGTAATTGACCCAATCACCTTTAAGTTTTACTGCGTAGGCGATATAAGAAAAAGCCCAGCTTCTGTTTAGTGAACTGACAATATTGAAGGAGTATTGAACTGTGAATTAAGAAACAGGAAATTTCTTTTGTTCATGACCAAACCGAACGAACGAAATTTCCGTTTCGACAGACCCTACTCAAATAAATAGCATTCTAGCGTGCGTTTACAATTAAATTAACTGATAGTAATTAACAAACGATTTGATTAATTTCCGCTCGATAGTATAAATGGTTAGAATTTAATTCCTTTGTGATTTTTCATACCTGGGAATCGAATTAGCTGGCATTTTGAAGAAGCCGCGGTGGAGTTCCGTGCAGGAACTGAAGGTCACAGTACTAACTATTATTTAGCGGTTGAGAGATCTGTGGTAATAATAAAAGGAATAGAGTCAAATATCGTAAAAAGAAAAAATATTTATTTAATTTTTGTATCCAAATTGGACTTTTGAGTGGATTGGAATACTGACGGAAGGGCTTTTTCAAGTAGGCTTTCGAAACTGATGGGTAACTAAAATTATTTAATTATCACAAAGACATACCTGCCACAAATCAATTTGTTGCTTTTAGTTGGATATTGGCTGCGCACAGTCCCTAGATGAAAACCACAGCCCACAGCATAAATATCAGAACTGGATTGAGTTTTTCTCGAATCGAGAAAACTTGAAGAATTTTCGTAGTTTAGACAAAAATAGAATTCGCCCGTTGTGAAATTGGGTCAACCACTCAACGACGAACTATTTGTCTAGGCTTGACCCTCGAATTAATTTTTTTTTTCGCGCCGTATTTCGTAATTTTCAGATGATACAATCGCCAAAATCTTTCGCCATTCAATAAAACTTTTTCACTACTAAACACCACAGCACCAAAAATGCAATTGCGCAATTATTCAAGCGCCCAGGGAAACGACGGATGGTCGTAAGTAGCCACAATCGTGTTTCAGCACTCTGCGAACTGGACTGCAATCTTCCGCATTTATTTCGAATTGACTGGATTTTCTGATCCGTGCCTTCCTATGAATCAATCGAAGAAAGAATTAATTTCGAGACTAGTCACGAATGTTCCAAACAAGAAATTCGCGTTTATTCCCGAGCACCGTCACTTCACTTTTCCTGTCATCGAATAGAGCAGTAGAGAAGACTGAACACTGAAAGTCCAAGAGCGAGAAAGCACCAAAATAAATATGCAAACACCACCGACGTCAGACAGACCCTAACCACACAAACCAGACCAACTCCAGACACAAAGGCACAACTACAACCAAACAAATGTTCAGAATTCTTTGTTTGATAACAAACTGCCTCCAGCAGCTTGTTGCGTGTCTACGACTATGACTGCGTGCAACACACTACTCGCAACAATGTTTAGCAACATCCAGTGGAGCAAGTTGCAACTTGGAAGAAAACCAGAAAATTATTGTCATGTTCATTTCCTTTTTGGGGAACCTGTCGCGCATGATTAATACCCGCGAGTGACCTTCTGCTGGTATACGTACAGCAAATCCTTTGTTTACTGGTAACAAATTACCTTCAGGCATTTTAACGTCAATTCCGTTGAAGTATATCTTCCTAGATGCTAACGGAAAGTTATTTTAAATTAAAAAATCTGCCAATGGTCTGGGCGAAACTTTATTATTTTTCGGGTCAAAGTTCGGGAGCGGTCAAAGTCGGAGCATATCATCAGTTGTTTCGAAATTATGAGATTTCTTGGAAAGTTAGTTTTGGTCTTAAAATAAAAATATTTAAAATATAAATTTTTAGCGGATTAAACATTGAAAAAGTCCGTGTATGGTAGACTATTCGAATTTCAGTATATTATGTACACTAAAAGCCCATAGAAGTAAAAACGAAAACACTTGGGGTTTGAATTTCGAAAAAATTGTGAAACAGGTTTTTAGACGATTTCATAACATGACACGAGGGATTCTGAAAAATTTGTGAAAACGTAAGCAAACCCTTCACACCCCCTTGGTTTTTGAAATTCGAAAAATCGGGAAATTGGTTTTTAGGTCATTACATCAAATGCCGTAATAACCAATTTTATATCTCATCAAAACTAAGGGATGGCAAAAATTGTGAAAACATATGCAAACCCTTGGGGGTTGAATATAAATAAAATTGAGAAATGTGTTTGTAGGCGATTATATAAAAAGTCTATGGAAGTGAAAAGCGATCTAATATCTCATTAAACCTAAGAAATATGTCGAAGCTTTGAAAAGCATACAACCGCCTTACACCTCTTTATACCCTCTTAGGTGCTGAAAAAGGAAAAAAACTTAAAAACAAGTTTTAGGCGATTATTACGCAAACCCTTGAAAGTGAAAAGATATTCGATATCTGATCAGACCTGAGGGATATGGCAGAATTCGTGAAAAATAATAAAACGCCCTTTCCACCCCCTTAGGGGTCGAATTTCAAAAAACCCTGAAAACACTTTTTAGGTATTTATATGAAGAAGCCGTAGAATAAAAATGAATTCAGTATTTGTAAAGACCTAACAGATATGACGAGAACCGTGAAAATATATGCATTCCATTTTCGCTTAAAATTTTTTTGCCGCTATTCCGAACGCCAATGGATATTTGAAATTTTTTTTATCTAAATTACTTTTCTAGATGATTTACATATACATACCGAGTTTCAACTTTGTAACATAAGCCGTTCTATAGATAGAAAAAACACCCCCCACCCCCGTACCATACTATCCCAATAAAAAATTATATCTTTCCAACATGCTACTACTATAGCTCTATCTAAATACCAAGTTTCAGCTTTATACCATTATAGGTTCTCGAGATATAAAAATCGAAACCTTTTCCTTTTCACCCTCCCCCAACCTCACCCTCTATATCCTCACCACCAACATTTTTTTTCTGCTAAGGGTCAATTAGGTCTACTTCTGGTAAAAATTCTAAGCATCTATCTTACACTGTTCTTGAGATATGAGACGCGATTTTCTAGAAAAATTCGTATGCCCTCCACTTTCAGGCTCCACTGCCCCCTTAAAAAAATTTACTTTCAGCAAACTTCATTTGTCAACCTTTATACACAAACCAAATTTTATTTCTCTAGTGCAACTGATTCGTGAGATATCGTAATCCAAAATTTTTTACCCCCCACCTCCGTACCCCACTGCATCCACTCAAAAATTTATTTCTGATCTATTCTTCTAGTATACCTACAGATATTTATTAAGTTTCAATTTTGTGACGTTAACCGTTTAGGAGATATGGATTTTAGAATGTGTCGATCTCGGCTTTTTTGCGTTTCGGACGCATTATTTTCCCCCCCACTCCCACACCCCTTCACCCATATTGACAATTTTTATGTTAATGAGTCCACTATCGAAGCTCTATATAAATTTCAAGTTTCAGCCTCCAAGTATAAGCGGTTGCTGAGATCTAGAAACCATAATTTTCCGTCTAAGGCCGCGGTCCGAATTACGCTTTCTGCGCTTTTAGCACGCGTACAACCGATCCGAATCGCGCTCACGATGCATACAATTTGCACGGAGGGGTAATTTTCTGGCGCGTACACTGCTCATGGTTTCGAGGATAGGCATTGTGAGTACACTGTGTGCACACGATCGGTCCGAATTATATGCGTCGTAAGCGTGCATACAATTCGGACCGACTGTAAGCATTGTTGGTAATGTAAGCACCGTGAGCGTAATTCGGACCGCGCCCTTAATCGCACCCCGCTCCTCCCCCCTCACACCCCCACTCCTCGGAATTTGGTCACTTCAAGGGGCCTCCCCATTCTATTTATAAAAAAAATTTCAATTTAATATCTCAAACCGTTTGGGCACTACGAGCCTTCAAACGATTTTGCGTACGGCGGACAGATGGACTGACATTTTTTTTTGCTTTTTTCGTGTCTACTAGTCATGAAACGTAAAAAAAAATTTTTCAGGGTAGCAAATTTTTTTTTTTTTTTTTAAAAATCGTTCACAATAACGTATTATTAGATAATAATAAAGTAAAATTAGCAGATAATCTTATAACATAATTTTTGATAGAGCTATCTATCCAAATTTATTATTAGTTACATTTTTAAAAATTTATAAAAAAACACATCTACAGGGTTTCAGTAGGAACGCTCCAAATTTGTTAGGTTATAGCGGCCATGTTGTTAAATCAACAACCGTCAAATTTGTTGTGAATTGTTCAATAGTGTATGGCAAATCATCATGGAAGGTTATAGCGTTGAACAGCGTGTGCAAATCATTTTATTTTCAAAATCCGAGCTCCGTTCCGCGCATTGCGTGATTTTTAACGACGAAGCCCATTTCTTGATGAGTGAACAACCAAAATTGTCGGATTTGGGACGAAACCAATCCACACGAGATACACCAGCACCAAATGCATCCCGAGAAACTCACTGTTTGGTGCGGATTTCGGTCTGGCGAAATCATCGGTCCATACTTCTTCCAAAATAAAACTGGCATTGCCATAACCGTCAAACGATCGATGATAAGGCACTTCTTGAGGCCTAAACTGAATGATATGCATACCGACGACATGTGGTTCCAACAGGACGCCGCTACGTGCCACACAGCGCATGTCACGATGGACATTCTGCACGAGCGATTTGAGGGCATCGTTATCTTGCGCGGCGGTGACGTGAACTGGCTACCGTGGTCGTGCGATTTAACGCCTTTAGACCTATTCCTTTGGGGCTATCTTAAATCGCAGGTCGATGCGTATAATCTGCAAACAATTGATGACCTTTAAGTCAACATAAAGAATGCCATCCAGCAAATTCCGCCAGATTTATGCGACAAATACGTCGAAAATTGGACCTCTCGAATACGTACCACCATGCCCGGGCGGATATTTGAACGACGTTTTATTCCATACTTAATGCCATAAAATATTCTTTCAAATAAAAAAAGAAATGGGTGGGTACCTCAACAAAACTTGTTTTATTTACATTTAAAAATTGAATTTCCTTGTTGAACGACCCTATAATATCGTGTTCACATAGTCAACCTGGGTAACGGTACGTAATACTACGTGGTCACGGGTAAATACAAGAAAACTTGCTAAGGAGTGTTTTTATACTACATGGCAAAACAGCGCAGTGGAAATAAATCTCTTAACGTAAACAGTCGTACGTCAACCGCATTTTATAATACGATTCGCTACACTACGCGAACCAGGTATAATAGCTGGCTTGAGGAAGTATTTTCAGATTTTCCGTTCCTGTCTGAGCCTCGATGGCAAAATATATGGTTTTTACATCCAATTTTGCCCTCACTACATTAGAAAACTCTTTTTACAATGACTTGAAAGACGTTCTATAGAAAATAAAATGAAAATTAAAGGATTTAACACTGAGCAGATGAGTTCTGTTTACATTCTTATCAGATTCACAAAAACCGTCAGAACTACCAGACAGTAGTTGATTTGTTATAGGCAACATTGCTGTTCTGGTAGAGCACTAACAATTATTAACACCTACTACTAGTACACTGCCATACCCGTCCTGATTTTCGACCTCTCATCCCTAAGCTGACTGGACTGTACACTACTGTGTATTAAAGGCTAACCACCTAAGTCCAGCTTGGTATTCTTAAAAAAAAAATCTAGCTTAATATTTACAACTTATAACTTAAATAGTTTCTTTGAGTAACTATAGAGGGCTTGAACATGAATTGAATTTTTATTTCCAGTATAATATGGGCTTTTTTCTTCTCACTTGAACAATTTATTTTATTTTAGGATAAAATTGAAGTACAAGCAAGCAATCCAAAAATTTTGATACGCATATATTACGCCTCTCTAGATATTAGATTTATGATTTGACTACATACCTTTGAATTAAAAAAAGTAACGCACTTTTTGCATAATGGAACGTGCTCTCCTGATAGGTTTCTTAGTACGTGTATTTTTTTTTTAATTTATTATATAAATGAGTGAAATGTACAATAAAAAGTAGAAGCTCTACTAAAAACATTCAAATATATGCATTTTCGGCAAAATATGTACTAAATAAAAGCACCCAAAATGCTTAATTTGTTATGTGTATGCTCCAGCAAATTTTTAGTTTCCTTGATATTCATAGTTGTGACCAAAAAACTAACTATTCTTAATAATTTCTTGGAAATTTGTCTTTTTATTCTCAACTAATGATAAAAATTTTGTTTGGTGTAACGGAAAAATATTCACAATAAAAAAGTTTTCCTAAAAGTTTTAAAAAGAGGTTCAATAAAAATATATAAGCTTCAGAAATTGTTACGGAAATTATTTTAAAGAAATTAAAAAGACCATTAAAAAACGCAAAAATGGATAATTATATTTTATATAAATGATGTTCTCCTGAATCTCCATTTATAAAAAAAGCTTGATATGAAAACCAAACTCCTGCGAATTAATTGTTAAACAGGTAGGTTGCTGGCGCAGGAGTCACTTTTAAAGCAGTAAATGTGCTCGATGCGATCAATTTCGAGGACGAAAAAAGAATGAGTGAAATTTGAAAATTGTAAACAATTTATGAACCCAAAATCAAAACCTATTAATAGGTGTTATGGCAATAAGAAAATATGAATAATATTGATGTCTTTTCTGATTTTGGGTTATGGAGGAAATCACTGACCGTACGTATGGGAAATACTCCAGTTAAAAATTAGAAATTAATCATGTATTTAAACATATTATTAAATATTGGTACAAGAAAGTTTTTTTTCGTAATGGAATCATACATTTGTAGGCGCATCCAACCATTCGCTATAATATACGTACGGGTATAAGTATATTATATTATAATGAATATTTTATATAAAATAAAGAAACATACAGTTTATTTCACTATACAAATATATATGTACCAACAATTACCAACCAGTATGTACAATGCGTTGACGCAATAAACAAAGAGTTGTTATTGCAAACACACACTAAGGTGAGACTTTTCAACCGATTTTATTTCTTCATTCCTACCATTTCACTGCCAATACAAGCAAGTAACAAAACAAACAAAGCCAACCTAAATATTGTGAAATGCGTAGGTCGCAAAATAAGCAGGTGAGTAACTTACCTGAAAAGCACACGCAAAATGTTTTTTTTATGCTATTTGAAAACTTGTCAATTTTGAATTTGATATACTCTACGCACCGAGAAATGCAACACCCACGAATAATTTTATCAATAAACGACCGAAAGACATCGATTTTTGATGTACTTAAGCTCAAAGCTCCTCCAACGAAATGTCAAGAAACATACGATTTCTGAACAGCATACTGTGCAAGGTTGTTGCGAAACAGCTGACTATTTGTTATGACTCGTAACGCTTCTGGCGGCAAATTGTATTAATCAACATAAGCTTATTTGGGGTGCACGACGTACCGTATCAGAAACTTTTCCAAAGATACGAATATACCATGTGCTCTGGTGGCAAATTTCGGAACCCGTTAAGATAGACAGAAACTGGCAGTTGCATGTAATTTTCATACAAAATTGAGATTGAGCTCGAATAAAAGTATTTTACTCCAAAATATCGCTTAAAGTGAATTTAAATTAACCTCATAATTAAATAAGAAGGACAAACGTATCATAACATATCAAAAACAAAATTTATTTTTTTCAGAAACCAAATTCAAGCACCAAAATGAAAGAAAAATGTAACGAAAAAACGGTTTAGGTTCTTTGTAAATAATTTAATAATTATTCCATATTGCTTTTTCCCGGAATATTAAACATTTGTGAAGTTATTTCGAAGTTTATACCGTTCATTCATAGAGAAAAATCGTTCATTTTCCGACTTCGTAGTGCGGGTTTGAGTCTAATATTTTCGGAATGTAGAACCGGAAATGAATACCTTACTATCAACCGCACCGATCGTCATCAATTTTTATTATGTCTTTCATAATGAAATTAAGAGAGAATCGTAAACTTCCCGAGCTCCAAATCACAAATTTACACACGAGCCGCCATATAACAATCAGCTGACAAAAATTTGTCTATCTTAAAGGGTTGTTTTTTTTGCCACCAGGTGGGGATTTCCAACTTTATACCATTCGTCAATTGGAAAGATTTTACCGACAAATATATCGTGTGCTCTGGTGGCAAATTTCGGAACCTTCCAAGATAGACACAAACTGGCATTTTTATTTTATTTTGGTACTTGAAATTGGTTTCTTAAAAAAATAAATTAAGTTTATTATATGCCAAGATGTATTTGTCTTTGTTATTTAATTATAAGATTAATTTCAATTCACTTTAAGCTATATTTTGGAGTAAAATACTTTTAGTCGCTCGTATTCTCACTTTTTGTATATCTTGGAGGGTTTCGAAATTTACCACTAGACCACACGATATATTTTTCAATAATGATTAAATAAATCTTACTAGACATTGTAGACGGGATGTAACGACACTTTTAAAGGTGCTAATTCATACTGAAAAATTCATACCTTGAAATGTAACTAGAAATATTTACATATATGGTATGTACCAAACCGGTTAGTTCCCTAAATGGTACATATTTAGTGGTGATAGCATGACGAGCAATTTCTTGGAGATATTAACATACGAAATAAGAATACCGAATCACAAAATCGTTTGCATACACTCTAAGAAATTATGAAATAAAAATTTTTATTTCATACAATTTTCTTGGAAACGGCTGTACTTGGTGAGACCATTAGCTGGACAAATTCTATTAATGGAGAAAAACGCAAAAAACAAAACGAAACCAGTAAAAATGCTCAAAACGCAAAATTCCTCAAATTGAGAGAAAAACGTAAAAACCAAAACAAAACCAGAAAAAATGCTAAAACCTGGAAATTTATTAAAATATTGTTACGTGCAAGCCTGGCAACCGCGCAACTCGATCGATTACGAATAAAGGAAACAACAACAACCGAATACCTAACCGCAAAGTAACCCAATCAGAAACCTAGTTGAAGTATATAAGGGAGCGGAACAACACGATTGTACCTCTCTTTTAATCGAGTGTACTAGAACAGCGTAGAAGATCAAAATCGAAAGATCTCAAGCTCACTAGAACCCTCTACACACACCACCGAACGAAGATTCAAGAACAGTTTCGACTACAGACAAGTAGTATAAAAGCAGATAAAGCTTTCAGCGAGGGACATAGTAATTTTTATTACGACTGTGACAGACAGCGTGTATACGCGACCGTGTTGGTAGAAAGCGAAAGTAATCGAGTCAAGCGATAAGCGGGCAGTGTTGCCATACAGTGCGAATTATTGTGCGAATAGAATTAAAGTGCGAATAATAAATAAACACTTATTTTGATTTTAAACGAATTGTGTTTTACTTGAAATCCCGGCGAACCCCTAGCTCGCAACAATATAATAAAGTAAAGCAGACCGGATAAAAGCCAGATAAGCCATGTAGAACTCTAGGGTACGATGTCCGTTGCCGTATATGACTATACGTATAGCATACGTACGTACTTACGTTCTTTATACGTACAAAATTCACTTCACTTCTACGAGTGGTGCAACGTACTCCTGACGCTGAACTAGCTGTCAAATTTCCAATCCTTCTATTCTAAATGTAAGACAGAAGTAAAGAAAATGTGAATGCATAATGTACCTGAAATGTGACATCTAAAATACGATCCTAACTCGAAATCTTTGTCGTATTATTGGCAGTGCTCTGAAGCTGAAAATAAAAAAAACATGAATGCAGCTCGTCAAGTCTTGGGATATCCTGAAACTTCCTCAAAAAAAAATACACATAAAGTAATTCATTATCTGGTACGAACTAGGCTTATGTAGTTTACGAACGAACTAGTTCAGAAGAGCGTTCCCATATCTGAAATGAACGAACTAGTTCCCAGTCAGTCCCGCTCCTAGTTCGTTTTTCATTGCCGTTCGGAACTCTGTGAGAGAATACGCTATACTAGTTCTAGTGTCTTTTCTTTTCTTTTTGCTCATCATGTTCTACTAGATGTACTGACCTTTTTTTTGGTCATCATCTTCTACTAGATCTACTGTCTTCGAACTACGACTACTCATCACTGAACTCCCCTGAAGTCATGAACTATGAACTAAAAGAACGAACTAGTTCGCGAGAGATCGGGAATCGGAAATGATCACTCACTATGGCGAACTAAAATGCGCAAGCCTAGTACAAACACAATTGGGCGATGGAAGTCGCGTCGCAATGGTGGATGGAACGGTTAAACTTAAATGAAATGAACTCAAAAACGGAATGGGTCGCAATCGAAATTCCATTTGACTTCACTCTTTTACGCATATTTTACAAATTCAGCAAGAAATTTACCAGTTAGCTTCGCCGTAGCTCCGCCGCAGCATTAACCGTTAATATTTCAGTTAAAACAAATACGCCTCGGGACAAAAATAACTTTATGTGATTCTCTAACTCTTTCCCTCAATATTGCCATCTTCTTTACTCGTGGTTAGGATACCCGGTAGTTGACTGGTAAAATACGGAAACTGATACCGAAATTCTTACGACACAGAATAACAACTATAAGTTTTCGGAAGCCGAATGGCACATACTGCTAGTGTTTATTTGCTTATGTACATACTGACTTTTACCTTCGAAATATACGCCTGTGATTATTGCTGTACTCCGATTTCAACCGTAACCCAAACTTTAATCGAAAAATAATAATAAGTTACACTATTACCAGTTTTTTTGAAAGTGGATAGTGGACATGAATCAACCGGTAGAGGGCTGAATATATTTTAATATTCAATTCAATATTGCGAATGATGAAATATGCGATTTTTTATCACTGAGAATGGATGAGATCGTTTGAGCTCCTTTTCAGCCAACCTGTTGTTTATTGTGGTATACCCTAAAAGCATTTATAAAATAATAGGAAATTCGCTTCGTATCGCTACGTAAATTTTATGCATGTTCGTTCTTATCAAAGTTTCGTACTCGCGTACACTACATACGAGTAGATAATATCCCTACAATTTGTAGCCCAGCTTTGCGTTGCGCATGATGGAAATTTGATTTCCCCACAAAATTTTCTTGATAAGCTTCAAGGGGCTGCGAACCTTTGTCAGTTCCGAGGTGGATATGTTCGTGATATGACGTAAAATAAAATGCGACCCCTAAAAGTGTTTTATTTTCTGTAGAAATTTGGAAAAACCTTCATACTTCCAAAGTGCTCAATTCGGAAAGTGATAGAAAATTTTCATTATGTGTAATTATATTTGATATGAACATTTTTGTGAATATAAAATGCGTTATTTTACGAGCAACGCAATTATGATTGGTGTGAAAATCGAGGTGGAATAAAACGCAACTGTACTACGGAAAATGACTTGGTAAGCCTTAAGCGCCATCTTGGCAACGAGTCTGATAAAATTTATTAATTGCCCTTCTGTATGAAAATATTTGCGCATTATTTGAATTGTTTATTTTACGTTCAAAAAATTTCAGCGATTAACAGAAAATACAAAAGTGATATGGCTTAGTGTAACGCAGTTGGTTAAATTTATTCAATCAATAAGGTTTTTGAAATGACCTTGTTGCATGATAAAACTTTTATCGATTCTGGTCTCGTAATATTATCACACTTAGTAGGATAGGACGTAGCGAAGGATGTGTGGTGTGAGAAGTGGTAGTTTAATATACCAATTTTTTTTCAATTCGTTAAGATGATGTTACACAGGCAAAGTTTAATATGGATAACGAGACACATACACTTTATCGAATGACGCTTCTGGGGTGTACAAAATGAGAGATGTTAAGGCTAATTAGATGCCATTTATCACGTCACCACTTCTTCTAATGTTGTACAGTTAATTTTTGTTTAAAAATATTTTTTTTTAAATCAATTTTTGGTGCATAGTGGCTCGTTGGGATTCTTGAGATTTCCCGCAGACCAGAGATTTAGGTAGTCGCGCCTTTGAAGATTACCGACGAGTTGTATAATTTCGATCCTTGCTTGATTTGGATTTTAATATGTACAGCAGACTTCGGTTATAATGAACTCGATGGGACCGTCAGTATTTGTCCATTTTAAGTTATTGTTAGTTCTTGAGTCGAGACCTTCCATTACAGTTCATTATAAGTGACTTCACCTGTATATAATTATTTGGTTTTTAATTTTTTTTATGTAGTTTTCAGTAGGTATACAATATATTTGATACTTAAAAACATGTTCATATATTCACCGATATATTGATAGAACTCACTAGATAAACATTTTTAAGTTTAAACTCCTCATTCGGTTCTTTCCATTTAAATTCTTACCATCGAATCATAAAATATTGAATTTGCTTTCATCTAAGAACAAAAAAGGTTCCCGAAAGCTAATCTCGTTATTTCGGAGCTCACAAGCATATTTCATTCGAAGATGTTTTATTTTTATACTATAGAGCAGAGCTATAACCAACATCTATATTTAATAAATATGACAACATGTCCTTGACAGTGTCGTACCCAGCCTTCAGCAAAAATATTGTAGGTGGTGTGATGCAAGAGCAAGGAGATCAGCAGTGTACATGTGGAGTAAGAAATTCTTTTATATCAGTTTAAGACACAAAACCTTCAGGTGGGTATGCATAGAAGAATAAAAAGCTTTCCGGATATGCAGACAAACGAAATTCTCAAATAGTAAGCAACATATTAAAATGAAGCGTTTACACATTTGGGAAATGATCAATGTTTTTCTGTTCAATAAATATGGCATAAAACTTAGGCGGAAATCGGGAATGTCTTTTTTACAAGAAAATATTACAGAATTAGCTATGTATATTAGTCGTATCTACCTATTCATTTTACTTTATTGTTTTAATAACGAAGAATTGCGATCGAGTGAAAAAGTTACTACCCCAATAATTTGTATTTTTACGTTTTAGGACTAGGGACATTCTATCAAGAATCGCCAAAAATGACGAAATTTTTGACCTTACCATAGCCGATTCTTTTGAAAATTTATGTACTCGAAGAATAAGTGAAAAAAAAATATAATTTCAATTTTTTGTTTCTATCTCATTTTTTTTGTTAGTTATAGTATGTTAAAGTTTTCGCAAAAATGGTGTCGGAGTCCTCTTTGAAAATTCATATCCCTGGTAATTTTTATCCTAGAATAATAAAATAGGGCTTATTTTAAAGGGGGGACAGGGGGCGGCGGGGGGTTGTCGCAATATAAAAAAAATACGAATAAAAATGATCCTTGCAATTTTTTTTTCAAGGATAACGATTTTGTCCTTTATCCTTGAATATCTCAAAATACGGTTTTTTTTTTTATTTTTTTTATATTTTATAGGTTATACTGTTTTACAAAACATACCAAAAAATAAACTTGGGATCTGAATGGGATCGGGGTCAAAAAAATCGAAGAACATCAGTGCTTCTCAAATAATGTTATAGAAAAATTACAATTATGACATTATTGAGACGATGATGTTCTTAGATTTTTTTGACTCCGATCTCATTGAGATTCCAAGTCAATTTTTTTGTGTGTTTTGTAAAACAGTATAACCTACAAAATATAAAAAAATAAAAAATAAAAAAAAACTGATTTTGAGATATTCAAGGACAAAGGACATCGTTATCCTTGAAAAAAAATTTCAAGGATAATTTTTATATGTATTTTTTTTATATTGCGACATTTTTTAAACAACAAACTTTAAAATAAGTCCTACTTTATTATTCAAGGATAAAAATTACCAGAGATATGAATTTTCAAAGAGGACTCGGACACCTTTTTTGCGAAATCTTTAACATATCTACTATAATATTACTAACAAAAAAAATGAGATAGAAAAAAAAATTTAAATCATATCTTTTTTTTCACTAATTCTTTGAGTATATAAATTTTCAAAAGAATCGGCGATGGTAAGGTCACACTTTTGGCGATTCTAGATGGAATGATCCCTGTCTATAAAGTAATTGAGAAGCACTGATGTTCTTCGATTTTTTTGACCCGATCCCAATCAGATCCCAAGTTAAATTTTTGGTATGTTTTGTAAAACACTATAACCTATAAAACGTAAAAAAATAAAAAAAAACGCATTTTGAGATATTCAAGGATAAAGGACAAAATCGTTATCCTTGAAAAAAATTTCAAGGATAATTTTTATTCGTATTTTTTTTATATTGCGACAACCTCCCCCTTTAAAATAAGTCCTATTTTATTATTCTAGGATAACAATTACCAGAGATATGAATTTTCAAAGAGGACTCGGACACCATTTTTCCGAAAACTTTAACATACTATAACTAACAAAAAAAACGAGATAGAAACAAAAAAATGAAATTATATTTTTTTTTCACTAGTTCTTCAAGTAAAAAAATTTTCAAAAAAATCGGCGATGGTAAGGTCACAACTTTGGCGATTCTTGATGGAATGACCCACTAGTAGAACTCAAAAAAGGAAAAAAATCAGTCCGTTTGTCCGGCGTACGCAAAGACGTTTGATGGCTTGTAGTCTTCAAACCATTTGTGCAATTAAATTCAAATATTTTTAGTGGGTAAACAACTTAAGGCGGCACTGAGCCCATTTCCAATACAAATTCAATGTTCCTTTTCTCGGGAACCGTTCATCCGATGTTCATAAAAATTTTTGTACAAGTTAAACTCGCCAATGATAACAATTTGAGAGGAGCAATTTAAAAAAACTAGTAGATTTTTTTAAATAGTCGTTTTTTAAATTTTGCTTTGCTCTGATTGTAGACATTGATGCCACCTAAATAGCAAAAAAATGAACTTGATATCTTTTGTAGTTTTGGAGAAAAGGTACATTAAAGTGAACAAAATTTACTTTTCACTAGAGCGAAAAAACTAAAAAAGTTTGTTTCTCCTACATTTCATCATAGACTTTGCGTTCTATTATGTTTGTTTTCTTTATAATTTACTATTTTTATTTTCTTTTAACTATTTTGTTAACATTGAACATTAAAATTAAGATTTCATTTATGGTTATTATATTGTTTTCGTTTTGTTTTGTGATTTGAAGTGAAGTGAAGTGAAGGTGATTGTTTTTAATGTGGACACTTCAAGTTTGGGGCGAAATTTCGATCACTTCTAGAGGTCGGGCATCGTGGAAATTTTTTCGGTCGGAGCAAAGTATACCCTGGATTAAAAATATGCAAAACAAACTTGATTTTTTTTTTCATTTTTCCACGGTTTACTTACTCCCTTAAGTCCTCACTATTTGGGAGTGGAGTTATAAGGAGTGAGGTAAGCGAGCGTTTTGTATGAAATTTTTGGTTTCAATATCTCGAAAACCGCCTATGTTCTGGGAAGTTCAAACTTGATAGTGCTGCCATTTACAAAATAAATGGTTATGTGGGTGATGACTGGAAGGGAAAAATAATGTGACTGGAGAGCTCGAAAACTGGAATCGATACATTCTTAGACCTATATCTCTTGAACGGTTAATGCCACAAGGTTGAAACTTGGTGACTACTTATATACTACCCATATAAGGGCAATATTTGAAAAGAAGGAAACATATTATTATTATAAATCAATAATAATTATTCCGTAAGATCTAATGACTTAAGCCATCGTCTAAGGGAGTATATTAAAAAAAACTTTTTATCTCAGGAACGGCTTATGCTAGAAAGATGAAAGTTTATATGTATGTAGATCTATTAAAAAAGTAACGAAGTTGAAATATAAAAATGAAATATTGAACTAATTTTACTTCTACCAGGCTCTTCAGTTAAACGGTTAGAAACTTTTTTCATGATTTTTTTATATTAAGCTCTTAAGGGTTTAGAATTTCTTCTGCCAAAGTCTGCTTGTTATCGTCTATGTAAAGGGTAGTATACCCACGTTTTCACGAATTTCGCCATATCTCTTAGAGAAAATTGACAGCAAATTTATATATTATATTTTGTTCGACGTTAAACATTCGTGCGTTTCACTAAAGCTAATATTACACGGTTTGACCATGTGGTCAAATTGCAGTAATAAGCAATGCGAAATAGCGAATTCTAATTATTCTCGTAATATCCGCTCGGTCAAATTCGCTATTTCGCATTGCTTATTACTGCAATTTGACCACTTGGTCAAACAGTGTAATACTAGCTTCAATCATTACACATACGAGTATGTACGAGTACAGCATGCATTTGGCTCCATTTCTGGGCGACTGAAGCTGAACATGGGTTAGGGTAGGGTCAAAGTGAGAACTTTTTACATAAGCCAATGTATAAATTTTGACTTTTGAGATGATGTTCGATATACATACCTTCTAGCATTATTTCCTCGCAAAATGAAAATAACAGCAATGAAATATTATTAAAATTAGCTTCTATGGTAGCTTTACCATGGAAAGTCGCATTTCACCCTGAACAATAAAATATTTACATCTATAGAAAATAAAACAAGTTTAAATGAGCAATCGTCATACAGCTGCTATAATTATTGTACACTCAGCTAAACATGAAAATGTACTTAGTTTTGGAACACTCCTTTCGGATATATAGTCGTCGTCTGTTCAGATTCTAGTTTCTAGGTCAAGCTATCCTCTTTAATGATTTCACTGTAGCATGTTTTATTTATTTTATTTTTTAGAATTTCGTTCTGTGTGAAAAAGAAATTAACACTCTTTCTAAGTGCATATAATGGCAGAGCAACAGAGGTTGGCGCTATGTCCTCGACTACTAGACTACTTAGCAATAGTAGGAGCAAGGTCAAGTCCTGTTCAAAGAGGAGTCGGCGGGAATGTACATCCGCCTGTTCAAGTGAGTAATTTTCAACCAAGGATTTATTTTGTGCTTATTTCACTACTTTACTGCTTTCTTAATAGATACCGGAACTGCTTCGACGGTATCCACCAACAGATCATAAGGACTTTCCATTACCCTTGGATATGGTTTATTTTTGTCAACCGGAAGGATGTGTTAGTGTCGGACCGCGCCGAACAGGTTCTGCAGTTCGGGACGCATCTTCGTTCGTGTTTGCGTTAACTGATAAGGATTCTGGTAAATTCGAATAAAATTTAAATGGTACTAATTATTATCGGAAGCTTTCAACTAGGTAAGACAAGATACGGGATTTGTGTAAATTTCTATAGACCCGTTGAAAAGCATGTACCGGGCGTGAGTGGTACACCGTCTGGTGCTCGCGGCCGACGCAGTTCCGCATTTCGTCGAGAATCCTGGCGTAAAAGTATGGAAAGAAGTTCAGATTCTGCTTTTAGTAGGCAAGTTAATTCCGTATTGTCGTATGGTTTTGCGGACAATTGTTTAAATTCCATAGTTTCGTTGTATTCAATAGCTATGGCATTTTGACTTCTTCCAGCGACTACAGGAGTAATGTAGCGCCTAGTGATTCAGATCGTGATTGCCCAAGTCGACGGGATTCAGATGGAACACAGCACCATCAAGGACAACAGCAACAGTTTCAACAGCAGCAACCGCCACGATTGGGAGTAACAGCGCCAAGTGCCGACTCGGAATCGGGTGGTAGCCATTCGCCTTCTCCACGTGCTTCCAGGAAACGGACAAAGATTCGCAATCATTCGTTAACATCGCTATGTTTAGTTTCACATCATCCGTTCTTTACCACATTTCGAGAGTGTCTTTTTATTTTAAAGAAATTAATCGATGCGTGTAATGAGTCGTCAAGCCCAAGACGAGTAGGAGCCTCGAAACAATCCGGCAGGTAAGAGTGTAAGACTTTGCATATGCCTTTACTATTAGAAATGATCTTGGATCGAAAAATCATCAAAAGGATCTAAAGTCAATGTCAACGCTTTTTCCAAGTGAGATTGCTTAAGGGGAAATCTATAGATACGATAATATGATATCGTAATGCATATGTAGACTCTGCACCAAATTGAATATATTATTACCTAATTGCAGAGATAACGTTTGGACTGTGTTGACTGGACATCCTAACGACTCTACACCTTCAATAGTTTTGCACGACGTTAAAGAAATCGAAACTTGGATATTACGTTTGTTATCCGCACCGGTTCCTGTGCCTGCGTCGACCAGAGTAGAAGTAGCTATAAACCGTAATTGTCTTATGTTAGTAATATTAACTGTTTTCAACTAACATTGCAGGTAGAAGTACTTTCCCCTACTGTTCACGAACCATTAATGTTTGCACTACCGGATCACACACGATTCTCGTTGGTTGATTTTCCTTTACATTTGCCTTTAGAATTGCTCGGAGTGGACACATGCCTTAAAGTGTTAACACTAATCCTTATGGAAAATAAAGTATTGTTCCAGTCTCGTGACTACAATGCATTGTCCATGTCAGTTATGGCATTTGTGACAATGATTTACCCATTAGAGTATATGTTTCCCGTGATTCCATTATTGCCAACATGTATGAGCTGTGCCGAACAATTGTTGCTAGCACCGACACCATTTGTCATTGGAGTGCCAGCGTCATTTTTAATGTATAAGAAAAATTTTCGGTAATCTCTTGAATATTATTCGACCAAAAACTTGTCCTTACAATCATATCTTTTAAGATTACCGGATGATATTTGGCTTGTTGATTTGGATTCGAATAAATTATCGGCTCCGACTGCCGGTGCAGAGGAAATTCCAGCACTACCTGAACCCGAAGGAACAATTTTGAAAAATCATTTGAAGCAGGTACTATTTTAAATTAAGTTAATTTCTTTTCCTCATTATTATTTATTTTTTTGGTGTTATTTATACGCACATTTTCAATCATTTTGAAGCACCCAAAAACATTTCCCTTGGCCCAACAAATAAAATCTCAATGTGCTGTTTTTCTGTGAAGTTTTCAGTATTCGTTTTTTATGTATCTTTTAACAATTTCAAACAAGAGAATTTTATTATACATTATATTTTTTAATACACATTTTCCTTCTACTTTCATTATATCTGCTATCATCTTTATATATCAAAATAATATCAAAAAACAGGCAATGCAACTGATGGATCAAGCAGGAGCCGGTGTAAATATTTTTGATTGTTTCGCATTTACTTTTAATTTAATTTTTTACGGAAAGAAAAAAGTATTTACTCGTATTATACCAACAATTACAACTTGCATGCATACAAAACTAGAAAAGATTTACAAGTATACCTACGTATCTAATTAATTTGTTTTTGTAAATGCAATAAAGAAGAAATTGATTTCATTGCGATTGCAATTAAAAACCTTGTAAAAATGTTCGAATTATAAGTGCACGAATTTCTGACCTCTATTTCGATGCTTTTAAATGTATATATTTACCCTTTACACTTCTGATGTTTTAATATATAAGTTAAGATATATGAAAATAATCGGCTACTAAACTCTTTTTTTTACGCAATAAGAAAACTAGTTTTTTTTAAGTTATTTAAACCTTTCTCTAAAACTGAGACAACTACTCAAATTAAATTTGACCGAAATCAAATCGGTTGCTGTAAATTTAGATTGTTTCAACAATAGTCGGCATCAGTGACAAAATTCACACAAACGTTTAGAAATTTGGTAAACAGATACCGGACTATCATGAAAGCGAACACAGCTAAATCTATACAAAACTTTTAAAATCTAGATATTTTGTTTGGCCTCTATTCTACTCGGATCTGGATAAGGTCGCGAAAAAAAACCGCTGGTTAAATGCCATGTTTATATTTTGAAATATTGATTGATTCAGAAAATTATTATTGTTGTTTATTAATTTTGTCATTATTATGTATCATGGTTTATTTGGAAATTATATCCCATCGCCTCCACCACATAAAAGAACAACTGCCGTGGCGATTTTATTTTTTTGAACTTTTGTCGTCAGCAAAGATCTTTTATAAATAATTCCGAAAAAAATTTCAAATCTTCCACCACTGAATAGAATATTCTGTTAGGTAAAGTTGGTTTTTAATGTACATACCAAAAATAGATATTTTAAATTAAAATGCGCAAGTATGTAAGTTACCTTAATACACTAACGACCAAAATTATAATTTGCATTATCATAACATTAAATAATAATGTTTAATTGCTGAACTGAACATAGATGTTATGTAATACATTGGATCATTAAAATTATATTATGCACCTATGTACATAATATACATATAAGAGAAACAGAAGTATCCTTTAGATTTCATAAATGAGTTGTACAAATAGCTATAATATATATTAAGCGATAATCAATAGTAACACTCGAATAACATCTATGTACAGATTTCGTGAAATGTTACGTTTTAAAATAAAAGATCGTATTTCTAACCTTTCCCATTATTATTTTTTCAATTTCTACTACAAAAACTTAAAGGCGTTAAGTTCAATGTCAGCTAGCAACCAAGCATCATCACAACAACAGCTCTTACCTTCGATAAGAGACAGTCTACAGCAGCCTCCAATACTTAAGTAATTGAGCTTATAGGCATAAAGTTAACGTATTAATTCTATCGAAAATTACTAATTTCAGTGTATCATCATCAAAACTGCCACTCCAGGATCCCCATTCAGCGCAATCTAGTCAACGAAATTCCTTTTCAACTCAAGGTGGGGGAGCATCTCGCCAGCCAAGCCCAATTGCTCCACCGGCTGTGAATCCTTTTATATACGGAAGTGATGTCGATTCGGTAGATGTTGCGACCCGTGTGGCAATGGTATAAGCAATAAAATCCAAAAACTTTATTTTCTACTAACACGATTTTTTAGGTACGTTTTTTCAACTCCCAAAACACATTGGCGAACTTCACTGAACACACGCGAACTCTTCGATTATATCCTCGTCCTGTCGTTGCATTCCAAATAAACAGCTTTCTTAGATCACGCCCCCGTGCCTCGAATTTTTTAAATAAATTCGCCAGAACTCAGGCTGTCGAATTTCTAGCTGAATGGTCCCTAACACCGACAAACGTTGCCTTTCTCCGAATACAAACGGGCGTTCTAGATCCGATACAAATCGGCGATAAGGCCAAATGGTTTGCGCATATACTAACTCCTATTCGGTTTTCTGCTTGGGACGACGGTAGCTCTATGAACGGAGCCTTACGTATTCTTCAACAGATGGAATGCCAAGCAACGGATGAAAGCGGTTCTGACTCCGAAGGAGCTGAAAGCACAAGTTCATCGTATTCGTCACTGAGTGATTTCGTGTCGGAAATGGTATCGTCTGATTTGTCGCCCAGTATACACGATGTATTCGGAACACACGGTTCGCATCACCACCATGTAGCTCCTCAAGTAATACGATCATCTTTTTTTTCGAATGATGTAAAATGAATAATACTAATTCCAGACAATGTCATCAAATTTGGATCCGAAACTTGTTTACCATCCGCCAAGTGCGTTACAATTTCCCGAAGGAATGGAAATAAAATCATCGAAAGAAGAGGTTGACCGAGCTGATTCACCACAATCAACTTCTTCGAGTCGTTCCGATTTAAGTTCACCAAGTTTTAATCGGGATTCGGAGTTTGAATATCCACCGAAAAATAAACTGGAGCAACCGCAACCTATTTTCATGGAAAAGGAAATTGATGGTGATACGGCGAAAGCAGCTCCAATCCCAGCAGCAGGTAGCTTCGAAAATGAATCGGATTCGAACTCAACAACGACTCCAAAAACAATCGTTTCCGGTCAAAATTCTGATAATCGAGCAAAAACACCAGTAAGTCACAATTAAAAATTTAAAAATCTGTGGTAAATTTTAGCACCTAATTACAAATATGTTTTGTACAATGTAAATCTGTTTCGCGCAAATTTCCGAGTACATAAACCATTGGCGGATTCAGGGGAGGGGGCGGCCGCCCCCCCCAAGAGCAATTCCGAATTTTCTAAACATACATACCTACTTCAAGCGTTCTCCGATTTTTTATACTCCACTGCAATGTGGACTGTAATTGGCATTTACTGTAGTTCTGCGGTGCAATGCAAAGCACAGAACAGAACCATGATGGTGGATTTACCATACACTCAACGTTTGAGGCGCGCCTCTATCACCACCAAAAAATCACCCAATCAAATGGCTTGTGGAGTCGCAAGAGTCTAACATTCTTCAACTTTTTATCCGACGCACGCTTCCATATGTGTACACACATCCAATGAACTGTGGTACCATACAATTCGCAGCTCATCGTATTTCTGTCGTTTCACACTTATAGGCAAGTTGCGCCGCAAAGGCATGTTGAGTGTAAATTGCTTTCAACACAGCAAAGAGCACAGCCGACGAAAACCGGTTTGCAATGCCCTGATGGGAGTAGAGGCGAGCCTCAAGGGTGAGTGTAAAGGCACCATGATAAAAAGACTACAAGATAACATATTGCGTAGGGAATAGGGTCATTCCATCAAGAACCGCCAAGAATGACGAAATTTACGACCTTACCATCTCCGATTCTTTTGAAAATTTTTTTACTTTAAGAATTAGTGAAAAAAATAATTGAAATTCAATTTTAAGTTTCTATCTCTTTTTTTTTGTTAGTTGTAGTATGTTTAAGTTTTCGCAAAAATGGTGTCCGAGTCCCCTTTGAAAATGAATATCTCTGGTAATTTTTATCCTGGAATGTCGCAATAAAAATTATCCTTGAAATTTTTTTCAAGGATAATGATTTTGTCCTTTATCCCTGAATATCTCAAAACGGGTTTTTTTTTTATTTTTTTATATTTTTTAGGCTATACTGTTTTTCAAAATATACCAAAAAGTTAAAGCTGGATCTCAATGGGATCGGGGTCAAAAAAATCGAAGAACATTATAGTGGTTCTCAATTATTTTATAGAAAAAGGGTCATTTAATCAAGAATCGCCAAAAGTGTGACCTTATCAACGCCGATTCTTTTGAAAATTTGTGTACTCGAAGAATTAGTGAAAAAAAAATATGATTTCAAGTTTTTGTTTCTATCTCATTGTTTTGTTATAGTATGTTAACGTTATAGTATGTTAAAGATTTTCCAAAAAAGATGTCCGAGTCCTCTTTGAAAATTCATATCTCTGGTAATTTTTATCCTTGAATAATAAAGTAGGGCTTATTTTAAAGATTGTTGTTGTTTTTATTAGTTAAAAAATGAGATAGAAACAAAAAGTTGAATTTCAATTCATTTTTTCACTAGTTCTTCAAGTACAAACATTTTCAAAAGAATCGGAAATGGTAAGGTCACAACTTTGGCGATTCATGATGGAATGACCCATAATAAGATGAAAACAATATGATCCCGTTTTTGCTAAGTGCAGTCTATGTAGCTAAATTCACACAGAACTTGATCAAACGAAATAGCCAAATCAAAAAAATTTCCGCCCCCCCCCCCCAACAGCAAACTCTGGATCCGCCACTGACATAAACACATTGTTGAGGAAATAAAGAGATTTCTTGCTAAGCGTGAATTCTTGAGATTAAACAATTTCAAATTTGTCTCAAAATTTAAGACATCAGCTAAGTTCTAATTTACGCAGGTCCCACCTATCAGTCCGGGACTAGTCCGACAGCCAAGCGTCGGCAATGTTCTGGCTCGAACAACAAGCTCCGGTTCGAGTACTGGAAGTCCCACTATTCATCAAGCGGTTGCAGGTACAGGTGCTCAACGCCAAGGATCACAAAGTTCGTTATTTGAGCACTTCGCGTCACATGCCAAAGAACTCGTTCGCGAAACCACTCGGCAAAGTAGTCAGGATGGTCTTCTAGCTCACGTAGATAAGGTACGATATTTTTTAAAAGTATTCAAATTTTATTATTTAAAAAAAAAGAATAGAAAAATAAAATTGTTGTACGGTTTTTTTTGGAATTGAATGAGCTGTGAAAATTGCGTAATGCCCCGTCTATTATTATAACCACCTTTTTATATATTAAATTGGTTTTTATTTTCTGTTTTTTTTTTAATACCAAATTTTTGTTTATTTTATTTGTATACTTAAAAATTATGTTTTTGATTAGATAAAGGTTCAAGCAAAGGAGAAAATGATTGAAGAAGAGGAAAAGTTTATTGCACCCTTTGAACAGGTTGGTAAATATTTGAACAAAAAATGTTAAGGTCGAGTCAGCAACATAAATCGATTTCATAATAGTAAGGACATAGTACCTATATGTTATAATTATTTTTTTTTTCATGCATGTTTCACTTCTTGATTTTTTTTCGCTTGATTATACTTTCAAAATAATAATAAGTTTTCGTGAATGTGTGAGCAGACCGCAATATGATTTCTATGGATCTTTGTATTTTTTATGCAAAATTTTTAATGGCAACACTTCTAATTATCCTTGTCATTGATGGTAAAAATTAAGATTAAATTTTTTGATTTTTCGTTTTTATAATAATAAAAAAAAATTATTTAACTGTAAAAACATCAACAATGTAAGCAATTGATAGGAAATTTAAATTTATCGCACAATCGTGCAATCACTAGATTATTCCAGCATTAGTAATCATTCATTAGGACTGTAAACAGCCAGCAGTGCAATATATAGTTATAGTTTAACATTAGTATAAGTAGTCTTATAAGTAAGCAACACAAGTCCCATCCATGATTACATTGATTTTAATCATTCCGGTCTTTCACATTCAGAAATTAGATTTAGTCTAAAAGAAAATCATGCTAAAATTCTATTTCGTTTAGCTTACATTTCACGCAAAAAAAGCTGCCGGAGAAGCATCCAAACAGGCAATAGAAGTATCTAAGCAAGCTGCTGGCGTTAGTAAAAACACATTAGACGATTTAACGTATGTTGGTAAATCGACCTTAGGCGATCTAAGCAGTAAGGCCAAGGAGGCCGCTTCTAAGAAAGGTCTAATAAAACATGGTGATCAACAACATATTCCAGTTTCAGCAACTTCTCTAGTAACACAGAAACAAAGTGGGATGGTACAAGGAACGGGACGCGATTTCTTTTCATCGATCGGAACCGATTTGAATGGAATCGCATCGTCAACATCAACAATGTTTTCGGATTTGTTTGGCAGTAAAAGTAATAATATAAGCATTTTAAATTTCTCTATTATCGTAGCCTGCAACTTGATTTTCTTTTAGAAAACCAACCGAAAAGCCAACAACAAATGGGTAATCCACAAAAGCCACAAAGGACCGGATTGTCATTTGATCCATTCCCAGGCCGAAAGGGATTAGTTGAACGCACTCCACTGATAAGACATTCGGGTCCAAAGCAAACCCAAGAAGAAATACAACGACAACAAAATCAAGAGCGGTCACATAGCAATTCTGAGAACCAAGCATTCCTTAAGGATGTTATTAATCAAGTGCTAGCAGGAGAAGGAGTTGGTTGGCTTAAATTAAATCGTCTCAGGAAGCTCATGGAGGACGAATCGTACAGAATGCTCGTTTTAGGAAAACTAAATAAAACCTTAGATAAAAAAATTTCTCCAGATGATCATATCGATGATGTGGTAAATTTCAAACTGCAAACGCTATAAGAATTAATATTCATCTATGATAATTTTTTTTTTTCAAATTTTAAGTGTATTCCGAAACCAGTTTGGAAAGGAGTCTTGAAATGCTTACAAGCAACTGCATCTGGACTGGATCATACCTATTCGAACTTCGGTTTAGGTGGTATGGCATCTGTATTTCAGATGATGGAAATTGCTCATACTCATTTCTGGAGTCGAGAGCTTACTGAACCGTCCGATATATCAGCCAGTCTATTATCCAGCCAAACGGCCAGTCCAATGGGAAGTCACGAGAATCTCCGATCTCCTCAAAGTCCAAACGAATTAATGGGTGGCAGTTGCGTTGATTGGTCGACCGGTCATCTTACCACTGCTGTAAAATCTCGAAAAGGATCAATTCAAGGAGATCAACGAAATCCATCACAGCGAAGACCATCCGCCGCAGCAGAATCGCAAGAAACGCAACACTCAACAACTGAAATGTTCAAGGATATGCTGACGCAAAAACGAAACATGCTTCTTAGCAAATTAACTTCATTTGATTCCGATGTGAGTACACCGTTTTTTCTTTAAAACAAACACGTATTATTGTTTGCAAAATATAGCTGGTGCATTAAATTTAGTATCATTACTTTTAAATACATATATAAACGGCACATAGCATAGGGTGCAGCAACAGTATTCTTCCATATGTGATCCTATAGGCTGTTGGATTTGTTTGCTCCCTGAAGTTTCCTCTCCATTGTTTTAAATTTTTCGATTGGTACAATTTTGTAATATGTACATAAAAAAAATTTCTTTTGTATTGGTAATTTTTCTTTTTCATTTATTGGTTTTTCGTTGTTTGCAGCGATGTAGACCAACAAACATATGTATAACAAGTGTTAATAATCGCTTCTTAGATGCATAGATTGGAGGACGCAGGCGCTGCACGAGATAATATCAGACAATGTATCCTGCAGGTCCCCTCTCCACCCCATTTGGAATCTGAATGTTTGGTTGAATTTTTAACGCTAAGTTCGTTAACGAGCACAATCGTTCTACTCCTTCGGGTCCATTCAAAAGTCCTTAAAACCTGCGTTCAAGAATATCAACCTATAACTATTTTGTAAACGTTCCTTTTTGGCAAAAAATCCTTGAGTCCTTCGATTTCGCCCGTTAAGGAACTTATAAATTCGATCAAACATCCAAATTAAAATTTCAAGATAGACAGACAGACGGACGGACGGACGTCAAGCGGATTTGGAGTTTTTGGCCACAAATAAACAAAAAATAATATATAACTTTTTTTCGTCCGAGGCTTGGTTCTATGCGTTACAAACTTTTGGGTTGGATTAAACTTATAATACTCTCAGATTAAAAGCTGCACTCAACAGAGGTGGCTCGAAATTTAGTTAATAGTCATTAGTCAATAACAACTGAACAACTTTGGATTACAATATCTTCCGAACCAATTACACCAGGAAGATAAAATTTAGTTTCTGTATATGGGATCACAAGAGGAGTCCACTGAACGTAAACTTTTTAAGGGGGGAGGTGGAGCACGAAAGTGGGGGAATAGAAATTTCTCAAAAAATGTCATTTTTATATCTCAGAAACCGTATCAGATATGATCTTGAAAATTTTACAGGATTTGGGGTCGGTAGACCTCTAGTAGGGAAAAAATGTTAGGGGTGGGGGTGTAGGGGGTGATGGTGAAAGGGGATAGAAAGGAAAAAAATTCTGATTTTTATTTCTCGAAAACCGTAATGAATAGAAAGGTAAAAATTTAGGATTATATAGAGCCACATCCTAGACATAGGGGTAGCAAGGTACGGGAGTAAAGGGTGGTTTTTTATATCTCAGAAAGGGCTTATGCTAGAAAGTTGAAACTTAGTACGTATATGTAGATGTGCTAATAGATTAACTAAAGCAAAAAAAAGTTAAGATTTTTATTGGCATTCAGAGGTTGAGTAAAAAAAATTTCCGTGATCTACATTTTCACGAATTTCGTTAAAACTTTTAAGCCGGCTACAGACTTATCGCCTATTTCGCGTCTTTCTCGTGAATAGTATGTAGAGGTTTTTCGTGAGTTTCTCGCGTTTTGTTATTCGCGTTTCTCAAAGGGTATTGCTTGACGAGAAAGTGACGAAAAATGTGCGAGACGATATTTTCATGACTTTCTTGTGAGTTTCTTGTTTTGCGTGGTGTGTTGACAGTTTTTCATTTGCAGGTTAAGTTCAGAAACATATTTGAAATGAGTTGGACGGACAGCGTAGTCTTAAATTGAATAAATAGAAACCACGAAAACGGAAAACTTGCGCACTGTGTGTACAATGTTTTCTCGTGTTCTCGCGAGTTTCATATGTTTCGTGAAACAAGACGAAAAACTCGCGAAATGCGAAAAACCTTTAGACCTGTCGAGCTATCAAAGCAATTTTACTTCTGCGGGCTATTTACTCGTACATATATAAGCGCCTAGAAACGTTCTTTAAAATTTTTCGAGATCCAACCCATAAGGGGGTGCTCATATTCACGAATTCTGATATATTTCTTAGGTATATTGGGATTTGGAATTCACTTTTACTTCTATAAGCTTTAAACATAGTCGGGGAAAAACCGATTTAAGTATTTTTCCCTATTAAACACCCTGGGGGTATTGTTCAAGTTTTCACTGATTCCGAAAATCTCTTAGGTTTAATGTGACCGAATTCGCTTTTACTTCTATGGAATATTCTATTGATAAAAAATACGTCAATAAATAAAAAAAATCTGCCAACAGTCTGGGCGCAACTTTATTATTTTATGGGTAGAAAAAAAAGTTGCGCTCAGACTGTTGGCAGATTTTTTTTCTTCATATAGAAGCGCTTCACCCTACTGTACAATAAAACATCTTATAAAAGCTATTACTGTGTGTGATTATATAAATATTTCCTTTTTCACTATTTTGTACACGTTCGCTGCCGAACTTATTTTGAATTGAAAAAAGCGTGGGATATTCTGGTAATGCTGACTCTTCTTATAAGTATCATCGGCAGAAAACGTGATAACTTCTTTATGCATGATTACTTTTTGAACAATTTAAAAATAAGTGAATATGAGGTAATGGTAGGTAGCTTAATTTCATAGAACAATCATATAATTGTTTGAGCTGTGATATAATTTGCAAAATTCAAATATAAGTTTGATTAAAAACGATAAATATAGTTTCCTAATATTTCCTCAAACAAAAAAAAACTTGCATTTTGTGTATAAGTGTTTGTGTGTACTCGTTTAGGGTACTGTGCATGGTTCATCCGGGGCACTATCAGTCTCTAGTGATATAGCACCAACGCATCACGGCGGTTCTCTTATTCCGTCAATAAGTTGCCGATCAACCGTTTCTGATACAGAATATGAAAATGTAAGTACAACAATTTTATATTATTTATGAATCCGTATAAATGTTGGTTTTTGATGTGATTCTGAACGCTTTACTGAATGATAAATGTTCATGGCTACTGAGAAAATTTAATTCTAACAAGTAATTCATTATTAAACAAAAATATACGTTAAAATTTGTAGCTAAATACGAAAGATGGTAAAGCACGAAGTGGGAGCTTATGGTCTGGAAAATCAACGCTAAGTGCAGGTTTTCGCTATACCGGAGGACATCTAATAAACACGTCATCATCGCCGTCTCCTGACTCCCCAAGGGTATATTTGTTCGAAGGACTTCTAGGAAAAGATCGACTCATCTTATGGGATCAAATGCAATTCTGGGAAGATGCGTTTTTGGATGCTGTTAGTCAGGAGCGTGATATGATTGGAATGGACCAGGTATGTGGTGCAGTGTATTCACGTTCGTAAGCTATACGAGACGAACTTGTGGACATATGCATTGAAAAGAAACGAAATTACAATAAATTTGCAAATATTAATTGAATAGCAGTTTTCCAATTTTACTCTTTTGAGTTCATAATAAAATAAATGTTATCCGTATCAAAAGTAATATTCAAAACCGGAAGTAACGTTCATTTATTATTAGGGTCCTGGCGAAATGATGGAACGTTATAAATCGCTTAGCGACTCGGAGCGAAAACGGCTAGAACATGACGAGGATCGACTCCTGTCTACAATGCTTTTTAATTTGACTGCAATCTTGGTCATGTTGAACGCAAACAAGGAAGAAATAAAGCGAAAAGTGCGAAGACTGCTGGGCAAGAGTCATATAGGACTAGTCTATTCTCAGGAAGTTCACCATTTGGTTGATCAGATAAATAATTTGGTTAGTATTATTTTAGTTTTGTAGAGTAACTGGTGAATCCCAAAATTACTTACTTCTGTAATTTATTTCAGAATGGCAATGATATCGACTTAAAACCTCTTGGATCGCGATTATTGCACCGCCAGAGTTTTACAGTTCATCAAGGAGTTGATGGTTCGGGACCATTGAGATTTTTGGAAGTTCGCGATGATGGTCTTGTTTTGCGTTCTGTAAATGGGACAATAGTCGAACGATGGTGGTTCGAACGACTTGTCAATATGACGTATTCACCAAAAACTAAAGTATTGTGCTTGTGGCGTCGTAACGGTGGTCAAACACAATTGCATAAGTACTATACACGAAAGGTAAATATCGATATCGATTGATTCAAAAATTTTAATTTGATTTTTGTATTACTATACATTTACTCATATTCATCAATTTCCATAATGACGCCCTTCTGTAGCATAGGGCAGTAGCAGTCCCTCAGAAGAGCCCTTCAAATATTTTTTTTATTTAGACCACGAGTAACAAGCCCATGACTTTGTGGAACTCAAACCCACGATGTCAGTATTAGTATCGAAACACACTTAGCTGCTAGGCAATCGAGTGTCCTTTACGCATATTACATACTATATAATTATTATTATTATTATTATTCATAATATTGCTAACTAGAAGTAATTGTTAATGTTGAGTAGTGTAAAACAATTTCGCAAATAATTCATTACGCAAATCGATTTTCTTTTCAGTGTAAAGAGCTGTATAATTGCATAAAAGAAGCAATGGAACGCGGTGGAACACCGGCAAATGTACCCGAACTGGGTGGTGAATTTCCTGTACAAGATATGAATACTGGCGAAGGTGGCCTCCTTCAAGTATGCCTAGAAGGCGTTGGTTTGTTATTTGCCAACAGTAAGGTAGGATTTCTCATTCACTCTATATTAGATATATATGTTTGCATTATCTTTTTTATAAGAATTAGTTATAAGAAGAAATTTTCAATCAAAATTATTCAATTATTTAGTTTTACAAACGTGCATACTTAGGGTACTAATAGGCATTACCAGAAAATGTTTCTTTCTATTTATACTTCACGTCACCATTATGGGCATCAATATTTGTTTCGTTCAATTTATTTTCCAATTTACTATACCAAATTATCGCATTACAAGTTAATTAAGAAAACAACAATTACACTATTGATGCTCATTCGTAAGTGACGGCTAAGCGTCGGTATGGCTACGTAAAGCATTGGTTCGATAACAGATTGCGCTAAAAAATCTACGTTTTCAATAATGTAATAAAAATTGATACAACTGTGTACATAGTTAAATATTTATTATCTAACAAACGTACTTAAAATGGATATTATAAACTTAGAACAAGGACCCTCTCAATGTGATCTTTAAATAATTGATTTTATTATAATTAATTTCTCTCTATTGCTCCTTTTCTCAATATAAATTTTGATAAGTAAGTTATTTTTCCGGTTTCATTGCAAACCACTCTATGTATTACTACTCTTTATTTAAAAAATAATAAAAAATAGAGAAATTAAAGTGATTCATTCTGAAGCCTATCGAATAATTAAATTCACGTGGCCATATACAAATAAAAATATTTATAACAAATACATGAGATTTATAATTTTTCAAACACGTGTAATGAAGTAATATATTTGTATTATTATTATCATAATGATATAATATAATTGAATATTTTCATATATTTTTATAATTTGCATGTTTCTTTATTTTTAACTTGCTCATTTCGATATAAATATATATAATATATAATACTCGTACATAATAATCTATATAATCTGTAATTTTTTAAACTATAAGCAAGCTATATGTGCAATTGATACAACTTTTTATATATATATATGTTATTATATCAGATATACAAACGTACAATGATAAAGAAAACAACAATTACATATATTTGTTATATTGCTTCCTCGATACTATTGATATTATGGTTGAGGGAACAACAAACGAAAGGAATTTATCGTTTGGTTCTGATATTCGCTTAAAAGTGGGAATAATTGGCTTTAGAGACTTTAAGATAATCTGGATTAGACTGGGTTATAATATTTAATGTGATCTTAGCACGTCAAGCAAATATGAAGGAGTGCAAATCTTCATTATTCAAAAGACCTTGTGTCATGTTTTCATCAATGTTTTGCTTGACGCTTACTTTCTATTAATGTACAACTGCCAGAACTTATCTATGAAATTTGGCTAATTTTACTGTGATGATAAAAATAGCCAGAAATATACTTCTATTATCGTTTTTTTGTTTTGATAATATTTGTTACATATTATTGTAGTATTGATCTCTTGAGTCCAGAAAATTTTACCTTTTACCTAATTATGAAACTATCCATAGCAATTATGATAGTCTACGAATCCGTAGGTCGTTCGGATGGCCTGTCATGGGCTTATAATCCAAGCTCAAATCATACTAGAATCCGCAGTTGTTTCTCAGTACCGCTGTTACTGGTCTTTGACTTTTGATGTCACACAGTAACATAAAAACGTTACTCGCATTATTTGCAGCGAAATATTTTCACCGTCTTTACTATTTTCGGCAATCCTCAAACAATACAACCCGAGTAGCCATATATACTCGTGCCGATTTTGTTAGTAAACTTCACCAATCCATGTTCTCAATGTATTGACCGTCATTTCAATAAATTTGGTACTAGTGTACAACAAATATCTCTTAATGCTGTTTCGAACTCATCCTTCGACAGAATTAATCTACTACGTGCCGAGGAAGCATAATTTAATCGTGTTGTTATTGTAGTAACTTCATTTGTGTTTAAATTAATTGGTTCCACTTGATGACATAATAATTTCATTCTTATAGAGATTTAAAAAAAAAATCTAAACCTAAATTTTAAAATTTATTTTTTTCTAGTTAATTTAAATTTATCTTCAATTTCAGTCAATTTTATTTATTTATAATTTTATTTTACTAATTCTAATTCATTTATATATGAAAATAACATCGTAAAAATACTTTGCTAGTGAATGTACTGAATGCTATTTTATGATTATACTCGTATATATTACACTCTATACTTCTCCAATATTACAACTATTATATATTCTAAATATTTCTAAATATTTTTTTTTATTTTCCGGTTTCTTTTTATTTGCATAATAATCTCATTTTTAAAACGTAATAAATAATATGTTTTTTCCATATAATTTGAATTAATTTATTTTTACGTTTTTTCATTATTGTAAATTATAAAAAGACAATAAAATACAAAAATTATATGTTACATTAATTAACGTCTCTTAATATTCGTGAGTGGTATTGCAATGACATTCAACGTATAAAAAATACTAACTAACTAATAACTCAAAATTAGGAGAGATTTTTAGAAATGAACGAAAAAAATCTTAACCTTAAAAATATGTAGAATTAAATGATAATGACATTTTGGATTATCACGTCATTTCTAAATTGGTGACTTTTGAGATGGTCCTTGTGTACATTCGCTACATCAGTTTTGTCATCCTTATTTATATTTTTCGTTTTATTTTCTTCTCTTACTCTTTTGTATATAATTCTAACAATTATATATTCTTTTATCAATATGTGTATCTATATTATTTCCAGACTTGTGTTTCATTTCTTTTCGTTTTTTTAAAAAATATTGACTTATTTCGAGAGATACAACAGGACTTTTATGAAACCTATTTCTAAAAATATAAATTTAAGTTTTTAATTGGGTTTAAAAATTGTTTAGCAATAAAAATAAAATGAGATAAATTAAGCAAAAAATACATTAGTTTTGATTTCAATTAGAGTAGGAATATAAAAACAAATATTCGAAGACTAACAATATATAAAATGTATATTTTTCGCGTATCGCTGCCTGCCCATCTTTGGATTGGTCTTCTTCTTCTTCTTCTTCTTCTGCGTGTGAATATTCTTCCGCAATAAAATAAAAAAAGGACTTTGAGGTACAAAATTAAAATTTAAACTTGAATAATTAGACTTATATACATAAAACTATAAAAACATTCACATTTTTCCGTTTTATTTTAATTGTTTTTAAATCGAAGAAAGAAGAAAAAATAGAGTTCACAAAATATCTAACTGTTTCTTTTGTTCAATGTTTATGACTTTATTTTTTAGTCAGTCAATTAAAATGTTGTTATATGCTTAATAAACTCACTTGTATAGACGTTTAATATTTTAAAGAAACGTTTTCAAATACCATGTCACACAATTATTACAAGTTCTTTACAAAACGATAATTTTTGAGCGCATATTAGAAGAAACGATATCGTTAAGGCACCTAAAGAACATTTATTATTTTGAGTTATTTGCTTGTGTAGAGTTTCTTGTAGAAATTTTTCGGCAAGTAGTTCAGTAGTTTGACCTAGTTACTAAACCGCTCTCAACCAAAATTTGCAAAATACAATATATTTATTTTGATTATTTTTGTTTTATACAAAAGTTCCTTATGATTTTATTACATTTTCAATACAGTTGATAGTAAAATAGCATGTTGTTTATAATATTAAAAGAACAAAAAAAAAAACAACAAGTAAACAAATTGTTTTTACCTTAGACATATTTATTTATTATTATATTTTAAATTCCACATGCTTTCACTTTTCCCCAACACCAACATTAAAAAAGTACAAAGCCAAAAATAGATGACTAGTAGTGTCTTTTTTAAAGAAAAAATAACGAACGAATCCTTAATGTGTTGAATTACTAACATTATTATACTACCTCCTAGATATTACTATTTATTATGCTATTTACACATTGTGCTATACCTTAATATATTTAGAAAAACTAAATGAATAACAAAATAGTTACAATAATAAAAAATATAGAAAATGATGTGAATTAAGACCATCTCACAAGTGCTATTTAGAAATTCTAATTGCTTGCTTTTATAATTTTTAATTATTATTAACTGATTAACGAACTAATATGTTCACTATTATTTTTTTCATCTTCTGTTTGTCTTGTCTTTATTTTTTAGTATCATTATTATTAATATACAATAAAATAGCAAAATCTACAGATATTTGTAATACAAGTTAGAATTTTGTCGCTAAGTTTTTTTCTCTAGAATCGCTTTGGCTTTAATTTCAATATTATATTATCTACAATGCGCAATACATAGAAAATCAGCTTTTTTGAAATGCCTGTAAACCTATCAAATGCCTTGTTAGCACCAAACTAAAATAATTACCAATACACGTTAAATTTTCCCAGTTTTAGTATCCGTTTTATGACCTTAATTATTTTGTTATTTTTTTTTTGCAATAAAAAAGCAAAACAGCATGTGTTTTCATATTTACACAAAATGAACAAACTCACAAAAATATTATAAATAAAAATTATAAAATTAATTACAACAAATTGTTAATGTCTGTGATTTGTAATTTATAATTTTTTAATTAAGTTTTTCGTGCGTCTGGACCATATTCGGAAGTGTTTTACTCATAAAGGAGGAATTTTCGTGTTAGAAGAATACAGTAAGTAAGATTCAAAAGTATATTAAATTATCAATTATACTGTGAAAAAAGCCATCATGTAAGCAGAATATGTACTCAATATATTCCTTAAGGCCTAGTGGATATTATCCTATAGCTGATACTAGTAGACCAAGCGAATACCCACACTAAAAATATATAATTTACCATTTTTACATCCGCGGCTTCGCATAATGCACTACAAAAGTTTTAAGGCTTATAATATTATATTATATAATAAACTACAGATTTTATTAAGTCATATCTTTAATAATCATCTTCTAGAAAAGCTATGTTCTGAAGCATTCTTAATCAGATTTATTTGTATCTTTTCAGATCCAAAAACAAGACAGCTTATTCAACGAAAATACAAATCAACGATGGTAATATTTTAAAATTAATCTACTGAATATTCTGAATACGTTCTTTTTAAGCATGAAACCGTTAAGTGTGTTATTTTCTGTTCTTTCGTCGAGATAATATTATCATAAATGCAACTATACCAACCTTAAACATCTGGCATTGACATATTTTTCATAATTTTGTAGATAGTACTCGGTTACAGGTTAATACTTTCGTATTTACCACGATTGAACTAAAATCTATTAATCCTAATCATGAAAATATAATTGCATAGATCAAGAGAAGAAAGAGACCTTTATCTTTTCATTAGACGTGAATCAATCGTCTTCGATTATCTTCCATGATTTCTTGATTGATCAAAAATATAATGGCGGTATTTTAAAATACAATAACGAAAATTAAGAAATCTAATAAAAAACATTATTGCACATATATACATTTCTAGGTATACTCTAAACAATGAATATTGTAGTCTGTTTACACCTGGAAGTCCATACGAAATACGTATATATTTTTAATTCTTTTATAAGAGACAAACAAGAATTGATCTACAATTTAGATCCATGGGTATAATATCGATCTGCATATTTTCCATTATACAGTTCAGTGTCCTTCTCCTTTGCTATACGCATTATTTCCTTCTAACATTTTCGATTTCTTCATTCATTCAGAAATTTAGTTGATTTAATTTCTTCTTGTTTTTCACTTTATTATCTGTTGATTTTTCAAGACTTTCTTTGTTATAATTTGTTGTTTTTTATGTTTTTCTATCAAAGGCGCCTGAAGCCGTCTTATGTCTTCATAGATTGTTTTCTGTTCGTTTGGCTCAAAAATTAATGGATAAATCAAAAACTCCAAACGAAAACGATACACATACGACTGAATGTGATACCATAGCGTCTTATATTGAAGATCTATAAAAATAATCGTAACCAACATAAATAATTTAAGAGAGTGAACCGAAAATAAAAATAAGAAAATGCATGCCTTAGAAATGTGCCACTACGGTCACCTTATTCTTCTTAACTGTCTTCTCAGCTTTATTTGTTGTGTTACTGAATATAAATAATTGTTTAATGTAAGTGTTTAATAGTAAATTTCGAAAAATTCAATCTACCCATCAACTTTTTGATATATAAATAATACATTTTCTTTTTTGTATGCAAGGCTGATCATATCTGCTACTCGGTTCTTTGCGTTTTTTCTTATATGGCTGCCGGACAAGATCAAAAGAAGGCTCCAATTGCTACACAGTCCATACAATCGCAAGCACACAAATCAGGTAGTTTGCATCCAGGTACCGGGACTAAGTCACATGCGGTTCAGCCTCCGACAAAGCAACAACAAACACAGCCCTTACCTCAACAGCAACAAACTAAATTACAAACCGTTACGGTGAAACACACTTTTCAGCCGCAGACTCCAACCATTACAACTTCAGCCGTTCAACCACAAACTAAAATTACAACAACTCAGCCAATGCAACAACCACAACAGCGATCACCTCACCTCCCTTCCCGTGCTAGTGTCCAACAGACCTCAGCCACGTCGGCAGCTAGTGATGTCCAACCGAAAATACCCCAAATTCCTCCACGAGTGCCATCGCAGAGTTCAGTAGATAACAAAGCACGAGGTCCTCCACCTGCAATACCGCCACGCACCGGGATGGTAACTAGAAGCGGTTCCGTTCAAGTTCCATGCTCGTCCTCGACAGGTGCAACTTCAAAGCAACCATTAGTGCGTCAAACCTCGACGAACTCAATCCCACCTCAATATACACCGCAACCGCCTCCACCTTTCGTTATACCGCAGCGACGCAGCTCATTAAGCCGACAAAGCTCGATCAGTAGCAATAGCAGGAATGGCGGCGGGTGTTCCGGAAACGGGGCCGGGTCTCCTTCCGCCACCCGAAAGCACTGACAACGGCGTTCCATTTTTGAAATAACAGACGAACATAAAGTTTGCTCATCGTACTGTTTACCGTGGTTGTAGGGCCACTATTACTATTTTCAGTTTAATAGACGCTTGTGCTAACGTTACGAAGTATCATTGAAGAATTTAATTCAGTTTGTATAGACCCTTGCTGTGCCTTGACACACTCGGCAATGATATTCTCATTACTTAACGGACAAAAATGTATGAAAGTAATTAGAATAATTAGAATATTCACTCTAATATTAAAGGACAGACATATGTACGCGAAGCAGTAAGATGTAAGGTGAGATCTGCTAAATGATTGATTGAACCTAAGAGGGGTGCATCACGGCGCATGAAAGGCATACCCTAATTTTTTAAAGTATCCGCCCAAATGTTCCCGTACCACAAACATCATTGTGTCAATAGGAATTCAGCTCAAACTCAATGCAACAGTTAAACCTTACGCTTTTGAATCATACATTTCCGTTGTTTATTTTTCTGCTTCACAACTATAATTACTATTGGAAGACATGACGTATATATTAAGCTTTTAGAAGTTAGCTAAGAACTACCTACCAAATAGAACACATTATGACGCTTAACAGTCCTTTCAATAAATTCCTATTATTATTAATTCCTAAACCTTAACTAATGCAACCGACCTTTATGCAAGCTTTAACAAATCTAACATATACATATACGAAATACATACAAAACACCACATGAAACAAAAATATAATAGAAACAAAGTATAATATGAATATTGAAAAAAAAATCACGCAATATTAATGTTACATACTTATATAAAAAAAATAAAATATTTAAAAATTACTGAATATTATAAAGTTCATAGCAAATGTTATTTTTATATAAATATATATTATACCTATATAAAAAAATAAAAACTCAGACATTATATAAATTCAAAAAGGCAAACTTTTGGTACTATTGAAGTACATAGTGTATTTATAGTTTAATAAAAAAACATCAACCATCAAACAAACGGTACATAAAGATAAATAAAGAGGACAATCACATAAGATTTTAAAAAAAGGAAGACATGTAAGGAATAATCACAATATTGTGAAAGCTGAGTTGCTAGACTTTAAAAAGATTGACCTAAAAGACATCCAAAAGAAACTTACAGTCCGTATCTTACAAAAAATACAATTTTTTAATCCTACATATCCATTTTCAAATTGTCTTATTTTCAATTGAAATGCAAATACGACGTTTTAATTCCTGTTTTCTGTGATGGTTTTTACATACCAATAATTTATATCACTGATTTAATCATCTCTCATCGCGAAAAATGCTGAAACGAAAATTTGGTAATATATGTAAAATGTAAAGAATATTTTGATCTCAAGCAATATATTACGAAATAATCTAAATGTTTCATGTTTTTTCAACAAAATTTAAGTATTACATTACATAATTCGTATAGCGAAACATCACGAACTTAATTAGTGATCTAACACGTGTCACGAAAAAAAACCAAAATTCAGAGTTTCAAACTCTCGAGAAATAACAAAATTACTAATAAATTGTTAAACGATTGGCTATTTTCGAATAAACATATATTCAATTGTGTTATTTGTAGTTAGATATAAATAAAATATTATTATATTTAGTAATATTTAAAATAAAAAATAACAAAACCCATACAATAATAAATTAATTAATATCGTGAATGAAAGTTTTTATGAAATTTATGTAAAAACGGAGGAGTTGCTTCATACAAGAAAGAAACAAAAAAAAAATCGTAAGTGTAAAATATTTGTTAACTAAAAAAATCAATAAAATGAAAAGTGGACAAAAAATCTTACAAAATGCACATATTATTTAACATCCCCTTATTGTGTAAAAAATGTTCTACACCTATTTAACAAAAAATAGCCCACGAAAAAAAGTTATATATATAATTTTTTGTTGATTTGAGGCCAAAACCTACAAATCCACTTGACGTCCATTTGTCCGTACGTATGATAACTCAAGAACGCCTTCACCTAGGATCTTGAAATTTTTAATCTGGATCTTTGTCGAATTTATAAGGCTAAGTTCGTTAACGGGCAAAAACATCCTACTCCTTCGGGTAGCTCACATACAAAAAGTCCTTAAAACACGTGTTCATGAATATTGGACCATAATTTCGGAACGGTTTAAGCTACGACTTTGAAATTTTGTATTTGTTGATTTTTCAATAGTTGGAACTACAAGTGTGATTATGAAGAAAATCTCATTAGTCCTGCGGTTAGCTACCATACAAATATCCTGTAAAAAGGTTTTCATCTAATTTATGGAACTCACTATAACTCAATAAATAGTTTAGCCATGAATTATAATAGTTTTGAGTAAAAAAAAGTTCAACTTTACTAGTCAGCGAAATCCTTCTACTACTTTGGGTAGCTTCCATACAATGAGTCCTTAAAACAAGTGTTCAAGTTTATTTGCCAATTGCTTTTGAACGCTTCAAACAATGATATGAAATTTTGTACATATTAATTTTTAAATGGTTCCAGGTTAAAGGATAAATATGCTAGAAATCGAGTGAGTCCTTCCTGGATCTCCATGTGAAAGTCCTTGAGAAAGGAAAATTTTACTTCCGGTGTTCCACATTTGAAATTTAACACTGATGATATTGTCTTTTAGTTTCGAGTAGCAACTATTAGGTGTGCAAATAAGTTCCCGGCGTTCTCGTATAGATGGCGCTAACACGAAATACTGGGAAAAAATTACGGATCAAGCTCGTAATATGGCAAGATCAGACATATTGTAACAATTCCCCATCATTACATTTGTAAAATTTTATCGACGTCAGTTACTTGTGAGTCCTTAAACATGTCGGAGTTCGAGCCAAATAAGCGCCATTTGCATGAAGTTTTGCTTTTTTGTTTTAATTCAAAGAAATCTGCGGCTGAGGCTTGTCAGATGATTAGAGAAATTTATGGCGAGTCTTCTATTAGCGAATCAACGTGTCGCGAATGGTTTCATCGCTTCAAAATGATTGATTTCGGCGTGGAAGAGAAGGAGCGTTCGGGCCGGCCAAAAAAATTTCGAAGACGCAGAATTGGAGACACTATTGGACGAAGATTCATGTCAAACACAACAAAGTCTTGCGGATTCATTGGATGTGACTCAACAAGCCATTGGACATCGTCTGAAAGCCTTGGCAATGATGCAAAAGCAAGGAAATTGGGTGCCGTACGAATTGAAGCCAAGAGACGTCGAACGGCGTTTTTTCACGTGCGAACAGATGCTCCAACGGCAGAACAGGAAAGGATTTTTGCATCGTATCGTGACTGGTGATGAAAAGTGGATACAGTACGACAACCCGAAGTGCCAAAAATCGTGGAGATACCCTGGCCATGCATCAACATCGACCGCAAAGCCGAATATCCATAGTTCCAAAGTCATGCTATGTATTTGGTGGGATCTGCTCGGCGTGGTGTATTATGAGTTGCTGCAACCGAGTGAAACTATCGCAGGACCTCTTTATCGAAGACAACTAATGCGTTTGAGCCGAGCATTGAAAGAAAAACGGCCGCAATACGAGGGCGGATTGATAATGACGTGTAAAAATTGAGAAAACATAATTTTATCCGGAAAAATTTATTTTATTTTTCAACGTAGTCTCCTTTTAGCTCGATACACTTAGTCCAGCGTTTTTCCAATTTTTTGATCCCTTCCAAATAATATGATTTGTCCAACCCTTCAAAATAGGCGTTGGTTTCACTTATGACGTCAGTATTCGTGGTAAATCTCTTTCCAGCAAGCCATTTTTTAAAGTCTGGAAATAATATAAAGTCGCAGGGTGCCAAATCCGGAGAATACGGTGGATGAGGGGGCAATTCGTACCGTAATTCAAACAGTTTTGCCGTTGCAACAACGGACGTGTGAAACAACACTTTTTTCTTCGCCAGATAAAGCCGTTTTGCCTTGATTTCAACATCCAATGGAACCAATAACTCAGAATAATATGCTCCCGTCATTGTTTTTCCTTTCTCCAAGTAGTAGGTGAATATCATTCCATTGGAATCCTAAAAAACTGTCGCCATAACCTTTCCAGCCGATAGAACGGTTTTGCCTTCTTCGGTGCGCTTGAACCGACATCCTTCTATTGTTTGGTTTCTGGAGTGTAGTGGTGAATCCATGCTTCATCAACAGTTACGAAACAACGAAAAAATTCATTTGTATTACGTTAAAACAGTTGCAAACCGTGCTGCGAAGTTGTCACACGATTGCGTTTTTAGTCGATTGTGAGCAAACGCGGCAGCCATCTTGCGGATAGCTTTCTCATGTCCAAATGGTTTTTCAAAATATTCCAAACACGTTCAAATGAGATGTTTACTACGTTAACAATCTCACGCACTTGTACTCGACGATCTTCTATCACGATATCATGGATTTTATCGATCATTTCTGGCGTGGTGACCTCATTTGGACGACCTGGACTTGGTATGGTTTGTGTGCTCGTACGACCACACTTGAATTCAGAAAACCATTTGTAAATCATTTGGATCGATGGTGCAGAGTCCCCATAATGCTTATCTAATTTTTCTTTGGTTACTTTAGCTGTTTTCCCTTTTAAAAAATTGTGTTTAATCAACACACGAAATTCACTTTTATCCATTTTCAACAATTTTTGTAAGTCGACTTGCTTAGACGGCTGCTTCTCGAAAACTAAACGAGGTATCAGGCTTAAACTTTGCAGGTAATCTATTTGAGGATGGTCCAGGTAAAAAAAAATAACGAATTCCTTACCTGCCCACTCCTTCTTGATTTTTGCACGTCATTATCAATCCGCCCTCGTATGAGCAGAGACACGACAAAGTGATTTTACTACACGACGCTCGGCCACATGTTGCTCAGGTTGTGAAAACCTAGCTGGAAACACTGAAATGGGACGTCCTACCCCACCCGCTGTATTCACCAGACATCGCCCCTTCCGACTACCACCTATTCCGATCGATAAAAAATGTCCTGGCTGAGCAGCACTTCCGTTCTTACGAAGATGCCAAAAATTGGGTCGAATCGTGGATCGCCTCAAAGGACGTGGAGTTTTTTGAACGCGGAATTCGTATGCTGCCAAAAAGATGGTAAAAGGTTGTGGCTAGCGATGGAAAATATTTTGAAAAAAAATAATTCAACCAATTTCCCACAATAAAGGCTCAAAGTTTGACAAAAAACGCCGGGAACTTATTTGCACACCTAATAAATGGGAAACTACATGTGAACTCCTTATCCTATTTCATCCCCAATTACAATATAAATCGGAGTTCAGTATTTCATCTAGAGTATCATACGATTGGCTTGCAGCCGATCGTGACTGCAGTATGTTTTTACTTTATGATTCAGCTAACATACATTGAAGTTCGCTTACTGTTTTAACCAATTTTGGCTGTTTTAACCAGCGAAAAATTTTTCACTTATATTCGCGTAATGCTTTTTAATAGACATTCCTCCCACGCCGAAAAAAAAATCCAGAAAAATCTTAAAAAATTCCATTCCCGATAATTCCACTTTTTTATTTTATTTTTAAAAAAAATTACCAAGCATAGTGTCGTGCATCCCGATTTTTCATTAACATGAGCTACGATTATACCGATAACTAATTGAACGTTGCCCTTCAGTTCAACAGTCGTTTGTGGCTTGTTAGTGTAGATTGCAGACAAAGCCGCGCATAGGAGGAAGAGGTTAAAGTCTTATAAAATGGTATGTGCATTTTACCTAATTCAATATAAGGATTTTGTTAAATCAAAACCTTTCTTGAGATCGCTATAATTAAATAAAATGCTAAATATAAAATTTCTTTCACTTCCTTCGAAAAATTTACGTATAATATGTAGATCAATTTAGCGAAGATTAGCAGTAATTTTAATGGAATCTACACTTTTCTTCATGAAAACTGGATATGGATCATGTTTATATTTAAAACAAAATAACCGGCTTTTTTTTGCAACGTATAGTGTTTGTCCACGTGTAATCAAACAACCCATACAACTCCTTGGATATCGAAAATCCAAATCGTCGCTTACGAAAATCCAAATCGTTGCTTACGACGCATATAATTTGGACCGATCGTGTGCACACAGTGTACTCACAGTGCCTATCCTCGAAACCGTGAGCAGTGTAAGCGCCAGAAAATTAACCCTCCATGCCAATTGTATGCATCGTGAGCGCAGTTCGGACTGGTTGTAAGCGCAGAAAGCGTAATTCGGACCGCGGCCTTAGAGATATTGAGAAGTTTGTTAAAACCTATTCCAGCCGTGTTGAATATAGAAACTTCCTGAAATTATTTTTTACGTGTTTATAGGTATAAATAGCCTCTTGATATCACGGATTTCGTGAAAAAAAACATAAATGTCCCTCTTTAAAGCACTTTGGAGGTAAAATTTTAATAAACCAATTCTTCAACCAGGACTACATCATACAACGAATATAATGTGACCTTTTAAATTCTCTAGGTGCAGCAGGGGCTGGATGTTGATACGTGACCATATCGCTAATATGCACAAAACTATAATATAACGGCCTTGGCCTGGTAAGCATTTTACTTCTCATAGTTGCTCGTTGCACTCCAAATCTTGTAAAAGTTTTCCTTTTTCGTAAAAAACATTACCTACATTGATATACGAGTACCAACCGAGTATACTGTGCTATACTCTGCTGACCATGTATTTAAGCATTAAGCTAGTTGTAATATTGCTGATGTACTCTCTTTAGGTCTTTCTAGTTGATAATGAAATGCGAAGCGATCCTACTATTCTCTCATTGAATTTGAATAATTGTAGTCATTATTTATTATTCTTATCAGTTTGCTTTTGCTCTGTGTTCGAAAAGTGTACCGTCGCGTCGTTTCAGACACTACCCACCAAGCTACAGCACAGTATCCATTTAATTTTCATTGGAATAGAAAGTGCACTTAGTGCGGCTTAGACAAGTCGAATATAAAAAAAAAATTTATAAACTATTGTGTATAGTAAATTTGTAGAAATATTCAAACTGGAAATACGTTTCTATCGAGATGTGGTTTTGGGTGATTGTAGCTTATTTGTTGGTGATATTAGTAGTTTTCAATTCCAAATACATAGTTGACTTAATAAATTTCAAAAGACGAGTTGATTTTTCGAAAACTGTTCCCGGACCAGAGTTCAGAGAATTATTAGCAAATGCTAAAAAGGAGAGTAAGTATAAGTACATATACAAAGTACATTTTTTTTTAAAGTGAAAAAATCGTTGTACAGTTCACTAGTCAGTCAGCATATTGAATACTTGTGTACATGTAGTACTTTTCAAATTCAAACCCAATTATATATTGAAATTTGTTGAGAAAAATGTTTCTGAATCAATTCTATCATTTTGGAAACCATGGATAGAAGTGTAAGTATTATATTTGTGCCGTTTTGGATAATCTTCAATAAACCAACGTACCTATACATGACTATAAAGGTCGCTCCTGAAATAATTAAATTATTTGAAAACAATAATCATAGCTTTTTAGATTGCATACGTAAATTTCCTTCCTAATTAACAGAACAGTATGACAAGTAATTTAAATCTAAAAAAATAGTGATAGGTCGATAGTTAAGCGAAACTGATGTAGGTCGAAGGTCTCAGTGCTGGGATTGAGGTCAAGAAAATTATACTTGAAACAAAAAGCGATGCCTCAACAAGCATTACATTCTATTCTCATACCTCCCTATAAAAAACGCATCGTCATTATCATATCAGTGAAACAATCGAAATGTGTTCATTAACTAATAAGCTACAAATGGGTACAAACTATACAATTTGAGGAAGACTCCATTAAGTTATTTGCAAACAATAATCCTCTGCAATTATTGATAGAAAGTTCACTATATTTAGAAAACGAAAGTTAATGATTTTATTATCAATTCATCACAACATGGCAGCAATACTTCTTTCAATATTATTTTTACATCTAAGGAATTATCCTGAATGAGATTCGAATGCACGTTCTCTTGATTGTTAAACTGACTATCGGTTATCGTGTTTTAAGACGTTAGTTATTCTTATCGATCGCCTCGTTATAAACTGATTTGTGATCTCTATTTCGAGCACATTCTATGAGGGTGAAAAAACAATAAATTACAAATTTATATAAAACTTAAATGCATTTCTCGGTCTCAGTTATCATTAACATTTCCGATAAGTTGTAAGATGAAATATTAAAAAAAAGACCACAGCAATCAAAGCGAGCTTATCTCACAGATTTATGTATAGTTTTTATGTATGTTGTTATCAACTACTTTTTAAATGCTCAACTCAAGTCACATTTGGAGGAGAAAGATTTGTTATGGGCCAACAACAGAGTTTAAGGGTCATCGTAAAAATATAATAATCTCTTAAACACAACATTTTCTATACTCATTCATTTATTTATTAAATAGAATGACAAACAAATAATAGCATATAGATATTTGAAATATTATAGAATATAAAAATCAATAAAAAAATAATACTGAAGGCGAAAAGTTATTTGCGATAATTGAAATATCTTCTACTACGTCATTTTATTTCATATTTTTTTCCACCCAGAAGAAAATATTGGTTCAAGGTTGAGATTGAGTTTTAGAGTTTCAAATTCATGTAACGAAATTATTTTACTTTATTTTCTTAATAATGGATCGAAATATTAAATAAGAATCCACACTGCTACCAGAAGGATTTTATATCCTTAGAAGTAGGAGGAATGCTATTGTGAAATTGTGTAAAAAACCATAATCCCATAAAAAAATATAGTGGATATAGAATAGGATTACTTTCTTTGTTATTAATTTCCTTCCAGTAGATCCTGACATTTTTCAAAAATAAAGCTTCTTTATAAACAGTGATAGCGTCAATAATTTTATTTTGCCTCGTTTCGTTTTTTTATTAGCAAAGTTTAAACAACTTTTAATTTGTTTTTCATATTTAAATTCTTAAAATAAAAGGAATCTTACCATGGCTATATGAGATCCGCCAGAAATATGGACCACTATTTCGAATTTGGTTCGGTAAGGACTTATTCGTTTTCGTAACAGATCCGGAAGATGTAAGAGCAATTCTCAGCAATAATCAGCTATTATATAAATCGAAGAATTATCAAATGCTCGAACCATGGCTTGGAAAAGGTCTTCTAACGAACGGTGGTGAAGATTGGCATAAACGCAGGAAGCTTTTAACGCCAGCGTTTCATTTCAAAACCCTCGGAGCCTTCAAGGAACCGATGGAGCTCAATTGCGAAATACTCATAAGTAAATTGAATAGGGTCGCTGATGAACAACCTTTCAATATTTATCCGTATATTACGCTATTCGCTCTGGATGTAATTTGCGAAACGGCTATGGGCATTAAGAAGCATGCACAGGAAGACAGTAAATCGGAATATGTTCAGGCGGTTCAAGCGTAAGCTGTTATTTTTATTTGCTAATCTACTTAAATTATCGCTCTTGTGATTGCAGGATGTGCCGGATTGCGCACAAGCAATCTTTCAGTGCTTGGCAAAGAATCTCATTTCTGTTTAATCTCAGTTCGGCCGGAAAAGAGAGGAAGAAAGCTCTGAAAATGTTGCATGGCGAAACCAATCGAGTAATCAATCTTAGACGCAATATGCTTGAAAACGAACAAATTAAAAATTTCGCTGATACCGGTAAGTAATTAAATATTATACATACATGTTAATGTATTGTGTGAAATACATGCTTCATCTTTCATCATACAATCAATCCACTTCAAACTTCAGAAAACGCAGAAATTGGATCAAAGCGTCGTTTTGCATTTCTTGATATGCTCTTAATTGCTCAGAAAGAAGGTGCTGCACTAACAGATAAACACATTCGCGAAGAAGTTGACACCTTTATGTTCGAAGTATTTACATAAATATTTTTTTATTCAATAAAACTTATACCAAGCATCTATTTTCCAGGGTCATGATACAACCAGCTCTGCCCTCTCTTTCATCATTTATTTGCTTTCGATTAATCCTGAAGTCCAACAAAAAGCCTACGAAGAAGCACAATCTTTTGAAGGAGCAGAAAACGAACCAATGAAATATTTAGAAGCCGTTATTAAGGAAACTCTTCGATTGTATCCAGCTGTGCCATTTTTTAGTCGCATATTACACGAGGATCTTGAGCTTCGAAACATGGTCATACCTGTCGGAACAGCTGTAAGTGTTCTGGCCTATATGCTACATAGGGATTCGAACGAATTCCCGGATCCTGAGAAATTCGACCCAGAACGGTTCTTGAAGACTGATAAACACCCGTTCTCTTTTGTTGCATTTAGTGCTGGTCCAAGGAACTGTATAGGTAAATGACAATTCTAAAACTTAAAAAAGTTATATTATATTAATCGGTTTTTTTTTTAATTTCTTTGCAGGACAAAAATTTGCTATGCTCGAATTGAAATGTACGGTAGCTAAAATGCTACGGAGTTTTGAAATTCTTCCGGTGGAAGGTTTTAAAATTACGCCAATAGCGGAGCTGGTCATGAAAAGCGAAAATGGAATTCAAATTAGACTTAAGAAAAGAGTATAAATATAAAATTACATTTATTCACTGTAAATAATAATGAAAGATTCTCGTTATGAAAACAAATGAACTTTTAAAGATAACCGAATTCAACCCTTAATACTGTTACATACTGACTCTCCACTGCCAATCCCGATGTGCTGTCTTGTGCAATAAAAATTGTTATTTAATGACTGTGTCATTTCGGACCGCATGCAAGAGGCCCTAGAGATAGTAGATCACTGGTGCGTCCAACAGGGATTAAGTATAAATCCAAGAAAAACAATGAGGGAACTCAGGGAATCTTCTAGGAAGCTCTTTAATAGGGCGAAGCGTGATGGGAAGACGGAAGATTGGGATAATTACAAAGCCAGTCTCAGGGTCTTCAAATACAAGATCAGGAAGTTCAAAAGGGAGTCGTGGAAGAACTTCTGCGCATCAATAGGTGAATGTAGTGAGGCGTCCAGGCTTAGGAAAGTACTTTCTCAGGAGCCGTGTCCACCGAGCTACATAAAGAGGAGTGACGGGTCGTGGGTGGAGACTAGTCAGGAGGCTCTGGAGCTCTTGATGTCCACTCACTTCCCTGGTAGTACACCGGTGGATCCCTATTCTATGGATAATAGGGGCTTCTCTGGAAATAATTTGGTTGTACCAAATGGAATGGAAGAACTCCTGGGTGAGGACACGATCAAATGGGCTATAAGCTCTTTTGCTCCTTTCAAATCACCGGGACCAGACGGCATTAGGCCAATCATGCTGCAGAGAGCCTCCGAGGCAATCCTCGGCTGGTTGAGTACGATTTTCAGGAGCTGCTTACGGGCAGGGTATGTTCCACGGGCCTGGCGAGAGGCACGTGTAGTTTTCATTCCCAAAGCGGGAAGACCCGGTCACACGACAACGAAGGACTTTCGACCTATCAGTCTATCGTCATTCGTTCTTAAGGTGCTGGAGAGACTTATAGAAACATATATTCGGAGATTATGCGAGAACAGGCTGCTGTCTAACGCCCAGCATGCCTACATCAAAGGGAAATCCGTAGACACAGCCCTACATGAAGTAGTGGGGTCTATAGAGTTTAGTTTGGAAAGTAAGGAATTCACGTTGGCGGCATTTCTTGACGTTGAGGGGGCTTTCAACAACGTAACAGTGGAAGCAATTAGGGAGGCTTTAAATAGCATAGGCTTAGAGGATGGACTGACGGACTGGTTGACGACCTTGTTGGAAACCAGGATTGTGAGTTCGGAGAGGGGGCAAGGAAAGGTAACAAGGCAAGCCTCGAGGGGCACTCCACAGGGTGGGGTGATATCGCCCCTTCTGTGGCTCCTTGTAGTGAACGAGGTTCTGATGGAAATCGAAAGGAAGGGAATCAAGGTTGTGGCCTACGCGGATGACATAGTCATACTGGTTCAGGGAAAATTCCTGGATACTATTACTGATATCTTGGAGGCGGCACTCTGTACACTGAGCAGGTGGGCCAAAAGATGTGGCTTGGGGGTTAACGCCTCAAAAACTGAGTTGGTTTTATTTACTAGGAAGCACAAGATCCCGGAATTCAGGCTGCCAATGCTTGAAGGGGTCGAGCTGCAACTTTCGGAAAAAGCGAAATATCTGGGCCTGATCCTGGATAGGAAGCTAAATTGGAAGGAAAATGTTGGAGAGCGTGTTAAAAAGGCTAACAACGCGCTTTTTGCGTGTAGACAGGCCGTGGGAAAGAGCTGGGGTCTGAAACCAAATATGGTACATTGGCTGTATACGGCGGTGGCAAGACCCATTCTGACGTACGGGGCACTGGTATGGTGGAAAGCCACAGACAAAAAGTATATTCAAAGGGAATTGAGTGGAGTGCAGCGGAGTGCTTGTGTAATGATCACAGGGGCCCTGCGCACAACGCCAACAGCAGCACTGGAGGTTTGCATGCACCTTTTGCCGCTTGATATTTTCATTAAGCAGGTTGCTTCAAACACAGCGGCAAAACTATTGAGCTGTTGTCTCTTTAGGGAGAGACCCACAGGACACAGCTCCATTCTTAGGGAATTTCTTCAGGGTCCGGTCAACTTTTGCACGGATTATATGATCCCGGTGAATGATTTTAAGTCATCCTTCAGGGTTGTGTACCCAAGCAGAGCGGACTGGGAAAGCAATAGGGTATTAAATGAGGAAGAACTCTCCGTGTATACGGACGGTTCCAAAATGGAATGCGGCACTGGCGCTGGAGTCTTCTCTGAGCAGTTGAGTGCAAGGGAGTCCTTTAAGCTGCCGGATGCCTGTAGTGTATTCCAAGCGGAAATTCTGGCAGTGCTCCAGGCAGGTAACATCATGTTGATGGAGGGGTTATTCGGTCGGGATATCTCACTCTACATTGACAGCCAGGCGGCTTTGAATGCATTGGAATCAGGGACTATTAAATCCCAGCTAGTAAAGCGCTGTCGAGAAGTGCTCAAGGTACTTTGTAGTCAGAATAGAGTACGACTATGCTGGGTACCAGGGCATAGTGACGTACCAGGCAACGAACAGGCCGATGAGCTGGCGAGACTAGGATCGGCGTCGGACGGGATGGTAGAGGAGGTGGTTAATCCACCTTTAAACGGAATTAAAGCACGTATCCGGGATTGTGCAGTGGACGCAGCGAACTCTAGATGGGAGGCGCTAACGAGCTGTAGGACCTCTAGGGCACTCTGGCCAAGGTTGGACAGACGAAAGACTAGGGAGATATTAACATGGAGTAGGGGAAGTCTGCGGCTACTTGTCGGAATACTGACAGGGCACTGCTTGCTAGGGAAGCACGCTATGCGTATGGGGATCGCTGACTCTGACGTGTGCAGGTATTGCCTGGACATATGTGCTGAGGAGGACATCACCCACATTTTGTGCGAGTGTCAGGCGGTTGCAAGGAGGCGACTGAGGTGGCTGGGAAGTCTTTTCTTTGACAATTTGGAGGACCTGAGGTTAATAGGGCATGATAAGCTAGTCAAGTTTGTTAGGGATCTGGGTTGTTTAGGGGATGTTTAGTGACCTACGAGGTTCTGAAGGGATCGCTATGGGCCCTTTTGGTGCCTAGTGTGCGCGGTGGCTCAGCGCTTCGCCCCTTCTTAAAACTAAAACTAAAACTAAAAGAAAAACAATTGTAGTGCCATTCACTAGAAGACGAAAGGTAAACTTAAGATTGTGAGAGGAACTACAATTGAATTCTCTTCCGATGTCAAATACTTGGGAATTACCTTGGACAAGTGTCTGACTTGCAACTTACATCTTAAAAACATCTCCACACGAGTAACATTGTCTTGTATGGCATGTCGAAGGCTCTGTGGTACCACTTGGGGCCTCAGACCATATATGGTATACTGGACCTACAAGTCTATTATAATACCAATGATCACATATGCCGCTATGGTGTGGTGGTCAAAGGTTGAACAAATCACAGCACAGAAGGCCCTGCAAAAAATTCAGAGGCGTGCTGTTCTTAGCGTTAATGGGGGACTTAAATCATGTCCCACTGCTGCAATGGAAGCCATGATAGACCTGGCCTCATTACACTTAGAAATAAAGAAGGAGGCTCTGAGAGAGGCCATAAGGCTACAGCAGAACAATAAATTCAAGGCGGGAGACCTTGTCGGTCACCTTAAAATTCTACAGGAATTTAATCAGAAGGACCTAACCGACTCAGTAAACGATAACATACCAAAGGTATATGATTTTGAGAAACCATATATGGTGACTCTGGGAGATCGTTTATCATGGCAATCTGGTCTACCAGATTTTGGGGAAGGTGCTTCAGTCTGGTAAACGGACGGCTCCAAGACCTATAGTGGAACTGGAGCGGGCGTATTTGGACCCAATTGTAAAATATGGATGGCAATGGGACAACAGCCACAAGCTGAGGTACATGCTATAGAGCTATGCGCAGGTAAACTTCTATTGAATAAACCAAAAGGCGCTATAGTTATTATCTTATCTGACAGCCAAGCGGCACTGCTAGCGCTGAAATCTTATTGTTTCCGCTCTAGGCTTGTGTGGGACTGTCATACTCTTCATAAAGAGCAGGCACATCATAATAGTCCAACCCTGCCAGGACATGAGGGTATTCCGGGTAACGAATCGACTGACCAGCTAGCTAAGCGGGGAGCCAACTCACCAATGATTGGCCCGGAACCATTCTGTGGAGTCGGTAAAGGATAGCATTTTAAAGTGGGTAAATCTTCAGGTGGAAGATTATTGGAATTCACTTTCAGGACTTAGACAGTCAAAGAAATTCCTGACTTTCTCAAGGAGAGCGTCGGAATTCCTTTCCTTAAGCAGGTATAACGCACGGGTTATAATGTGATATTTTTCAGGACATTATTTCCTTAATTATCACCTTAAGATCATCGGTAAAGTATCACTAGATACATGTCGATTCTGTGATATGACATGAAAAAACGGCACATATTCTGTGTGATTGTGATGCAGTGGCCAGATCAAGAAGGCAGATTCTCGGTGGATTTACTCTAACCTATGAAGACCTGTCGAGGACTCCCCTGAGTAAAATCATCTCCTTTCTTAAGGGAGTGGTTAAGAGCCAGGAACAAAAGACCTCTTAGGTCGTGGTTCGAGAAGCAGTGTGGCTTCTATAAGCTCTTCCAAACAAATAAATAAATTAATATTTAATTGTTTAGCGCCTGGGCATTCATGGACGCAGTCTTATACAAAATATACCTCCAAACGTTGCTACCCAAAGCATCATACATGAAGATAAGTCAGAAACTATTACACAAAATCAATCAAGTTTGTGCGCATCGAACAATCATCTTTCAAATATAAAATCTAATCAATTTCGCCAACAGTTTGTCAACGCATTTTCAAGGTCCGTGTCCAGCTTGATAAAAGCTCAAGGACAGGGACCGCAACTTAAAAAAAATCAAAAGAACAGCCATTTCAGTTTAACTCTGGAAAATCCGCCGGTGTAATACAAGTTCAGTTCGTTCTAAGATCTCATTGGGTACCAATCCTCGTAGCCCTGTTACTGCTATAATCTTCAGTAAAATTTTTAATTACACAAGTTCGCAATGGACCTCTAAGAATTAACCCTTGGCGGCCCAGAAGATACATATTCACAACAAATCGATCTCGTTGGTTGTTCTGCGGTAGTATCCTACTTAATACAGTAAGAACCAAAACAACAGGTGAACCCATAGCCCAATTGACCATGTTCCGTTGGGTAATTTTTGGCTCTGTATTGAGCATACCGAACCATCATCAGCCAATCAGAGTCAATTACATCATTTTTACCGATCCACTGCTTGACATAATGCAACGCTTTCGGTAAATTGAATAGGTGCCTACAATTTCTTATTTAAATTAGGACGAAAAGATTAGTGAAAGAGATTTGCAAGAAATATATAAACATCTCGAAGATGGCCGCTGTGAGGTCAGAATAACCTTTAAATCATCTCCACCTCTTGGTGTAGAAGATGCCTTGATGCCAAGAAAATATATTGTCCAATGAAGAACGTACTCATTTTTTGACAATTATTACATAATTATCCTTAGCTATTATATAATAATTTTATTTGTGAATTTAAATTTCAGTTTAATGAAATTTTCAACTTCAAGTAAAAAAAGCTAACAAAATACTTTTAATCTTGATTTAAATAAACCTATGTTTTGGGTTTAATTTGAATTGAAAAGAGTAAATGGGGACGCACTTACCTTGACCAATGTTTTTTGTACAAGCTCGTGAATAACTTTCCTGGAATGCTCCTAGTTGAAGAGTTATCACACAGGAAAAGTAGTTTCAACTAGAAACTGCAACATCTTTGAGCTTGACTTGAATATCTCTTAAACGTGATCACAATCATTCACACGGATAAGCAGCTTCTTGGCAGCATATCCATGAAATGTGCGTCGTTCGGACCGAATGCAATAGGAACTGGCCCAATCGCATTTTCCTTAGATTTTTTTCAAACAGTCCTCAAACTACGTTCGAAACAACTGATCCAGAAGTTTATTGAGCGAGAGCTGTTTTTCCCACTCGACAAATCTACATAAAAATTATTATAAACTCACTTGTACAGAGGATGGGCTGACTGCCCCGGTTTTCTGTCGGAACGACGAACCAACCGTCATGGAAATAGGGAGCATTGCATTTGTGATCTTAAAACTCTAAAGCGTCACGTACACAAAACAGGGCATCTGAAATTCAATTTGTTTACGCTAAAAGCAAAATGGAATTCATTTAAAAATTACTTTTTATTCATTCCCTTACGAATTTACAAAAAAAACTTATTGGGGTCTTGAGCCACGTCCAAATCCGCCACGGAATTCAACGTCCCCGGTACCAGCACCGACATCAGCCTTCTTGTCAGCACCGCCCGGAACTCGTCGATACGCAGACCGATCCTCGCCGGTCTTTGTAGAGTCCGAGCGCGGAGCAGCCGTCGGGCGAGGACGAGCAGTTTCAGAACGTGCGGTACGTTTCAGTGTGGCCGGCACAATTTCCGATGGTAAATGCAAGTACGACCGGAGATACTCGATTCCTTCGTTGGTCAAGTACCAGTAGTAGTGCCTCCATGCAAACTGTTCGGTTACAAGACCTCTCGAATGCAACGACTGCAATGTCTTGATGACATGCAAATTTGGGATGCTTTCCAGTTCGGGGTGCTTGGGGGCGTTGAAGTCCTTCTTGGCGACCATCACTCCTTCCTTGAAAAGGTACTCGTAGATAGCTACGCGATGCTGCTTTGGCATAAACATCTGAAAGAGAAAAAACCAAAACAAATCAGTTACCTGGAATTATTCTCGAATGACAATTTCTTTATATCACAGGTTGCCGTCAACTAATCTGTAACTAACTAATATTCCACTACTAAATTCCATTTTTAATTAAATAAAAACAATTTCTACACAAGACGCGATTTTTGACATTTCGACATAACCTGAGAGCCAGTCGATATATCACCTTACTTTTCGTAAATTCGCAAAGACGGAACCAAAATTTTAAAGAAATCTAATGCGATCGTATTTCGACTGTAACATAAAAGCAAACAAACTATTTTCGGCACAAGGATGTTGGAAATATTTTAAAATTTCCGACGAAAAAACTTACTTTGAAGTTTCGGACTTGGACAGAACCGGAAAAAGAGGGTTACAGCTGTCAAAATACTTTGAGTCGTGCAGTACTTTTGTTCGTCAGTTTCACCTGCAGATGGCGCCAGAAGAAAATAGTAGGGAGAATTTTCGTTTGAAATTTCATCAACGGAAAAAATTCACTTGATGAAAAAAAATTATTTATAATATGATCATATGGTACAACAGTGGTAAACCCTTGATTCCATTTTAGCTAAATTGATTTTTAATTACTGTATTTAATTTACAGTAGATCTCACAATTAATTTAACAAAAATAAAAATATATAACTTCCGATTTCTTTTTAAAAGCCTTTTTAACATTTTTTAAAATAGATATTTAACAAATAAAATTATAGATGATCAAGTTTTTACGTACCGAATATGAGGCAATAGCAGCCAAGTAGTTTTTTATATTATAATAAGATTGTAAAGGGATTTTTTTAATTTTTTCAGTTGCATAAAGAACTTTCCGTTGCGAACATTTTACAGTTTGCTTTCGGAAATTGCCATGTTTTCAACGAGTTTAGAATATCTTAAGCAATTAATAAGGTTGGTTTTTGTGTTTTCTAGTGCTTCGCAAAAAACAATACAAGCTATTTCTTGTGGAATTCGGAGCATAGATCCTGAGGATCATTTCAAACATTGAGTGTAAAGAGGAAAAAACCGGAGATATCTTGGAAACCACTACCGAGACACAAATCCAACTTTGGACAGCTCTCTTTTTGATTCAAAATTATGTTGAAAAAATATGTTAACGGTTTAGGCGAAAATCTTATTGTTTTCCGAATGTTTGCCGAATATGGGATACTTACGGTTAAACTCGAAAGGATACACAAATTGATAGATCGCGACTGTTGTAGCAATACTTTTCATTATGAATAAACAAACTAGACAATATTATGGAAGCTCGGGGATTTTGTACATAAGCATTGCAAGTGCGCACATATGTACGAGTATGTATAAAAATGTAAATAGTAGTGCTAGTGAAATACGACGTACACCTAATCCATTTATAAGGTCTAATAAAATTCCTAGTTGCGCCAACGACTAAAAAGCCGTACATAGTGTACAGAATCTTCAGTATATCTTGGATACACAGCTCGTATACAAATCATAATATCGTCAATATCACCAGTGTATCACCCAATATTATGCATATAGTACGTCAACGAGCTGATATCTTCATAATATCCAACCTGTTTCCTTGTACATATATAAATTCGATGATTTTAGCTGATAAATCCTTCTTTTAACTGCCATCAGCGCCACCTGTTACTGAAATCAACTGAAAGTTAAAATTGTTTGAGCGTGTGTTAATTTTTGTGTGTGATGTGATGGTCCACTTTGTACATTTCTTTATTAGCAATGAAAGTGCTTTTCGCCGGAACATCATACTGCGACGTTTGACACGAAAAACCTTTTTTTCTTCACTGCTAAAATTTCGGAATGTACTAAATGTCAAAGTACACCATGTATGGGCTGTGAATCATGCCATCTTGTATCGCATATAATGATTTGAATAAAGTAATTTGTATACAAGTAGTGTATCCATGGTATAATATCCAACCCCTTTTCTTGTATATAAATTCGATGATTTTAGCTGATGTAGCCTTCTTTTAACTGCCATCAGCGCCATCTAAAACTGAAATTCTAATGAATGACAGTTGTGGATTTTTATATCCTTCCGTCAGTTAATATTGTTTGAGCGTGTTTTCATTTTTGTGTGTGATGTGATGGTCCGCTTTCTACATTTTTTGATTAGCAATGAAAGTGCTTTTCGCCGGAACATCATACTGCGACGTTTGGCACGAAGAGCTAGCAGTCGAAGCCCTTTTTTCTTCACTGCTAAAATTTCGGAATGCACTTTCAGCTGTCCCAGATTAATTAAAAGTTTCATTAAATTTTTTTGCTGCGTTGAATTCATATTAATTTTAAAATATCACAATATAATCACAATACTTCGATTGATAGAAGCTTGAAATCAAGAATTATGTCTTTGACAGCTAAATGTCAAAGTATAACATGTATGGGCTGTGGATCATGCCATCTTGTATCGCTTATCATGATTTGAATAAAGTAATTTGTATACAAGAAGTGTATCCATGGTATAAACTAGTCTTGCATCTGTTCAGTAGGTGGATGAGCAACAGGAGAAAGGCAAAAACCGAAGAAATGGAAAACCATATGAGTAAATGTGCAATTAAAAAAGATACATCCATGCGTCGAGCTCTGGAGACCAAGATGAATTACAAGGCAAGAAACAAACTAATAAAAATTCAAAATACACGGCTTTATGACTTGCATTAAAACGAAACAAAATCGGTTTATTCATTTAAGTATAAATTTCAACTGAATTACAATGAAAACAGGTACCTATTGATTATTATTATGAATATCAAATTGAGCATTTTTTTTAAATATTCTTGACGAAGTAATAAACCATAATAAACTCGACTTTCAAATAAGTAAATAAAAAATCAGTGTAGCTTCTTCAAAGCGAATTTAAGACAAAAATCTAAAGTAATCTTTTTTCTGTTTACAAACTAGACATTTTCATCGAGAGCGAGGCTTCTTAAAAATGTATTTATCATTTTCTTTAAGTTTAGTAGTTGATTTTTAATAATTTAAAATGGGTCAAAAGTCTCAAGTTACTTGCAAAGAACTCTTTGGTACTAATTAATGCAATTATATATTGAATAATAATAATAACTACATAAGTCAACTGGCAAACAATAGTTCACGATGTTTTGTTTGTTTTGTTTTGTTCAGTTTTATATCAATTAATAATATAATAATAAAGATATATGGCAACATAAAGAAAATTCGAGGCGCACTAGAAACCGACCAATCGTATCTACAGCTTTATAATAAATTCAATAAAAGACAGGGTTTTGTTTTATAGTATGTTATCATACGATGTGAAAAAAATAACTCATAATATCGCGTCCTGCCGACATACAAAATTCAGGAATCAAAACTAAAATAAATCATAACAATTTGGCATTAAAGAAGAACCTAAGTGACTAGGGTATCGAAAATAATAATTTCTTACGAATTTAACTTAAAAACTAATAAAACAAAACAAAAATTTGATCGACTAGTGCGTTCTCATTAAGTACTTTGAATTGTTAATTAAAAATTCGAAAAAGATAATAAAAAGAAGTTCGTAAAACATAAAACAGTCCTTTTTCCTATTTCAAAAAATATTATATATATATAAATATATTACGACAAAATAATTAGCGAGATTTTCGTATCAACTTAACGGATTATCCGTTTCAAATTATTTGGAGTATTTTTAGTTCCTTTGTTTTCAAAGAAACGAACAACATAAAATAAAGTAAAATAAATTATCACATTTAGATTTGCAATGTAAAAAATAGAGGTTTATGTACAACCAATTAAATGTTTTGTAATTTTCCTTTGTTTTTTATCCAATTTGGTTTTTATTAACATTTTCGGTGCTTGAATGTTCGCGACGAGCAACATTTCAATGACCGCATAGCCATCGCACGATTAAAGTGTCGCTGCATTTTCGGCTCGTATTCAGACTGCAAGTTATTTGCCTCTGAATTATCCGTGGATGTTATTATGACAATAAAAACTGCCAGAACCTGCAAATGTTATCAGTTTTTATTACTTACTTTATTGTTTTTTAATATTTAAATAGTTCTTAAAAAAAATATTGTAGTCGATGTGGAATTTCAAAGAAAAATGTTACGCTTTAAATTTACAGAGAGGGTGGAGAGTGTGGTTTCCAATTGGAAATTAACTTTTGTGAGTAGGATTAAAACGAAAATTTTAGAATAATTTCTTATCTCCGGGACGTGCTAGGAATCTGAAACTTTGGAGATTAGGTTAGGTGAGGTTTAGAGGAGTGAACCGTAGCACTGTGACACAGCCCATAACGAGAGATCACTAAGGATCCATTGTGTTCCCTCCTATAAAAAAAACCGGACTCTTAACTATTGATTCCAAATATTGCTATTCTTTATGAAGAGAGTAGTTCTCCATAAAGGTATCATTACAAGTTCTGATAAATCGATCAAGAAGAATTTCCTCAAGTACCGATATCTGGTACGAGCCAGACGTTCACAACCACGCACTAGATGTTCCAGTGTAGGTTCTATATTCTCATCACCACTGCGACACATATCAGCCATGGGTATTCCCAGTCTTTCTCCATGTGTCCCAAAAGGACAATGTCCCGTTAAGACCCCTATAAGTTGTCTACATGTGTTCCTGCTCACAGACAATATGAAACTAGAGTTCCTCTTGTCAAGTTTCGGTCAGCACATTCTAGCCTGCCGGCAACTAGACAGATTCGCCAAAGCCCCCTCAGTTTGTCTGAGTGCTTCGAAGTCAATCATCCCCTTTACACGTTCGATGGGGCATAGAACCGACTCATCAGCTAACTCTATGCTCATCTCCGACCCCCTTTTGGCGAGCTCGTCTGCCTTTCCATTTCCAAGGAAGTCACTGTGTCCAAGGATCCAACAGATTATCAGCGTATTGTTTAAACCCACCACTTGCAAAATTCTTTTGCATTCGCTCACTAGTCTAGATTTAGTTACGTGCGCATCGACAGCCTTTATAGAAGCTTGGCTGTCAACGTATATAATTACTGCACTATTCACACACTCTTTCTGCACAATTATTTCTGCTGCTTTTGTCAATGCAAATATTTCAGCCCGAAACACACTCGAGCTATCCGGTAGCCTGAATGATTCCATGATGTCGAGATCGCAAGAGTACACTCCTGCGCCCGTTCCACTTTCGATGTTGGAGCAAACCCGTCTGGAGTGATGATCTTGGATCCCCACTCCATTCTGGTGGGAATGTTCACATGATAGGAATGTCCAAAACTACAAGACGGTGTCCTGTAGTCGGTGCGCTCCGGAATGCCGGAGCACAGGGAAGCTGACAAGATTCTAGTGTGGCCCACACTTCCTTCCTTCCAATAGCCTGCCTCGCGTAGACGCAACGTAACCGCTAAATCTAGTGTGATTATGTGAAGCATTACCTCCAAAGCTCGGGAGGCCCAATAATCCCAATGAGTGCAATTCTTTGAATTCTATCCATGGCGGCCCTGTTAGTCCCGACATCCAGCGCATGCCACCACACCAGTGACCCGTACGTTAGAACTTTGGAGATACACACAATATACAAGGGAAGTGTGATAAGAAAGGAGAAGGGAATAGTGGCGCCCGAAGATTACATTTTGTCCCGAGAGCACGATAGCTTAAAGCAGTACCGAATACCTCAAACTAGAATATTCAAATGTACACTTGTGGAAAGAAAAGTAAAAAAAAAGTTATGGTTTATGGTGGCAAAGCATGTGGAAGTGGCAGCCCTAAGACTTTATTTGCATTAATCGTCCTTGTTACAGACTAAGTCGCATCTTGTCTTTAACAACAGTCCGAACTTGTGCCGAATTTGCGGCCAGGTTGTTGGCAAATTTTTTTTTTTCTTATGGCGATGGGAGCGAATGTACTGCTTATCACCAATGCGTGAAACCAGTGGGAAAAACACTACTTCAGTGTTCAGTTTGGTAAAAATAATTAAATGTGTTAGCAACTGGTGAGAAGGGTTAATTAACACTTGATTCATTTCTGAGAAAAAAATAGGAAAAAAATTTAAAGTTTCACTGAGTAATAATTACCAAAGCAAATATTATAAATATTGTGTAGACGTGCAACGGTGAGGCCGGAGTATTTTCAACATCACGTAGTGCTCGCATAATGGGCTCATGCTGAGGATATAGTTGCAGTGCTTGTCGCAAATGCAGTAGTGACTCCTGCAAATGTCCGTAGGCCTTAAAAATTTCACCCAATGTAAAATATTGTCGCCATGCACTTCGATCTGGAGGCTGAACTTCTAGCGATCTGAAAAGTAAAATTATTTATTTATGTTTTTTTTTTTAAATTCAATTTATTTTAAGTGGAGGAGGTCTTTCTATATACAATATTCGTTGTTGCATTATTCTTCTGTACTTCCCAGACAGCAAAGACTGGTATAATGGAAGTAGTGGTAATAAATCCAAAGTAGATAATTATGTTTACAAAAGTGAATTGTAAATATAAATTAGAGTAGTATAATAGTAGTAATTATAATAATTTTGTTAGGCATAAATAATTCATAAAAGGATGCCAAAATAAAAGAAATAATCCAAATGATTAATAAAAGATATAAGAATAATCTAAATATACACAAATTAAGAATCAAATTAAAATAACATAATACAGTAAAAAATTACAAATTAAAAAAGAGGTAAAGAATAAAAAAAAGTAGCTAACAACAAGTTAAGTGAATGAAGAAACAAGGGAGAAAAGAAATTATATATATATGATTACTACTCTTCAGTTAATCATGTCCATATTCAGCCTCATGTTGGTCCTATCTGTCCAGTTAGCATTCACCCAGCTTGTGTCGCTGGAGTTCACCCAGCTATGCTGAGTGTCCAACAGACTCTACTGAATGTCAGACTCGTCAGGATTACTCTTTAAGTAGCTTTTCAGCATCTTAGTAAACTTCGTGATGGTTTCCGCAGTTTTAATTAAATCCGGAAGTGCATTATAAAATAAAACTGCTCCATATATTGGGTCTTCTCGTACTCGGTTTGTTCTTGGGCAGTAGAAATTTCTTAGGTTCCCGGCATTTCAAGTCGGATAATGATGTATTTCACTATTAAGCCTTATTGCAAGTGATGTTTTTGCATTGCAGTGTAGGAAGTTATAGATAAATTTGGCTCCTCCAATGGCTATTAATTGCTTGATATTATGCAACCCCGTAAGTTCATATAGCTCTACTGACGGAGTCAGGCAAAACCACCGATAACTATAAGCACGCCACAAGGTTGTGTGCAAGTATGCGTAGGGAGCCGTCAGTTGGCTGCACAGCAAGTGAAGTGCTATGACGATTACGGTTCCACGATCATTTTAAACGTACGTAGACTATTAAAAATTGTATTTTTAATAAATTGAATGGAAATGTTTTTCAAAGAAATGTGTTTGCTAATTGTTCATGATAAATTTTATAAGTTTAGTGAAGAGAATCACTGCTGTTTAATGAAAAATAGAGTACGCGTTTTTCGCGCCAGAATATTTTGTAAACAAAGAAAAAACATTTCTATTATTTGTGAATTTTTTATTACTAAATAAATTTTTAATGTCAAATATGATTATAAATATTGTGGTGAAATAGCGCACAAGATGCCGAAGAAGTGCTGCGTTCCGGGATGCTCTTCGAACTACGGTGGACAACGTCAACAAGGTGAGAAGACAATTGTGACCTTTTCCTTCCCTAAGGATGAACACCAAAGGAATGCGTGGATTCGTGCTATTCCTAGGGCAAATTGGGTCCCAACAAAATATTCTTTCGACTGAAGAGCTTCCTATTAGAAAAGACTCGGAGCAGCGACGGGAGGAATATGCTCAACGAATAGGACAGCAGCATCGTAATGCCATCGCGGCCGGTCAAATAATTAGTTTTCAAAATTTAATATATCATTTTGAAAAAAAGTTAATTTTGTCGAAATGGCAGTATTTGAAATCCGAGACAAAATTGGTTTTTTATATTGTTGAAAAAAGTAATGCCGATTATGGTATTGAATTTGTAGTCCGCATTATTGTTTTCAACGACTTAAAGGTAAAAGTTTTTGTGTCGAATGAAAAAGTAAATTTAAAACTTTTAAAACACCACTTTCTTGTAAATTCTAAATTAACGAAATGGTCACAGCTTAATAGTATAATAACTAGATATCAATCGGAAAGAAATATTTTGAAATTCTCTAAAGAAGATTTAATACAAAAATCTATCAATTTGTTGGAAAAAGCTACGCAAGAGAATGACGAATTTGTTCATGACGAAAAACTTAACATTATTTTAGATCAGTTGAAACTCTAAATTTTGTAAGTCTGAGAACCTACATAAATAAAAATTTTTATTATTAAATATAAACATGCAAATGTTTTTTATCACCTTGTTTCAAGTGATTATTTTTTAAATATTTAGTTTAATTAATACAAAAACTATTAACAAACTCTTTGAAATGGCCAGCAATCGCGGCGAAATTGACATTTCACATATCGACCATCGGCCCCCTCTGCTTTCGAAGTGTGCGTGCAAGATTCGCTGGTAGCAGGGGTACCAGGCGCTTTGAAAAAAATTGCGCCAGAACCTTTTTAAAAAATCGCCAAATTACGCCATGATGAAAAAATATACATTTTGTTGTGAAAATAAACTTAAATAAAATATATTCAATATAAACATAACATAACAAAAACCAACAAATTACCCAAAAAAAATATAGTATTCGTGTTTTCGCATTTATCCAGAGTAGAGTAGGTTATGAAATTTACATTAGGTGTGTTTTTTTGCGCATATGTAAAACAACAAAATTTCTGTTTTTATAACTTTTTTCCATAGATAGAAGGCTAGATTAGAGAATTCAACGCGAATAGCTACCTCACTGAGCTCCCAGGGGCTGCTATCTATGGAAAAACGTTCTGAAAACGTCATAAAAACAGCAATGTTGTTGTTGTTTTGCATTTAAATTTTCTAACCTGCTCTGATCTGGAGAGGTACGCAAAAAAAGCACCTATTGAAAACAACATTGTTGTTTTTGTGTGTTTTAATTTCCATTTTTCCGTACATAATAAGTTCACTGTGGCAGATACTTCTGATAAATTCTCTATCTATTGAAAATTCAGAAATAAAAAGTTCATGTCGAACCAAAGTTTTTAAATAATTAAAAAAATTCTCGTTTTCTCGATCGAAATGAAAGAATTGCGCCAAATTTTGCGCCGGCGTATTCATGATAAAATAGGGCGCCAAGCTATAATGAAAAAGCGCCAGTTTGGCGCGATTACGCCAAATCTGTCAACCCTGGCTGGTAGCAGGCTTGTAGTTATCGGTGGTTCGAGGTAAATCGAAGACAGCTTTAATGCTCTTATTGAGTAGCCTGGCGATAAAGTCAATCTTACTCAATGATGCTTGAGACCACACAATTAAACCATATGTTAGTACTGACATTATGTATGCATTGAATATCTTTTTTTAGCGTCAATTCGCAAGCCTTTCAGCCTTCGTAATATGCCAATTATAGGAGCAATCTTTTTTTAAATTAAATGTATGACTAATAAAAATGTTATTTGGGCATATTTAAAGAAAATGGGCATTGATTTACGGAGTAATTAGAGGAAAGCATAATACACCGGCTGCTCCCTCGATTTTTTTCCACCTTGTCGTAGAGAGGGTACTGAAGGCACTTGTGCCAGTCAAACTAAGAAAAAGTCACGGGAGATAATCTCAAAGGCCAGAAAGGAAGTGGGCTGAAAAACAGACATACTTGCACTTGTTGCATAGCCGGTAGAAGATTAACGAACCCATTTTCAATTGGGTAATCACAACTATAACTCACCTTCTCGTCAAGTGAATAGCATCGTCCAAATACTGCAAATTGAATAGAACGCGTGCCAAATTCAACAGGACCTCGGCATTTGTCGGCGAAATGGCCAACGCTCGACGAAAACACTCAATCGATTGTCTCGCATTCCCGATTATTCGCCAATAATTGCCGATTTGATTATACAAATGCACAGATTTCGGTTTCTCTTTTTTGGCGCGTTTCAATCGCCTCTCGAGCGCATTTATGTCGAAATTTTTCAATGATTTTTCGTCTTTGGTCTTGAGAAACAAGTAAGCCACCTGAAAACGGACGCATTGTACAATCAATTGTTTTCGAGCATAGCTACGAAGAAAATACCTCTGGCTCTGGAATCAGCGGATGATTAAATCTTTGTGCGACGCCTATTAAATAGTCGTAGTATGTAAAATTAACAGGCTTCCCACAGTCAAGCAGATCATTTGGGTCTATCGCCTTCTTTATAGTTTTTGTGCTTTCTGTGGTCCTGCCATTCAATTCTTCGATGAACATCTTTGGTTTTGCCCTAGCGATATGAAATACGTTAGAATGGTCATCATTATATCGGTACGGTACTTACCTCTCGTAAATCGCATCATAATTCTTTTCCACCGAATGTTTACTCCATGTGGATCCGTACGAAACAACCGTGGAAGTGATGATGTTAAACACCTCGTCCTCATTGTAAACTGTTGTCGGAGCTGATGAAACTGCCGAAACCTCCTGCGAACGAAAGGATGCATTACTATTAAACGATTCTATTTCGGATCTGACATCAAACACAACCGACCTTTACATCCTCGGCGAAACCAGTTATTTTACCTACATCAGGATTCAGTTTCCAGAGCGTCGACGTTCGCGAATTGGTGACAGTAACCTGCCAGAAAAATGTGCTCAACGCCAGAGAAATCAAGAAGAAATTGTTTTCTTTCATTTGTGAAGGATTTTCTACGCCGACTTTTATGCTTTTTAAAGTTGTTGATAAAACTGTTTAAGCGAAATTTTGTTGCATCTTGTTTAGATCAGATCAAAATACTTTCAGTATTTTCACTTTTCATATAAGCTGTCAAATTTTTATAACAATATTCCAATATTCACAATCGGTATTTTTGCTGAATGTTGATGGGTGTTGTTGGGAGATTCGTGTCGTTAGGTTGGCGCACATGTTTTTCGTTGGAAAGAAATTGAAAAGCGCGGTAAAAAAGTTGAGTAAATCAAAGCTGTTGTGAAAAACATCCTGGACCGTGAACACGAAAAAGAAAAATTTGCATAAATGTAGTAAGTTTGAAGCACTCGCAAAACGTCCAACGTAGAAAATTATTCTACTCTAATTTTCCAAAGACATCTAACACAGAAAAGTGCCGAAGATTTTACGTAAAGGGTTCAGAATGGCAAGTGAGTTTACGCCATATACCTCGTTCACGTGGTAGCGTTGTGTAGTGTAGCGTATTATGAAATCCGGTTGATATATGAGTGTTCACGTGAAGTGAATTGACGTTTCGCACTCTTGATTATTAATTGGCAGCTGTCACAACTGGTATTTATTTTATTAAAAAAAATTACATTCGTCGTTTTATTTCTTAAATAACCTTCCTTCTTTTATTTTTCAGCGAAATGGAGTCATTAAAGGCACTGGTATTAGAATCGTTGAGAAAATCCAAACAAATTAAGTTGTCTGTCAACACAGTTTTTTGACAATTCACTCGAAAAGTAATACGGAGCGCAACGGCATGTGTTCTCGTGGGAAGGATTAGCAAATCCACTACACTACACTACGCGGTTTTGCTACGTTGTAGGAAAACCGCTCCGTAGCAAAATTTCGTGTGTTCACGTGGTACTACGAAGTGCTACGTAGCGGTACGTCGTTGACCACGTGAACGAGGTAATAGAGCTACTGAAGACTAAGACGTCAAGCCACCGGTTTTGTATAAAGCGCTTTGAAGCCAAAAACACGGAGAGAAGTGAGACAAAACAGGGTCGTTATATCAAATTGTTGTATTTTTAGCGTGTGAGTGAGTGAGACAAAACCGGAGCGTTATGTCAATTTGTTGTTGTTTTGCGTGCAAGTGAATGCGACGACGTCCGCCTTCAACTCAATCGCTGTTTGTCATCTCCAGTACATATATCTCTATGGTTCGCGCCCTTTTTAAAATGACCAACACAATTCACAATCCAGTGTGGATAGTGGCAACAGCGCATTTCTCAATATGGAAAACCACCTGTAAATGCATCAGAAAGCCGTAGAACTAGTTTGACAACTAGGCGCTGCGAGCAGCGAAGTCTGGCAATGGACTGGCCTGGATGGCAAAAGCTAAAAATGGTAGAAAAGACAGACAAGACCGCACAGCACCGCGTACACACCGCAGACGTGACGAGAAGATACGAGACGGATGGCTTTTCCAGTCCCAGTATCCAGTCAGTACAAACTCTCTCCGAACAAAACTGTCGATCCGCGATCGTCGAACGCATTGCTCCAAGCTCGGATAAATCGGATCGGATCGCCCAATGCCCCAATCACACGAAAGAAACGCGCGAGCGAAAGGCAAGAGTCGGGCAGTCATCATTACAATTAAAATTGAAAGTCACGTAGGACGTGGTCGACAAGCGGCGAAGCTATTTCCGTATGATTTGTCTCGGCAACGAGCGAACTCCCGTGTCCCGTCTCAAGCGAAGCTGTAAAAAACAACAGATTCCTTCTATCAGTGGCTCTGGCTAGTGACACAGGCTGAAATCAAGTGTCTTATTTTCGAGTTCGGGTGTCATCAGAAGGAAAGTCTTGAAGCAAAGCGATTAGATTCTAAATTTCGGTGCCGTCCGACAGTCGGGGGGAAAATCTTAACACGTCTGCGTCGTTTGGTATCAGTAATCAGCATATCTCGCGATTCGTCGCAATACCGATCGCAATTGGTAATTGGTTTTTGTTCTGTCCTGTGTGTTCAGTTGTCGGTTCAGTTTCAGTCATTCATTCCCATTTTATTGTTCGATTCGGTCAGTTCGGTTTGTTTGCACGATTTCCGCGATTTTTTTTCCGTTTTTGTGTGAGACGTAGCGCGGAGACAGGACGGCTTAGTCGCTGCTCGTAACTCTTTTACATAAAGTGAAGGAACCTTCTTTCTTGTTTCTACGGGGTGTTGCATTTTAATCTGTCACTTAAATCGCTGTAAACGAAATCGTGCATAATCTGTGATAACATAAATAAGAAATATTAATTCAATTACACGCGATTGGGTAGCCCTGCAATTTGGATAATTTCGCAACATTTTGGAATTATAAAACAAGAAAAAAAGCCAACACAGATCACGGTGAGTAGAGAGCGAGTGGAAAATGTAGGAATGGATATGGAAGTGCAAAGTGCGGATTAGCGCCTGAGTGGTTTTTTTCAAGTCCATTCACAATCTTTGATCCAAACTCGAATTTAAATTATTATTGAATATATTTGTTTAGAGCTGCAGTAGCAATTTAATTTGTGAATAGTAATTGTATTATTCGATTAATTATGCAATTTTTATTGAACAATGTGTTGGTCCGTCGAGACCTTAGCTGGAGGTTAAAGTTCACACGAGAGTGAAATGGACAGTGTATAGTGTAAAGTAAGGGTAGATAGAATCGGGGCGCGGCGGACAATATCGGCAGCGCTTTCAGAGTGTGCGCCGTGTGCTCGTATATCATTAAATAAATATACATATCACTTTTTATCACTATCCAGACTAATCCGACTGAGGGCCTTTTCTTTATATTATATTGTACACTAATTCCACGGTACAATACCTTATTTTAAAAACAGAATCTGCCTTTCGGTTTTTTATTGAGTACATCATTTTTTCTTTCTTAAACCATGAGAGATTTAAGCCCATGAATAAGTGGGATTCGGACACACGACCTTAGTATTTGTACTATGGTTAATTGAACAATTTTAACTGTACGCATTAAACTTCCATATTACGAACATAAGTTCAGAAAAGTTCGAATTATACCAACGATAAACTTATTAAAAAATTAAACGTTGGGAGTATTCTGGGCAGACGTTATCAGTTATCACCAGCGACCTCCATTGGAAGATGACTAGAAAGTCTTCGTTGGCTTTACGCTGTTGAGAGTTCTGGTTTCGACGAATTGTCTTAAAAAGGAAATGAAAAAAAAAGGAAATACGAGGAGCGATCATGGGTTGGCCGTAAATAAATATTTAAATCATAGATCGAATCTTTCGAAGGGAGACTATTGCTTCTTCAGAGTAGAATAAGAATTTTTTGTTCGTTCACGTTGTGTCGTAGAGTAGTGTAGCGGGAATGTGTTTGATTTTTGATATATGACTGTTCACGTGAAGTCAATGAAGCTGACAACTCAAATCCAATACACTACAAAACACAATATTGAACCGCAGTAAAAAACACTCATTTACACCTTTGCGTGTGTTCACCAGGTACACTAAAATCAACCCTCGATTTGTTTTATCAAAATGGGCTAACACATCAGAATAGGTTACTTCAATCGTCAAAATCGGACAATGGGTTTTTTTTTCTGAATTCCATATGAATTTCGGTGTCGTTTCCAGATCGAAAAGCATTTGCATAAATTTTGGAAATATTTAATGTCCAGGATACAGCCTAAGCTCACTAGTGGAAGACCAGCACGGGGCTATTCCCATCGGATCCATAAAACAGTCTATCGACTCACTATGCTTGCAGTGGGCAGGTAATAGTTGGTCAAACCCATAGAGATATATATACTGGAGATGACAAGCAGCGATTGAGTTGAAGGCGGACGTCGTCGCATTCACTTGCACGCAAAACAACAACAATTGACATAACGAACCTGTTTTGTCTCACTCACTCTTACGCTAAAACAACAACAACGACCCTGTTTTGTCTCACTTCTCATCGTGTTTTTGGCTTCAAAGCGCTTTATACAAATCCGGTGGCTTGTCGTCTCCAGTAGCTCTATGGTCAAACCTAAGTACATGCTTAATATCAAGAACTCTTTGGCCTGAATATGATCACGGGAAAAGTAAGTATATCCTGAGCGTGAGCAGGAAAGATTCTAGCACATTAATCGGAGTGCACACAGGGGACTGCCCGATCGGTAGGCACGCTAGACGGCAAAGTGTCGATCTTTGTCGTAGCTGCGGTGACCCACCCAGAAGTAGAAGAGTAAATCTTCCACGTCCTATGCGAGTGTCCGGCCCTATCGGGAACGAGAAGACGGAACCTCGGCGCTTATTTCCTCGATGACCTTGGTGATATCGATAAGGGGAAGCTTTGTAACATAGCAAGCTTTATAAAATCTACTAAATGGTGTAAGGTTCCAGGAGTAATCATACTCAAACGGGGAGCACGACGGACGAGCACTAACGTCTGAGTGAAGGATGATGATGGCATCACCACCCCATATACCATACCATAAATGTTCACAACATTAAAACACTGACATTATCACCACAAAGATATTGCTTGGCTTTAATAAAGCCTGCAGTCTCTGTAATAAGCTTCGAAAATTACGAGCAAGCACTAACCGTGGGAAAGAGAATTTTTCTTTAGATATTGTACCATAGCGTTTGATTACCAAGCCGGTGATTCGGACCAGGAACTCGACAATATAGGGTTGACGAGGAATTTTTGAATGCATTTTTTTTAATAAACAGTACATTAATATTATGTACTTATTGTAGAAGTACTACACTTTACATTGAATTCGAATTTTCATAAGGGGAAGCCGGAAGGAATCAGATTATATGGACGCCTCGTCACTTTTACTACAATATGATCCGGAATTGTACAATTTGTCAAGCGAACGATTACCATACGCTAAGTCAGCTAAGTCAAATAATTTCTTCGCCATTAAAAAAAAAATGTTTTGCCTGTTTGCTCGTTAAGAAAGAATCATATCGATAAATTAGAAACGAGTCACTGCACTGTACCATAAACGATTCGTCGATATATGTATCCACCTTCGTCCGTGCACATTTTATTCGAAAAATATTCGTAAGTACTCGCATTTTAGCGGCAAAAATATTATTTATTTGGGTTTTGCTTAGTAGAAACGCTTCTCGCACCACGAACTGAAAGAAGGAGGGAAGTTTTCGACAAAATCAACTCAAAATCGACAATATCAAAGAATTTGTCTTCTAAATTTGGCGACTTCTTGACAATAACAGAGAATGTGTTTGCTCAGTGGTTTCAGATGTGATTCTTAGAATCTACATACATTCGTCTGATTAACACATCATCGAAGATTTTAAGGTAATAGAAAATAATGTTCGGAGAAATAACTGATTACATTTAATCCTTGTAAACTTGACAAGTTTAGTTCATGCTTTGTAGCTGACCTGCGGACTCAACAAATATAGATTACGAGACACGTTTGGGTTAGAATACCGTGTTATAGTCTTAGAAGTTAAACACCGTTTGTTTTAAAATCTTAATTGTATCAAATTTAGGATCTGCGAAATTCATTCTGAACCTGAAAATAAATGACTGTCCTCAACCTAATAAATGTTTATACAGTTACTCTAGTTGCAGATAACTTCTTTCCAAACTTCATAGGTGACATTGATTTGTGAAATGTTTCAAACTATTGATAAGTTAATCGGCCATATTCCACGTGGTACAACAAACACGCGTTAGTTTTATTATTATGTTTATATGTATATACATTTGTCAACCGTTTTGTGTCTGCGTTGTAACTCATATTGAGATTTCACATCGTTTTCTTTATTTCACAATCTTATAATATTTTTCAATGAAATGTCTTAATTGTTTTGTTCAACGATAGCATCTAGTTCGACTAACTTACTTACCAGTTTATTGTGAAATATCTTCGATTTAACCAACATTAGATTAGAGATGACAAAGCTTGAAACCAAATTTTGATAATAGCGCATAACTTTACGATTATTATCGCACTTTTAAAAGTGCTATGCATTGTATGACGAATTTCGCTATTTCGTTCATAAAGGCTTTCGTTACATTACACACTCGTTTATCGAATTATATCCCGATAATAATATCAGACTGAAATGTATTATAATCTTATTCTACCAGCAGTACTAGTAACCGAGCAATTAACAATAAAAAATGTAAATGTGATTAGTTATAAAATTTTGAAACTTTGGTTTATTGTAGTTTATTTCACACGATCAATGCGTACCTATAATTACGCAATGTTGTAATGTCAAGATCATTGTTATGTGATCGATTTAGCTTTAACTGATGTAAACATGAATATGAATACATACATACTTATGTGTATGGAACATTTACAATACTACAGTATTCAAAATATTAAACGAAATTAATAAGCAGTGGGTCAGAATAAAACTACGCCAAGGTCATTGGTTGTTTCGTTGTATGTACAGTGGCTCAGCGTGAAACTCGTACAGTTAAATGGGGTGATTTTAAAAGTTTAATATCATATTAGTTTTAAAAATATTTATATTACCATTAAAAATGAATAGCTTCTTATAAAAAATTAGGAATTAAAAAAAAATTAAAAGGTAAAAATATACATAAGTGTGATTTATCTCAATGTTCTTTCGGATCTCCATTTCCTAAAGTATATTACTGTGTTCTGACGAAACTAAATCGAACGAAAAGGTACCTTCGAAGTAGAGTGAAATAAATTCTACAGTTCGCCACTAGATGTCAGTGATATAAAAGCGCTCGATATTGGAAAGAAATTAAAATATTGGCAAGAAATTACAATTCCAACAACAACACAACAAAATATAACACACACAAAATTTCACGAGCACAAACAAACTGAACTGACAGCGAACGGTTGAAAATTTCGAATTGTCAAATATTTCGCTTGTCATAAAAGAGTACCCTACCCTTTGAAACGAAATCAAGTGTCATCTATTAGTGACTACTGCAGTACTGAAAAGCGAGCGAAATGTTAATTTGTTAGTTCATTTCTTTTCACTTGGAACACAGTACCAAGCTTAAGTATGTACCTAACTACGAGTATATTACGTAATTGTTAATATTGCCCTAAGTCAAGTGTTCCCCAAACCGGAAAAATTTTTAATTTGTGATAGACCTAAATAAGTACATATTTGTACAATCTAAACACATGAATAATTTGAGACACAGTGATGACAAATTAGTAATACAGTAGATGCCGCTTATAGTAATCGCGGATAATGTTATAAGCCGCATTTTGTTATCAAAACAAGTTAGTTCCATTTTCCACAAACGAAATTCATCGCTTATTGGAATAGAAATTCGCTTTATGTTATCATTCGGGCCAGATTTCCATACAACATTACAAGTTTTGTGACTGTATTCTTAATCGCTCCTCTTTTTTCTTCATGTGAATGTGATCAAAAAGGCAAAATAAAAACAATCTCAAAATTAAAGATGATAGCTCTTGGTTTTACATTTATGTAAACACAAGACGATACATAATCATAGCTTACTATGAGAAATTTCAGTCTTTTCGTAGCTTCTGCAAACTATTGATGTTGATCTTGTTCAACAAAATGAGCTCAACTTCGAGGAAGTTTTCGAGACAGTTTAATAGAAGTGGCGCGCTGAGCTGACAAATATGACCGAAGCTGGATCTTAAACGCTGTACAAGGCTGAATTTGCTAAAAAGGGAGAGAATCAGCAGTAAGTGTCCTGACCAGTCTTACTGACCTGTCTTATAATCCGGCATGCTAAAAGACGGCGATTCTTTTCAAACGACTTTCTGTAGAAGCTGCCTGGATGAGGAAGAAAAGGAAACAGTATTTCATATCCTCTGTAACTTTGTGAAACATTAAAGCTAGAGTTGTAAATAACACTTTATGAATAAAAAAAATAATATTAGATGCTTCGAGCAATCTATATTCAAGCGTAGGAAAATAAATGAGAAAAATTTTCCCCTTCGTCTATTGTTATCATCCGGTTAATGTTATTGTTTATGGCCGGTCCCAAAGTGATTACAATAAGCGGCATCCACTGTAATAAAGTTTGACTTGGATCCACTGTATAAAGAGATATTTTTCTTGGATTGAATATTGCGAGCGGCTGGAAACTTTTTTTTCTCATATAGATTGACACCTTAATTCATGTATACGAATGTGTTAGATCATGAATTATTATAAAAAATGAATATATTTCTAGCGTGTGACAACGGTGAGAGACCATGAATAATAAAACATTTCCCGAACTAAAATTGTATAACTACCAATTTGTAATTTAAATTTTAATACTTGCGACTTACACGCGATATTTAATTGAACTTGAATTTTGAACCAACCAAACCTATTTTCATATTTATTACATAATTTAATCTAATCTCCCGAGGTTGAATATTTCTTCTCTCAAAAAGAACAATTAACTAAGAGTTGGATGAGTTTTTTACAGTACATACGAGTATACTCGTATATATAATATATTTAATAACAAAAAAAAAATTACGGTTTGAACCGAATTTTTGGCTGAGGAAGCTTGGAGTGGAAGTTGATGTTCTGATATTTGGATATTTGAGCTGTTCGATAAATCACCATAGTTTCGTTTCATTTGATACACTTTGTTCAAATGTATTAGTTTTTCCTTCAAAACTAAGAATTCTACAAATCAGCAAAATAGTTGTTTGGTATAGTGATGACTAACCCGCTTGAAGCGAATTTATTCCGACCAGGCTGACCGTTTAACGTTTGAAAAAAACGAAGTTCTTTGCAACCAGCGCCAAATCTGGAGAATGTGTTGATGAGTAATTGGACAATTTGGCATTTGAACTAGAGCAATGATACGGAGAATGCATGTGAATAGCTTTATTCGTCAGTACCAATGACGTTGAAAAATACAAACACAATAAAATCCTTATTTGACATTTAATTTTCATTAGCATATAAATATGTATTCTTTATATGACCCTTTCTGCTTTAAATGTAGCTGATGGTTAGGTGGGATTCGAACTCACGACCTCAGTGTTCGTGTAGACTATAGCGCGCTAGGCCGCTGCAACACCGAGTCAACATGAATATTTGTTCATAATTTTTTTTGTAATTTTCCATTTTGAACAATATTTATGTGTACCTGTACTATATTCTGATTATGTTTTTGTTTTTTTTAATTTTTCTTGCACTTCTTCAGAGCTTTATTTTTATACTGTTGTCTTGACAACAATTTGTTTTTCTCAGCAAAAAATGTACTACTATTTTTTTTTACAAATCATGCTTAAAAATTTCTTTTTGATAAGCCCAAGTGATTTGCTAATCTCTAATTCTCATAATCATCGTACCTTTCATTTTTACTGTATCAAGTTCTGAACGATTGTGTTTTTAAATTTGTATATATGTAGTCAAGAAGTTCTTTGTCATTATTAGGTTTTTTTGCGCATTTATCCAGATCAGAGTAGTGATTAAAATTTACATTGAAAACACCAAGAATATTGCTGTTTTTGTCATTTTTTATTGCTTTTCCATGTAGATAGTAGGCTAGAATATTGATTTTAATCGGAATAGCTGACCCAGTGAGCTCACAGTGATAGCTATTCGGGATAAATTCTCTAGTTTAGCCTACTATCTATGGAAAAAAGTTATAAAGAATCACAAAAACAGCAATGTTTTTGTTATTTTGTTCATTCTTCTAATCTACTCTGTTCTGGATAAGTGCCCAAAAAAACACACCTATTATTATTATAAGTATGGTTTTATACATCTAATCGACTACATTAATGTTAAACAGTTGTTAACCACAACTTGGTCTTATATAAATGATTACTTATTCTCGGTTCAATAAGTACGTATTTGGATAAAATAATTTATTTAGTTGAAGATAAGGACATGAGAACTACTTTATCATACTAGTGATCTACACTAAGGACTAGCAGTTATGCGTAATAATCCTTATCTTTGTGCTTGGTTATCTATCGTCAAACATGTGTAAGAGAGACTAGATTTTACGAGTATATATCAAAATAATTCTAGGCGTAAGCTAATATGTACTTGCAATTGAAATATAAACTGATAATGTCTTTCAAGGTTACTACTCGTATAATAATCAAAGTTTCGGTTATTACGTATTGCTTAGAATTTTATTTCCGTGTTTAGTTTTATGAAGACAAGTGCTTATTATGTTCTTTGAATGAGAGAAATTTATTAATGTCTAATTATTTAATGTAATATATTTTATTTAGTTCATAGTACATCGAGTAGAAGATATGATCAACTAATGAGTGCATTTCATGTGACGTAATTGCTTCAGTGAAGCAATAATATTTATGTCGAAAACGTGCCACCGGTTGCACTAAATTTACTTTAATTTACAGTTATTGTGCTAATGCTGTAAAAATAAATACAATTTAAGAACTTGTTAAGAAATAACTACGTAGTTACCAAATGATAATGATTGAACATGGTCACCATTACCCTAGCATGTTAGAATCATCCTACAGCTCGTGAGTTCGAATTCCACTCATGACATGGTCCTGCCCTTTTCCATGTACATACCCAGTCTATCATTTCTTCTTAACAATATCCATTTGCCAAAAATCCTTATCCTTTCATGCACCCGTCTCGAGTGGTTGGTCGGTAGGCTTACAGCCTAACTTCGGATAAGAGCAACTATCTTCAGAAGGTTCGAAGATAAATCTTATGTCGCGTTTCCAGTAACGCCTTCATGTGCATTGGGCATGTGCGATGAGCGCGAATGTCTAGGCGATAGTGGAAACGGCACATACGTGCTATACGCACATCCCTTTGATGTGCGTCAAAAACCGCCATCGAAGCGAATGTCCAACGCGAATGTTTTTGGCATTGGTGGGGGCTAGCAAGTGTTCAGTTCAGTCCCAACGGGAATACGAGTAATGCATTATGTACTGTATGTAATATAGTAGTTTATGCAAGATTATTACAATATGGCTTTTTCGCATTCTGAAAAATGTATTGAGAATCATTCCTTCAACATTCCAGAAAAAATTTAGTATGAAAAGTATGGTAATTCTTCCATCCATTGAATAGGAATGTTTACGAAATGCATTCTTCAGAACCCTTTTTCCCGCTGGAGTAGTGTCTTCGCATAGGCGATAGTGGAAACGTTACATCGTACTCTACGCACATCCCTTTGATGTGCGTCCAAACACCGCCATCGACGCAAATGTAAGCGATTCTCGACAGAAGTTGCAAACTAACGCGAATGTGCCGTTTCCACTTACGCATACGCGCTAGTTCGCATCATCCAATGCACATGAAGGCGATAGTGGAACCGCGGCATTAGATCGGACGAAGGGACAACCGTAATGTCCCAAATTTGATCAGAGAAACATATCCAAGAGGTCTATACGGGGCTCGATATGGACTATTGTTTCATAGAATAAGAATGCTTGAATGTGGGTGAATAAGCTATCCGTAGTTACAGAATACTTTTAAAATTTAGAGCTTAGGAATCATTTTAAAAATCGAAATTCGCATAAATTCCAATTTTTTTTTATAAAATGCAAATACATTGTGGTACATTAGCATGTAAACAATCTATTTGCAATAGTATCGAGTAAAATGTTTTGGAAGGCTTGCACTGAGATCAATTTGAAATAAAATGCTGGTAGCAACTTTGGAGATCGTAACACATTTGTATTTAAATCTGTTTCAAAAATTCAAATAATCTTCAATGAATAACTAAATCGGTTGTCGTCATTAAAAAATGTACGGATTTTTCAATATTTACACGAGGCAAACTGCCATAATAAAAACTTCCAACTCATTGTGAGGTTTCGAATAATAATTGCGTACAATTAGTTCCACGATATCTACCAATGTTATTTGCTCGCAAGTTGTGTGAAATAATCTCTGATTGCACAAGTCTATTTTTTACTTTAACTTTTTATGGAAGTCAGCACTACGAATTTGATAGATAGCGCGCATATAGTGGATAGATAATAAGCACTTACTATTAAAGTTTTTTTTGTTGTCAGCTGGACGAACAGATACAAGGTTGCTATGTATTAGTCTGGAAATTAATTAAGATTATTTTAGAAAATATCGGTTTAAAGATTTGGCTGTAAGTGTGATGATGTGATGTTTTTTATCATATTTTATTGTAAAGAGAATTTGTGTAAAGATTAATCGTTTTATTTAATAAAACCCGATTGATGATCACAAATTTATTTAACTTAAAGCGGGAAAACGATGACTACAGCTTAGGAAAAGAAATGATAGTTACTCCTTAGTAGCAATCGTTTTCTCAATTCTTTAATTGCTTTTACATTACATATTATACGAGTAATGTACACAGTACATTGCACAATCAGTGCCGTAATTATTTTCACAATGCACTTTGCGTAGGAAAAAATATAAAAACATATCACAACTTGCACAATTTTCATTATTTTGTTTATAGTCGTAATAAAACAAAATTCAATAAAAATAATTAAGCAAATTGCATTTTATAAATAAATTATTACATTGACTGTGTGTTTAAAATATAATAGTATTAGTCGATCGATCCGAAAATCCAATAAATAGAAAATATATTATAGAAGAATATAATAGAAGACACCCGAGTAGAAATTTTATCCGATGGGAATCCGGCCCAGATCTGGCGTGCCTTAAAATAAATCCGGCCCAGATCTGGCGTGCCTTAAAATAAATCCGGCCCAGATCAGGTTAGCCCAGTGTGGACCTGATCAGGGAGTAACGATCTCGCGAATTTGGGCATGAAATAGCGCCTGACGTAAACCTGACTTAGTCTAATTCTGGGCCGGACTTGAGCCTGCTCAAGCCCTAACATGAGCCAGAGCTAGCCCAGACCGGATCGGCTCTGCTGGTAAAAACGCAATGTAAAAACAAATTTTAAAATAAATAAATGATATTTTATAAAATTATGGTCTTTATTAAATTCATTGCGATTATAACTTTTCATATTTATAAATTCATTCATTGCGGCCTTTTCTTATCCTTCCCAGTTCATAGCGTTGTTGATACTACAAATATATTTGTAGTACGGGTTGGATTTATTTTATAGCGACTACATAAATTGAATGTCCATTTACAAAATGTCATTTTTTATAAAATGATACCAGACGTAGCTCTGGTCCGGTATAAGTTCGACGAGCCTGAACAGTTCGAGCGATCCTAAGCAGGCTTGCCTTACTCATACCAGACGTGGCCCTGGTCCGGTATAAATTCGGCGAGCCTGGACAGTTCGAGCAATCCTAAGCAGGCTTGCCTTAAACATATCAGACGTGGCCCTGATCCGGTGCAAGTTCGACGAGCCTGCGCAGGCTTGCCTTTCTCATACCAGACGTTGCCTTGGTCCGGTATAAATTCGGCGAGCCTGGACAGTTCAGGCGATCCTAAGCAGGCTTGCCTTAATCATACCAGACGTGGCCCTGATCAGATATACGGTCAATCAGGCTAGTCTGTGAAAATTTCAACTCGGGTGGCCTCGCCAGGACATTAAACCTATCAGATAAGGCTCAACTTATTTAATAATATGGACTATTTAAAGTAAGGATATCTATGGACTTAAAACGAAAGGAACTGTTGTTAGATAGGATTTTGATCATCAGACTTAAAGCCAAGGGTGGGACACATGCACAAACAAAAGCAGAATTGAATTCAGGGAGTGAATAATTTAGGGTGGTAATACGCTGAAACCAAGAATTGTATAAGTATTGCTGCACTATGCCTCATCCGGAGTCTCACAAGAACTGCATACAAAATGTTCCTCATTAAAAAAAGGATGATTGAGTTTAATGCGTATAGAACATAATGTAATTGTTTTGGAAGCTGTACGAATTAATAATCGTTATTTTTACAAGTTCGATATCTTCTCTCTACAAATTTGGTAGCATCTTATTACAGAATTGTTAGAATATGATCCTGCGGTGAAATCATACTCAAACACATACACGATTTTCACTAAAAAAAATTAATAAATATCGCTATTAACGCAATAGATTTTACATTTAATTGTTGAAAAGGTGAAGGTAAGCTGTAAAACCATGTAAATAATATAATTTGATATGTAGTTCGAATTCAATTATATCAAAGCTTGTTTATGCCTTATTGCTGTGTGTGAAGTTACTTGGAACTAAGGTCATGTGGTAAAATAATTTAAATAAATGAATTGCGTATAAATTGAACATGGCTACGTGTGTGATTACGTAATCGGAATATTTTTTTTTTCAGAAATGGAGCAAGACATAGTAGCTAGTGACGAACCTTTCTTAGGACCCTTAGACATAGTTATTCTTGCTACACTGCTCAGCGGCGCAGTATATTGGCTTTACAGAAACAAAAAGAAGGAAGAACCAGCACCCAGATCGTATTCAATACAGTGAGTGAAAAAAAAACAACATAAATGAGCACGTTTTATTGATTTGTTTTCACAAAAATACACAGACCGACGACAGTAAACACAGTTTCCGTAGCCGAAAATTCGTTCATAAAAAAACTGAAAACCTCCGGTCGTAGTTTAGTTGTTTTTTATGGGTCACAGACCGGAACTGCCGAAGAGTTCGCTGGCCGCTTAGCTAAGGAAGGAATGCGTTATCAACTGAAAGGAATGGTTGCCGATCCGGAGGAATGCGATATGGTAAAGTATTGCAATAAAAAACCTAAAGTGAAAATATCGATAATTTAAATTTCTCGGTATGCAGGAGGAACTTCTTTCGCTCAAGACAATCCCGAATTCGTTGGCCGTGTTCTGTTTGGCTACTTATGGTGAAGGTGATCCCACCGATAATGCAATGGAATTTTATGAATGGATTCAAAACGGCGATGCGGATCTTTCGGGACTAAATTATGCCGTAAGTGCCTCTTTCTGCTTTAAAATATTCTATGAATTCTTTGAATAATTTCTATAGGTCATGGCAAAAACCAATGTTATGATTGTAACGAAACGGGAAGTAGATTAAATGCTGTTACTTTTCATTCTACTTACGATGGCGCTACAGACCAAATCGGACCTTGGCCTCCTGTATGTACCACCTCCAGACTTCTCGATTCAGTTTGTGAATCTTAGCAGTGATTTGCTGTCTGCGTCAATAGAATTCTCCCAGCGCTTCCGTAGTTTTCCAATTGGTCATTGTCCATTAACTTTTTTCTTTAGTGTGCGTTTGGGGATTCTTCCGTCATCCAGCCGCTCCACATGCCCAGCCCATTGTAGCTTTTTGAATTTTATGAGGATCGATACTTCCGGATTATCAAAGATGGCATACAATTCTCTATTGTATCGTATTCTGCAGATCGAGTCTTCGCTCACAGGTCCGAGGATTCTTCTGAGGACTTTTCTTTCAAAGACGTTAACTAAAATTTTTCAGACGCCTGAGTTAATGTCCACGTTTCGTTGCCATAGCATAGCACGGGTCTTATAATTGTTTTGTATAGTTTATGCTTTGTTTTCCAATGCACATTTCTGTTTTTAATTATTGGGAGTACCGAATAATACGTTATAGACTTATTGCATTTATTTTATTAGTCGCTTAAACGTTCTACAACCTCTCGATACAAGTTATTGTACAGAACAGAACCTTCCGTCGTCTTTTACATGAAAATATAGTTTCAGTGGCAGGAGAAGTCTTCCGGCCACGTAGACGGTTACAGTGGTTGCTTAATTCTACGTTAACATAAAATACTGACAGTGTCCTACAATATTACTACAACGTCTTATTTGCCATAATTATTCTTCTTTTAATTTCGATGCGTTCGCTTCCATCCTTCGATATATTTGCCCCGAGATATACAAATTTTCTACGTTTTCTAGGTTAAAGTCTCCTACTATAATATTTTGTCTGATTGGCGTGTTTTTCCTAGTTTGTGTCATGGTTTTTGTTTTGTTTTCGTAGTCCAACTTCTCTTGCTACCGAGTCAAGGTTTACAAATATTTCGTTGGCACTCTCCACAGATCTTGCAAGTATATTTATGTCGTCGGCATGTGATACTAGTTGTTTATATCTACTTGGGGTTATTATAATGCCTAGCCATGCAGGAACTTAATAATTTTACTTAAATAATTAATTACATAGGTATCGTAGAAATACTTAAGAATAACTGTGGATGAAATTTAACGCGACTTCACGTTCGAAGCTACACATTTTGAGAAACACAACATATTCCCACTAACAGCTGTGAAAGGCTTAAATACAATCCACACATGACTGCAAACATGACATTTCAAATGTTGCGATACGAGAACACGGGCAGACCCTATTGTGAGTTACGTCACTCGGCGTAATTTTCAATTGCAAGTTTTCAATTAAACTTTAGTCAGAAATGATAATCGGTTCGTTGGGGTGTACGTTATAAAGTTTTTTAACCATTTCGTTAATTTTTGTAAAACATCTGAAGTGTTGCTGCCGGCAACAAGTTGAATAATATCTCACCGCTTTTGTGGTTATGTTCTCGGCTTTAGGTCTGTTCTTTTTGGCTACACCTTCTACACTTTTTTACACTAACGTTTGTGTGAGTGCAGAGAGGTAAAGAGGGTGAATGAAAAAAGAACAAACCTAATAGCTCAAGAGTTAGTGCAGAAAAGTGTAGAAGGTGTAGCCAAAAAGAACAGACCTATTGTGACAGGCTAAATTCCCAAGAAGTGTATTTGATCATAACTTATTTAAATTTAACTTTAGTGAAGTGTCATGTTTAATAAATTATTTGGCCGCAGTTATTGCGTGTATCACGCTCACCGGTTTCTTCTCAAAACACAAGTAAATTAATTTTGGACAAAACTCTTAACAATATTTAATTAGTTACCATACAGATAATTAGAATTAAAAAGTTGGTCGTGTAATTGTATGGATTAATTTAATCGGCTGACAGTTCGGGTCGCAGATACAATAAAAATGATAGTCGGGGACTCCCATGAAAAACATCAATTTTTCGCATGCGAATGTGGAACATAATTTGAATGTTGGGTGGCAATTCTGATACAGTAAAGAGCCGTACAGGGGTGTGTTCAAGATGCCAGCTATAGCTGCTTTGAAAGCATAGCATAGCAAGACTGTAGCAACTGTGAAATAGCTTCTTCGGGTTTTGGACAGCCAAAAGCAACTTGTATAGCTTACAGTAGCTGTTCGACACATACATACGCAAGTTGGCGTAACATTTGACAAATATTATAACAAAATAAAGTGGAAATGAGCACTACTAGCTGTGTCCTTAAATTTTTCGCTTATTTCCATTGTTAATAAAACATCATTTTCCATTTTAAACATTCAAAATGACGAAAACTAACGAAAACGAAACTAACAGCTATACACACATATGAATATTGCAATAGCTGCTTTCTTGCTACAGTCCGGAGTATGAGCAACAAAAAGCAGCTATGAAAGCAGCTTTTCAAAAATCTTGGACAGATCCAGTGTCAAAAAGCAAGCACGAGAAAGCAGCTTTTTGGTTGCTTTGGACACACAATAGTATACAAAAGCAGCTAATAGCAGCTATAGCAGAAATCATGAACAGAGCCCAGAATGGACGCATCGCAGTCGGATTGGAGTGTCAAAATAACGAAGGGAAAAAAAACGAGTTTCAACTGCATGTGATTGTAGGTAGCTGCACAGAATGAATGCTTGAGTCAGATACAAAGTAGAACGAGGCAGCACAGCGCAGCTTGACGCAGCCAATAAAGCATCAAGTCAGATAACAGTTTACTGTCTACGTCAGTTTGACTTTTAAATTAATTTGAAATTTGAACAAAGGTTGTCGTATTCGTACATACGAAGTAGCGAACTAACTAAAAACGATTTTTGAGCTAATTTTAATTCAGTCCAGGGCATATAAAGTACAGATTGCATGTGTTAAACATAACAAAGTCACTCATTGATTTTGAGGTTAACTAGGGGCTACGGAAAAGTTAAGAGATGGCGAACATTTCTTGATGACTGCGTTAAGCTGCTTTCGTTGTGACTACCACAATAGAAATACACTGTGCTCAACTTTTTGACAGCTTGACTGCGACGGATTGCGATGCCGTTGTGACTTGGGGGTTAAAATGATCGCAAGTGAACGCATCGAAATGTCAAATATGACATTATTATAACCCAAAACGTACTGTATAATTTTAAGAAGAAAATAATAAAATGGAAAATGAAAGAGATTTTGATGAGCATTAAAAATAATTTACTGATTTTAGCGTCCATATCAATTTCGCTTTAATTATTGACACTAATAGAACTGCGAACTCAATCGGTCATAGTGTTCATGCAGCGTTTACTTGCTGTTCACAACGTTTCATTGCATCTCGTTGCGACATTTTGACATTCCAATCCGACTGCGATGCGTTCATTCTGTACGGCTCTTTAAGGGCGTGACACATTAAAAGCAGAAAGCACCGGCAGAACCAGAATTGGTTTAGACAGCACAGGATCATATGGCGCCTGTTTAAATGAAAGCAGCGGCAGAAGCAGAGACGAAAACAGCGCTGCTTTTTCATTCTAAATTCTAAAATTCTGTTTGTGCTTCAGTACTGCCAACGTAAATCCCTTAAGAATTGGGAATGTTGTCAGCAATGGAAATGTTGAATGTGTCAAAATTGTTTCCATATACTCGTATTTAATGATCATTTTAAGCGAAATGCTCAGAAAAATCAACGGAAACAAAATATTTTCATCCGCTCAAACAAGAGACTAAAATACTTGTTACTGTTGACAGTTAGCATTGACATATTATTCCGTGCTTCTACCTTCGGTGGCAGTTAGCATGGACACATTCTTCTCTGCTTCTGCTTTTACTTAAATTCATAAAGCAGAGCAAAAAGCAGCACTGACGACGCTGCTTTCTGCTTTTAATGTGTCTCGGCCTTTAGGGCCGTTCTTACGATGTACAGTTACGTTCTAACTGGAACATTAACTGACAGATTTTCATACAAAACTTCCGGTTAGAGTTTAACTGAAGATTGTAAGAACGGCCCTTAATGAATAAAATGTTGATACACTTGATTTTTAATGTGTACACTTACCTCACCTCATACAGCTATACTTTTCAGACATATAGTTTTGTTAAAAAAATAATATTAGGAGCAGAAAGAAAATGATATTTGAAAAGTAATTTGTAATTTTCATAATTCGATGGAGAGAAATCTTTTATTTTATTCTATAAATTAACAACGAAAATTGGAGTGGAGCGTTATGAACCTGGTGGTTAATACAACAACAACCAAAATTTTCTTCACAAAAGATGTCCACCCCGCCACAAAAAATTGCATTGAGTTTCCAGACATATCTCTCAAATTTGTGTACACTTTGAAGAACAGAAAAGAGTTATTTCGATAAAAAACATGGAAAAACAGAAAAGTTTACAAAAATTGAGCTCACCTTCGTTCAAAAGTCCCAACAGAATAACGGACAAATGAAATTTCGTGTCAGGTCTGTTGAAATAAAAAGTCGAAGTGATATTTTATTAAAAGTCACGCGACTAATCAGTGTGCGTCTGAAAATTAAGTTTGCATTTAAACAGAAACGAAAAACATATTTAGTCAAAAACGTTGTTGACTAAAACAGGTTTGCTCTTTTAGTGTGCGGCCAGCCTTATCCTACATGTAGGGTATCAGAAAAATAGTCTTGCTTTTATGGATTAGTTTATGTTTCAAAATGCATATATTTTTGCGGAATCAAAAGTTACTAACGTAAGCGCTTCATGAACATCTTCACAGTCATCAAGACCCGCTTCTAAAGGAGATAAGATCCCTTTTGATTTCATTAATTTTATTTTTTCATTTGATTTGATCAAACGTATTGACGGTTCCAAATAACTTTCGAGGGAGTGATATTCTTTCACCATGTGTCTGTAACTGCCTATCCATCAAAAATAATAATTAATAAATTATGCAAAAAATAAAGACACTACGACATCCATTATCACAAAAACAAACAAACAGAAAATGCAAAATCTGTCGTTCTTTTATAGAATGTCTGCAAATAATGAACCAACTGTACATTATTTTAGTCTGCAAATATCAGACGGATATCGTATAAACTATTATTTTCCATTTTTATGGAAAACCGAAAATATAGTGCCAAGAGATTTTGTGTTGTGTCGTAGTTTGTAAACGTAGTATTTGAGTCGGTAACGCTCGCAGACGTGGCCCAAGAGTCGACTGAAATTCAGTTTCCTATTTTTATTTTTTCCTTGTAAATCGGCTCTTATGTAAACTAGCACAATTTTCGTTGGCCGAATAGCACAAAAAGTTATAAGTAGCTTTTCGAAATTTGAAATAGCCCAACTGGCAGCCTTGCTGAAAACCAATAGCAACATACAATAAATTTATCAAAATTTGTAGCTACGTTATTGGGGAATAATTTTAATAACAAAATTTTTTTATTTAAGGTTTTTGGTTTAGGTAACAAAACTTATGAGCATTACAACAAAGTGGCCATCTATCTCGATAAAAGGCTTGAAGAATTAGGTGCAAATCGTGTATTCGAATTAGGACTTGGAGATGACGATGCAAAGTATTATCTGATTTCATTAAGCTAATTTCGTTTAGATTTATAATTAAACATACACTCCAATAGTATTGAAGATGACTTCATAACATGGAAAGATCGTTTCTGGCCAGCAGTGTGCGATTCCTTTGGAATCGAAGGAAGCGGCGAAGAAGTCCTCATGCGGCAGTACAAACTTTTGGAAAATCTTGAAGTCCAACCGGATCGAATTTATACGGGTGAAGTTGCCCGTCTCCACTCATTACAAAACCAACGCCCACCGTTCGATGCAAAGAATCCATTCCTAGCGGCGATGAAAATCAACAAAGAACTACATACGGGTGGAGATCGATCTTGCATGCATATCGAATTCGATATTGAAGGATCGAAAATGCGGTACGAGGCGGGCGATCATCTCGCCATGTATCCGGTCAACGATAAGGAATTGGTCGATAAAATTTCGAAATTTTGTAAGGCCGACTTGGATTCGATATTTACGTTACTGAACACCGATACGGAGAGTAGTAAAAAACATCCGTTCCCCTGTCCGACTACTTTCCGAACAGCTCTTACACATTATCTGGAAATAACGGCTATACCGAGAACGCACATTCTTAGAGAATTGGCTGAATATTGTACAGATGAAAAGGATAAAGAATTATTGAGTCATATGTCATCAATAACGCCGGAAGGTAAAGCTAAATACCAATCATGGATACAGGATTCGTGTCGGAATATCGTGCATATATTGGAAGATATCGAATCGTGTCGACCCCCAATCGACCACTTGTGCGAATTGTTGCCTAGACTACAACCTCGTTACTATTCGATTTCATCGTCAGCCAAGGTATGTTTTATTTTCATTGGCAGCTCATTTTAAATCTAATTACTTCTCCCATCAGATACATCCGACAACTGTTCACATAACAGCAGTTCTTGTGGAATATAAAACGGCAACAGGACGAATTAACAAGGGTGTCGCTACAACGTTCCTGGCACAGAAGCATCCAAACAATGTTGAACCACTTCCAAAGGTTCCAATTTTCATTCGCAAGAGTCAGTTCCGCTTGCCTACCAAGCCTGAAATTCCGATAATTATGATCGGTCCGGGCACTGGATTCGCTCCATTCAGGGGTTTCATCCAGGAGCGCCAATATAGTAAAGACGAAGGCAAAGAAGTCGGTGACACCATTCTTTATTTCGGATGTAGAAAGAAGAGTGAAGATTTTCTTTATCAAGAGGTAATTGAACCAATGTTCATAACCGATTTTATTTCTTAATTTACAAATTTTGGCTTTTCAGGAATTGGAAGAGTTTGTAAAGAAGGGTATACTAACATTGAAAGCAGCTTTCTCACGCGATCAACCAGAAAAAGTCTACGTAACGCATTTACTAGAAAAAGATTCGGACTTAATTTGGAAGGTGATTGGCGAAAACAAGGGTCATTTGTACATTTGCGGGTATGTGAAGAAAGAAAGTTATCTATAGTCTGATTTTATTTAATTTTTAATTTTAGTGATGCCAAAAATATGGCAACCGATGTGCGCAATATTTTGCTTAAAGTGATAGCAACAAAAGGCAATATGAGTGAAACTGAAGCACAGCAGTACATAAAGAAAATGGAGGCTCAAAAACGCTATTCAGCTGATGTATGGAGTTAATCGCATCGCGATATATTTCATATCTGCATTCCTTGAATCGAATTAGGTTTTTTTTTTTAAATTAAAAATAGCAAACACGAAAATAAGATAAAAACGCAATGTGCCTTTTTAAAACAAAAAAAAAATAAATAAAATATATCATGAATTTAATTATTTTGGTTTTTTGATCAAAATGCGAAGTAATAGAAATTTTTAATTCGCTGCAGACTTTTACGGATCAAAACAAGATATCACACTGTATTTGTGTTTAATTACCTAATATTATTATTTAAATTCGTTAATTTCTTTTGTGTAAAATAAAAAGATATCTGGCTCGTGCTTTTTTAATTGTAATTAATAATGTTAAAGTGAGGGAATTATTTTCGGAAATGTCTATATGTAAAATAAAATTTATTTAAAAAGAAAATAAATAAAAAAAATGAAATTTTATGCTTTTCAAAATTGAAGGAAAACATTTTTTTTTCGGATCAGACAGTATGTAAAGCAGTGCGTTAAATTCATAGCCTTCCTAAAATATTTTCGAGACCAGCTGACGCGTCCTAACGGAGATCTGTTCGAGAGATTATATCTGTATTAGTGATGGGTTGGTCGCGAACGATTCGGTCGAATTGACCGGGTCAGTACTATGACCGAATTAACTCGAGTCATGTGAAATGAAACAAGTCGTTCAATCGGTCACTAGAAAAAACATTCTACGTCTCGTATCGTACCCGATCATAGAGATAGATGACAAGCAGCGATTTAGTTGAAGGCGAACGTCGTCGCATTCACTCACACGCAAAACAACAACAATTACCATAACGACCCTGTTTTGTCTCACTTCTCTGGCTTCAAAGCGCTTTATACAAAGCAGGTGACTTGTCGTCTCCAGTATCTCTATGTACCCGATGTTGATACTTGATAGCCGTACAGTGCCAAAAGTTTTTCTTCGTGTCGGTCTGTCTGTACTCGCTGCTCGAAGGTAGCTAATGATTACATTAAAAAGAGAAAATCGAAACTAAACAATTTTTCTGTGTTGAATTTATGAATTCAAAGAACATTCAAATTCATTCATGAACCGAGTGTACGGTAAATTCTAAAAATTATTTCATAGAATAGGTTTTTTTCCTCGAATTCATAAAACCGACCATCGAGTTCGATTTTCCCTTTTTACACATTATCCCCCAAACTGTCGAAAGTCTAATCATACGCTGTCTTCGAAGTTCGAATACCGACCAGCGACCACCGAAGACCAACCACCGAAGAACGACCGACTTGAAGAGTCGAGTTAAAAGCTTTTTTCAGTGACCGCTACCTCAAACACCGACCGACCGAATCATGGAAGTGCCCGAACACCGAAATGACTCAAATGACCGACCGACCATTTGGGTCAACGGGTCATTTCGGTTAGCGAGTCATTTGGGTTAGCGGTCACTAGAAAAAGCTTTTAACTCGACTTTTCGAGTCGGTCGGTCTTCGGTATATTCGAAGTTCGAAGGCAGGGTAAGCGTATGATTAGACTTCGGATACTTTAGGGGAATAATGCGCCAAGAGGAAATCGAATTCGATGGTCGGTTTTCGAGAAAAAAATCAATTCTAATGATTAAATTTTTGGAATTTATAAAGAGTGCACGATTAATGAATGAATTTGAATATTTAAAATCAGTAGGAAAATTGTTTGGTTTCGATTTCGATTTTCTATTGGCGCATTTTCCCCCAAAGTGTCTATAATGGAATTATTCGCTACCTTCGAGCACCGAGTACCGACCGACACGAAAAGCCGAATAGAAACTTTTGGCGCTGTACGGCTATCAACGTCGGGTACGATACGAGAATATTTTTTCTAGTGACCGCTGATAGATCGTCCGACTTGTTATTTTTCGAATGTCGTGAGTCATTTCGGTCGGTCGGTCATTTCGACCGAATCATGGAAGTGACCGAAATGAACGACTCTTTTTAATCGGTCACTTCAACGAAATGTCTCGGTCATACTGGGTTAGATTTATCCCATCACTAGTCTGTATATCGTGATGTGCAAAATATTTGTACGTCTACCTGTTAAAATGATGTCAATTTGGACAATTTTCTCTTCTCCTTCGTAATAATGAATTTCCATTTTCTAGGAAGAGTAGTTTTTAGAACGTTACTGAAAAACTCTTCCCAAATTTTTGTGTTGAATCTTGGTTTAAACTCGATAAACTTACCAAAATCTGCAAACTTTCGCTGAGTCATACCTGTGAATTTCCTGACAGACAAATCAAATTTCGGTCAAATATTTACTAATTTATTTAAACAAAGTCGTGTCGCAAAAAATATCGACAAAAAAATTGCTCTCAATAAGATAGTACACGTGTTATTAGACGTTATAGTGTTTATAAATCTCTGAAAACAATGTCATGCGCGGTTCGAAACATACATAAATATTACATAACATGTTATTCTCTTTAAAAAAAACAGGGATTTAGTGTAAGAGAGACAGAATATAACACATAAATTAATTCATAAAAATGCATTTTGATGCTCGTCATATATAAATAAATACAATATTACATATATAAAAACATTAGAAAAAGTTCTTCCGTTAGTCTCGAGATTTTTTTTATATTATCGCATTTACTATTTAACTTATTTACTAAAGGCAATGCACAATTAAATGAAAATGATCCACATTTCTTCTTCTATACACACATATAATGTTTTTATTTTTTTAATATATATTCTATTAACCTTTTTTCTTAATAATTCGAAATTGCGTAAAAAATCTGTACAGCAGAGTTCTAGTAAAATGAATAACAAAAATTCGCAATAAACAATTTGTGGGAATACTCTGGTTTAGACATCAAATAAGAATGGATACAAAACAATGAAATAAAAAAAATGCGATTGAATATAAATAAACAAAATTGTAATAATATTACTTTTAGAACGAACTAAATTCCTTCATTTAAATATGTGTAGGTACAATATATTATATCTTTTCCATATTAAAAACTGAACTTTATCGTGGCTTTAATTTAATTTAAGTTCCGTTCGAGGTTTGTCAGAGGTCTTTCAGTAATGCACTTTTAGCATTCTTTAGTTTATCTAAACGCTTCAGTAGATGGTTGTTAGATGTCTCCAGCTCTTCTAAACGTTCCATAGCTTCACGATTCTAAAAATCAATTAAACATGTGAATAACATTTGTAGTGTACTTTTAGTAAGGGTCCAGCAAAATAAGGGATTATAATCGCTATAGGTGATAATAGGAAATATTGCACGTTCATATTTTACGAGTAAGGAAAACTTATTTATATCACTATTAGTAGAAAATCGTTACCATTTAGTATAAACAAGGGATAATAAAAAAAATAGGTTATTTAATTTTTAATGCGCAATATTAAAATGTTATACAATGGTTTTTTCCGTGTTTCAGCTGATCGATTAAATATTTATTTATTCCAAGTAGATTTAAGGCCGGTTTACATGACGATTGAAAACAATTTTTACTGAGATTGTGAGGGAGAAGGATTATCTCTAATGAGAAACTGATCAGGAGTGAAACGTACAGATATTATATCCAGCAAAAAATATTGACGATATTTCTGTAAATGTGTTTGTGCCAATATTTTTTGCAGTGGTTGCTTCTACTCCATTGAAAATTCGATAAGCTAGCTCCCTCACAATCTCGGTAAAAATTGTTTGCAACCGCCATGTAAACCGGCCTTTAGACAACTAAAGATGAGCATGTTTTGCTTGACAAAACATTGAGTTTTTATCCTATAAGAATTTTTATTTTCATTCCAAAAGATCAGTGTGTGACTATTGGAACTCGTACTTATCGGGTAGTAAAATTTTTGTTTATCCATTAATACGATGGCGGGATTAAAAATTAAAAGAGTAAAATATTTGTTTAATTGAAGCTCTTGGTGTAACAAGGGGTCAACTATATATATATATATATATATAGCAGGAGAGGGCTTGACTTTTCTGACTCCTTATTGCATTCGGATGAAGTTCAGCTGTAATTCAGTACACATTTTTTTTAAATAGGATCAATAAATTATACTCAATTAGAAACGTTCTTTAGCAAATTCCGAGGTAACTAGGGTTGATAATATGTATCTATTACAAGGATCAGATAGATACATATTCCAGTTCAAGCAGCTAGTTTTGGGCTTTGTAATGTCAATCGTAATCTTAATGTTGCGATCGATGTACTTTCATTCGATTAATCACAAAATTGGGGAAGCAAAAAACATTTATCATACATTTGAAATACCCAAAAAGTCTATTGGCAGTGGCATTCATCCCAGTTATTAATTAAAGGCTGTAATCGCAAATAATATAAATATTGGCATTGTTATAATAAACTGTTGAGCTATTTTTTTTTTAAATTTGTGCAAAATTTAATTAATTATCAATATTAATTTTTTTACCTCGCGTTGTAGTTTTCTTCGCTCGATTTTCAATTCAGCTTCGGCTTTTTCTGCAGCTTCTGCCGTACTCTTATATCGAATAACTTGTGTTTCAGATCGTGCCAAGCTGGCTTGAAGACTAGCGATTTCTTGTTCTGCTTTTTGTAACTTGTATTTATATTCGGAAATGACTTTGTTTGCTTCTCCTGTAAAAAATTATTCATGTATACTAAAAATCGTGCAAAAAGATCAAGCAACTTGAATTAAATTACTTTGCGCGTCGTAATCGTCATCATTTCCCACAGGTCCGTTCATAGAACCGCCTTTTCGTTGCGATTTTATATCCGACAGTTGCTGTAGAAGATTTTTCACTTCCTTCTGAAGCTCTTGTTTTTCTTCTGTGAATTTCTTGAGTCGGACATCTATTTACAATAAAAACAATATTCAGTTAAAAAAAATATTGTCATTTGTGTCGAATAATAATAAAAACTTACCTAATGAACCTTGAACTGAACCTAAAAGTTGTGCGTTATCTATAGTGACTAGAGCGCGTTTGGCATCTGAGCCATCTTCATTTTCCACCAGGACTATAACTAAACCTTGTTCAGCTATAAGAGTATCTCGTTCGTCCAATTGTCCTCGAACTAATTTCAGTTCTTCTTCAATTTTGTCGAAATTTCGTTTTAAGGCGTTATGATCGCGACATTTCTCCTTGTATTCACGTTGTAGCTGTGCAAAGTTTTCTTCCATCTCTTCCAATTTGTCCTTAAGTAATTGAATTTGATAAGATTGTGAGGCACGTTCATTGTCTAACTGTGCATTAGCTATCATTGCTTTCCTAAACCTTTCTTCTACATCCTACAAAATAAATTCAACTAGTTAAGCTATAATTAGTTGGTATACAACACTTACTTTAAGCTCATGTCTTATATCTCGTAAACTTCGGCCTTCCTCTTCCAGGGAATCTTCACTGCTTCGCCTTGACGACATCGAGCTAGCTCGTGCAGAACTTGCAGATATTGTATGACGTGACCTAGCCAGAGGATCGATTCCAGCTGCTGTTTGCATATCGAATACTCTGTCAGCATTTTGCTCTTGTTCCTTTTGTTGCCGTTCCAGTTCACGCATTCGGATTTCACGTGCTTCCGCACGTGCTTGACGACGTGCTGCTAATCTTGCTTCCGCCTAAAAAATACGAAAAAAAATTTATTAAATTATTAACGCGCGAAACTATAGTTTTAAGCATGAGATTTTTAAATTAAATTCGGTTAAGTGAATCAAATTTGCCAGAATTTATATGTTGCAAAGTTCCGGCTTGATAAAAAAAGCCAATGCTGCGGTAGTACATTACATTACATTACAAATTTTGTAATCTCTAACTAGCGCGGAAGTTATACGTTTTTTTCGTTTTATCTGAAAATTATTATTAATGTGTAGAAGAACACTTCTATTATCAACACACACTAAGTAATTAGAATAAATATTATTGTCGAAGCTCGTTGTACCGGCAAACTTAACCACTGCCTATGAGGCAGTACTATGCAATGAACGGTTTACGCTGTTAAATGACCTAATCGAAATTTTCTGAATGTTGAAATGTTTATGCTACCTATCAAAGTGATATTTTGCTCAATATTACTACAGTATATGATAGTTTTTTTTTTTTTTAAAGAAATGCCGATGTGTTTCAAATTAAAGTGGTCAAAAATGGCCGAGTCATTTTATGAGCTTCGTCGATTCATCGTCCTTACTAAAGTTGCCAGATTGGGCTATTTACCGCGATTTGGGCTATTTAAATATTCATTTCGCTGGTACAAATTTCAAAAAACTACTTATAGCCTTTTCGGCTATTCGGCCAACGCAAATTGTGTTGTTTTACTACACCTTTTCAACATGTATTTCAGACTATATAATATTAATTTCAGATTATGTAAATTGTATTTCAGAATAGTGAATTGTATTTCAGATTTGGTAAAATGTATTTCAGAATAGTGAATTGTATTTCAGATACCATTTAAGTCGGTACATTACGAGCCCGTTTCAATGAACAACGAAGAAAATAAAGCCAAACGTGCTGTTTATGTTGCAAAATTAAACGAATTTGTACAATCAGGAAAACAAGTCATTTGGATCAATGAGACAAATTTTAATTTATTCTTCCGAAGAACTCGAGGACGTGCAAAGGCTGGTTGTAGAGCTGTACAACTTCTTCCTGCTTCAAGAGGACGAAATGTGCACCTAATTGCAGCAATCTCCGGGGCAGGTGTGGTGTCAATGGAGAGAAGAAGGGGTTCATTTACTTCGCAGCTGGCAAATGAATGGTTGACCAGTGGCAAGGAATGGGGAATCAATTACAAGATTTGATTATTGTTTGCGACAATGCCCCATGCCATGCGGTGGCCATCAGAGAGGTGAATGAGCATGGTACTGCAAACTTGCTTAATCCTGTTGAGCATATTTGGTCGAAAATCAAGAGCTATGTGAAAGGACACTTGCAGCTACCGAATGTCGCTGGCCCAGGCATTGGTGAACAACGTTTGGTGTACCTAGAGCAGATCATCGATCAAGCAAAAGAAACAATAGCTGGTGGTGACTGTGCTCGGGCGGCGCAGCATACTACCACTTTTCATGCCAAAGCTTTGGCATTGGATGATATGCAAGTTGGAAATTAAGTCTTATTATTTCGATTATCAATTTAAATGTTACGTTATATGTGTTCTGAAATTCAATTCATATACTCTGAAATACAATTTACGTTTTCTGAATTCAAACTTACGTATTCTGAAATACAATTCACTATTCTGAAATACATTTTATGTATTCTGAAATACAATTCACTATTCTGAAATACAATTTACATAATCTGAAATACAATTCACTATTCTGAAATACAATTTACATAATCTGAAATACATGTTGAAAAGGTGTAGTTTACAGTAGAGCCGATTTACGAAGAAAAAAATAGAAATGTAAAAATTAGAAAACTAAATTTTAGTCGTCTCTTTGGTTAAATCTGCTAGTGTTACCGGCTCAAATACAACGTTTGCAACAGCAACATCATATCACAAATCCTGTAGCAACTAAATTTTCGATTCTCGAACCACCACCACACCACGATGAACTACTTTCTTTCAAGTTTAGGACACCCATCGAAATATAATATATCATACAAGAGATAATAGATTTACCATTATTGATGACGCCAGAGAGCTCCAATTTTTCATAATTTATTAATTATTATTTTTGCTGGATTGGTGGGCTACAGACATGTGTTGCAAAAATTAAAGTTGTTGTTACAAATGTACTCTGGTAATCCGAACATCTCACTTATTATTGGTATTAAAGTTTCCAGAGAAAAGCAACACCGTGCAATATCGTAGAGAGGTTCATATACTTCTCGCGTAATAGTTATTTCTTGCGCATTCCACACAAACAACCGAATATGCTGGAAATCTCTCGACTCAATACATGCAGTATATAAGCGCTGCAGAGCCCAGGGATATACTTTTCTGCTGCGAGAATGAAACAACGATGAGTTCTACGCGAAAGTTTATTTTTAAAGTGATTTTCATCGATAACAGCGATCAAGTAGTAAATGAAATCTAACTGTATTTTACTAGAAATCCCGGTGAACCTCTAGCTCGCAACATTAAGTTGAACTGCTTGTATGCAACAATGTATCGAGAGGCGGCTTGATCTTTTTTAGACGCAGGATCTGAGCGCTTAGGCGAAGGATTATTATGAGGTGCTTACATTATTAAATTTTGATGTGCATCTTGTAACATTAACTAATATACATTATTATTTATAAAAGCATAAAACCATATTCTATTTTTGCCTGATAACTTACATGTAGGATAATTCACTGAAGATTTTGTTCCCATTGAATGATGTAAATTACAAATTATTTTTCATAAATAATTTGATTATTGCACTTAATATTTTTTCAGACAAGACTTTTAAAATTGTGATAAATGCGAATTTATACACTCATACACATATTTACATTACCACGTTTCTTAAGAATTCTGGATGACAGTTTGTCGTCGAAAACGCAGCTATGTTCGACACATGTAAGTAGGTCTGATAAATGTCAAAGGAAAGCGCGGTATTTGGGCTACAAGTTTTCGTGCGGGTTTTGGCCTATTTCATAAGCTCACTCGGCGGGTTCTGCAGTCAACTATCTGGCAACTACCAACATTTATCAATGATCAATCAATTTTAGAATAACCTTCGTTTTTTTAAAATCTGGTACTGTCAGTCAAAACCAGAATGTTTAAATCTTTCATGATTTGGTAAACATTCTGTGACGAATTAGCTAGGCAAGGTTCTGCTCTTCAGGGCTCTCTCGTAGAATCCGTTCAGGTCCCACTAGGGACTGTTAAGCGCCAAATATCCACCCACTTTCTCACAAACGCAAACTCCAGATGGAGAGGACTGACCAACTGCGTCATATATAGGAAGATATGGCCATCCTACTCCCGGAACAGAACAGACGAACTCCTGAGCAGGAGCCGTGTGGACGTCTCCAGACTCACGGCAGTCAGCACGGGTCACTGGCCGATCGGCGACCACGCGGCCAGACTGGGTATTCCCTTTAACGTCAATTGCCGCAGTTGTGGGGATGCAAATAAGAGGGAAGCTGTTATTCACCTTCTTTGCGAGTGTCCCGCCCTAGCTAGAGCCAGACTTCGCGCACTAGGCAAACCCTTCTTCAATAACCTCGATGAGATCTCGAAAAACAAGATAGGAGAACTGATTACCTTCTTGAACAGCTCCGGATGGATATGATAATCCATTCAAGCCCCAGGTCTCTGTAAAACTATACATATACTTCATCAGCCCTTAACGACCAGGTTAAACGAGTTGTGGTATCAAAACGGCGCTTCCTGTGCTAATTGGGCCCTGTTTTTCGGTAGACGGGCCACCACGTAAACCAACCAACCAACCAAACATTCTGTTCATATTCACCTATATGCCTTCATATGATATCCCTAGCTATGCTTAGAAACACTGCTATCACAGCTCCTGGTACGTCAGTGAATTGGTTCCCTGTCACCCAATGCTCTCATTGCCAATTTGCGAAAACCCCACCTTTGAGCTTTAGGTTGCTATTGCTATGAGAATAAATCTATTTTTATCGTTAACTTAGTAAGAGTTTAGTGTTTAATAATCTTTACTCCAAGAAAGTAAAGAAGAGACAACAAAGAAAGTAAAGAAGAGACAACAACATCAATATCCGGTGAATCAAAATAATTAACACAGTCCAGAAAACTGATTTGCTGGGTGTTTTAAATTAACTAGACTTTTGTTTGCATATAAAAATACGTAGATCAAGTTGATGAATATAGAATCAAACGTAGCACGGATTTAAAGAATTCTTGGTAATACGTAGGTATTAGAAAGTTTGAATCATAACGCAAATCTATGTATAAACAGCTAGACATGGCTTCTTTTTTCTTCTCGGTTTACCCATCAGTGCCAAACGACTTTATATTACATACATAACCAGGAATTTAACATAAAAAATTATTTGCTTTGGATTTATTAACATATTTTCACGAATTTTGTCAATCTATTGACTAAGAAAAAAATCAGCCGTTTCCAAGGTCATAAAATCGAATTTCTCAACACTAAAAAAATGCTCTTTCAAAGTGAGTGTGGCATGAGCCATACGAAAGATAAATAAGTATTGCACAATAGTTATTATTAATATGAATTTCACCTACAATTTCATTAGCTCTTCCCAGAAAGTCAACAATCAGATCGGGCTCATCGTCGCTGTAGAATACATCGTCTTCGTCTTCGGAAATGCTCACTTCGGCCAGGTGATTCGCTGCGTTCGGATCGATATGCGTGCTGCCAATCCTATCGATGGTACTGTAATCAGCAACAGGCTGTGGTGGGGATGGTGTGGCATCTCTTGCATTTTCGATACTGGTCTGTGTTTCGATCAATGCTGAATTTCGTGCATCGAATAACGAATCTTTGGAATCCTCTGTATCACTATGCACTGTTTCGATATCATTGCGCGAACCAAGAATGACTGATTTATCTTCATGCTCCGAACCATTCAAATCGTCATCGCTAAAATCAAATTCTTCACTGATTTCTTCGTCGTCATTCTTCATTAGGTTTTTACTTTCCGATAGAACGTTATTATTATTCTGTTCTTGGGAACTTTCTATTTTAGATTTTTTACAGGCACTCTCGTTTAAGTCCATTGTGTTATGATTAAAACGAAATTTATCCAGTAGTAAATTAAAACATGTACTCGCGATTTAGCGCACTTATTTACTGAATAGGCACCATAAGAAATATAGGAAATACCTTATCAAAGAATTTCAGGTTTGATAAGATATAAACATCGTTAGCGATTAATGTGTGTACATGCGCAAGTAGCGTATAGTGTGGTGGTAACGATATTTCACTTTTTTTTTTAAATTATAACGCAAAATACAAGGGAAAAATAAACTTATTTCGATAAATATTTCCACTTAAGATAGTGTGCGTCGATTGTTTCAACAACTGAGGATAAGCTGTTTTTTTATGAAAAAAACCAATGAGACTGCACTGTTTTATTTATTCTTTTCTTTAACGTTTATTAAATATATGAGTAATGCTTCGACCGTGTAAACAAAAAGCAGTAACTGCTGCGACCGGCCAACTGTTACTGCTTGTAGACAATCTCCATTCAGTGCTAAATGATGTCACTTGATTGCTAACTCGATTACGTCAATAATATTTTAGCGAAGCTTTACCACATGTTGCAGGCTCTGGTTGAGTCTGTTTGCAATCACACTCAGTGTACATGGGGTTGTTCCATATATTTATGGATAGTACTAAGAGACTAATATAAATCTTTTCAGTCAGAGCCAGAGTGCTTCTGTTCGCTAAGTAGGTGTTGATCAAAAAGGCATTGAGTTGTTATCTCGCCTAGTTAGCACTCAGGTTAGTTAGACTTGTTACCCATCTCAGTACGCGATTGTAAGTAAATTCAATGATTGATTCCACAAGATTCCAACTTTAGTATTAAACATCTTTATATGGGGGTTTCAGTTCAGAGAATTTTAACTACTTTCCACTACACGACTCGATTACACCGTTCAAGCGCACGCCGTACTCAAAGTAAGAGCTGGTGTTACCACTAACTATTCCACACGAGCAGAAATAATTTGTAGTTCAAGGTATCATCTATTTTGTTAAGATGTTGTATCGAACTCAACGCACGGCTTAAAACTAAAACAAAACCACTCGCTGAAATTTTGGTGGATTCTTACAAAAACTTGTTTCTTTTTTTCGTTATCGGCGAATTGCTAATGAACATTTCGTCTTCAAGTCACGGCGACTTTTCGATATTGTGAAACTTTTAGCGGTATGTTTAGAGGTTGAAATACACATACAAAACCTACGGTAATGGGAAGACTTACTGCTTGGATGATAGCGCAAATCAATATAAACGTAGTTTATTTCCGTTAATTAATCAAAAAGACCTTTTATCTTAATATTCAAAAAGCGCGTATGGTGTAAGACACTTTGTACTGATACTGTAACGCTGTAGATAGAAATATTCGGGATATTTCATTTTGATATGAAATCTGGTCAAACTAAACAAATTATGTCAAAACCCGAATTCCCTTTGACTGTCCATTTCTATATTTGAGCTCTAGTTCGTTAGGACTAAAACCCAATCCAAGCGACAGTGAATTATTACTCAGCGTAATACTTGCGCCGACGAGGGGGCCCGAAGGGCTCCGTCGACAAAAAGATGAGTCGCCACTGAGCTCGAAAGCTAAAATCGAGACATTCTACAATTCGCATCTCCTGAACGGTTTGTACCACAAGGTTGAAACTTGATAATTAATTGTTACAAGGAGAATATATCAGAAATTTTTTAGGGTATCAGTGGAGTGCGGGAGGTGATGAAAAAGTTTAGATTTCGATATCACACGAACGTGGTGGAGAGAGATGAGATTTGGTTTGTGTATATAGATGGACAAGATATAAACACTTCCAGGATGGGCGATGGAGCATGGAAGTAGAGGGATAAGAATTTTATACTAAAAAAATAATTCTCATATTCTAGAACGGTTTAAGATAGGATCTTGGAATATATACGGGAGGAAGACTCGATAGACCTTCAACAGAGAAAAAAATGTTAGTTCAGTTTTCCGATTTTCATATCTCGAGAGCAGCGGAAACTCGGCATTTACGTCGAGATACAGTAGGGGCACGATCTAAATATAATTTTCAATGGGGAACAGGGGTGGCTCTTTACTATTTTTTTAACGCTAAAAAGTTGAAAGTTAATGGGTATATGAAGTTATAGTAGAAAAGTCGGACTTGGCCCCTTCAATCATATTTCTTAGTAGGAATTTTGTGACAAACGATAGTCCCGTACTGAGTTTTTTCTTTGCCATACAGTGTTTTTTCAGTGATAGGTTGTGACCTATCGCCCAAAAGATGATAAAGTCACTGCGGGGTGACTACTATCGACTTGAATCAATCAAATCTTTCGCTTCATACTCATCTCTTATGATTTTTGGAAGATGACTAAACAGACAAATAAGCATTGAGATTCATTTTGAGATCGGTTATAGATTGAGGAAGCCAGAGCAAAACATCTCCAAACAGGCTTTGAATTAAACGGAAGCCGTGTTTTGGGTAGACCACGAAACAAATGGACCCGAACAATCGAGAATGATATTCGAAGAGTGAATAAGTTCTGGCGAGACGTAAAGGATATCGCCCCGAATCGTAACTTGTGGAGGAGCATTGTTGGTGCCCTACACCCCCATCGGGAGTCACACAGGAACTGAAGACCTTTCTCTAGTCTAGAATATTACACAATTGACTACAGACTGCAGACTGTTCGTGAGCACGTGCTTCTTCTTAGTTATACAACCGAGATACGTATGAAATTTTTACACAGACTGAGTTTTTAGACGTAAATTAGAATTCAAATTATTTAACTAACTAACGAACCACATTATCTTTGTAATATAATCGTAGTATTAAGGCTTCATTAGAAATTTTTCACACAATTAATAAAAATTTCACTATATACTTACACATCTCCATGTTCCTTTATTTGCAACCCCCTTCTGAATTGTTGCAGAAATTTCCAGACAATCGCTTAACGACGGTCCCCACTGTTTGGCAAATTTCCCGAATAATGGGCTTTCCAATTTTAACTGCACCATAATATTAATTTAATTTGTTTATAAATCCGAATTTCATATAGAAGTTATCTCAAAACAAATTTATTTTTTTAAATCGAACAATGAAACTAATTCGAAACCCGGAATAAGAAGTAACTTGAATTACACGCCGATAGATTGAAACGAAATTTTCACAAAAAAACACTGTCACTTTTAAATGAATTTATAATTTAAGTATTCTGTAGCGAAATAGACAAAAGTTAAATTCATACTGCACTCTAGACGATAGCCCCAAGACTGATGTCTCGAAACGGACGAGTCCTCTCAAATAGGCACATGCGCTGCGCCGTGCCCAATAATCAGAACACCGAAAATACATTCCAAGCAATAAAATGCATAAAAGTCAAATATATGCACACGTATGCATTCGTTTATTCTTACCCACATCCAAGTAGATACCATGCAGGAAGAAAAGGTACATTGGCGTCGAAGAAAGATGGGGATGGGGGGATAATGGGTGTACTTTCTATGTGCCAACTACAACTTTAAATAGTTGATATTAAATGATTCATCAGTTCCTAAGGAACCTTCCTTGGGGGTATAGGAAGCACACTCTATATGTAATCTCAGTGATAAACACCCAGCTGTCAACAAGACTGGGTTTCTTCCTTAGCTTACGATTACACTGTTCGTCTCTAGTTTAAACTTTTCTTCGGCGGACTTTGCATAGAGAATTTCAATTTGGAATTATTTCGGCGAATTTTTAATTCTTTCCTTTGGAAACAACAGGCCTTGATAGTTAAAAATAAAATAGTAGACGGACGGGGCGATATCATGTAATTTATAAGCGTATCTTGGTACGATATTTAATAGTAAAGATACGATTTGCGCTCTTCCTACTGGAATATCCCTTTTCAAAAAGTGATGAGGTCTGCAAGATTCGTATATCTATGTAACTACTCTTATAAAATACATATTAAGAAATTAGACTTATTAGGACAGCTACATATTTCACATAATTCGCAAACGAGTAAGTGTAATGTACCCTATGCGTATATTGAATGGACATTATCTGCGAAGTATGCAGATATGCGACAAGCTAGACGACATGAGAATATTTGCCAACGAAAATGCCGCCGTCGGTTGTAAATAGCGAAAGAGTCTTGAACTTCCGTCTAGACAATTTTGACTGTAGTGTGTGATTTCATTGCATAGGATTTCCATCTCCTAGCTACAAGAACATTCCGGGCAAAGAACTTTCTTCGGAGCACGCAGCATTAGTTTAGCAAAATACACAATTCCCTCCGTCTCTCCCTTAAAAATTACCTATGACGACATCTTAGGTGCTAAGAAGGAGGAAGATACAGGCAATGTTCCCTTGAGCACCTATTTCCCCCGAGGTAAATGATGACTTGAAATTAACAAAGGGGAGGAACACATTTTAATAAGTGGTTTTCTATCTATATTTAGTGCATACGAGTACTTCCCTTCCGTTTGTCATCACGAAATTCCATTTTGGTTATGCGTTTTTGCCTGCGTTTATACGATTCCTGAGAAAAACACACAGGGGATCTTTAAATTGATGACGAGATGTAGAGATGCTTTCCATGTCGGGAAGCCACTCGAACTACAATCATTCTAAATTTAGATAAGATAAGAGAGGGTGTGAGACATACCACTGCAATATTTGTTTTTGTATTCGATCTTACAGTGTATACAATTTTAGCGAACTACGAGTACCCGTCGTCCGGACGTTAAATTTCGAGTTCAAAATGTATGCAGCTTCTCGTATAGGCTGATGAGATACCCCTCGAATTATATCCTGTAACACCGGAAGCAAAAAATTTACGACGAAATAAAGAGTGTCATTAACACAATTTGAAAATGTTTTTATTTTCGATTATTGACACTCAAAGTCAAATGCCATTCCATTCACACTTAGGGAAGGAGGAAGAGAATACGATGATCGGATATTTACCTGAGGAATTTTTCTTGAATTTAAATAGCAAAATATGCACGTGTAATCAAAATTTAAGATAGACACAATTGTTAAGATATTCAGAGTTCCTCTGAAGTAGCACATTAAATTCGCAAAAGGAGCAGAAGAGCGTCATGATATCAGAATTCCAAACGCTTACAAAGTAGAAAGTTTTGAACTTTAAATAAGATCACGATGAAATTATTAATTAAAGTAAAAAAATAAAATATAATTTAGCAACTTTATTAAATATTTGGCTATTTTCACTGAAGATAGTAAACATTAAATTTTTAGTCGTCAATGTGTTTTATTTAGACCTTGTCAAGAGGAGGAAACCCACCAAAAATTTTTTTCAATTGTTTATTTAGGCCTTGTCAAGAGAAGGAAATCCGCCAAAATTTTTTTTTTTAAATTATGTAGTCAAATATGTAATTGTATGAAAGAAAATCTATTGGGGTGCCCAAGATATTAAGCCTGTACTAGACTGTGGCATGCAGTAAAATATAATTTTTATAAAAAATTAACACAATTATTTCAGGCAAAATAAGGCCATGCAATTAAATATTTGACTACAAGGCGTCGTAGAAAATAAAACAAATTGACGAATAAAAATTTAAAGTTTACACTATCTTCAGCGAAAATAGTCAAATATTTAATAAAGTCACTAAATTATGTTTTATTTTTTTACTTTAATTAATAATTTTATCGTGATCTAATTTAAAGTTCAAAACTTTCTACTTTATAAGCGTTCGGAATTCTGATACTACGACGCTCTTCTGTTCCTTTTGCTAATTGCACATTAAATTAAAGAATTCAGAGGAACTCTAAATATCTTAACAATTGTGTTTATCTTAAATATTGATTGCTCGTGCATACTTTGTTATCTACATTCAAGAAAAATTCCTCAGGTAAATATCCAATCATCGTATTCTCTTCCTTTTTCTTCTTCTCTTCTTTAGCAAACAAAAGTTTCACGATTACATAATTTTACTGCATTCTCTAGCGAAAATTGTTAAATATTTAACAAAGTTACATAAAGTCTAATAACTTCTATCCCGATATAGGAGTATGTTGGAGCTCCCCTAGGCTATCTAAAAGAACTGCTATTTATCGGATTATTAATGGTTATTTTTGGGGCTGGATTTTCAGACTTTGTTGGATATTTTTTTAAAGTATTTCTATGGTACACTCGAGAAGGTTATTGCCACTCTCAAAAAGCTAAATTTAATTCTGTTGGTGGATTTACACTCAACGTTTGAGGCGAGCCTCTATCCCCACCATAAAATCAACCAATCAGATGGCTCGTAGAGTCGCAAGAGTCTAACATTCTTCAACTTTTTCTCCGACGCACGCTTCCATACGTGTACACACATACAATGAACTGTGGCACCACACAATTCGCAGCCCATCGTATTTCTGTCGTTTCGCACTTATAGGCAAGTTGCGCCGCAGAGGTATGTTGTGTGTAAATTGCTTTCAACACAGCAAAGAACACAGCCGACGAAAACCGGTTTGCAATATCCTGATGGGGGTAGAGGATCGCTTCGAGGCGAGCCTCAAGGGCGAGTGTAAACGAATACACAAGAGAAGGTTATAAACATGTATATATTTGCCTTACAAAGGACACTTGCAATATGTGATCGTTAGCAAAATTGCGGAGATTTTTTTTTGGAGTTTCATCTTATAATAATTAAAAAAGTTTTTCTAATAAAATTTTAAGATTTTTAAGATGTTATGTTAATTGTAATTTAAATAATTTATATCAAGTTTTGTGCTCTAATGAATTTTTCAGTTCAAAATTTCAACAGTTCGCAATACGAACGTCTTGGTCTGAGCCCGAGCGATCGTCGATGAATTTCTTACCCTTAATAAAAGAGAGTACTTAGAAGGTATCGTCACCCTTATGCCAGAAGCACCAAAGCGCAAATCAGTAAATTTAAGTTATAGCTATTTGAAAGTTCCAAACTGTTGCTAAAAATGTTTTTTTTTAACGCTTTCAATATCCCCTGATTATTGCTGTATAACTAACACGGTTTCATATTAAGGGGGTATTTACATCTAGCTAACAAAATGATTTTTTTTTCAAAGAGGATACAAATATAATATAATAGAATGCTGGGAATTTTTTACAACACATTTATTAAGTATTTAAGTACAAGAAAAAAATTTTTTTTTATTCAAAATTTTGTCATGGGGGCCAGTTATATGGCGAGCGCCGTCATCATTTTCAAAAAAAAGGTCCACTTTGCGTAACCTGTACAAGTCGTAAATTTTATCCGTAATCAAAAATTAAAATTTTTTTCTTAAATATATTTCTGTAGTTGGAGCTTATACTAATAAAATCAATATAACCTCGAACAAAAAAAAACGGCGAGCATACAAATTTTTAGTCTCGATTTTTTTTTTACCTTGAAAGTATATAAGTATATATATAAAATAATTTTTTTCACTATTTTATTGGTATAGGCTCCAATGAATTTAATTTACTTTACAATAAAAAAAAATGAAGTCGATAGCTTATTGGGTTCAAGCTCTAGAACTTACATAAGTTCAGAAAACGTAGTTTCGAGAAGAACGCTTTTAAAGTTTTTCTTTAGTACTTTTTGCGATTAGAAAGCCATAAAGTAGGTGCCTAAATGATACTGGATAACGTATAAAGTTGATTTCGAAAAAACCGTTTAAGTACCATATTCTACACATGTTTATCTACTGAAATAAAAAAAAAAAATTTCGATTTTTGGGTTGAATTTAATGTAAATACCCCCTTAAAAATGTTATGGCATAGCTTCTTTAAACCATTTTGTAAAACAAAACCACATTAGTGAAAAAGTGAAAAATTTGCATTCTGGTGCCTTTGGCATAAGGGTGACGATATACAATACTACGAACATTGTTACTCAATCAATCCATAGACAACATCATAAATTTTAATTCAAATCGCAAATAAAGATGCAATTAAAAAAATTGTCTTACGAGCCTCCCCTTCATAAGTTATTTTTGATACCCATTCCAAAGTTCTTCGTCACGTAATGTCATTTCAAAATCCATTTTTGAACAAAAAAAAACAGAACTTCTAATGAAGGGGAGATTTAAACTTCTAACATTTAAAAGGAAATAAGATGGGTATACCTACGCGTGCCGTATTGCATATCCGGTAGAATTATATTTCGAGGTAGCGCACTTTTTTCTACTAATTCTTCTAGTGCGCGCGACTACTGCATCCACGTTCAATGACGCCATAACAAGAAATTCTAAAGAAGACGACGACATTTTAGAACTAATTAAGGCAGATATAGTCCCTTGCCGCTATTGGGTGCATAATATTGTTAATTTGAAGAATGGTGGACTAAATTGAATACATTTTTTTTTATCTACTTACCTTCAATTTATTTTAATTATCTAAAGCTCTCAAATAATATTTTTCAACCATATGCTTAAATTCTAATTCGTTACTGTGTTTTATTTTTTGGAAAGTCGATATCATGTTTGCGTGGATTTTAAACATTTCAGTTGTTGAATTAATATTACAAAATTTAGATAAAAAATATAGAAGCTTACCTCCTTCGCAATTTGATCAAGTGCCTGATCTTCGGCGTTGACGCGAGAGTTTCCTCGACGCCTTCCAACAGCGCCGGGGCTCTCCATTTCTGAGTAATTGGGAAATTGTGTGAAGTCTTAATTTGTCTGCGCCACTACAGAGTGGTTTTATGTTGGTGTTTAACACTAAAGAATCAAAGAGAAAACATACCATTAAGTTAGTTACGTTAAACAATACAATGGATAACAAATATAAAGAATGTAATTAATTGGTCTTGTTGCTTGGGTTATTTTGAAAGAACTGATCTTTAACTACTTGGGGCTCCGTAAATTTTGAAAATGATCAAGCATAAATGAAAACGCATAGAGGTACCTCTAGAAAACCGAGTAACCTAATACGGAATTTATGGGTAGGTAAACCACACTTTAATTTTTGAAGATTAGAGTATATAGTAAGACACACAGGCGTGTAAGACCGGTAATATCTCAATGCAGATTTAACCAAGAAAGAAGAAAATCTATATCTGCCAAATTATTAGCCCAAACCACTTTTTTTAAATAAAGATGATAGGCGGAACGCGTAAGACCAGTAGAAATATTAAGACCATACTAAATAATTAAACATCTTACTAACATACGAGTATGTCACAAATGTATAAATTAATAGAAACTTAAACATTTATGTGACAACATCCTTAAAATAAATAAATAGAGAAATATGAGGAAACGAATTTCTAGAATCAATTTTATGATTATTTTTATACATGCTCGTATAATATAAGACCGCAGTACAAAATAGAACGATTAATAAACCAATAAAAATTTAAAAACTAAGAAGAACGCAAACGTACTGTACGGATCGCGAATTGAGGAATCGGCTAGTAGGAAACCGTCATAAAGAATCAAAGGTCTCATACTAAATCTAGCCTTAAACTAAAATACACTCAAGTAATACAGCTTGGTTAGTTGACGTATACGGGAATCTCGTTGGATTCGTTTTAGTTTTGTTGTGATCATTAAATACAAATTAAAAATGGAAATTAATGGATTTTGTGTTTCAAAATTTTTGCATGCAGTTCACTACATGGCAATCAGCATTATATCTCATACTTGTGGACTTTGGGAAAGTTTCGATAACGTCAAGATAAATTATATATAAAATGGTTTACGTTGGAGAGGCATTCCCAATAGAATCGTAGCCATAATTAAGGAATCCTTCGAAAATATTAGCTGTTGCATCTTTCATGTAGAGGGTGGGGTGAAAAGTTTCCGACCTGACCCAGAGATGGCAGGTTTAATTGTTGACTTGTATTCTACAGTACTGTCCCTGACCAGCTTCTATAATATTATAATAACTTTTAGGTCGATTGGACTCTTAGTATATGTTTGACTGCCTATTGAAGAAGACGGCTCGGTTGCTTATATGAAAATGGAAAAATTCAAGAAGCTTGCGGTCATCAAATACTTCTATTTGAAAGGCTTAACACCACTTCAAATCAAAGAAGAAATGGATTCAACACTGAAGGACTCTTCCTCATCATATTCAATGGTCAAACGATGGGTTTCTGAATTTAAGGAAGGTCGCACGAGCACTAATGACAAACCATGTTCTGGACGCCCTGTTGAGGTGACAACTGCCGAAATGATCGAGAAAATTCATAAAATCGTGGTAGAGGAAACGCAGATTGAAAGTGAGTGAAATAGCTGAGACTAGTGCGATGTCAGACGCAATATTTTACATGAACATTTGTGTATGGAGAAGCTCTGTGCTAGGTGGGTGCCGCGTTTGCTAACTATCGATCGAAAATTGCGCCGGAGGCTTGACAAATCGTAGATACTACAAAAATGGTATCACTGCATTAGAGCACCGTTATGAAAAATGTATTAGACTTGATGGAGATTATGTTGAAAAATAATAAAAAAAACCTTGTGTTTTCTTTATCAGACTTTAGACTTGATGGAGATTATGTTGAAAAATAATAAAAAAACATTGTGTTTTCTTTATCAGGCCGGAAACTTTTCACCCCATCCTCGTAGATGCAAACCGGTGTAGCACAAGGTTCTATACTATCACTAGCTGTGTTTCTGGTGAAAATTGACGATGCCCCTAAAACCCGCACAAGTGGATAGAAAAAATTTCTTCGACGAAACTCTTTGAATATCCTGAATCACCTCGACTATACCGATGGCGCCTGTCTTTCCATTCTAAATGGGAGGAGGCAGTACTGAAAATAATGTGCGAAAAATTCGATACATGCATGGATAACTAAATGGACAAGATGTAAACAAGGAGTAAGAATTTTATTTGGAAGCTTGGAAGCTTTATCAGCATTCTCGGTAGGTGTGGCTGAAAAGGATGTGGAGGCTCCCATCAACAAAGCTAGGCAGGCCTTCGATATTTTCACCTTTCTGGAGCATTCAATATTTCATCCTTCGCAAAAACCTTCAGAGTATTCGCATCAAATCTGTATTTATTCAAAAAAAAGAGATAGAACATGGCTCGCCGTTGAATAGTTTCACAATAATTGAACCTAGTAGGATAATTTGCGTTAAGCGCGCGGATTACAAAATTTTCGCTGCCCTTATCTGCGATTTTTTTCATCCATTCGCAAGTGCATCGAAATGTGCGGAAAACACAGGAATACATTAATACGGCTATCGATAGTGCGTCGCATTACGAAGAGCTCAAGAAGAACATCATCATACTGGACGACAAGGCATCGTTTTTATATGAAGCGTTTTGAAGCCAAGTTGAAGTGAGAGGCAATAGTGGCTTAGTGTCAAATTGTTGTTGATTTGCGTGTCTAAAAGTTAGACTTAGTATAATTGTGAGTGAGAAAAAAATATGTCCTAGTGTCAAATTGTTGTTATTTTGCGTGTAAGTAAATATACATTTCATTGAAACTAAAAGGTTAAAAAAATGGAAAAAATTATGGAATGCTCTCAAGTTTTCTGTAAAGAGAATTTATATAAATACACATTTAATTTTCACCTTTTTCCTTAAGAAGAAATATAATCGTTGCCTTTCCACAACATCTTTATTATTTACTTTATTTTGTAAATTACTTTTATTTAAATTTTTACAAAATTTCCACCGCACGGCCACGAAAAAAATAACACGGAATAACTCAGAAAGAAATTGTTAATTAACAAAAGACAAACAACTCCATTAAATCGTCGATCAAAATATTAGATGGCCAAAAAATACATAATTTTCAAACGAGGAATTCAAATTCTATAAGACAGCCATATTGACCTAGTATGCTGATCGTTGTTAAGCGTAATTTAATTATCTTCTATTTTGATCCGCAAAGTGAATAAAATCATAACTTGCTTTTGCCAAATAATGGTAAGAGTTAATTAGTAAAATTTGATATGCTAGCTGTTTGTATAATTAATTCACTTTATTTAAATTAAAACTTTAATAAAAACTGAAACAGAAATAAAATGTAAATATCACTACGTAATTATTAATAGATAATAGTCCAGTCAATGACTATTTTAGTTGAAAAACGTAAATCAACTGTTTTTTAACCCTTTCACGCCGGATGTCGCGTACACGCAACATTTGGTTTAGATATTTTATATGTAATTTCTAGTGCATATTTAAACACAATTTTATTTTATTATTTTTTATTGTGAACAGCATGAAACTTCCAAAAAATTTGCTACCCTGAAATATTGTTTTTACACGTTTAAGGAATAGTAAACCACAAAAGCATAAAAAAATTACGTCTGTACGCCGTACGCAAAAACGTTTGAAGGAGCATAGCTCAAAAACCCGTTGAGATATTAAGCTGATATTTTTATGGTGGGTACATTCGGTGAACCCCTACGAGTAGTATCTTTCGGGTGGTGTGAGGAGAGAGGTGGGGGAGCGTTTTAGATGAAAAATTTTGGTTCCAACTATGCTGGAAAGCTCAAACTTGGAACTTATGTAGAACTATGATAGTGTTCCCGTTTGCAAAAAAATGGTCAATATGCGTTAAGGGGTGTGTAAGGTGGGGGGAAAACCAATGCGTACGAAACGCTCGAAAGCTGGAATTGAAACATTCTAAAATCCATATCTCCTGAACGATTCATATCAGAAAATTGAAACTTGGTGGTTGTTTTAAGGAATACCAGGAGATTAGACAGGCCGGGAAGCCGGGACGTGGGGCGCCGGGGTGGTGGGTAAAAAACCTTGGATTACAACATCTGCCGAACCAATTGTATCAGAAAGATACAATTTGGAACAATTTGTCTATTATTCCATCAAATAATGATACTACTAATAAAAAATTTAAAAAAAACCACTAGAAAAAAAAACCGGGTGCGAAAGGATTAATAATAAGTTTCAGAAAAACATCTCGAAATCGAAGTAGTCAGTTGATAAAGTTTATTGACAGTGTGCAACAACTGTTGCCCGGTGATCGTGAACATCGGCGAGACTTTTGTCGTACCATGTTATTGCGAGCAGACGAACATCCAGTGTTTTTCGGAAGTAAAAAACAATACTCAGTTATTGTGAATAATTTAAGTCTCTACGCCACCACACTAGGACCGAATAATGAAGGATCCTCTATTTATGAAGCGATGAATTTAAGACATTACCCAGCAACATTCGAATGGTAAAAGATGTCATACATCTGAAAAAATTAGCGAAGATATATCTTTCATGTCCACAAATTAGTATCCTTTTATAATGAAATCGAACAAAAGATCTGCAAAAGAAAAAAGGAATTGGTCAAGGCCGAAAGCGTGGTTGGGTGATGGATTTTACTTATATATAAACATCGACATCTTTATGAATAAAGCCCCGTTTTCACGGTGATAGTTTTTAACGATAGTACTTTCGCGAGAGCATAGCACGATAGTGTGAGAGTGTATAGTGCGACAGTCTGCTGTATACACGGCGCGATAGTGCGACAGTGAATTTAGGCAATAGTTACATTGTTTATGTTGTCAAACGTTGCGGTATCTTTATGGAAAATGTTTCAAGTAGAACTGGTTGCAGCTGGAGTCACTGGTGAAGCTGTTTAAAATACAACACAAAGCGGGGTAGTAGTCTGTATTGAAATCAGTTTCCATCCTCTGAAGGGAACTGAATTTTGTTCTTCAATTTGTGTTTTTTCCTTACTTTCTTTTTCATTTTCCGAAGCTCGTCGTTCGTATCCTTCGATACGCTCGTCTGAAGCAGCCTTATATTTGAAAATTTCGCACTTAAAAAATAATCAAAAATTTGTGGTTTAGCGTACAATTAAAGTTGTACTACTTTTAAAAGACCTACTTCCACTGCCAATTTTTCGATTAGTTCGAAATAGGGATCTTCTAGGTAGGGAACCTCGAATTCGGTGTACTTCTTTTCGAATTCTTCGACCATTGGTAGATTAGATTTCATCGGAGGCGGAGGGATTCCTCCAAGCACCGCGACCAGTGGTCTATTGTGCTATATCTCATAGATCTTTCTCCAGTTTCAACCTAGAGGTCCTCACTCAGCTTTATTTCTCTTAGGAATTTATCTAGTTGGTGTAGGTCTATTTTTGCAATGGTACTATGGTCCACAAAGTGTTCTCCGAAACATTTGTAGCGCTGAGTTACGACTGCCTCACAGCAGCACAGAATATGTTTAGAGGTTTCTGCCTGCAGTTGGCAGAACCTGCAAAGGTTATCGGTTATGATTCCTATTCTTTTAAGATAATCTTTCAAGCACGAGTGACCCGTGAGTATTCCGGTTATTACCCGTACTTTGTTTCTATCAAACTGTAGAAGCTGTTTGCTTCTTTTGGTTAAGTGGTTCGGTATGAATCTTTTGGCCTGTCTCAGTCTGGGCAGTGTGGCCCAGTGTTGGTATTTCTTGTGTTCCTCCCATACTCTTATGCTCCTCTTAATGGAGCAGGTTGAGATTCCACAGAACGGCTCTGGTCCAGTAGAGCGGAGCGCTGCTCCGTCTCTTGCAAGTTGGTCTGCTTTGTAAAAATCCATTGGTAAAAATTCCGTTCTTACGTTTGCTCTGTAGTACTACCAGTTAATGTCTTTCTTTTCTGCTGGCAGAGGTACCACTCTCCTATTTAACGAAGTTGTGATCAATTTAAATTCGTTTATATTTTAACTAATAACTTACTCAATGTAGGACTTCTTTGTACGCTTCGAAGATTTTGCACCTGGTTCTTGGGGCACCTTTTAAATAATTCCACATAATTGACCGAAGCCGTGATTAACCTTTTCGAACTCATTGCACATATTTTAATTATTTATGTAAATTTCCAATGACATTTACGTTTCTATAATAAACGGGGACTTTGTTTCCAATTTTATTTTATTTTTTAAATTTTACAAGTTCAAGTTAAAAAAAATTTAATTTAAAAAAAAATATTGCGTGACGGGAATTTGATAAATTTTTTTTTGTAAATGTCAAAATAAATTTGTTTGTCAATGTCAAAATAAAATTATCGCGATAGTGCTACCAACTACTAGTCAAGCTTGATAGTGCGATAGTGCTACCATGATAGCGCGACAGTAACTATCGAGAAGTTGACATGATGAGAGCTATGACGATAGTAATTATCATGACATCAACTATCGCAAAAACTATCACCGTGTAAGCGGGGCTTTAATGTTTAATATACAGCATAACTTTGTGCACTCCGATGGGCTTAGTTTCTTTCTAAGATTTATAAATTTGCGTTGACGTTAATTATTTTTTTTTTGTTCTTTTGTTTTTAATTTATTTTATTTTTTCAATTATTATTACCTAATTATTTATTTATTACATTTTTTTTATAAATTGTATTCCCCTTTCGTTTGTTTATGTTGGGTATTTAGGGATAATTTATATTATGCATGTTTATTATTACTATTCTTTTTTTACGTAGTTTTAAGTAATGTTTTTTTCGCGATGTCCTAATACTAGTTCCAACACATCCAGCTGAGCAAAATGTTAGCATACAGCACGAATATGCTGATACGGTTAAATTTTTCCAGTTTGTTAAGCTGAGAAACTGTACTGTCTCCAGTTTTTCGGGCTGATAAAGTGGACTCTTGATACGGGATTAATTCAATAATAAAAAAAAACGTTTCTCTTTTGCCACAATTCACAAATACTCTTTTAGAATACTTGCTGATCGCAAAATTTGTAGGGAAATGATTCACAATGTGTTGGAGTTAACCTGAATGGCCAGTAACACCTTTGCGTCTCAGGATGTAGGCAAGAAGTATGACATAGTTGGACTCGCAGCATAGCTGGGAGTACTCCAACATGTCATAGTTAGCTGAAAACTCCCACCATTTTCCTACCGGGGTGTAATCCAAGTCGAAGGTTGGGCGAGGCGCCGACAACGCATCACCGGAAAAAAGACCACCGTCGAGAAAGATAAAGAGCAGTCGCGCAATTGATGATGATGATGATGTCATATATCTATGACCGGTGGCAACATCGAGATTTTACTCATTGATCGTTGTAAGATGCGTCTATATTTTAGTTTCGCACATGTATTCCCAAATGGTCTCATATTGATGTTGACACAGATATCTGGACGTGACTAAAGAAATAAAAGGAGATTAAAACAGGAGCAGTACCTCGGGTATGGACGGATTGAAAGCGAAACCGATTTGTTAAATGATTTATCCTTTACTTTGTCGTGGCTAAGGCAGGGTGGGCAGACAGGGCGCTATAACACCAGAGCGACTTGACAAGTCGCGAAGTCGCGCAAAACATCACTTCTCGTTCTCATGACCTATTGAGAAAGATATCCCAAATTTTAATTCCCAGGGTAAGTCGGCGCGACTAATTTTTGTTGTACAGGCCTAGGGTTTATGGTCTGATTTTCGAGCAACGTAGACCCCCACAGCCGCAGCTAGGAAGCGCATCGCTCCAGCTCGAACTTCAGCCACCAATTCGGACGTTGGTGGAATTGGCCCTCGTACCTTTCCTTTTTCTTTGAATATTTTGACTTTTTCAAGTCAAAATATTCTCTACAAGGCCTTCGTTCACAATATATGTAGGATAGAAGTCTCTGGATATCCATAAGTGTACGTGCGCGGGAACCGGTATCAAGGCTGTATATTATCAGCATTCCTGTTACTGGCCGAAGGGTAAAGAAATTTTGCAACCTTCGATGGTAGAGCTGAAAAGATGTGGAGTTACTCATCAGCAAAACTTTTTCTGGATGATACAAGGTATCGCACTTCGCACAAAAGACGAACATTGTTTCTGCCTCATACCTTCATTGGTGGTCACCACTAACTGAAGAAGAGAAAAGCAATATTAACGCTTCAACATCAACTACTTAAACGCCAGCAATATTAAAAGCTATGATTTCCGTATAAGGTAAAAACTTGTAAACTAATTTGCAAACGAGTGCCTGGTTGAATAGATGCAACAGCCTTTTTTTTATCGAGAATTCCAATTGCGCGAAGCTGTTTCTTATTAGCTGCCGACTAGGTAGGTACCGTAGAAATCGAATTGGTCGAGTCGTGCGACGACAAAGCGAAATGTTTCTAAAATTAGCGAAAAAGTCTTGTCTCATCGCCAGACAAGAAGCCACGGGCTTGTCGGCATAGAGCACGGTCGCCAGAAGATCCAACAGCATGCCGGCCAGTATTATTTTTATCATTACTTTTGTTATCTATCGATCGACAGCAATTGGCGAAAAATAAAAATAAATCGATTTTGTAGATCAGTAGAGTAGCAAGGCAGCGAATTGAATGGTGCGAAATTGGGCGAATGTTTTGGCCCTTGATGAGCACAGGACAATCCCATTGGAAGATTGAATAAAGCGCTCGTAAAGGAACATATAGTTACCTACCTAAAAATGCGATTCCGTTGCGTTTAGCCGACGTATTTTTCTATTTCGAATCGAAATTCGACCCGAAATCGATGATGACACACCGCGGGGCTACGAGTAGGAAGTTTGTTGAACTAGAAAGATTCCGTGCCGGCAGCAGTACTCTCATTCTCCGGTGGGCGGATCACTCAATTATCGCTGGACATCGGACAATTTTTATTCGCGGGCCTTGCGAAATTTCTACTTAATTGGTTTTTGTATTTTTTTTTGAAATTCCGATTTCCGAACAGAAAATTGACAACTCACGGCCCGAAACACTTGGCGCAACACCCATACATCAACACCTCTCTGAAACCGAAACACAAATCCATACGCAAATGACACTTTTTCTGGACGAAAAATTTCTCGACGGCTGTGGTTCGGCCGATTTTTCAATTTTCTCAGCTCTTTTCCCGCGTTTGTTGTTAATTCGCGATCATTTTTCCGATTCCGTTTGATTACAAACAATTTCGGTTATCAGTACGGAGCACTTATCAGTTGGTCGCGATTGATAGTAGCACTTTTATCAAGTTTTTTTATCACATGTGCAAAATTTCATTCAAAACTTTTTTCCCGGGGGGGAAGGCCTCGGAATCGGAATCGACGACGTGAAAAAAAAAGTTGTACGATGAAGTGAGGCCATTAAAGGCTGGCCAACATTCAAGTTGGAAATTCGATTGGTTGGAATTTCGACGGAAATTCTGACAAAGTTTTTTATTACACAATTATCTGTTCGATAAGTCTACCTTGGAGCTTGAATATTTTAAATTAATATAAATGACGATTGAAAAATACTCAGTTTTATCGCAATCAACAAATATAAAAATAAATTCCACAAAAATTACACGTTTTCAGAACTAGCCCTCATTCTTTCGGCTGGTGACACTTTGCAGGTTTGCAAACTGTTAGAAACTCTTCAGGAAATTTCATAACCAAAGATCAAACTCAAGCAGCAAACACAGCAAAGATTGACGCAAGGGCGAGAATTTTTAAAGGCCAGCCTGAAAATGTTGAAAAGTTTTGTTTTGTGTGCCTTTTTGGGAATCGCTAGTGCTGTCCTGTCCGCATCGCTGGATTCCGAAACTCTAGTGCTGCTCGATAATTTAGCAGTACGCGAAACGCATTCGATTTTTTTCAAGTCGCTCCAAGGTAAGTGAAATGCCGGGTGTGACGTGTCTTTTTATTAATCGTGGTAAAAATGTGTTTTATTTTTGGTTTCAAAATGTGGCCTTTACCTTTTAATAATTTTCCATGCCTCGATCGGTTACAAGCGAAACTACTAGATAATAAAATTTGAAAGGCTTCTACGAACCTCGTGCTGTTCAAAGTAATCGACTTTCCGGCATTTTTCTCGTTTATAAGCCGAGAAGTATTTGCACCTTAACGTTTGTATGTTCCCGCAACACTCTTATTGCTTCATAGAATTAAGCGAGTTTACTCGAATCTCTAGTGGGGAAATCTGTGCCTAAGACAAGTTAGCCCTGTTGGAAAGGAGTTGTACAACCAACGAACAGTGGTCTGTACAAAGTCAAAGATTTCTGCGGGGCCGGCTTTCGGCTCCACTAGATAAATAGATAGATTGGAAATAGGGGTTGGTATGGTTAACCTCTGTCACTGAAGCCACAGTTGGGCCTATTGTGACGTCCCCCGGTTTGACTATGATTCCTCTTCAATCCCTGCGCTTTCAATGAAGCTTAGTATTTTGCGAAGAGGAATGGTCAGTAATTCCGATGGGTCCATGAAACCCTGACCGAAGTGACGAAGTCTTTAGTGAGCTAAACCCTCACATTCACAGAGGATATGCTGTGGTGTTTCATTTTCGTCATTGCATATTCTGCAAATTTTAGTCTCAGAGAGACCAATCCTATTGAGATGCTTCCTCGTGTGACAATGTCCAGTCAGTGCTACCACTAGGATTCGGGTCTGATATCTGTGAATGGCACTTTGCGATTTTTGTCACATTCGGATGTTCATTCTGGCTATGCTTAATGGTACCCCACAGAATAGATATGGTCGCATGAAGTCAGCTTCTGAACCTTTCCTAGCCATTAAGTCGGCCATTTCATTACCTTCACAGCCGCTGTGTCCCGGAATCCAAATGATGTTAACTCTGTTCTTATTTCCGAGTTCAATCAGGTATTGGAGGCAATTCCAAACAAGTTTGGAGTAGATTTGAACGGACTAAAGTGCCATTATTGCAGCCTTGCTATCCGAGAGAATATATATTTGTTGGTTTTTGTAGCCCCGTCTGATATTTTCTCTAATGCATAGTTGATCCGTTTTAGATCCGTCTGCTTACCAGATTATGGATGCTGGTTTTGGAGTGGGTTTGTTTGTGGCCCAATCCACCCTTTCAGGTAGAAAACTTGTTACCATTGAATCAGAAATAGGTATCGCTAGTATGGGGTCCTTGTTGAGTTCCGCGGAGAGAGTTGGGCAAGCTTTTTTGCGCTCTGACTCGTCCTCCGAGCTCAAAAGTTTGTATGTGGTGAACCTAGTTTCTTTCCGTATTTCTAAGTGTAGAGGTGCTAGATTGAGAAGCACCTCTAAGGCAGCTGTGGGAGTGGTGCGCATCGCCCCAGTAATACCCAGGCATGCCAGTCTTTCTAATTTAGTCAGCTTAAACTGAGCAGTTTTTTGCTTTGTTTTCTTCCACCAGACGGGTGCCGCGAAAGTTATAATGTAGCAACGACGGTATACATCCAGTAGTTTAGTTTTGGACTCAGTCCCTAGTTTCTCGCCCTTTCAAGAACTTTGTCCAAAAGAGCATTCCAAGTGAGCTTTTCATCCTGGATGATTCACAGGAATTTTACCTCACTAGCATTGATTCTCCAAAAAGAGTAGGCTTAGATAACTTGTCCTTACACCTCCTTTTGGTGAATGCAACAATTGTGTTTTTCTTTAGGTTGATACCCAAACCTGCCTTAGTACACCAGGTTACTACCTGGTTTAGGGTATTCTGAACTAGATCTGTCACCGTCTCTTCAAATTTACCTCTAACAAGGATGCCGAGGTCGTCAGCGTAACCCTGTACCGTGACTCCGGAATTTGTTAGGTCTTGAAGAAGGTCGTCCACTACTAAGCACCAGAGGATGGGTGATAGTACCCCACCCTGTGGACAGCCTTTCGCAGCTGTGACTGTGATTATTGAGTCGGCTAGTGTCGAAGTTATTTTCCTGCGTTCTAGCATGGCCTTGATCGAACTGCAGGTTTTTGGATCAATACCACGCTTTTGCGCAGCAGAGTAGATACTTTCGTAGGCACCCACCAAACATTTTAACTCGTATGTAACTTGCCGGCGGCTTATAGTAGGCAAGCAAAACCCTTGCGACAACAATTGCAAAACTAAAATGCTTCTTGCCGGTAAGTTACAAATAGCAACTTAAACGCAAGTTGCCTGATTATCGCTTCGAGCAAGGGTAATTTTTCAGTTCCCTTGCTCAAAACGATAATTTGGCAAGTTACTTCTAAGTGGCGATTTTAGACTTGCCGGCAAGAATTCTTGCCAGCAAGTCTTAAGTTTAATTTGCTCACCGGTTATTAAAAATCACAATAAATAATACAAAATGCAATAAATAATACAATAGTTAGCACTCCCAAGTGTTCTTTCCGACTGATGCACAACTAATAAACACCCAACGAGAATATGCAATATGGTCTCTATCCATTTGCGAAATGCGTGCCATTTCTAGGAGTTAAAAAAATGTTATCCTTACAAATTGCAATCTTTTTGCAAGTATTTAGCAAGAATTTTTAAATCATTGTCTGTGGCAATTACAATTCGATAAAAGGGCGAGCTGATCGCATTTTATTTCCCCTTGCCTAATGCTTGCTGCCAGCAAACTCTCGCCAATATGTTTGCTGGGCAGTGTTGTCAAAGACCCCTTCGATATCTAAGAAGCAACCCACAGCTATTTCCTTGCCCGTAATCGATTTCTCGATTTTCGTGACTAGGTTTTGTAAGGCGTGGGTTGTAGACTTCCCTGTTTGATATGCATATTGATTAGAGTGTAAGGGTTGAGATTTCAAAGACCCATCTCTGATATGCCTATCAATAATCTTTTCCATAGTTTTTAAGAGAAATGACATTAAGCTGATAGGACGATACGACTTAGGATTATTGCTCGAACGGCGCCCTGTTTTTGGTATGTATATCACCTTAACGTTACGCCAGGATATGGGTATGTAACCCGAAGCGTGGCTTGCTCTAAATATGGATAACAGTTTTGGTAGAAGATGGTCCATTCCTCTTTGCAGTAAAGCGGAAAATATCCTGTCGTCTCCAGGAGATTTAAATGTATAGACCATTTAACCTTGTTAGCAGTGAAGATCTTGGCTGAGTTTTTCCAGTCTACTCGACTTTGGGACGGTGTACCGTTCTTCATTGCTTAGTTCTATGGTTGAGGATCCTGGGAAATGCGTTTGAGCTAAAAGTTCTAACGTCTGTTTCTCATTTTCGGTAATCGTGCCATCGGGTTTCTCTAATAAGCCCATTTTGTTAGTGTGTGCTTTAGAAAGTATTTTGTGTACTCTTGCGCTGCTGGGTAAATCGTTTATACCCTGGAAAAACAATTTCCACGAACTTCTCTTCGCACGTCTAATTTCGTGGTTGTACTCTGTTCGAGCCATTTTGTACGATTCCCACTCACCAGTTTTTTTAGCCCTATTGAAGAGCTTTCTTGTTTGAGATCTGAGCTTAGTTAGTGCTGTGTTCCACCAAGCTACTTTCCTGTTACTTGCTGTGGACCTTTCCGGACAGGATGAGTTGAAAGCAGTTTAAATAGCATTGCGTATTTGTTCTGATGCTATGTCCATGCTGTCAATGTCCTTAACCCATTAGTGCACAAAGTTTATTAAGCACAATATCCGTTTAAACGGAGTTTGTGCAGTAATGGGTTAATATTACGTATAGTGCCGGCCATGCATTCCGACAATTTCTGGTCGTATAGTTCCCAGTTCGTCGTTTGTGGCTTCCTGTACGTTTCGTACAAAATGCTATTAGATTCTATGTTGAATAGGATATTCCTATGATCTGACATAGAAGTCTCATTAGAGACGTGCCGGTTGCAGATTTTTGTGCTCAGGAATTGAGTACAAATGGTAAGATTTAACACCTCCTGCCTGATTCTGTTTAGGAAAGTGGGTTTGAATATTTCGGCTCCACTATCTTCTTTATGTTTCACATTCAGTTGGGTACTCAACAAATCGATCGGCTGCTAAACGGTTTTCTTTTATTCTAATAGAAGTAATTATTTTTTTTCAGAACGAGAATATAAGCTGACCTTTAAACTAGCAGACGATGCAAATTTGGTCCTCTCAAAATACGGCGAATACTTGTACAAGAATCTGATTATTTTCGCGCCGTCAGTCGAAGAGTTTGGCGGTGAGTTGAGCGTTGAAAAAATCACAGAGTTCGTCGATAGCGGCGGCAACGTGCTAGTAGCGGGCAGTTCGAATTCAGGCGATGCATTGCGTGAATTCGCGTCGGAATGTGGATTTGAAGTGGACGAAGAAGGTGCATCGGTGATCGATCATTTGAACTACGACGTGTCGGACACAGGCGATCACACAACGATTCTTGCCGATCCCAAGAATCTCATCAAGTCGAAGATTATTGTCGGCAATCCGGATATAAATCCGCTCGTTTATAAAGGAACCGGCTTGCTTGCAGATAACGAGAATCCGCTAGTACTGCAACTATTAAAGGCTGAGAGCTCCGCGTACAGTTACATTCCCGAAAATCCGATTAAAGAATATCCGCATGCTGTCGGCCACGGAACTCTTTTGATTGCTGCGCTCCAAGCGAGAAACAATGCGCGTGTTGTTTTCTCCGGATCGTTGTTCTTCTTCTCGGACGAGGCTTTTACAGCAACCGTTCAGAACGCTCAGACCAATAAGGTCTTTAAATCATCGGGAAATTTGCAAGTGGCCAGTGCCATCAGCCAGTGGGTATTTGGCGAAACGGGACGTTTGCGCGTGGCATCGGTAACCCATCACAAGGACGGCGAAAAGGAACCACCTCAGGCCTACACCATCACCGAACCGGTCGTTTATACAATTGCAATCGAGCAGCAAATTGATGGAAAATGGGAACCGTACCAGGCTAGCGATGTTCAATTGGAATTCGTGCGAATTGATCCGTTTGTTCGGACGACGCTGAAGAACGTGCGGGACGGAAAGTATGTGGCGAAATTTAAGATTCCCGATGTCTACGGAGTGTACCAGTTCAAGGTCGACTACAACAGGATCGGATTTACGCATCTGTACAGTACCACTCAGGTAGGATGTCTTGAATGCTCGTTTCACACAGCTTTGAATGACTTTGGTTATCGTTTTCAGGTTTCTGTTCGTCCCCTGCAACACACGCAGTACGAGCGATTCATTCCGAGTGCTTTTCCGTACTACACGAGCGCATTTTCCATGATGATTGGCGTTTTCCTTTTCTCGTTTGTGTTCTTGCACTACAAAGAGGATGTGGCCAAGCCGCGACCTGATGACAAGAAGTCGCAGTGAACTCGGTTAATTTCCATAATTCAACTTGTAATGTTTTTTTATTATCAGTTAGTTTGTTGCTGCATTCAATAAAATGATGTTTCCAGTAGTATTTAACTGGTTTTTTATTTTATCTCCAAATGTGGATAAAATAGGTCTTGTCCGAAACGGTTCGGTTTATTTTTTCCTGCAGGTGTTGCACATTGGCTGGAATTGGTCAGTGTCTAGGCTAAATCAGTTGAAAATTTCGGCACGCCCGGACAAAATCAGGGATACCAATCGTGCAGTGTAGTTGACACCGAAGTGAGGTCCATAGTAATTTTCAACCGCGCGACTCTCTCACTTGACGTTTTGATCATTTTTTTCGGAAAGAGGGTGAATAATTTTTTAAAAAGACTCCCAAGTTCAACATTCTGTTGCAAAAATGGCGAAAAAAACATACGATTTACTTTTCAAATTGTTGCTAATCGGTGACTCGGGCGTGGGCAAAACATGCATCCTGTTCCGTTTCTCGGACGACGCATTTACCTCGACGTTTATTTCAACGATAGGTGAGTTAGCGGACAAGGGTGCAAGTGACCCCGGGACAGTCGTAGGGCGTTTTTCTCTTTTGTGTCGCGACATTTGACTCGAAATTGTGTTTGTGTTATTGCTGGCACCGCGATAAACAAAGTTCGGGGTTTCCGACTCGATTTCCTACAAAAGAAAATCTGGTTTTTCTTTTGCGTAATGGAAATATAACTCGAGCGGATTTTTCTCGTTCGGCGGGTGACTAGTCTTGTGTCCGATCTTGGAGAATTTTGCGATTATTTGATTCATTTTTTTTAGCCTTTCTAAAATTTTAATACACCGGAAATGAACGCAACTAGTCATCCAACGAATAGATTAAAAACGTTATTCATTGAAACCAACTTGCCACTTCGCCGGTAAATTGTGTGCTAAACGCGGTAGCGCCTGCAAAAAATACCCACACTTTTTGATGTATGTAAAGTATATTTGTTCTGTTTATTTCTGGTCCGTTAGAACCGAATTTAAAAGTTTGGGCCTAGCGAGCGGCTAGCGGACCACGTTGATTCAATGTGCACTTGTTATCAGCTGGGTACGACTTTAAAACGAATTTTTCAGATTAAATGGGTGGCTATTTACACTGCAGTTGATAACGAGTTCAACAAGAACTCGTTTAAAATTCGAGTACAGTTATTAAATTTTCTGTAAACTTTTAGCCCTTGTGTACATTCCCGCTATTTTCGAAGAATTTTTCTTGGGTGGGTGCAATTGTATGTCCACTATCCGCATGGATCAAAAATGATATTTAATTTCATCCCTTCATGCAGCATATGCAAAACTTCCACAGTTCTTAGAATTGGACAGTGAAAGCCTCTCGGCTGTTTCCAGAACGGAAGAATAAAGAATTCTGCCTCTCAACTCAATGAAATGTGTGTGTGACCAATTAAGCTCACAGTTAAGACCTCGATTTCTAGCACTTGATTAATTAAATATCATCAATATAAAAAAACAGCAACTTGCCAGCCTACTATGACGACTTGATTGTTTCAAGGATTGGTCAGTAATAGCAATCTCTGTTTCAGAACATAATAAAATACACAAAATTATTCGTACACCAAGAAAAAAATATAAAGGCAATAGGAGTTATGAAAATAAAAATTCTTTAGTAATAATTTGAAACTGTGTATTATGTTCTTTACGATAATATAAAAAAATGAACATTTTCGTGCTTATTTAAAAGGAATTGGGAAACAAAAACATATTCTTATAAAATATTACTCAACAAAATTATTCGTACACTTTAATGGATTTACAATATAAGTTTGAAATAAAATAATTTTTTTTAAAATTTAGTACTTCGTTGGATAGCTTATAGATATATATATACTGGATATGACAAGCAGCGATTGAGTTGAAGGCAGACATCGTCGCATTCACTTACACGCAAAAAAACAACAATTGATATAGCGAACCTGTGTTTTCTCACTCACATTTATATTATGTGCCGCTCTTGAAACACGCAAAACAACAACAATTTGATATAACGAACATGTTTTGTCTCACTTCTCTGGCTTCAAAGCGCTTTATACAAAACCGGTGGCTTGTCATCTCCATTAGCTCTATGGATAGCCCTTACCCCTTAGTATCTAGCACTGCTTTTAATCGCCTTGGCATTGATTTCACGAGTCTCTCTGACACTGATGACAGTATAGTTTCCCATTCTTTTTTTTTTTTTAATGGCTGAATTAATCCCATGTCTAGGGCACACTTTCTCAGTCCGAAGAGCTGGAGGCAGTACAGTTTCACAGCTTATCGAACTGGAAAAATTTCACCATATCAGCATACTCATGCTGTATGCTGACATTGGGCTCAACTTGATGTGGCATAAGTGCTCCTCAGTCAGTACAGTGAACTGGTATTAGAGGTAACACAAAATGACACACCCACCTAAATTAGAGAATTAAAAAAATTAAAATAATAAAAAGAAATGTGAAAAAAAAAATAATAATAATAATAATAATAATAATAATTATAATAACAAAAAGAAAAAAAAGAATTAACGGAATAATCCAAGGATAATAATAAAAAAAAAAAGAAATTTGGAAAAATATAATAAAAAGAAAAAAAAAAGAACAAAAAACAAAAATCCAACATGGAACACTAGAGTTTAACGGGGTTAAAGAAAAAGGAAAAAAAGGAAACAACAACAGTATTAGTTAACCAAGAATCACGCACCATGACAAAACAAACCTTCACCATTCTTTCTTTCTATTTTTTTTATGCTCTATTTTTCACGGCATATTGTTAATATGTAGCTTCGCTAGTTTTTTCAGATGCCCGATATTTTTTGCAAGCTGAATATTGCTAGGCAACGCATTAAATTCTAAGATAGCTTTGCTTTTGGATCATTCCTTATTCTAGATGTTCTCGGACAATATTGCTGTCTAATCGAATTTGCATTTCGTGTATTGAAGTTGTGTACATCTTGGCCATATGTTATTTTGATCGAGGTTTTAATAAGACCATTTTTTACACTGTAGATTATCTTTATTCTCTCTAACCTTACAAGTTGATGGATGCTCAGTTTCTTATAGGTAAGGTAAAGTTCCTCCGATGGCGTAAGCTTGGGTAGATTATATACTGCTTTAATGGCCTTGTTCATTATCCTATAAATTTTATCTAGGTTATTTTTTGAAGTTTGACTCCAAATTATTAGACCGTAAGTTATGTTAGATAAGATAAATGAGTTGTAGAGGGTCTCCTTCGAATATTAATGCGCTTTGAGCTCAGCTTTTCCAGAAATCCCTTTTTTCCTCAACTGACGTCCCAAATGTGCCCACAAATGCTCAATGGGGTTGAGGTTCGGCGATTGAGGTGGCGTACGTAATTGATTTCATACATTATAAAGAACCCATTCTTTAACAACAATCGCTGTGTTATTGGGATCGTTATCTTGCTGAAATTAATAATCGGTTTCTATCCCAATATCTCGTGTAGTTTGTTTTAAGTTTCTTTTCGAAATATTTAAATACATAATTTTATCCATTGTCATGTCAATAAATTCCATCTTGCCCACACCAGCGGCTGACATACTGCCCCAAATCATCACATTTCCACCGCCATGCTTTACTGTTGAGCACAAATTTCCTTTTTGCATTTCCGTATTACGCCTTCTCCACACAAATTGCCTTCTATCGGGACCAAAAACATTCAATTTACTTTCGTCTGTGAAAATAACTTTTTGACCATTATTTAAATATTTTTTTGGCAAATTCAATCCTCTTTTTCCTATTGGCCTTCGATACAAAGGGGTTCTGGTGATCTACTCAACCATTTAAACCAAACTGCCTCAATGTCATTTTTACAGTTTCAGAAGAAATAGGTTTTTGGATTATTTGGGCCATATCTTCCGTAAGATTCCAAATATTTAGACTCGAATTTTGTTTCACATTTCGTACTGTTACTCGTTCATTATGATCCGAAAGTATTTTTTTCTTCCACGACCTTCCTTATTTAGGAGTGTTCCTTAATGTTTGTATTTATTTACAATACTTTGAATTGTTGTATGACTCCTACCTACAATACGTCCTGTTTCTCGCAAAGATTTTCCTTCACAAATAGGCTTAATTATTATTTTTCGCTCAGAAGTTGCAGTTTCAGTTGATTTTCGACCCACTTGTTAGAAAAATATTTTTAAAAAACGATAAGAGTACTTCTTTCACTTTAAATATGAATTGCAAACGTTCACTGCACTGTAAACTAGAGAAGTGAAATAATTTCATATCCCGTTATCATTGCATTCATAGATAAAATAGTGCTGCCAGGTGTACGAATAATTTTGGGTTGTAGAAATTAGTAGTTGGAGGACTGATAATTTATTTTAAAATATAAAATATGTCAGATATTATTTTTATTGAGAATTTTATTAAAAGACATAAGGGAAGCTTTTAAAATGTTTAATCATAATTATTTATTTTTTTTAAATACCACAATTACACTGTTTTGAATAAAATTTTGAGTGTTGTACGAATAAATTTGTGTATAGCTGTATATCAAACGACATGACTACCTTTTTTTTATAGAAATATGCTTAATTTGATTTCTGTAGTGTGTTTGATTCTGTAGAAATATGCTTAGTTTGATTTCTGTTCTTTTGATTGGTTGGACAAATTTTCTGACCCACCGTCCAAAACTTTGCTATACGATGACTCGAAAAAGGCGTGTGTCCCATTTCCTATCCACAGAACAGCTGATTGGCCCTATGTAGTTAGCTAAATAGAAAAAAAACCTTTATGCTAAAAGAACGGTAACGAAATTAATATTTTTCATTTAGGAATTGACTTCAAGATAAAGACTGTAGAGTTGCGCGGTAAAAAAATCAAATTACAAATATGGGACACAGCCGGTCAGGAGCGTTTTCACACCATCACCACATCATACTATCGAGGTGCAATGGGAATTATGTTAGTCTATGATATAACAAACGAAAAGAGTTTCGAAAATATTGTAAAGTGGCTTCGAAATATCGATGAGGTGAGAAACAATGCATTTGTGCAGGGCTTCACGTAATTAATTGATTAACTTTGGATTATTGTACAGCACGCAAATGAAGACGTCGAGAAGATGATTTTGGGCAATAAATGTGACATGACAGACAAACGAGTTGTGAGCAGAGAACGTGGTGAAGCGGTATGTTTCTAATTTAATCGTGAACTATCCAAAGTAATGAATGTTTGATAATTTATAAAAACTTACAGATAGCTCGAGAGCATGGTATACGTTTTACAGAAACCTCAGCGAAATCGAACATAAACATAGAGCGAGCATTTTGTGAACTAGCTGAAGCAATTTTAGACAAAACGTCTGGCAAAGAAGTGAACGAAAATTTGGAAAGAGTAGTAGTCGATCGTCGCGGACAAGAGAAAGCCCCCGCTTATAAAAGTTGTTGTTCCTAAGTTTCGGTTACAATGAACGAACTTTTTTTAATAGCTTCAACAACTAAATGGCAGTTAATTTCTAGTTATTTCTTCGATTTTCGAAACTAATTTTTTTCCGAATAAATGTCGTCATAAAGTTTTTACTATTTTAAATTTATGAGTCACGGAACCAAGTCTTCAATGATATCGGTTCTCTTTTTCTTTCATGCATACAAATTACTGACTGACTACCAAACGTTTTTACAACTATTTTTTTAAGAAATGATTTTTCGAGGCGAGATTCTTATAATTCAGCTTATGAATTTGCAAGCGACAACTAAGTGATAATTATTTTAAACAAGAAGATCGGAATAAATAAAATTTTGTTTGTTAATTGTATTATAGAAAAGCAAGGTTTTTTTAACATTTTTCATTATATGTATTTAAATTGTACAAATATCTTTTATTTACACGTTTTCTTATTGACATATTGTACAATCTTGTTTTAAAAAAGGAGGAATACATTAAGAGAAAGTAAATGTGTATCCTTGTTATAATTTTTTTTGTTATACGCGCTTCGCTTTACCTAGCATATCATTTTTTTGTCTTCCTTAAATATTAAAGTATAAGCATTTTCAATGTAAAGTGATATTATTTGAAGTGCACAAGGCAACACTGGCAAACATACTGAAATATATTATTATTACCATTCACTTCTTCAAGCAATCAAATAAGAATTGAACATGGAACATGATGACCTGTACCCATAAAATAAGCTTTACCTTGACTTTTAATTCCTGGAGCTCCAGAAGATTAAAACTCCGAAGCAAACATAATAACAAAAGCTATGAATTTAACCACTACTTGGATTTAAATACGTAAGTTCGATTCGCATAAAAATTGCACAATGATCAGAAGGTTGGGAAAATCAAGCTTGTCTTGAATGCTTGAAAGAGAATATGCAACACGAATAATTAACAATAGTCAAGAGCAAAAATATTCGTTGGATAACAATCATAGGAATTAATTCATATTATTGTATTGTGCGTTTGAAAACAAATGTAAAACTTCAAAGGTTAAAATGAGAATAAGGTTTGCTGCCCGTTAACAAAGAAGTTAGGTTTTTTCATTCATTTCTCGTTAGTTGCACGTACAGTTATTATAAACCCACCAGAAAAGTTTTAAATGAACATTAAAATTAATTTTTAACATACATATTATGAAAAATACAAAGAAAACGGTACTACGCGCTAAATATTTCATTCTTCTTTTGTCAAACACTTGTCGTACACGTGTGTGTTGAAACCAGCATTACTGAAGCTTTAGAAGGGATTAACTGAACACTATATTCTTGGTCAAAATTAAAGACTCGGAAGTGAAAAACTAAATTAAAGTCTATCCGCGATCCAATGTAGCTGTACTAAAAGTGGGAATGATTATTTATTTATAAGGAATCCATTGTAAAATGTACTGCACAATAACGCAGAAGTATATAAAAAAATAAAAGACCCATTTAAGAAAAAAAAAATAACCAAAGCTGCCATAAAAAGTTGCTTAAACTCTACCGTTCAATCAATTAAAAAAATAACTCGGTGCATGTAATTCATGGTATTAAATTAATCCGTCCGGTTCCAAATAGAGTTTGTAGAATACATCAGTACGGGCGTTGTTTGGATACTACATAAGCATCTTATGTTGCTTTAATTAAACATTCGAGTCAGAAAGTTTCAGCATCTCAGCCGACATATTTGGTGATCAATCTTGCAAACGATATCCTCATGATATATAAAAATATCGAATTGAAATCTGAAAGGATGTTATTACGAGTATATTGTTTAATCTGGATAGTCTACGATTAGATATATCGAGATGTCGCCTGTAAGATTTTAACCAATTATGTTTGCGATAATAATAAATAACTCAAGGATCACGATTTATTATTATTTTGAAATTATATTAGAATTCAACAAAAATACTCTTCTACCGTAGTAATAACGTATTTTTATAAACTAAGGTATAAACACAAATTTAAAAAATACATTAAATATTTAAGACATTTGATAAAAAATTAATGGGAAAGTGAAATTAACTAATGATGTTACCAAAGAAAAGCGCAAACCATTTTCGTGAAAATAAGGAAGAAGAATCCGTAAAATTTAAGTCCCACCTAATTTTTTGCCATTCAATTTATCAAAATCCAAAAGTAGCAAAAAAATCCTTTTAAAATTTTTGAACCAATATTGCTTCCAAGCTATAACGGCCAGTAAGCCATTGCAAGACCTAAATGAATGTATGTTTTTACATTTATTATAATAATAAAAAAGATTACCTGTCTTGCATACCAGGTTTTTTATATTTAAAAAAAATCAAAAACTATCATTTATATTTATTTGTTATGCCAAAGGAAATTTACGTAAATAATAATCCAAGATATTTATTTTTGTACCTGGCTCCATCATCTTGGTGAATTTATTTTAGTTTTGCTTTAGTTGCAATCATTAAGTTGACTGCTACGGTAGTATATTGCATTATGGTGATTTTGTAATTGTATTGCGAATCATTGAGCTACCACTTTCTAGTAAATATATGAATTTTAAAGATAATAAAACAACAATAAAAAAGAACAGCGGTAGAACTGGACCAAGATTTGTTTTGCAATCGATTTCAAAAATCAACAAAAGAATCGGATTGCGGTTCAAGGTTTATCAAACTAAAATAATACTTTTAATACGAAACCAATGTATGCTTTTTTTAAATTTGTTTTCGCGTAAAAGGAAATGGATTAGAAAAATCTTATACGAAAGTAAGGAATAATAATAATCATAATTGATTGTACGATTCTTTTCGTAATTTTTATACTATATTTTTTACTAAATAACCATGTAATTATTTGTGCTTTTGTAATTAAAAAAATAAATAAAAAGGCACTAGAACAGCATTTTACATTTTTTTTCTTTAAGTCCATTCTTTGTTAATGATTCGATATTTTAAAATAGGTGTCCTTAAAACGTAAGAGATGTGAGATGGATTCAATGTACCCGTGTACGGACAACAAGGTTGTCTATATAACATACTCTTATGCAGGAACATCAATCCTAGGATAGTAAGATAGAGAGAGCTTCTCTGGAGGGAACATGTAGATACAAAGGCGAACCGTGCACTAGTAACATTCTGGCAGTGCCAGAGAGCTTTTGGAAGAAAATGAGGTCTTAGGCCTTCAATGGTATATTGGCTACATACAGTCATTATAAGACCCATCCTAATCTATGCATAAGTGGTTTGGTGGACTAAGTCCGAATGCGCATACATTAGAGCTAGTCTCGCTAAACTACAGAGGACAGTCTGCATCGGTGTAACAGGTGCCTTGCGTACCACACCGGGTGCGGCACTCGATGCACTGCTCAATCTGCCACCACTTGACATTGTTGTTCAGGTAGAAGCAATGAGAGCTACACACAGACTAATGAGATTAGGCATGTGGAGAAAAGAGCATTGCACGGTTCGTGGAGAAATGGCTCAAAGATTGTCTGCGAACTCCATCTTCGATATGCCTTCGGATGCTATGTCTTAGACCTGTATGCTCAAAAGGAGATATCAGGTGGAGATCCCGAGTAGGGAGGAGTGGGAAAACCAGTCCGCACTGCTTAGCGGATTCACTGATATATTCTATACAGACGGCTCAATGACTGAAGACGGGTCGGGAGCTGGAATGTACCTGCAGACCGAAGATCTCAAGTACTCTTTCGCCCTAGGAACACATTCTTCGGTATTTCAAGCTGATGTTTATGCGATCCTTAAGGCAGTAGAATGGATTATAGAGGGAAGATGGAGAGGCAGGATGAGCTGCATTTGCAGCGACAGTCAGGCCGCTCTACAATCCCTAGATAATCCAATCGTCTTTTCGAAGATGGTACGTGAGTGTAAAGAACGGTTAAATTCTGTTGGCAGATTCAATGGCTTAAAGCTCATATGGGTTCCAGGCCACCAGGGTGTAAATGGCAATGAAATAGCTGATGCATTAGCAAAGGCTGGATTGGAGTCAGCTATGGTCGGAGGTTCGGTGTGCCGGTTGCCTCTGTTAGGGCTGCCATGGCTGAGTAAATCACACATTGAGAGATGGCGGCTTCTTCCTGGAATGCGGCAGACCAGAAACCTTGTTGAGGGACCAAGTGGACGAACCGCTGCTTTTCTTCTCAAATTAAGCAGAAAGGAATGTGGTAGTATGGTTGGTTTTCTCACAGGGCATAAATCGTGTGGCCTACACCTGGTCAGATTGAGAATCATTGACGACTCCATGTGCACTGCTTGCGACGAGAGCGACGACACAACGGAACATTTCCTTCTCGAGTGTCTAGCTTAATCTTTTGCGAGAATGCACGTATACGGCGTTGATGTTATGAGGATGGAAGAACTCCGTTCTCGCTCCCTACCTGAGCTCTTGAAATTCGTGAGAACGAAAAAGTATAATGGGCCATGTTGGCCTGAATGCTCAAGATGCGCTGCTTTGCTGCGTGTCTTCCCCCATACCAAACAACAACAACTAGATAGAGAGATAAATGAGCCATCCAACGTTGTGTCGGTATTCAAGAAGGTCAAAAGTCATAGTGATTGACTCGTCACCTTTGCTTTGTACTCTATGCGGTTAAAGCTTGTATTTCGCAAATGGAGTCAGATATTATTATCGTCAAATTTGTTTTGTTGTCCTACACAAGGCCTATTTTGCCTGAAATATTATATATAAATTTTTTGTAAAAATTTTATATTATCGCATGGAATCATGGAGATGTATGTACTGGAGATGACGAGCAACGACGCAATACACCATACATTTGAATACTAGGCTACTATTTGCATTTCACTGCCATCAAACACTCCATACAAAAACGTTCAATCTGGCTTCAAAATGCTTCATACAAAAACGGCGTCTTGTCGTCTCCAGTATTTATATTTCTATGTATGGAATACATGCCTAAGATAGAACGGATTTATAAAATATATAAGTTTCCAAATTATAAAAAAGTCCTTAAAACATGTACCTCAGAGGCCGATAACACTTCAATATATGAATTTCAAATTTAGTACCAAACACATTAATTGATTAAATATTAGTTGTTTTCCGGCGTCAGTAGGGCTTCTGGTGTTAAACCCCAGCACGAAATCCCCGACTGTTGATTAATCGCTGTCCTTGAGGACATGACAGTTGGAAAACCTTCACTGGATTTCACACCAGAAACCCTACTGACGCCGGGAAACAACTAATATTTAATCAAATTTGCTTCTATGGTAGCTTACCATGAAAAATTCCATTCTTAACACATTAATTTTTCAATCATTCCTTGTAAAATCGAACGAGTTCTTCCTGCAGCCTCGCAGTAAAAGTCTTAGAAAAAGGACATTTTTACAGTAAAGTTCCTGGTACTGACTAAAAATCGGAAATATTGTCCTTCTCCTTTGAATAATAACAAAACGATAGTGTTTGAAAAGGTAAACTATATAAGCACTCTTTATACTGCTTTTTTTTTTATTATTGTGCAACTACAATAAATCGGAGATCACTATTTCAGCTAGATCATTATTCGACTGACTTGGTGCATGCTGTGACTGCGTTATGTTTTTCATTTGATGTACTTGAACGTTTTTTTAATCACTATTTGATTCGAGCCAGTAATTGATATGTTCCGCTATGATTTTCCGAAGAAACCTATCGAATTGAATGCAACTCCATCTGACATATTTTCAAAAAAAAAATGTTCTGTTGAAAGCATAATTTTTAATAAATTGTGTTCCAAAAATTTGATTAATTTTGCGGTAAAAAGCTTTGAGAGTACACAATCAAATTAACATAAAAAATGACAAAAAGTACAATTACTATTGAGTATCATTTTTTCTTGGCATCCTTTAGACCTGCTCCAGCATTAAATTTAAAGAATATAATGTCGCCGTCCTCGACCGTATAATTTCGTCCTTGTTGCCGATATTTTCCGGCCGATTTTGCAGCGGCTTCGGATCCTTCCTCTTTGAAGTCGTTGTAGTGCATAACTTCAGCCATTATAAAACCTTTCTCAAAATCAGTATGAATACGACCAGCTGCTTGCGGAGCCTTGGTTCCTTTCTGGAATAACAAATAGGAACGTAGCACTCAGCATTTATTATAATAATCAAAACTATACCTGAATAGTCCACGCTTTAACTTCATCCGCACCCGATGTAAAGAAGTACTCCAATTGCAACGTCTTATAACCGGTCACAATGATTTTATCCAAAACAGATTTACATTTAGTTTCATCTTCATATGCCTTACGTTCGGTTTCATCCATATCCGAAATTTTTTGTTCAAACACACCGGAAAATGGAGTAATATGGGCACCGGGGTCGTTCTTATCGACCCATTCCTTGATTTTAATTAACCATTTGTTCTTCTTACGAATAAAATCTTTCTCGGAAAGATTCACCAAATACATGGCCGGCTTGGACGTTAAGAACAAATACTTGTTCAAAACTTCAATCTTAAATTAAATTTCAATTTATCACGACTACAGAACAATTTCATAATTTTACTTACGTCATGGGTGGTCCAATCCCCAAAACGAATATGCTTTTTCTCGTCGACCAAAACGCTCTTAACTTTAACCAGCGAGTCCTCGAGAAAATAAATTATTTTAAGAAAGAATTCAAGTAATATATATAAAAAAAACCCTTACATATTCCGGCTTTAGTTTCTTATCGGTACCTCGTTGCACAAGTTTTTCAAGTTTATCTAAATACTGCAACAATTTTTCTTCATCTTTAAGACGAAGTTCTTCGCCAATGATATCCAAATCACGAATCGGATCGACTTCTCCTTCAACGTGAATCACATCGGCTTCGTCAAAAACTCCTACGAATATCATATGTCTTTAGAAAGAATTTATGCTGATGTCTAATTTAAAGTTTTTACGTACGACACAAATGAAATACAGCGTCACACGCGCTAATGTGTGACAAAAATGCATTGCCAAGACCTTGTCCTTCTGCAGCTCCTTTTACGAGACCAGCAATGTCCACTACATTTAAGAAAGCCGGCACTTTACTAAAACAAAACGTTTTGGTTTTGAATGTTCGCTGTTATTTTCTCTACTGCAACAATTTACAGTACCGACTTTAATACTTTAATATTAGCTCATTAATCTACATTATATGTTGCATTCTAAAATACGAACTACTCTAGATAATATTAATAATTAATTGGTTTCGGTAGTCTAAATTGTTGATAAGAAATGTAAAATTTACAAAATTAAATCATTTTTTTTTTAGAAAGGTTTTAGTTCTTCCCGTAAATTTTTACTAAAGGTGATTAGCAGATTTATACTCTAAGCCGACGATATTCAATCTTTGATTGTACAATAACTTGGGAATGCGTTTAGATAGGATCATAAAAAAATTTACCGCACTATTTCCGATGACTGGAATCGCTCATTTTCTAAATATTCTAACAATCGCTATAGAAAATGTATTTATAATAATATCTGCGCTTACTTGACCTAAAATTGTCCAAACCTCTAGTCCAAATAATCCCTTTCCTTCATAATTATACAATAAACTCCTTACTGTTTTACTATCCCGAATAAGAAATTTAAATAGGGCTTCAGTTTCCATCTCGAATGTGTTCAAAATTGACTGCAGCACAATCCTATATCTTGTGTAGGCGTAATAACTAAAATACAAATCTTCTAATCCATAAAACCAAAACAAAACGTAACTTTATCAGGGCGATCGTCATAACGCAACCTACAGAGCTATTGAAGCATAAGCTGACCATTATTTTACTTGTTTTAACATATTGAACGTGTGGAAAGTTTGCACTTTAACTACGAGCACAATTAACTGGAATTTACATCAAAATTAGGCTTCGGCTATAATTTCCAAGAAGATAATTTTCCCGAAAGTAATTTGGCAATTTTGTAATTATATTTTCGAAGTAAATTGATCGAATATGTATTTTGCTTTAGTCTCATTTTTATTTCTTCCCGATCGTTATTTTTTGTCTGCTCCATCTTTGGTTTTATTTTTCCGTGGCCTTTTGCTTGCGTAGAATGGGCGGAGTTGTCTTAACACAATATATTCTCAGGTTATTGGACGGCTTGCACGCGATATTCTCGATTTAATATAACCAGAAGGCAAACTCTTTTCATTATGTGTACCAGAGTTGGGTTGCTTATAGGGTAGGTATACAACAGTTTTATATAAAAATTCAAAGGAGCTTGCAAGTTACGCCCCCTGCAATTAAAAGTGTAGATTATACGGCAATAAAATGGCAACAGAGGCCATTTTTGTATATTTTACGAAACGGAAGGTTTTTTTTATAATTGAGATGGTATTAAATTATCGCTCAAACTGATTCTCGTTAATTTGTCTATTATTATAATGACTATAGAATTAAAGTGCATTGTCTACTTACCTTAATGGTTTAAAATACTCGCATAAATAATCGAATCGGGAATCGGGAACGGGTACCCTACGTGCTGGAAAGAAAATTTACATTATTTTAAATGCTGACGCAAATTGAACGTTTACTTAATTTTATATTAAATGAGAATGCAACTTTTTTTGACGCATTGGAAGAGCGTTGAGCTACCGAGACTTCAGGTACGCGTAGTTTAAACAACGTCAATTCAATTAAAATTTCCATTACAGTAATCTACATTGCTCCCATGTCGCGCCAATAACAATCAAATCTGATCATAGAATTTTTACCAAGTAAAATAATAAAAACAAGTTAAAGTCCCATGAATTTTCTTTAACTATAGTTTCCCAAAGTATTTAATTCCGACCGCACTGAATTGCTCCATTGAAACGATTGTCGACGAAATTATCGAAAATGTTATTTTAGTCGAGCTCGAAAGGACGATGAAAAGCTATCCGGGAGTGATAACCACGAATTCGTTTGTGAATCAGTATTGATGATGCACCTAGCAATCTCGAATTCTGGAAGAAGCTCGAAAAGAACAATTGTCTTCCCGATGTGATAATACTCTTAAAAATCAATCACCGAAATATACAGTGAAAGTCATCCTCTACAGTTGGGATATTGAAAGCATAGCTTCGTATATTATTCATAATTTTTCGTCGCTTTTTCAGGATGATGAATGTAACTTGAAGAATGTCTACTTAGAGCCGACAAAGAAAATGCATACTAAGAAAGTAAAAAATCCCTTGACACACTATCTGACTTCACTAAAATTAGATCTGGGTCGAAGCGAAGATGCTTCATGCGAATTAATCAAAGATTTCTGCAAAGTAGAAGTTTTCCTGTTATCGTACAAGTTATGTCGGAAAATGTATGGCTCGCCAACACTAAATCTTAAATTGAACAGTATTTGCAAATGTTCAAGATAAAACTGAAAATTTTGAACGCAAAGGATTTAGAAGGGCTCTACAAAGCCGACCATAATTTTACGTAGCTCGGTACACAGCTGCCTCTCAGCCGGAACTTAAAGATTAATTTTTATCAAGCTTTTAACATTGAACCTCGTAAGGTACAAGAAAATCTGTACAATGACCAGCAGACTGAACAAACAAACCAACAAAAGAATGCAGTTGATCTCTGCACGATATCCCAGCTAAATATTCGAAACATTAAAGAACTTGATAAGTTAAGTAGCATTTAATTCGGGAATACACGCAAATGATGTCCAGTTGTTTACACTAGACACCACTCATTGCTTCGCGGTAAAACAGAATATAGAGTACGCAAACCGATTCTACCTGATGTCCTCTGAAAAAGCTCGCAATGAGTTTGTCAAATAACCTTTCAAATATTTTCACGATTTCCTCGAACTTTTGTGTCATCGGTAATTAGGGGCACAATAGGTCGACATTCACATCTTTTTTGGCGAAACATAAAAATATAAAAAATATCACATTCTGTGCTCTAACGGCAGAATTCTTTGAAAAGAAAGAGCAAACTTTAGATTTTATGCTATACACCGATATTGCAATGAGTTCCTATCAAATGTACTTACTGAGCAATTCAAAAACAACATTATTCTGGGAGGGAAACATTTCTGCTGTATATCTTCATTGTTTAAATTTGATCAAATCGTCCTGCGTACATTTTACACAAAAAAGTACTGTACGCTTGTCGATTAAGATTTCATAGTTATTTGAAAAAGTCGTACATATTTTTCTATTTTCTAGATATTTTTTTTTATTTTTTGTATCTGCCGAATATGGTGTTAAGTTTCTAGAATCTCCAGAGTCGTACTAAGATCAATTGATAATTGACGGGCTTAGAACCAGAGGGGTCCAGGTGACAAATTCGCGAAAATTGAGTTGATAGCAAGAAATGTCTCTTTAGACTGTCTGCTGTTTCTACCAGTGGTGCACAAGTGCAAGAGTAGCTTAAGGCTGCTATCTGTTAAAAATCCAAATCCAATACTAAACGAAAAAGCACCAATGATACGTGCAAATAGGGCTCCTTCTTAACGAGCCAAATCAAATTATTCTTGGTTTTTTTGCACTTAGCGATCATGGTAAGCTTTGTTACTGTTAAGTTTTTTTACTTGATATTACGATTTGGTTTACTGTTAAAAATAATATTTCATTTTCAAAATCTCGTAATGGGTAAATTACCAAGCGTTAGTTCCCTTGGACTTATTCGTATTTACTTAACTTGGTGCCGACCATAGCTTATTTTATTTTATTTGCGAATTCTATCTCATTAAACCTAAAAGAATTTCGGAATTCGTGAAAACTTGAACAGTATATTACATCACCAGGGGGTTTAATATCATAAAAATACTTAAATTGGGGGTTCGCCGATTATATTTAAAGGTTTTAGAAGTGAAAGTGAATTCGCTATCTCATTAGACCTAAGAAATATATCGGAATTCGTGAATATGTACACAACCACTTTAAACCCCCTTAGAGGTTGGATATGAAAAATTTTGGGAAAACATTTCTAGGCGTTTATATAAAGAGATGCAGAAGTAAAATTAATGTGATAGCTCGGTATATCTAAAAGATTTAACGAAATTCGTGAAAATGTGAAACAACCCTTTTCACTGACATTTTTCTTACTCCACCTTTGTACGCCAATGAAAATCTGAACTTTTTTTTGCTTTAATTATTCTAGAAGCACATCTTCATAGGTAAGGTTTCAACTTTCTAGCGTAAGCCGTGTCTGAGATACGAAAAACCAGCCCCAACCCCCGTTCCTTTCTACCCCTATCAACAATTTTATTTTTCTGTGGTATCACTATGGTTATACAGCTGGACATTTTTTAGTTTTCAATCCTCTGCAGATTTCGGGAAATAAAATTCAGAATTTATTCATTTCCACCATTTCATTCAAATTATTTTTTGAAAAATGGTGGCTCCACCTCGTCACTCAAAAATTTTACATTCACTAGACTCCACTGGTAATCCTATATACAGAAACAAAATTGTATCTTTCTGGTACAATTGCTGCGAAAGATATTGTAATCCGAAGTTTCCAAACCTTCGTCTAAAACGCCTCCCCCTAACAACCCTTCCCCAGGAGTACCACTCGTAGTGGTTCACTCAATCTACCTACCAAAAAAATTTCAAAAATAATGTACATAGAAATACGTTAAAGTTCAGTGCCAGAGGGGTACAAGTGCAATTTTTCACGAGTTCAGACCACGTTAAACAGTATATCTCGGGAAATTATATATATTTCTTTTTGGTGCCGCTGCGGGCTTTAGAGTACTAAGTCTCTAAGAGGAAAACCGGTCAACCAGATCGGTAGGTCTTAGCCATAATTATTGACACTTAAAAGACTTTGATATGACTTTACTCGAAACTACTTGAATCGCACTTGTACCCCTCTGGTTCTAAGCCCGGCAATTATTAAAGACTATAGTATCGCTGATTTGGATATACGCGAAATTTAAATCGATTACGGAGATTTAACGCCCGAACTTCTAATCGAATGTCTTCATGCCTTGGCCGACGAACGACCCAAACACTATGCCTTGTATATCAAAAATTCAGGTGCCATTTTTCAAGACATTGAATCCGTCAAGTTCGGCCTAATGTAACGAAGCTGTACGATGACGTGTTGTTCAATTATCCGGCAGAATGTTCTCTCATCACTTCAAAAAAGATAGAAATCGGTTTATATTGGACGACGATGAGGTATACAGTCTAATATAAATACGTCTGTGTATCAGTTGCAACTGCTGTTGGTAGTTGAACGAGAGAAAGTACATTAAATTAGGTATCAAGAAGAAATTCGTCAGGGCATTAAATAAAGGGGGTGGTAATTAACGATATCCTTAAGGGGGTCATCCCGTGTGAAGGCTATTTTTTTAGGAACTAAATAAAGATACAACTGTGACATTTTTACCACATATTTATGCACATTTTGAGCACACTTTACAATTTTTTCAGCCCGAAATTGTAGCTCATTGCTGAGGCATACGACAACTAAGCCACTCATTTTCAAAAAACCTTTTTTTCGGTAGACACGATTGCGGGCGTTCTGCTTATATCAAATAAAAAATCAAACGGTATTTTAATCTGTGAAGTTTGAACTAGTTTCGAAATTAGGATTATCAAAAAATATTGAAAAGTGAATTTTTGGCAACTTGTTGTACTCTTTATCGTCAATTTTGGTGTTTTTTTACGACTTCTTCAGCTCGACAAAGGAAACGGCTTGATGATTCACAATTATTCTAATTTGCAGAGTGTCTACATGAGTACTGAATAAGTTCACCAAATTTCAAAGGAATTCGTTCGATAGATTTCGAGATATCGTGTCTACCGATTTGAAAAATACCGTTTTGAGAAAAACGCGACTAAACTGACCATTATATTCGAAACAGCAAAGAAGTTTAGATAGTATAACGGCCTGTAATTTCCGACCGGCTTCGAATCTCGGAAAATCAATTCGCCCACATATTCTACACTATATTTGGATGCAATTAATGCAAAAAAAAAATATATTTTTTGAACCAATCACACGGGATGACCCCCTTAACGTCGCACAAAAAAAGTGCCTTCGATGGGGACCCTTAATATCCTGAACCATCTCTACTACGCTTTATGTACTCACTCGCACATAACGAATTCGAACTTATAAAACCAATTGCCGCTCCTTGGATTCTAAATGCAAGGCGGCACTCGATGCATGCACATAGGTCCGAACAGTAGTACGCCAATAACATTAAATATGGGAGAGGCACAAGAGTTTTGCTACCTTGAAAGCATTATCTTAGCTCTAAATTTGAATCTGCAAAGAGGGCTTATTAAAGATGTGGATCGTCCAACAAACACATGGAGACGAATAATCGAAAGAAATTTTAGGAATGAATAAGTCTTGGAGACAAGTAAAGACTGACCTGTGGAGGGAGCACCTCCACTGGCTTGTACCACCATCAGGCGTCTCACAGAGGAACTGAAGATCTCTTCTGGCGTAGCAACCTTAATTTTGTATGAATCCATAGGTTCTGAATACAATAAGAACTCGTTGGTTTATATCCATCGCACACAACAGTTACATGCATCTGTAATTATTGTCACAGTATAGCTTAACTTTTTTCTTATGAAACTGACATCGTCAATGCCATGTGTCACTGTCCGTTGTCGATAGTCGTTGCCGTTAAATCCGTCCGTATCCGAGGCACTGCTCCTTTTTTAAGTACTATTTGTTTCTCCATTTGTAGGGTGAGCAGGGTGGGCTGTGGGTTCATTCTTCAGTCCCCTCGAAGCTCATCGCGGTATACCGCGTTGTTTGACTTATTAGACATGATTCAAAAGTATTCACACGCATATCGATATGTGAAAAAGTTCGGCTACCTGTTCAAATGAAAATAAAAGAATGTTCTTTTTCATCGTTGTACTAGGCTTGGTTCTACAAACTAGAGCATTTATTTTCTGCTGGAAACACAAACCTCGTGTCGCAAAAAAAACTTTTAATTGCTACGAATAAGTTTTTTACTATTTAGCAGAAGAGAATCTTTGAAACCGTTCGATTCCTCGAGTATTTACGACACGCAGTACGTTTTAAACCTGATGTGTCGCTAACGTACGGCATCCTCTTCCTTCTGCAGGCGCCCCAAGAGCAGAGAGATCTAACCGACCGATAAATTTTTCTAAAATTCACCATTTTGAATCCTTTTGTGTTTTCTTCTATGTATTTAAAAATGTTTTTATGGCTAAATAATAAAATTACGGGCTGCAATATGAAATAAACCGTTGCCAGTCTCTCAGAACTTTGTCGCGAAATAATAAGCATCAAAAATTAAAGTTGTGCGCCTTCCAGCAAAGCATTAAGTTAAAATTTCGAAGCAATTTGAACGGCGCTAATACCAGTTTTTACCAACCAGAAGTTGCCTCTAGGCGTATTTCGGTCGACGGCGGTTCGCCAGTACCGGATCTCGACGACCGCCTATCCGCCAATTGAGCGTGATCGCAAGATTCTTATGCATAAAAAATTTATTGTAATAATAAAGTAAAGAGGAAAAACGTAACAAAGTGGAATACTTATTTTCATTCGGATCGATGGTGCAGAAGGGGAAGTTCTCGGCGGGCGCAGCACTTTTTGTAAGCACATTAAAAAACGTCGACTTGCCAACGTTCGGTACGCCGACGATCCCGACACGTAAGTTTGTTCCAACACGTCCAATCAGAGGCTTCCTCTCGGGCTCTTCGACTTTTTTCGGTGCCATTATCTGAAATTATCGATAATCATCATCAAATCAAATGCCATTTAAAGATTGCGGATCGCGGCCGCATTCTACAACAATTTAAAGCGAGGAAAACAAAATCGAAGATAGGAAAGATGTTGAGGCAACGTTATGCATGCAAACGTTTAGGAAAGACGATAATCAGCCGCGTTGCAGTCTATGCAAATTGGTCTTGCTATTAGTTGGCTGGTTTTCGTGTGATTAGCAAGTGTATTCTAGGCGACGATAGCGAGGCCCTCGTTCTTCTCTGCCTACAAAAACATTTCCATTGGAAAAGCGACTAAGCCGGTCAGTGCACAACATCTGGTTAAGCCGCTCACGCATATTCACAGCACTCGATTATAATTTCATGTAAATTCAATGTGATGAAATCCCAGAAACTTTTTTTCCTTTCGATCTGGAGTCGACATAACCTCAAAAGGGTAAGCAAATGTTGAACCAACTTCTTATAATTCATTCGGTGGAATTGAATTTAACGCGGCGTGATCATGCAAATGTTTACTTCAATGACAAATCAACTTACTTATTAATTACACAAAATTCTCGAATTTTAATGCCGCAACTCAGTGAACGTGGATCACGGCAAACGTGAAAAGAAACTGTCAAAGTAAATTACCAAAACAACGGGCAAAAATACCAATAAGTAAAATAAGAGGTAATTTTCTGGACTGCCATATGAAAGTGTTAATTTAGTGTTTTATGCACGGGATAAGAATTGGTTTGAAGCAGTGCTGGTAATGGTTCTGGGAATGGAAACTTCGGACTGGGAAGAAAACATTTTAAATTATTAAAATTTAAGAAAATGTCACCTAAGTTTTGTATTTCACTAATAAAAGTCAGTCTGTCGGTCGTATATGCCGTACCCAAAGGCGTTTGAAGGCTGATTGACAGCTCACTCAAACCCGTTGAGATATTTATTAGATTAATTTATTTGGCGAGTAGAAAAAAAAGGAGCGTTTTAAAAATTGTCGATATGGGTGAAGGGGTGTGGGAGTGCGGGGAAAACAATCCATCCGAAACGCTCGGCAACCGAGATTAGATTGAGATAGATTACAAATAGGGGTTGGTATGATTAACCTCTGTCACTGCAGCCACAGTTGGGCCTATTGTGACGTCCCCCCAAGATTGACTATGATTCCTCTTCAATGAAGCTTAGTATTTTGCGAAGAGGAATGGTCAGGAATTCCGATGGGTCCATGAAACCCTGATCGAAGTGACGAAGTCTTTTGTGAGCTAAACCCTCACATTCACAGAGGATATGCTGTGGTGTTTCGTCTTCGTCACTGCATATTCTGCAAATTTTAGTCTCAGGGAGACCAATCCTATGGAGATACTTCCTCATTTGACAAAGTCCAGTCAGAGCTCCCACTAGGGTTCGGGTCTGATATCTGCTTATTTTCAGATAATCAGATATTCTTTTTCCGAATGCTTTAGCATAAAAAGCTTTGAGCGCCTGTTGCCCGGTGCCAAGTCCCAGTGAATGGCACTTTGCGATTTTTGCCACATTCGGATGTTCATTCTGGCTGTGCTTAATGGTATCGCACAGAATGGATATGGTCCCATAAAGTCAGCTTCTGAACCTTTCCTAGCCATTAAGTCGGTTATTTTATTACCTTCATAGCCGCTGTGTCCCGGAATCCAAATGAGGTTAACTCTGTTCTTATTTCCGAGTTCAATCAGGCATTGGAGACATTCTAAAATCCATATCTCCTAAACGGTTAATGTCACGAAACTTAAAGACTATCTGTAGATATACTAATTCAGGAAAAAAGATTAGAAATAAAATGTTAAGTTAGGAGAGCGGCGTTCGCGGATAGGGGGGGGGGTGAAAAAGTACAGTGGGCACGGACGTGGGGGTGGTACGAATTTTTCTTAAAAATCTCGTATCATATCTCAAGAACGGTTTAAGATAGATGCTTAAAATGCTTATGGCAAGTAGGCCAAATAAACCCCTACTAGGGAAAACAATTTTGGTGGTGTTGGTGTAGGGGGTAAGGGTGGCGGAGGGTGGAAAAGAAAAATTTCCAATTTTTATATCTCAAGAACCCATAATGAGTGATAGCTGAAACTTAATACTTACATAGAGCTACAGTAGTGGTATGTTGGAAAAATATATTTTTGTAGGGGTAGTATGGTACGGGAGTGGGGAGTTGTTTTTCCTATCTATAGAACGGCTTATGCTAGAAAGTTGAAACTTGGTAGATGGGTGTAGATATACTAGGAAAGTAATTTAGGTTTAAAAAAAATTTAAAATATCCAATGGTGTACGGAAGGGGGGCAAAAAAAATTATCAAAGAAATTGAAATGCATATATTTTCACGAATTTCGCCATATCTTTTAGGTCTTCTTAAATATTGAATTAAATTTTATTCTCCGGATTCCTCACATAAATGCCTAGAAAGTGTTTTCAAGATTTTTTAAAATTCGACCCCTAAGGTAGTGTAAAGGGGTCGTATACATTTTCACGAATTCAGCCATATCCCTCAGGTCTGATTAGATATCGAATATCTTTTCATTCCCACGAGCTTGCGTAATAATCACCTAAAACTTGTTCTTAAGTTTTTTTCCCTTTTCAACCCCTAAGAGGGTATAAATGGGTTGAACACGATTTCACGAATTCCGTCATATCTTTTAGGAGTGATAAGAAATTGAATTGGTTTTAACTTCCTTGCGCTGTCTTCATATTTATCTAGGAACTCCTTTCAGGATTTTTGGATATTCAATCCCCAAGTGGGTATAAGGAGGTTCCATATGTTTTCACAAATTGCTACATATTGCTTATATCTGATGAGATATCGAATACACTTTTACTTCCTAAGTCTTCCTATATAATCGCCAAAAAGTCAATTTCAGGATTTTTAGATATTCAACCCTAAGGGGCTGTAAGGGGGCTGTATACTTTTCATAGCTTCGACATATTTCTCAGGTTTGATGAGATATTAGATTGGTTTTCACTTCCACAGACATTTTATATAATCGCCTACAAACCCATTACTCCATTTTTCTATATTCAACCCCCAAGGGTTTGCATATGTTTTCACAATTTTTGCCATCCCTTAGTTCTGATGAGATATAAAATTGGTTATAACGGCATTTGATGTAAAGGCCTAAAAACCAATTTGACGACTTTTCGAATTTCAAAAACCAAGGGGGTGTGAAGGGTTTGCTTACGTTTTCACAAATTTTTCAAAATCCCTAGTGTCTGATGAGATACCAATCTGCTTCTTATGAAATCGGCTAAAAACCACATTTTTTTCGAAATTCAAAATTTTAACAATTCGTCACATCTCTTAAGTTTGATAAGGCAGCAAATTCGATTTTACTTCTATGGGCTTTAAGTGTACATAATATACCGAAATTCGAATAGTCTATACTGCCCTTTTCAATATGTAATCGGCTAAAAATCTCTATTTTAAATATTTTTATTTTAAGAACAAAATTAACTTTCCAAGAAACCTCATAATCTCGAAACAACTGATACTTCGACTTTGAGTACGAGTATGGCCCAATTACGTAAATCGCGTGTTATGTGTGGCAGGCAGTGGCGTAAGCATTCAAGCGTGACCCCATTTTAACCGCTTCCCGAACTATGACCTAAAAAATAATAAAGTTTCACCCAGACTATTGGCAAATTTTTGGGTTTTGGGTTGTACGACTAGTAGTAAAATGTGAAAAAAAATTTATATGTATATCAGAACAACGAAATTTAAATTTGATCGCAAGATAAACCTTGGAATTTAGCTGGCCTAGATAAACATCATCATACGTTTGATTCAGCAGTAATTACAACGCATGCACTCTAACGAAAAATACATGATATACTGTATACTCGCCTTATTGCCAAAAATTATAAATATTTTGGTTTCAATGAATTTTGATTTGATTGTGTAATATCAACATGTTTATTTTTCTTATATGAATATATTCGTGATCTTAAATAACTAAAAAACGGAAGCAAATGAAATAAAAGACCGTAACAGAAAAGTCTTACATCTGACCACAACTGCAATTATATGTGCCAAAGATCGTTAATTGTGCGGTCTACGTACGGCTCTTTTTTCTACCGTATTTTCCACAAACCCTGTAACGTGACATTATAATGTTTTACCTGTTCACATTTTTGTGGCTTAACCTCCTCATTTTGAGGAAAACAATTTGAGGAATTGAATTAAAAGTTTCGATAATTATGTGGTGCATTGCTTGCTTGTAGTCGATATTCTTGGGGTAGGACGGATATAATGATATGGTTATTTCATGTCCTGTGCATTGTTCGGACTAGGTAGCGACTAGGTCATGTAAACAGGTGCTAAGCTGTTTACATTCATACGATTTTATCATTGACATTATTATTAGATTAAAAAGGGAGAAAGTTCATCCAAAAGAGTGGTTACGAGCAGAAGAATCATCTAATAAAATTTAAACAGATGTGTTTACTCGTTTAAGTTACAACATAGAAGTCCAGAAATATCCGTGAACATATTTCGATCAAGTAATCAAAGTGGGTTCCACCTATGAAAAAAACGTCATTGAACACGTAACATATTAAAAACGTATAGTAGGATATCACATTACTTGGATTGTAATCGTACCAGTGGTATGTACTTTAGGTAAATTTATATTTTATTTCCAGAAATATTCTTAAAAATTTAGCTTCAATGGTTCTTTACCATTCTCGTTGAACATAAGGCAAAATAAAGCGCTGTTGGCTGGCTTTTATTGTTGCAGTAAAAAATATTTCACTAATTAGTGGGTGCAACCGACGATGTAAATAACATCTTAGTCAACAACCAAATTGATTTAAAAATGAAGTGGACCTGACCTAAGTGTATGTCTCTGAATCGTTACGTAAACAACAATTTCATTAAGGTAAAATTTAACTTAGTTCTTGAATGTGACCAACATTTCAAAAGTAGCTCAGCAATATCGCCAGCTGTAAAGTTCTTGCATAATACACTCGCTTATGAGACGTTGCAGCCAGATGATGAAACAGCTTCTGCGGACCACTTACAACACAGAGTTCAAATTGTTCTTTGAAGTAACGATTTTTTAACTGCCTCGCGCTAAATGACAGTATCCAAGAGAATGGCTTTAAAGACTTTACAAAAAGTTATTATATTTATCAAAACATCATTAGCCAAATAAAAGTTAAGGCCATGTGCCCAAGTTCTTCATTCAAGTAACTACTCAGATAGTTATAAATCCTTCTTATACACATTTCCGCTCCTATGCCGAACAAATAGAAATCGATGCTTAAAATAAAATGCAGACATCCATACACACATCCAGACCAAGACTCGATATTTGCAAAAAGATTTTCGACCCTTGATTCATTCCGTAGATGAATTTGTTACTTCCGGAATAGCGCGTGTCGCTAGTATAGACGTCCCATCAAAGCATCATCAAACCGAACGGTAATGTCCCATACTTCACGGAAACAACCATATAATTAAAGTGCAGATGGCTGTAGACTACTCCTCGCTTATTACTCTATAGGTGAGGTACCTCCGCTCTTTTTTAAACGGGTTCCTATTGAAATTTTGTTTCCGAACTATAGCATAGAGGCGATCAGATTAGCATCTGATCGAAGGGTCTTTAAGGTAGGCGTACAAGGTGGGAGTGTCAGGGGATTAGACAAAAAAAAGTATAAACGCATAATCCAATTCAACACCAGGGCCAACCATCAAGAGCAAGGAGAATATAATTTTAAAGGACTCCGGAACTTGATGTCAGTCCGAGGGTGTTGTATTGCACATAATATTCCATTTACTGCCACAATTCCTTGACAATCTCATACAACAGCATCCTGTTCGTAATCGGGTTCCGAGTCGGGTTCCTAATCGGGAAAAAATTAAATACATTGCCGTTTAAAAAAATATAATATCTAATAATTAAGCTCACGTGGATATCGTGATACGTGACACGTGGTCTTTTGCCACTGTTGTCTAGGACTCCCTATTTTTGGACCCTTTTCAAACAAATTCGCTGTTTTACTTTATTATTTCAATAATACAGTATTATTATCGATTTTTAAAAAAAAAAAAATTTCCTACCCTCAAAATTTTTTTTTTACGTTTAATAACGAGTAGACACGAAAAAGGCAAAAAAAATGTCAGTCCGTCTGTCCGCCGTACGTCTACCGGTGTACGCAAAATTGTTTGAAAGCTCGTAGCACCCAAACCCTACGATCTATTTAGTTGAATTTTTTTTCGTGGATAGAGTGGGTAGGCCCCCTAAAGTGACCAAATTTGGAGGGGTAGGGGTGTGAGGGGGGAGGAGGGGGAAGTGTTTTAGACGGAAAATTTTGGTTTCTAGATCTCAGCAACAGCTTATGCTAGGAGGCTGAAATTTGGAATTTATATAGAGCTTTGGTAGTGGACCCATTTGCAAATTTGCAAAAATTGCCGATATAGGTTAAATTTTTTACCAGAAGTAGGACTAATAGACCTCTAGCAGAAAACAAAATTTTGGAAGTGTGGATGTAAAGGGTGAGGGTGAAAAGGAAAAAGTTCCGATTTTTGTATCTCGACAACCTATAATGATATAAAGCTGATACTTGGTATTTAGATAGAGCTATATTAGTAGCATGTTGGAAAAATATTATTTTTTATATGGGTAGTATGGTACAGGGGTGGGGGTGTTTTTCCTATCTATAGAACGGCTTATGTTACAAAGTTGAAACTTGGTATGTATGGTATATGTAAATCAACTAGAAAACTAATTTAGATAAAAAAAATTTTCAAATATTCATTGGCGTTCGGAGGGGTTCAAATAAAATGATCAGTGAAAAGGGAATGCATATATTTTCACGGTTTTCGTCATATTAGGTCTTCCCAAATATTGAATTCATTTTTATTGTACGACTTCTTCATATAAATACCTAGAAAGTGTTTTCAGGATTTTTTAAAATTCGACCCCTAAGAGGATGCAAATAGGGTTGTATACTTTTTCACGAATTCTACTATATCCCCAGGTCTTATCAGATATCGAATATCTTTTCACTTTCACGTGCTTGCGTAATAATCGTCTAAATTTTGTTTTTAAGTTTTAAGTTTAGTATAAACGGGTTGAACACGTTTTCACTAATTCCGTCATTTCTTCTAGAAGTGATAAGAAATTGAATTGGTTAATACTTTCTCGTGCTGTCTTCATATTTATTTATTAACTCCTTTCAGGATTTTTGGATATTCAACCCCCAAGTGGGTGTAAGGAGGTTTCATATCTGATGATATATCGAATTCATTTTTACTTCCTAAGGTTTCCTATATAAAAAAGCCAAAAAGTCAATTTCAGTATTTTAGATATTCAATCCTAACGGGTGTAAAGGGGTTGTATGCTTTTCAAGGCTTCGTCATATTTCTTAGGTTCGATGAGATATTAGATCGCTTTACATTTCCACAGACTTTTTATATAATCGCCTACAAACCCATTTCTCAATTTTTCGATATTCAACCCCCAAGGGTTTGTATATGTTTTCACAATTTTTGCCATCCCTTAGTTCTGATGAGATATAAAATTGATTATTACGGCCAACCAATTCACGATTTTTCGAATTTCCAGAACCAAGGAGGTGTGAAGGATTTGCTTACGTTTTCACAAATTTTTCAAAATCCCTCGTGTCTCACGAGATATCAAGTTACTTCTTATGAAATCGTCTAAAAACCTGTTTCACAATTTTTTCGAAATTCAAACCCCAAGTGGAAGTAATGGGTTTGTATACGTTTTAACAATTCGTCATATCTCTTAAGTCTGATAAGGCAACAAATTCGATTTTACTTCTATGGGCTTTTAGTGTACATAATATACCGAAATTGGAATAGTATACACGGACTTTTTCAATGTTTAATCGGCTAATAATCTCTATTTTAAATATTTTTATTTTAAGAAGAAAATTAATTTTCCAAGAAATCTAATAATCTCGAAGCAACTCATGATATACTCCGACTTTGACCGCTCCCGAACTTTGACCCGAAAAATAATAAAGTTTCGCCCAGACCATTGGCAGATTTTTTTCATTTTTGATTCGATCAATTTCGATTTGCTACCCATTGGCAAAAATATAATATCGTATGTACCTATGCACATGCAGAAAACATTGCCGATAGAATCACATAAATAAGTTTATTACTTTCATTGCCCATGGGAACACTAACTGAAGAAGCACATTTTCATAGGAGGTGGTAAAACATTCTCGAGAACCGCTATAGAGAGAAAGCTGGTATGATAGTTGTTATTAATATATGACTATGATGTATAGTAACATCGCGCTCTAAAAATAACATTTTTCATTTCTATCCCAGGAATTGCTTATGGTTAAAGGTTGAAACTTGAAACGTTTATTTAGATGTACTAAAATTACTAATTTTAAGATTTGCACTAGCATACGCTGCTCATTCACGAATTTCGTCATATCTGTTAGGTCTGCTGAGATATCGAATTGGCTTTATTTCGAAATTTACTTCAAGAATTGTTTCTAGGATTCAAACTATAAGGAGATGTAAGCGAGTTGTATATTGAGTTGTATAAAAATATGTTTTTAGGAATTCTGGGTTTCTCTAAGGTCTGATGAGATATTGCATTGATTTTTAGTTACTTCCTCGGGCATTATATAGTTGCCTAAAAATTAATTTCAAGGAGTGTCATATTTTATCACGAATTTCGCGATATCTCTCAGGTCTGATATATTGCAGTCCTTTTAATTCCAATTAGTTGAAAAAAAGGACGCCTCTTTAATGAGAAAATCTTAGCCGAGAACCCGATTGAATTAGTTTATTAGTTTACATTTCGATGATGGCCATTACTTATTACAAAAAAAATTTCTCTTTCATGAATATTGAAATAAAATCCAAATTAATAACCAGTTAATTTTGCTGTAAACGATTGTTTTCCCATACCTAAAATAAGGAACTGTGATTGATGGTCGGTGGTAATTTCGCAGTTTTACACCGAACTCAATTTTCGACATTACAACATCTCGAAGTTATCATAAAGTGTCGGTACACCCTGCCGTCGGTCATACCAAAAGGTTCTAGAAATTGCTGTAGGTACTTCAATTTAAATAAAACAGTAGCTCTTCCTATTGGTTAACCCACATTAATTCCACCTGACTGACAGATTGATTCATTGCAAATTTATTTCAGAAATATTTTTTTTTTAAATTTTAAATTGAACAGCCGGCACGACAAAATTTTCTAGTCATGTGATAATAGCTTACATTTCTATTTTTTATATTCCGTGCCTAACCTATTAAAATTGAATTTATTATGTAACGAAAGGTCTTACAGCAATTTTTTTGAATGATTCGTAATTTTCAGGTCTTATGCTATTTCTCCAGGCCTTTGTCACTATGAAACTTGATTGTCCGTCTCGAAACCGACATCTCTATCATCTAAGCTGGTAGGCACTAACCGGAACTGTTTGTATCCTTCGAAACTCTCATACATGCCGCAAGAAGAAGGCTCCTATCCAAAATCCGTGTAGGAGATCCTTTCATGTGGTCAAATGAATTGTGTAAGATCGATTTAGTGGTCTTATGGATTCTCGGACCATCGATAAGAAAGCCGAAAAAGGTAATCGGTTTCGCAAAAGGAATCAATTGGAAGATTTATATCTTTAGTGCTCTTCCGGTTGTTGTATTGAAAAAAAAAATACTTTGAAGCAATACTTGCCTCTATAAGGCGGTAGGATGAAAGGTTTTGGGCACATTTGTTTTTTTTTCCTTCGAAACCGCTACAAAGTTTGGTTTTTTTGGTCTAAATCATAATGACCTCATGTCGAGTAAATTAATTTTCCGTAAATTTTCTTGTATAAATCATATTCAGTGTACGTGAGAAAACCCGCAGACTTTTCATCCTTGTTTACTGGCGCCACCGAATGTTCAGTATGGACTAATTTTAATTGGCCGTAAAAAGGTTCAATCATCCCCGTAAGAAAGGTTAATTTGATAAAAAAAAGTTTTTCTTTTTTATTGTGTTTTAGATAGCGTACTTATTTGAAGACTGTATACACTTCACTACATTTACATAATTATGAACGTGAAAAATTAGGTATTGGAAAATAATCTGTTTATAGCTAGTCTCACTCTCAGGATTTTTAGTTTTACGTTGAATAGCGTACTTTGATGTTAATTTGGGAGATTTTAGAATTTAATTAATTTGATAGATTAAAAAATTCTTAAGATAAAAAGGCATATGCCATTGCAAAACAATTAGTTTTTGTCGTCGTCGAAAACATCACTAAAAAAACTGAAAATATAGTAACAATATTAGACATAACGCAGTCACGATCGGCTGCAAGCCAATCGGATGATACTCTAGATGAAATACTGAACTCCGATTTATATTTTAGTTGGGAATATATCAAAAGAATGAGGAGTGCACATACAATTATTGCATGACCTTTTATAATATTTAAAGGTAGAAACTATTGTATAGTGGCTACTCGATGGATGCTTAAACGATTTCTTGAGTTATAGTGGTTCCATAAATTAAGTTAGGACATTTTTACATAATTTTTGTATGGCAACTACATGAAGGACTTATGGGATATTTTTCATATTAATACTTTCAGCTGCGACTATTATAAAATCAACGTATACAAAATTTCAAAGTCGTAACTTAAAGCGTTCTAAAGTTATCGTTCAATATTGGTGAACACGTGTTTTAAGGACTTTTGTATGACAGCCGCTCGAAAAAGTCGACGGATGGTGCTAATTAAAGAACTTAGTCTTGCCTTTGATATAAAACCAATTCCTGTAAAATTTGGAATCCCTGCTATAGTTATAGTGGATTCTGTAACTTGCATAAATTTTTGAAGGACTTTTGTAGGCTGCTACACGAAGGACTCATTCCATTTGCATCATATTCGGAACTTTCGCTTCAAACATTGTAAACTTTAAGTATGCAAAATTTCAAGTTCCTAACTTGAAGCATTCGAGCAATAATTGTGAATACGTGTTTTAAGGACTCTTGTATGAGAAGTACCCGAAGGAGTGGAAGGATATCAGACGGACGGACGGGCGGACGGATAGCAAACGGATTTGGTGTTTTTGGCCAGAACTGAACACAAAATAATATATAACTTTTTTTCGTCCGAGGCTCGGTTCTATGAGTTACAAACTTTTCGGGCTGGATTAAACTTATAATACTCTATATGATTTTATCTAGAGTATAAAAATATTAGAAGTAATAATCAATTTTATATCTCATTAGATCTAAGGGATGGCAAAAATTGTGAAAACGTATGTAACGTTCTTACTCCCCCTTGGCTGTATATCCTAACATCCTGAAATTAATTTTAGGCGATGGTATAGGAAGCCTTAGGAAGTAAAAATCAATTCAATATCTCATCAGATCTAAGAGTTGTATTGGAATTCGTAAAAACGTGTGCAATTTCTTTTCACCCCCTTGGGAGTTAAATATAAAAAAATCGAGAAATGAGTTTGTAGGCGATTATATAAAAATGTATAAGTAAAAGCATATTTGATATCTCATCAAACCTAAGAGATTTGACGAAAATTGTGAAAACGTAGCAACCGCCTTGTACCCAATTAGGGATTGAATATTCAAAAATCCTAAAATGGGTTTCTAGATGATTAAAAACAAAGCCCGAGGAAGTAAAACTCAATTCCATGCCTCATTATTCCTAAGAGATATGACGGAATTCGTGAAATTTGTTGAAAAGTAAAAAGTCATGTCAACGGCTTTTAGACGAATATATACAAAGCCCGTGGAAGTAAGAAGTTATTCGATATCTAATCAGACCTGAGGGATATAACTGAAAATGTATACAACCCCTTTACATCCCCTTAAAGGTCGAACTGCAAAAAATCTTGAAAAGTGGTTTTTAAGCATTTTTTTTGAGAACCTGTAGGAATAAAAGTTATTTCAATATTTCAGAAGACGTAAGAGGTATGACGAAATTCATGAACATATATCCAACCCATTTTCACTGATAGTTTTTGTTATCGCTTCTTCTGTACGTCAATGAATATTTGATTTATTTTTTATCTAAATACCTTCTTCAATATATCTGTATATACGGACCAAGCATAAGCCAAAGATAGGAAAAATATTCCCCGCTACCCCTGTACCATATTATCTCTATTCATATTTTTAGAACGTGCCACTATTTAAGCTCCATTAAAATACCAAGTTTCAACTATCTATCATTAGCGGTTCAAACTTTTTTGACGTCCACTAGTCCTAAAACGTAAAAAAATTTCAGGGTAGCCAATTTTTTTTTAATCGATCACAATATTGTTTTATTGAAATAATAAAGTAAAATACTAAATCTCAGGATCCCGTTTGAAATTGAAGCGTATTTTATGGCCTATATTCCACTGGAGGTTGAACAGGAACTAAAGGTGCTCTTACACGAGCAATTTTTCAAGCAATTGATTGCCCGACGAGCATTGCCAAAACGAACGGAGCGATTAATGGAGCAATACAGGGCAATATCATGCTAGTTGCGGCAATATTTCAGCAATGTGGTAATGTTTTCACAGATTTCCGGTATTGCTCGCCTCATAGTTGCTGTATTTCTACTAGCTTGGAAAATTCCGAGCAATTGTCCTCGTTCGGTGATTCAGTTGTCATGTTTTGTTTTGAGTTTTGCATTTATTTGTCAAGTTTCGTATTATAATGGCATGGAATTCAAATATTTCCAAGTTTTATTTTAAGTTTTAGATTTGTTTGTCAAGTTTGCTTTCGTGTTGTTCATAAACTGAATTGTCCGTGTATGATCTCATTGCCTAATTGCTGAGTTTTGCTTCATATCGCTAGACACTGCTGAGCAACGAGTTGACCACCAATTGATCCATATCGGTAATTGTTCATGTTGCTGTATGTTTTCGTGACGTCAAAATTCTCTGGAATTGCTGCGAATTGAGCAATTTTAATCGCTCGTGTAAGAGCACCTTAAAGGTGCTTTTACACGAGCAATTTTTCAATCAATTAATTGCCCGACGACTATTGCCAAAACTAGTGAAGCGAGTAATGGAGCAATACAGGGCAATATCATGCTAGTTGCGGCAATGTTTCCACAAATTGCTCGCCCTATAGTTGCTGTATTTCCACTAACTTGGAAATTCCGAGCAATTGTCCTCGTTCGGTGATTCAATTGTCAAGTTTTATTTTAATTTATTTATTATTTATTTGTCAAGTTTCGTGTTATAATGACTTGGAATTCAAATATTTCAAAGTTTTATTTTAAATTTGTTTGCCAAGTTTGCTTTTGTGTCAGCACACTTTGATCCAAAGCTTAAGGACATTTATCTATTATACATAACACGAGCTAACTGTAGTTAGCAGTTTTTATTTTGCAAAATTTAAAAAAGTGTATGTCAATAAATCAATACCTCAGATTAAATATTGATTGCGCTAAAAAAACGTAGGACATTTTAAAGTTGTCTATACGTAATGCTCAAAGTCATGTCAGACATCTGGAGGATTGTTTTTAATTTATATTCGCAAAGGATGCTATTTCTTGTCCTTGCAATTGTTGTTGCTATACCTGATGGAGTTCCTCCGGAACTGGAATTATTGCCCGTCGCGTATTACATCACTGTTATAAAGAACAATATGACTATGTCTATGGCGATGTATGTATCTCATAAACAAGCACCCAGAGAATTATGATAATGATTAACGGTCTTAAGGAACGCCCATATTGCTACCATTCATGGCGCTTGTAGGTATCATACTGTTGTCCGTATGTATAAGGTCTCAGCTACAATACGCGTAACATCTATTAACATTTCGTTTACTGTTACTGTTGTATCACTATGAGACAGTCGCATAGTTGGTAGCTATACCCTCAAAGTCTATAGTCCTGCTTAAATTTCGCTTCCTCCATCGAGCAATAGACCTATAGGTAGGTAACTTACCTATACTGTGAAAATGGTGTGCATTCAATTTAAACGAAAATTTTTATTATTCTTCCTAGAGGTGCGCATTGTCACGCCCAGCTCGGAATAGAACTAATGCTACACATCTTATTGTTGTTTTCATGTGTTTTTTACCCTCACGACATGCTTTGTCATGTAGGTATTTTTTTTGCTCATAATGTGTGAATGAAAAATAAAATTTCCCAAAGGGATAGGCATATTAAAGCTTAAAAAATCTGTTTTGAATTGTCGATTGAAACTGGTTTCTCAGTTTCAAAAATACGATTTGTGATAAATATAGAATAAAGCTATTTCGCAGATCTTAATTAACTAACTCTCTCATTTAGTAATATCTACTTAATCATCAACTATTGCTACTGGGGTGGTAGATTTAAATTTGATAGGAATTTGATAATGGCATCTGAAATAGCAGTGTACGTATGTTGTTTTTGAATGGGACATGATTTCAGTTTTGTTCAGGGGCAGATGGACACACGCTCAACTTAAGGAGTGCATACAGCTTTGAGAGCTTCTTGAAGATATCGTTTCCCAGTGCTGCCAATCGTACGATTTTCACCGTACATGTACGATTTTCCTGCCTTATATACGATGTACGAATCCTTCATCGTACTCAAAATGTACGATCTTTCAACTATTATGTCGAAATTAAAAATGCTAACGAACTTAAATTCACTTTGTTATTTGTTAGTTCACAATAATAATAAAATAATTAAGAACATTGCCCAATACGTGTGGTTAAAATGAAGTTTCTAAAAACCAGGTTTAGTATACGAGACCGTGCAAAAACCATGTAACCCATGTTGAAATTTTGGGAACGATGTCCGCGGTAGTCATATATGTTTATAGGTACGTATCGTTTGTAAGAATATTTACGGCAATTCTAGATTCTACGTATCATATTTTAGTTGCTTATACGTAAAATAAGGCGTAAAATAATCTTTGTACGTACAAAATTGTGTTATTTCTACGAGTCGTGCAATGTATTTGTCCTCTCTTCATCTTTACTTTAGCCTACTATCTACAGTAAAATTAAATAAAAATCAACATTATTTTTAGAGTTTTCAATGCAAATCTTATACACTACTCTGAACTGGATAATTGCGCAAAAACAACCTAATGTATACACTAAACCAGCCATACTTCGAATTCTTCTATTCTAAATAATGTAAGACAGAAGTACAAACAAATGATAATAGCAAATCTTGAAAAATGTTCAAAAAATAAAGTCCTAACTCCAAACTTTCGACGCATTATTGGCTCGAGCTCTGAGGGTGGTAAAAAAACAAAATTAATATACATATGTATGTAGCTCGATAAGTCTTAGGATATCCTGAAACTGCCTAAAAAATACATAAACAATCCGTGATCTGGTGAGAATTTTGGACGATGGAAGTCGCATCGTAATGGAGAAAGGAGCAGTTGAATTTCATTGAGAATAACTAATCCAAACATGTATTGAATGTTCCTAACATTTATACGAGATTTTTTTAATACGCCATCTCTATCGACCTAAATGTCCGTTGAAAATGGGTAAAATTTTTCACCTACGTGAAGTAGAAAAATTTCTTTAATTTTTATTTAAAATTTGAATATAAACATGACAAAATTAAATATTGTAGTGAATTGTACGATTAAATCTGACTCGGTACGATTTTTTTGAAATTATTGTACGATTTTTTAGTTTTGGGAATATGGCAGCACTGACGTTTCCAGAAAAAATTAAAGGATCACGGCTCCCTTCAATTTTCAAATTCAGAGCATATGCCACCTTTCCTTAAGTGACGTCCAAACTTTTGAGGAAAGTTTTATTCAGAGTAGTTCTAGCTCAATATCGGTTAATGAACATTAGAAATAAAGTGAGAATAGACCTTACCTTAAGGGGGCACTGGAATAAATTGGGAAGTGTGAGGAAGTTATTCTACCACTCGTAGGAAGGAAATCTCTTAATACTCTTAAAAAATATCTTAAGTTTAACTATCATAATATTGATTTTATATTCTATCAAATCTCAAGTTACTTTTCTTCACAGGAGTGCCAACGGAACGTTGAATGAAGCAATCGATTAGAATGGAATTAATATTGGTGATAGTTATATCAGATTTTTATCCAGACATAGTTCACTATTTCACGTAGTAGTTTCCATTGTACTATAGCGAGAACTGACGTAATAGCAATACGCTGATAATTGGATTACCCTTGCTTGCTTTGTCCCATGCGTTTTGCACGCTCTATGGTCCAATCATTGCATTGTAAATTTTGCTTATAACATTGAAAATAGTAGTAGTAGTCAGAAAGTTCTTTATTGAACAATAACTAAAGTGACTAACATAAATCTTAAATAGCGGCTTTGCACAATACTCGATAACTAATGAGTAGTTTTTACTGACAATCTGAGTTGTATTTTAAGATTTTAACGGTGAATCACACTTGCATTTCTGGTTAATGACAACATATTTACAAATTTAATAAAAAAAACTTAAGACTAAAGCTAAACTAAACTTATCATAACTTAACCGCCGAAGAAGTTTCATATAAGCAAATAATGATGAGGGTTAAATTTTGTTTTCGCCACTATATGTATATGAAAATGTAATTTTTTCCAATTTCATTTTTTTTAAGTGTTCGGACTAGAAGACACCAAAAGGGCAAAACAAATTTTCAGTCCGTCTCTCCACCGTATCCAAATGAGTAGGATCGTATTATTTTCCAAAACCTTTGAGCCATTAAATTTAAATTTTTTTGCTTGGTAGATTGGGTGTATCGCATCAACTTTTTCGTAGTGGGGTATAACAGCGGAGGGCAGGGGGGAGCATTTAAAAACTTTGGTTTTTATACTCAGAAACTGCTTATACAAGTAAGTTGAAACTTTGGAACTTATATAGATCTAGGATAGAGGAGCCATTAGCAAAAAATTTGCCGATATCGGTGAGAGGCTTCGGGAGTGGGCGGAAAAACAATGCGTCCAACACTCTCGAAAGCTAAGATCGAGACATACTAAAATCCATATCTCATAAACAGTTAATGCCACATATGTAGGTGAAAATTGGGGATTGTTCGTAAGTAGGTAAAATGAAAAACATTCCGATTTTTGTATCTCGAGAACAGGGGCCGTATGATGCAGAGAACGTCGCAACGTTCGAGTCAACAACGTCGACGAACGTCTCAACGTCCAGTTTGGCAATTCGTAACTATGTCGTTCGCGCGTACACTGTCTGTCGTTGAAATGTCAAAAACGACGACGCGTCTGTTTACATTATATCAAAATAGCGACAACGTCGGTCAAGTTGGCCGCGGACGACAAACGACGGAATACATCTATGGCCCATGCTAATGATAGAAAGTTGAAACTTAAGGCTCGTGTACACTTGCAAGTAACTTGAGACAATTCTTTCTAGAGTAATTTGCTGCGATGCTTACACTTACGGTCAAATTGCAGCAATTTTCCTCTAGCAAGCAGATCGACAAAAATCTTGCAAGCACAATTTGTATATCGGTGTACATACGTTTCTCGTGTGTCAACTTTCAATTCAAAAATGTCGCGTACTACCTACTTCCAATACAACTGACTTGCAGAAAAATTTTAGAACCTATCGGAACTTTCTTGCGCAATTTCAACTCTCGCAAGTATGTATACGTGTATTCACAACTTGCTTGAAAAGGCAAGCATTTGCGGGCTAGATCTAAAACTGGGACAAACGCGCTCTCTAAACCGACCGACTTTGGCAAGTTTTACTTGCTAGTGTCCACGGACCTTTAAAATTTAAGTAGAGTAAGTGGTGGCACGCTCGAAAAAATATATTATATATATATTATTATTTTTAATATGGGTAGTATGGTTCAAGAGTGGGCCTTGCAATTTGGTGGGTAATTCAGGCATAAAAAATTTATTGACGTGGAGGGGGGGATCAGTGTAAATGAGGTGTATACACATTTTATCAGGATTTCATCATATCTCTTAGATTTCCTGAAATATTAAATTAATATATTTTGCAGGCTTTCAAATTTTTTTTATATTCCACACATTTTGACGAATTCCGCCATATACCTTATACTATACTTTTTATTTAATCACTTAAAAATGTGATTTGTGAATATTCTACCACCAAGCTTGGTTTATAGGAGTTCCATACGATTTCACAATTTTCGCCTTATCCCTTAGGTTTGATGAGATATAGTATAGGTTTTTAGTTCTACGAGCATTTCATGTAATCGCCTAAAAACCAATTCCACGATTTTTCGAAATTCAAACCTCAAGCAGGTGTAAAGAGGTTGCATAACGTTTTCATGAATACCAACATATCTCTTAGATCTGATAAAATATCAAATTGGTTTGTACTTACTTACTGGTTTCAGGATTTTTGAATATTCAACCCCCAAGAGGGTGTAATGGGGTTGTATAGGTATTCACAATTTTTGCCATATGTCTTAGGTTTAATGAGATATTTGTATAATAGGTTTATACTTCAATGGGAATTTCATGTAATCTACTAAAAACAGATTTAGCAATTTGTCGAAATTCAACCCACAAGGGGATGTAAAGGAGTTGCATATGTATTCACAAATTTGCCAATATCCCTTAGGTCTGAGGAGATATCAAATGGTTGTTTCCATGCTGTTTGTAGAATCGTAAACTTATTTCTCGATATACGTTTTTGCTAATTTTGTCATATCTCTTAGGTCTAATGAGATAGCGAATTGAGATTTACTTCTGTGTGCTTTTTATGTAATTTACTGAAAGCAGTTTTCAGAATTTCAACCCCGAAGAGATTGTAAAGGGGTTCCATACGTTTTCAAAAAGATGTGACATCTATACGGTCTTTTATATGTATAATCCGCTAAAAATCGACATTTTTACTTATAATGAGCAGTTTATTTATAATATTTCAATGTTTGTTTAAAGAACTGCTGAAGGATGTTGTAAGTTGTGCAAGGAGCTATTATAGTGAGAAAATTAACTTTTCAAAAAACCACCTTGACTCTGAATAACGATGTTGCATTGTTTTAAATTAATTTCATTTCAAGAAAAATCGCTTTTTATATAAGTTTAAAATGTGTCTGGACCACTTCCCACTAAATACTCGTATGTGTCTGAAAATTTTCGTTGGACCGCTGGAGATAACCCTCATGACTATTATGATCCTGCGACCTCTGATGGTTGATTAAACACATAATCACACTTTATCAAAAATGGAGTCCATATTTGATCGGCATTTGGAAATGTGACCAATAATAGAAAAACTGTAGTGTGCAGACTTCCATTGAACCAAAACAAGAAATACTGACCGGTGTCCAGATGTGGGTAGCAAAAAGAAAATGCGAAGTAGGTACTCATAATAAATGGTGGCAGCGCGACGCTATAAGATGCACTCCCATTGGCGGATAGCAACACCGCCTTTCTGTTTATTGCCCGTCAGCACGCTATAATGCACTTCAAGCACGATTCTAAAGTGAATGGCGGAAAAAAGGTAAAGAAAAGAGCAGCCAGCTTCTTAACAAAATGGAACTGGGCTGGGCCTCGGTGCCACGAGAAGTCTTCAAGCATAACATCAGACTTCGGACTTTGCTTGAACGGTAGCATTTCTGAAATTGTACAAGCCATCAGCATCACAGTCACAGGAGGTGACTACTCTAGCGATGGATGGGATGGTGCTAGTTGTAAGATTGTTATTGAGGTGATTATCATCCTCAGGGGAACAAAGGGCTTCCGTTTTGGCACTTCGGCGTAACAATCGCTGAAGTGAATGCCTGATCGAAGGGTGACTTGGTCCTACTGGAGTTTTGTAACGTGAATTGTGATCGGAAGCCTGTTATTTATTCAGCACGATATCATTCGATTTCATCTATGATCCCCTGCAGAGCAATGGGTGCTGTCCACCCATGGTGTTAATGTATGGCTCGTGCTATATTACTTCTTTTGTCGAACTGTAAATCCGTTCTTTTAGTTCGGCTTTTGTAAATTTATTAACGGATTATCTCGGAAATAAACTAGCGACCTGGCCAAATGATTTCTCAATGAATTTATAAACAACTATTCAAACTGCTTCGCTTTATAAGGTGAAGTTGCGAAGAAGCCGTTCATATGCGCGCAAATCCTTAAGAATCAGTCATACATTCCAACATAAAATAACACAATAAAAATCTGTATAATAAGTAGGTGCACCCAAAGGTACCGCGACAGCACCCGTTCTCTTTGTTCATTCAGACATTAGGTAATTCTATATTCGATTTCCGGTGCTTTACATCGCTTCAATTTTGGATTTCCTTCCATTTTTTTATAATAGCACAATACGCGGCGAGATTTGATTCGTCGAAAGGGTAGCTGTGCAGTGCGAATTTTGTCCATATGCAGTCGTATCTATACCATGTCGTACTTTGAAGAGCGGTAGCTAGCTAGAACATAAAATCACGATTTGATATTTTCCACATGTCCCGAACAACAAAGTGTTATAAGGCAGAATACGCCGTGTGAGGTCTTCTTAGCGTAAAATTTTGAAAAGAAGTCGAAGCAATAAAAGGTCTTAAGTGTCTTGTTTAAGTGTTTTATTCAGATCCCTTTTGCGTTTGTGTCGCAAAGCAAACTATAATAAACGCTTCATACGAAATTTACGATTACTTCGAAGTATGTCTGTGGCATGGGTACCTGATGTGGGGACATTGAATTTAAGTATTGTAAAGTATCGTGAAAAATAAGAAGAGTTTATATTAATTATAATGAAATGAAGTTATATGTTCAATGTACATCCTCTTCGTAGATAGAAACTCAATTTCACAGTCGCTCGACACTCAAAAATTGTAAAGGAGTCGCAACTCGCAAACTACAAAATTAAAATGTGTAGATTATAAGAACAATACGAAACTGGTTCACGCCTATGTATTTTATTTGTTGCTGATCATAGCAACAACATATCGCATCATAATGTAATAAAATAACAAAATATTCCATATGCAATTCCACCTAAATAAAATGATGAACGTGACCCGGTTCAACAAAGGATACGGTCGTTTTTGTAATTGTTTGCACAGCAATTGTCACTAAGGATCACATACTTGTTTCTGAGTTGTCTGTCTGCGTAAAGGTTGATTTGTTACATTCTCTTCTACTTTGCTGCAATAAAACTGTTTCGTTTGCGATAGGTTTCCTTTCCTATTACATTTGCAGCTGAATTGACTTTTGATGGGGATAAAGAAAGGCTGTGAATTTGGCCTGAAATTGAATGAATGGAAATGGTAGTCCCATCGCGTACGACCCCTAATATGGTTCTAGAAGTCCTTTGTGAGGTTACATTTTAGTTTGTCACTTTTTGTGGTCAATTGTTGGAACTGTGTCAGATCGCAGCAAGACATCCCATTTATCATTCTCATTCAAAAGACAGGAGTTTTTGGTATTTTGTTAAATGACAAATTGATACTTTTTCTTGTTTCCCTCCGTGATCATATTAACGAGCGCAACGATTTGGGGATATGGTCCGATACAATATGGACTAATAGTGATTTGTGATTACCATACCGATAATATGTTCTATTTTACTAAGTACCACATGCTACAATGGTTTAAGTCGAGTAAAAACAGCATTATTATTATAAATATTTACTAATTTCACAGCCATAAATAATTCAAAAGATCTCACTAGTAGTTCCCAGTGCATAGTAAGGTGCAACAAGAATATATAGTCCATCATAGTATAGTCCCTCCTTTGGCGCGTACAAATGTATATTTCTTTTTACCGATTATTCGTTTACAAAGAAATCATGATGACCTCCTCTGAACACATCGTATCAGCTGAAATTATTATTTTTCTTAAACTAAATTCTAGTAACGTATATTACTTCTAATCTTTTGGTAATTTTTTTTTTCTTTCTTTACTTCTCCTTCATTTACAATATTTTTCTCTTTTATTTAATTTTTTTTCTGTATTTTGTGTTGTGTAATTGGATAAGTTTATCTGTACAATAGACGTTCATTAAATAAATAAATAGTCATTCCATATGAATTCAGGGTGTCAGGGTGGCCATATACAAGTTTCTTTTTAAAAATGCAATAAAATGAACAAAACTAAATTTTTTTCCATGTATTATGGCTTTATTAGTAAGAGTAAACATTCCCATTAATGATGGAACACAACTTCGTTCAAGTGGCTGCCTCGGCTGGCTGCGCAGTAGCGCATTCTGTCACTCCAATTTTCCAAGACCTTGTTGATGGTTTCGGGCTGTAGCTCACGGATTGCTTGGATGATATTGGCCTTAAGTGCTTGAATCGTTTCTGGATTGTTGGCATAACATCGGTCCTTCACGGTTCCCCACAAAAAAAATCCAAAGGGGTCAAATCGCAGCTCCGAGGCGGCCAATTGACATCACCAAGACGGCTGATAACACGATTTGGGAATTTGGTGCGTAAAAGATCGATTGTGGCATGGGCTGTGTGGCATGGCGCGCCATCCTGCATGAACCAGAGGTCGTCCAAATCCATGTCTTCAATTTCAGTAAAAAAAAAAGTCGGATAACATGGCTCTGTAACGTTCACCGTTGATCGAAACGTTGTTCCCAGCCTCATTTTCGAAGAAAAATGGTCCAATGATGCCACCACTCCACAATCCGCACCAAACTGTCACTCTCTGTGGATGCATTGGCTTCTCGACAATAACGTGCGGGTTTTCCGAGCCCCAGATGCGGCAATTTTGTTTGTTAACGTAGACGCCGAGATGAAAATGCGCCTCGTCAGAAAAGATGATTTTTCGCCCAAATCGTTGTCCAATTGCGAAGCGATAACGAAGCAGATGGTCGTGCGCCTTCAATTGCTGAGTGAATTGGACCTTGTAAGCGAATAATCCGAGATCTTTGTGCAGAATTCTCCTCAGGCTAGTGCGTGAAATGTTGAGCTGTTGAGATCGACGGCGAGTTGATGTTCGTGGAGTGAGTCTCACACTCTCGGCTACAGCAGCCACATTCTCGTCTGTGCGCACCGTACGACGACGGGGGCCATGAGTGTTGTCCACTAGCATGCCAGTCTCACTAACTTTTTGCACAAACTTGCGTACAGCAGGCGCGGTGGGTGCTTCATTTCGGCCAAAACTTCTTTTCAAAAAACGCACTGTTTAGGCTACACAGCACTCACTTTGGAAATAAGTTTTCAATATTTCCCAACGTTGTTCAAGCGTAAAGTGACTCATTTCGTTCCGCGGAGGTATGATACTGACTTTCTGTCAAGATTTCGAGCGGGAAACAGCTTTCAGTATCAAAATAACCTATGATTTAAAAAGAAACCACTAGATGGCCCAACCTGTATAAGGCGAAAAGGTATAATAAAATCTACAATTTTAGAGTAGGATGTAAATAATTGTTTGAAGTTTCATCTTAAGATCCACAGGGTTCTAGCAAATTAAAATTTTTTATTCATCGCATTCTGTTTGCAAAAATTTGCGAAAATCCCTGAAACTATTACATGATCTTAAATCTTTAAATACTGTTCGATGAATAATAAAATTACCTAAATTTGTGAAAGAAAAATTTAACCTTTTAGAAATTAAAGGTCCTTAAACACAAATTGGTGAAAAGCGATCTCAGATTAAAGAACGATAGAGTGTGATCGAGTCGTTTATAAAAGTCGGGCAGCGTGGCCATATTAGTGCGATTATATTGAATGCGAATAAAACGTTATTATTTCTTTTGATTTTTAACGAATTGTGTTTTACTTGAAATCCCGGCGAACCACTAGCTCGCAACAGTGTGATTGGTGAAACAGTAACAGACATAAAAATATAACATCGAAAGTTGTAAGAAGGGGTGAACAATTTTCAAAGGTTCAATTAAAGTATGATGTTAGCTATCTCTTGTGGTAAAATTTGTTACGGAACAATGAACGGCAAATAACTAAAACTTTAAAATAAAATTTTGAAAAATTTCCGAATTAATTGTAAAACAAGTAGGTTGTTAGCGTGAGTTAAACTTGCAAACCAGTTATTGCGTTCGAGGCTCTTACTTTCGTGAACAAAAAAGGAATGAATGGAATTTAAAAGTCGTTAAAAATTTATAGTTCTATAAAGATTAAATCTAGTAGGTGTTACAGCGATAAGAAAATATAAAGAATGTGTAATAGTGCGCGACTAGGTTTAGTATTAAGTAAGGTACTAGCATGTCTGACTTCAGTAGCCTGGGAGAGTGTACTGGTACTAGTTTATCATCTTAGAGCTCATGGGTTTGATTCACACCCATTTCCAATTGTAACTGCATACCCAGCCCCCGTCCCCCGTGTAGGCGATAAACTTAAGCTAGTATTACACTGTATGCCAGGCGGTCAAATATTTGACCATAAAAATTTGACCGCATTTGATGTCAAATATCCATTTGGCACGCTGCCCGATTGCGATATTACACTATCTGACACATTTGACAAAATCGTAAAATTATCTCTTCGTGTCAAACGGTCAAACGCACTGAACACATTTTGAAATACTTTTTCGTATCTGGAAGGTTTCTACCCGATTCTCGCTTTCATTGCTGTTCACAGCTATCACATGGGTTGCCAATTCGTTGGCAGACATCGCACAAACAAAAAAACCGAACTCCAGTACTTAAAATAATTAATTAATTATTATTACTTATTTCTATTTGTTTAAGAGATTGCCACAAAAAATGTAATGTTCACGAATGACATTTCCCATTTGACCCATTTGACACAATTGTTTTTCCAGAAATCGCAAACGGTCAAATTTGGTCAGATTGATGGTCAAATGGTCAAATGAAACATTTTGTCAAACAGCATTTGACCATTACATTATCTGACACCATCTGACAGCATTTTACAGGAAAAATGGTCAAATATTTGACCGCCTGGCATACAGTGTAATACTAGCTTAACTCTATCGCCGAAAAAAGGGTATCTTGATGAGCTTCGTGAAAACTGTAACGCTTGTTTTGCCCTGTATGCCACTATGTCAAATTCGCAAGAAATAGGCAATGCGAAGTATCGAATTATAATTATACTTACAGTATCCGGTCGGTCAAATTCGATATCAAATTTGACATAGTGTCATACAGTGCAATACAAGCTTAAGAAGCATACTTTTTCCAATTTATTAGATTGGTCTAGTGTGGAATTCCCTTCTGCGACACGACCCTATCTAAATGAGGATTACTTTCAAACTGAAAGCAAGAGGTGACTGTAGTTAACAGGCCATTTTCATTTTCGAAACGACCTCTGATTATAGGTATTGTTAAGTGTGTGCGCATATTTTCAAGATTTATTGCATTATCCTCTCAGCAGGTGTTCTTATATTCCAAGACATAGTATTATTCCAATTAAACTTAAGAAATTTGTGTAATTCATGTTTTATTTGCAACCCATGGAAATAAATTAGAATATTTATAAGCTACTTATGAAGTTCCGCGGGTTTCTTTTCGGTCATCAGATATGATCTACTCGTAATAATGTATACCTATGTATCTATAACTAGGTATAGGAGTATATTTCAAGTGGTTTCCGAAATTCATATTTTTATGAATAATTTTGTAGTTGCTTTATTATACGAAATTATCTATCCTTAATAATATGAAGTACGTAATTTGTTTCCGAGTAATTAATTTTATATAGGTATACGCACTGTTACCACATAAAATCTGTCGAAAATATAGACTACTTGAGTAATCAGTTAGTTTGTTTCAGTTTAATTTATTCATAGATTGATAAATTTGGTAAAATTTAAATCCAAAGTATATAGTGTCACATTTTTCTTGAAAATAAATACTTTAAAAATAAAAGAGAATTTGTTCAGTGGAATTGGTTTTGTTATGAAATTTAAACTATATAATACGGGCAATTGGCAAAGGCGCGTATTAGATATTGTGATATATAAATAATCCCTAACCCTGGTTTTAAAGAGCTTCAAAAATATGAAAATTAGTAGGCAAACAATAAAAAGGTCCGCAAACAATAAAATTCGAAATTTCTGCGATATTATAATTATCCTAAAATCCTAAATTATCTTAAATTAAATAATCAGCATTAGGGTCACTAATCAGCATCTTTCCGATAATAACTCTGATATCATAAATATACCGCTTTTAAGATTATCGTCAATTATTTTCGCTGGAATATAAGTACCACACGAATTATTATTTTGTAGATTCAAGTAATATCTATCTGTACGACAATAAAACAATTTAGACAGAAATAGAATATTGTACAACGTTCTTATAGGACAAGTTTACTGCAATAGTGAATTGATAAAGGACTTATAAAAATGCTGAACATTAATATAAAGATGGCGGGGGAATGGAAAATTATAATTCGACGAAAATTTATTCTGGGAGCATGATATAAAAATTTCCATTTTATTGCTTAGATGCTAGTCAAATTCCCAGCCAATTTCGTACCAACTAAAATTTGGCTTTATATACTTTATAATTCATAATTCGTTCGTTTCCCAAAAGATTTTATAATTTTAAGCTTACGAGATTGGTGAAATTTTAGTGATCTGACAGTTGTCTTTACAGCTACGGTATAGTTAACATTTATTTGGTGAAACGTGTTGTTTAAGTGGATGGTGTGAAATCGTTTCGAGGAAAAATGGGGGTAAAAAAACCTTGTTCACCAATCTAAACCTAAATTATAACTATAAAACAGAAAAATAAAGTTAAAATGTTGATAAATGATAAAAAAGAAGAGAGAGAGAGGAAAAAAAAAAGTTATAAGAAGAAAATAAAAATAAAATTAGAGAAGAAGTATAAAATGAAAAAAAAAGCAAGTAAGAATATGAATTCAAAAAAATTTATATGATAGAGAGAATCAGAAGATTGTTAGAAAGTGAACATTTGGCTTTAAATTTACGTCCTTGACTTTCCGTCGTAACTTTCACTGTGGGGATATTAGCTATTTTGTGCAGAAGTCGGGTTGAGAAATGCCAGGGTTTGCCCAGTATAAGTTTAAGGCATTTGTTTTGAACTATTTGAAGTTGCTTTTTATGGATAATTGCTTTTATTCCACACAGCGCAAGCGTAAAGTAATGTTGGACGCATCACCACCTTATAGATTAAAAGTTTATTATCAATAGACGGTTAATAAGGGGGTATAAGATCCTAATTAGTTTTAATGTCTTTGACCCTGCGATGGCTTTATATATTTTTTGTACAATATATAGTGTATGCAAAAATTACTTCTGACTTAAATGTACAAACAATTTCTTAAATTTTTTTTAAGTATAAGTATTAATAGGTTTTTTTTTGTTAAACGACCAGAATTATTAGTTTTGATTCGATTTTACTTTATTATTTCAATAATACAGTATTTTTTTATTATCATTATTACTTTTCGTAATTGAACTATTAATCCAACGTAAAAATTCATTTATTTAGTTATCGATCTTTTATACTTTCTACCTTTCTTAACCTATATCCTGTTTTTTTTTCTCAATTATCATGTGTTGATTGATCCCATTGAATTTTTCAAATTGGGATTGCTGTGACCTTTGCTCTTCAAAATACGTCTGGGAACTCATCTGTCGACCATTCGCTTGAAGTTTATTCATTTACATTATTAGTAAATTAATAACAATAAAATGCATACATAAACAAGTCACATTTTTGCAGTAAGTACAATACCTAAAATTAATAAAAAAAAATATAAAAATCTTGCAACGCAACTTTATTATTTTTCGGGACAAAGTCCGGGAAGCAGTTTAAAGTCGGGGGCATAGGCATGCCGTGGGTTGAAATTTGGCAGGGGCCACGGGCCCAATGGCTCACAACATATGACTTCTTCCGAAAGGAACACATGCTTTTCATAAATGTTCGTCCTTTTTGTGTTTACAGATTGGGTGTTCGTATAAACAATGAATGATTAGTCTTAGGCTACGACTTTGAAATGTTTTATACGTTGTTTGAAGGAAAGAGTTTGAAAAAGTTCCTATGAGTCCTCCTTCGAGTAGCTGCCATACAAAAATCCTGTAAAAATGTCTTCACTCAATTTGGGGAACTCACTGTCTTTTAGTTCCGAGTAGCAACCAAAAGAGAGTCCTTAAAATTGAATTCAATGTTCATGATTGAGAGATTCGAGAATCTATCTTGCGTAGTAACAGCGATGCCAGATTTGAAGATTTTTCTTCAATTTGAAGATTTTTAGCGTTTCCGAATATATGAAGACTTTGATGGCTATGTAGAAAATTTTTTGTATTCGTAAGATATTTTCTTCAATTTCGATAATAAAAAAAAATTAATTTATAAATTCCTGGCTTATTTTCTATTATTTTTGCAATTCTCACTTAACAGCTTCGTCAGCTCATCCATATTCATGTTCAAAGTCAGTCAGTACCGGCAACACTGATCTAATTACGTTTTCTTCGATCGCGTTTCATTTGTTATTTATCGGAACACTAAATTAAAAATAAACAGAGTTTTATCCGGAAAGCTAGTTTTGCTAAAATAAGTAAATCTTTTAATTTGAAAAGATTTTTACGAGGTACAACGAACCAGTGTTTTCAATTTAAGAAGCTTTTTTTAAATTTACAAGACAATTAAAGATCGTCCTGTGACTTACCTCATAACTCATTTTTGAGGTAAGGAAAGAAGATTTCTTACTTTTTGTGCCATAGTGAAAAAAATTAACAAAATAAAGGTTATTTTACTGACATTAAAAAATATTTAACCCACATTGAAAAATATCATAATGGGTTGTATAGAAATGATTTCAAATATCTTAAGTGTAATGGTAAGTTTCACAAAACAGCTCCATTTGACAGACATATAAAAAAATGTTATGATTCTCAGAAAATTTCTTCTGTTCAAAACTCTATCCCACTTCAATCCAATTTTTTCACTCACATCTAATCTTGATGCATAAAAAAATTTGCGGCCATATACTCGTAAGTTTCATCAGAGGAAAACGAAATCCATTGATATTATGGACATGTGACCTATGTACAAACGTAGGGATAGAGCTTGCTTAATAAACGAGTATAATTTATATCAAATTTTTGATTTTATTATTAAAGATTTATAATTTTATTTTATTTTTAAAATATTTTTATAAATACTTGACGATTTTGCAACAATATATCCAACTGTGATTTACAAATTATGTTAATCCTGGCATATATTTTAAAGCTCAATAAAAGATTTTTACTCTTGACCCACAGTTCAGGAGGGTTTTAAGGATTTTACGAAACAAGAGCTTAATTTATCAGGTTGTAATTTTTATTGTTTCTACAATTTATCTAACTGTTTTCTTTTGTTATTTCAAAAATTCATTATTGTACTTACTTCCTGCATTCTTAAAACCAACTGGAAAACCTCACAGAAGTTGTGAGAGATGGACAGAACTCATTCTTGAATTATTTTAAAGGAGCGAAAAATATAAATTATTCATGTACCTACTGCTCGTATTATCACAATAGGGCAATAAAAATATGAATTTGATCAAATTGCAGTTAATGTTTCTTATCATAACTTTATATGCAGAATCGTTTTACAAGCTTTAGATATCACTGATAAAATATTTTAGATTTTCGATGTTGGTTACCCACACGCAGCATCAAATGTGCTGATTTTTATCCAACAGATATTCTATAACACAATTGTGGAAGATCAATCTTGCAGATTTGGTTCGTTCATTTTAAGAGATTCTTTTATATTGTTAAAAAAAACATTTGACAAAAAACAATTGACAAGTAAAGTGCTTGCGGGAAGATAGGAAGGAATTATTTTTCTGGAAGAGGCCAGAATTATTTTTCTGGGAGGGTCCAAGCAGGGAGCTGGGGGGTCCCGGCCCCCCCTGGCCCTCCCTACGGCGCGCCTATGGTCGGGGGGTGCAACACAATTACGTTACCAATTACTTTTTTGGTCATAGTCCGGGACTCGATAAAAAGTGAAATGTAATATTGTTTTTTCCTAGGCAAGTACCATAAAAAACTAACCAATAGGCTTTTTGGAAAGTTAATAATGACACTACAATACATATCATGTAATAAAGTAAAATTGCTGATTAGGACTAATGTAATGTAATATAGGAATGAGTAAAATTCCTAATGGAATTTTACTCATTCCTATATATAGTTTTTGCATACCGTTTGTAATTTTACGCATTGTAAAATATTGCTTTTCCACACCAGTAGTAAATTTACACATTTTTGCTGATTGATTTTTACACGTATATGTAAATTTCCGCAATAACTGATGTGTTTCAGCGTAAGTAGTAAAATCACAAGAGTGCGCCATGAAATTTGACAATAGTAATATTACTGAGTACTTACTTACTTTATAATGATTGAATTTCATCTTTCAGCAATATATGTACATACTCGCATTTTCGTGTTGTTATCAACATTGAGAGACGTAACCTGCCAAGACCAAGTATGTACATAGGATATTACCTACTTATCTATAGTTGGCTGCAAAACTATAATCCTTACATTGATTTTTTTTCCACCGTCTGTTTGAAATTTCTTCTAAAATTTTATATATGTATACGGAAGAGTTTTTTTTAAAATGAGGCATGTTTGTTAAATAAATTGTTTACAAATACGTACATGGCCCTGGATGAAACGATATCATACTCGTATCTAACCGGAAAAATTAGGTCAGATATAAAATTGAAAACAATGTGATATCAAAGCATAATGACTGTTGTGCGTCTTTTGAATTGAAACCGTCCGGTCCGTATAATGTCAATGACAGTCATCATTTCCGTAAATTAGAAGGTAAAGATATTCCATTAAGTCATCAATTGCTGGATGTCTACTTAAAATCTCTTATTTGTTAATAACATGTCATTTATCTAACAACTATGTACCACATTTGTGTGTTCCATGACTTTGTTTTTTTTAGTTTCAAAATCATCCACGCACGATTGTGTATATATACTTTCCGGAGAAATTGCAATGGAAAGAGAAAGAGGGTGGCAGGAGGCAGCAGGAAGAGAGAGCAGGAGATAGGGAGTCAGTGAAGCGTCATTCCGTTCTGAAAGGGTTGTAATGTTTTTTTCCTTTCAGATAGTTTTATAATGTCCATAATTAATATTTAACTTTGTTGAGGTACCCTTGAACTGGAGCGTATACAACAGTTGGCTTCGGTTTCCAGCCACTTGAAGTGGATATGAATACACTCATGATTCCTATTGTTCTTGACATTAGTCTCTACAAGAATACTTGAAAATGTGTATAGGTAGTTTAAATTGAAACAAATAAATTGTAGGTACATATTGCGGTAGCCATATTACCTTCGGATGTCATGACATGACAGCTTGTCATGGTAGCTGATTTTGATGCCGATATTCGAGGATAGAAGAGAGAAATAAAAACACAGTTAGTCCTACTATCTACCTGTGTTTGTCGATAGGTGCACCAGCAAACCTCCTCTTCAAGATAAGTATAATGGTCGCGGTTAACAGGAGGCGGCCTAACATGAAGTACCGACGCTGTAATTACGGACATGCTGATCATGTACTTTGTCATTATATCAAAGGATAATAATTGTAAAAATGTCACGGTATTTTAGCGCATTTTGTTAAATTAAAAAGAAAGAAGTAGCAAATTGATTCAGTGGCTGAATACTTTAATTGAATAACGTAACAATGCCCTGTATACATATTGTTGAAATAATAAATAGTAGGTAAGTACAATTATATTCAAACATAATAAAAAACTATGATAAGAAATTTCTACCTTATTTTCAGTTAAATCAGCCACTACTGCGTTGAAGGTCAGACAGAAATGTTATAACCGTTAATCCATTTTAAAAATATAAGAGCTTGATAAACAAATGCTTCATTAAAACTATATCCTTTCACCGTTAGTTAAATTTCATAATTTCAGGTATATTCCCGTATTATGATTTCATCGTATCAACCTTTCGTTGCTTATTGCCGTTTCTTTTTCACATTTCCAGGGAAATGATTACAGAGTTCGGAGCAAAACTCAATCAATTATGCCAAATTTGGAGGCTAATCAATCATCGATCGAAATTTTTGGGAAGTTTTAGAAAATAGCGATGATTTTGTTGTAGCTTTTTTCAATAGGCCCATAATAATGTCGAAAACTGTTCGAGTTTTTGGCTGTGCTGAAATGACTAATCGATACTTTACTCTATACTTTTTATACTCTAGATGAAATCATATAGAGTATTATAAGTTTAATCCAGCCGAAAAGTTTGTAACGCATAGAACCAAGCCTCGGACGAAAAAAAGTTATATATTATTTTTTGTTTATTTGTGCCCAAAAACCTCAAATTCGCTTGACGTCCGTCCGTCCGTCCGTCCGTCCGTCCGTCCGTCCGTCCGTCCGTCCGTCCGTCCGTCCGTCTGTCCGTTAGCACGATAACTCAAGAACGCCTTCACCTAGGATCTTGAAATTTTGAATCTGGATGTTTGGTTGAATTTGTAAGGCTAAGTTCGTTAACGGGCAAAATCGTCCTACTCCTTCGGGTAGCTGCCATACAAAATGTCCTTAAAACACGTGTTCAAGAATATTGACCAATAGCTTCGGAACGCCTAAAGCTACGACTTTGAAATTTTGTATGTGTTACTTTTTCAATAGTTGGAGCTAAATGTATAATTATGAAGAAAATCCTGTTAGTCCTTCGTGTAGCTGCCATACAAATATCCTGCCAAAATGTCTATACTTAATTTACGAAACTCACTATAACTCAAGTAATCTTTTAGTTACGAAATCGAAATGTTGTACAAATTAGTTTTGAGTGAAAACGAAGTTCGAGTTTACTAGTCAGCGAAATCCTTTTACTCCTTCGTGTAGCTGCCATACAAAATATCCTTAAAATACGTGTTCAAGAATATTGGCCGATAACTTCAGAAGGGTTTAAGCTACGTCTTTGAAATTTTGTACGTAGTATTTTTCCAATAGTTGGAGCTAAATGTATGATTATGAAGAAAATCCTATTAGTCCTTCGTGTAGCTGCCATACAAGTATCCTGTCAAAACGTTTTCTTTTAATTTACGGAACTTACTATAACTCAAGTAATCTTTTAGCTATGAGTTGGAAATTTTGTACAAATTAGTTTTGAGTAAAAACAAAGTTCGAGTTTACTTATCAGCAAAATGCCGTACAAAATGTCCTTAAGACACGTGTTCAACAATATTTTTCGATAACTTTTGAACGCATCAAGCTACGAATTGGAAATTTTGTACACGTTCATTTTTGAATGGTTCCAAGGAAAAGGATAAATATGTAAGAAATCGAGTGAGTCCTTCCTGCACCTCCCATGTGAAAGTCCTTCGAAAAGGACTTTTTTTTTCGATGACTTAACCAGCTCAAGATAAGAAATTAAACACTGAATATTGTCTTTTAGGTTTGAGTAGCAATCTAATGGCAGTCCTTAATAAAGGACTTACAATATGCACACACGTAATTCTATTTTATCCCCAACTACAATATAAATCGGAGTTCAGTATTCATCTAGAGTATTATACGATTGGCTTGCAGCCGATCGTGACTGCAGTATGTTTAAAAGTAATTTTTCCACCTGCAAAGGAATTGTAATAAACACATTTTCCTAAAATTGGATCCGTCGCCATACCTCTAAAAATTATAAATACCTAAAAATTGTAGGGCTGCGAGTTGCGATGATGTCTCATTTTCTTAATTGTTTAAGTTGATCTCAAGTACCTATATATTTAAATCAATAAGAAAAAGTGCACTTCAATTAGAATCCTTTCTCATCTTTTGGTTGATATAACGACCAAATTAAAGATTGCACGATTTTCTCATTGAGTCTTCCACACTTCACTTTCTTTAAAATAAAAAATAAAATAAAAAATGCTAAGCCGAGATAAAACAAATTCAAATTCAAATTCAATTTTATTGTGATTACCTTAGTGTACTAAAAAAAATCCATTGAATTTCACATCTTTTGGATAGTAGGCATATATGCCACATTTTTTCAAGTAAATTTACATTGGGATGTAATAGTCAATTTGAATGTAATTTTCAATTTTCGGACAGTAAATTTCAATTTGCAATCAGTAAAATTCAACTTCGAAAGCAGCAAATTCACTGGATATTCTCTTGAATTTACACTATAATTAGCACTCTTTAATTTAAACTTATTTCCACTTCTAATATAATTTTATACTCACTTACTTTTAATAAAAATCTCGGCTGTAGGAATAAATCGAACCCGCGATCAATTCTGGATTTGCTGCGTAGGTTTGGCGTTTTATTTTAATTTCAGCAGAAAACAAAATCGAACGAATCGTCCAACTTCGTGGTTTCATATATTACATGTTTTTCGTCGTAAGATTCAAATAGATAAGTAGAATTACACGAAAAAGAACGTAATTTTCAATTCATATATAAATATAGTTAATTTTACACGAAATGTTGCGAAATTTTGTAAGCCTTCTCATGTAAATTGTACTTTGTGTACTTTTACTTGAAAAAATGAAATATACTGGATATTTCAAGGAAAAATTGGATTGAAAATTAAATTTTTTTTAAAACAGTGAGCTTATGCTATACTTAAAAATATGGAGATCAGACAGTTGTCTTTACAGCCAAGTTAATGCTATTTAGCTATATGCAAATGGTTTCGAATGTATGAATATTTGAAGGAAAAGCGTTAAAAAACATATTCATAACATAAACAAAACATGCATTTGTACCGTCTTGCCTTTAGGTTAGGTGAATAGTTTCTTGGCTCTAAATTTTTCCTTCTATTGAAAACTCTTTGAACAAATGCACACGCAACTTCCAATGTGCCACTGAATAGATATCAATATCCTTTTTTTTCTCTTCAAAAGCATAGAATTATAGAAAGAAATCAATAAAAAAAAGCATGTGGTCTTATTTATAATAAATATTTAATCCGAAACGAAGGTAAGTCTGCACATGTTGAAAACATTTACTGGCAGTCTCACAATTATCATAAATTTTGAATTGTATTTCGTCAGTAGAATGCACCCGTGTGCCTTCAACAAGACCGGGAAAAAATCCTAATAAAAAAGAAAGGAAGCAAATTAGTACTCTGATATATCGTATTATGGCGGCCTCTGCCTATTTGATAATTACGGAATAAACGAATGAAAATGTAAATTGCGGGCAATTTATTTCAGTTGAAGAAAAAGAACTGAATATACAAGCGTCTCGCAGTTGGTAAAAAACCTGCAGTATAGTTACGTACTCGTACGGTCTGATATTATAAGGCCATTGGTTAGGTTACTATTCGCTGGCAGTAAAGTAGCTAGCGACATGGCAGCCAGAACGGTAGCCATTTAATTTTTTTTGAAAATCAAGAAATCAAGATGTAAACGCGAAAGCCCGAAAATTATCCAACATCTAAAACTACCGGATTACATGCAATCGGAGCCCCAAGTTGCTTCCAGCCAATGTTTTAGCAAGTAGGCGTGGATATGCTTAGAAAATGGCCAAGATCGCATTTGATTTTCTCCGTTTTTTTTCTGTTGGTGCGTCTTTGCGTTCATCCGTGGTGAAGAGAAAACGAAGTAAGACTGCTATCGCCATTTACCGACCAACCAATTGTAGGCAATTGCCTTCGAATTGACTTGGAGTTGCCTCTAAACAGAATTGACCATTTGTATGAAAAATGCAATTATACAAAAACATTGCCATCTGCACCCTTTCGACATTTCTTTACCATTTGCTACTGTTCTGGGAGCTAATGATGATATCCGTTATGAGATATGTACCATTGTACCACGAAGCTAATTTGCTTCTTTGCCCGCAAGTAATCCACTTTTTACGAAGCAAAATTGAATTTTACGCGCGTAGGTAATGCAATTTGTCTTCGAGTAGAGTCGAAAATGATTCGAGATAAGCGGTAATTTGGGATCGGTCAATTATAGCCGCATTATTAAGTGTTGCATAAATTATATTTTAACATTTATGTAAAATTTCAAGTTGAGTGTAAATTTGTAAATAGTTGTTCCGTTTATCAGAGTACTTTTTTGTTAATTACTCATGTCACTTAAGGTGCTCTAACACGAGCTATTTTTTAAACAATTGATTGCCCGTCGACTATTGCCAAAATTAGTGGAGCGATTAATGGAGCAATACAGGGCAATATCATGATAGTTGCGGCAATATTTCGATAATGTGACAATGTTTTCACAGATTGCTGGTATTGCTCGCACTATAGTTGCTGTATTTGTTGCTGCAATTGTCCTCGTTCAGTCATTCCATTGTCAAGTTTTGTTTTGAGTTTTGCATTTATTTGTCAAGTTTGCTTTCGTGTTGTTCATAGACTGAATTGGTCGTGTAAGCCCTTATTGCCGAATTGCTAGATATTGGTCAATATCGCTCATCACAATTCAGCAACGAGTTGATGAAAAGTTGATCCACATCGCCTATTGATATTGTTGCTGTGTGTTGCTTCACATTTTCGTGACGTCAAAATTGACGAATATTGTTGCAAATTGAGCAATTTTAATCACTCGTGTAAGAGCATCTTTATTCTTTAAACTCGTACTTATTATATACATCACTTAATATTTCTCTCAACTTGCTTTGACTACATGATCACCATAAGCTGTCGAATTAGCAAACAAGTGACTGAATATTATGAAAGTATTTACTTGATTTTAAGAATGTCCTTAATATATATTATTTAATTTGATTATTATGTTCACCACTGTTGTTCCATTAGAATCTGGAAAATCACATTATTCATATGATTGCTTAATCAATATTATGAAGAACTTCATCAAAATTTGTAGTTGGTTATTCAATTAGTATTTGTGCATATTCCCATTCCATAAATTTATTAAAGAAAATTTTAATGAAATTAGATCCACAGTATTAATGTAAAGTTCGTAGATATACGAGTATGTTGATCAATATTCGATGGTTTTGTTGTTCCAACGATTTTTACTTCTATGGCATAACAGGCCTTGGCCTCTTCGAAAACATTTTTTCTGAATGAATTTGCAACATTACGGTCGTCCCTTCGTCCGACCAACATAGTTGTTTTTGTTTGCTTTCCGCCGATAGGTTGTTCGAATACCACCCAAACCCCGGAAGTAGGGCGATAAAAGGATAAGAATATTCGTGAAATGGATATTGTTGCAAAGAAAGGAAAGCTTGATATGTGGAAAAGGTCAGAACTATGTTATGAGTGGGATTCAAAATCACAACCTCTAGGAAAATAGACTAACATGCCCACACTAGGATACTAAGAAACTAATATTTGAAAGCTGTCTTTTTGTTTTAATTTTAGTTAAAAGCACACTCTTAAATTTTTTTTTGTAAATTTACTACTAAAATAATAGGAAATTAAAGTCCTACCAGGCGCGAACGCAGGGGGGGGGTTGGGGTTCAAACCGCCCCCCCCCCCCGAAATGATGTAACTAGAAACTCACAACTAAATGTAACTAATACGTGACGCGTAAATTTGTATGTAAACCCCTCCCCCGAAATAATTTTCTGCGTTCGCGCCTGATTCCTACTATAGTGAATGTAATTTTACACCTGTGTGATTTTACCACATGATTAAGTAATTCTTTACAACGCAAGTGACGTATTTTTATATTAGAATGTAAGTAAAGTTACTATATGTAGTTGGTATTTTATCATCCCGTTGATTGTGAGATTGATGTAAACATACATTTATATTAATGCGATTTTACTTATTTCTGTGATAATGATACATGCTTCATCTTGCAACTTTGCCTAAAATATGACGTACATTTATTACATTTTTGTAATAATATAATAATTTACAGGTTGCTACTTAAGTTTTGAGATATGGCAACACTGAAGTGAATACTACGTCAAATCTGACATTGTCGTCGTAAATTGTGACATTTTTAGTGGTGAACGTACTCAGAACGTGTTGTCATACGAGTGCTATTTGTGTTGCTTACAGATACTTGAAATATTCATCTTGGTCGAAAAATGGAATTAAATCGTGAACATTTTCGTGCGATGAAACAGCAGTGTGCCGATCAACTCGCTTCGACTTTTGGTGATGAAGCACCATCTCGAGCCACCGTGTTTCGCTGGTTTTCTGAATTCAATCGTGGTCGCACTTCGATACAGGACGAATTTCGTGAAGGTCGTCCAAAATCGGCAGTTGTGCCAGAAACCATCGATGCTGTTCGTGAACTGATATTGCAAGATCGTCATGTGACATACCGTGAGATTGAGGCATTCCTGGGTATTAGTTCCACTCGCATACATTAATATTGCATGAACATTTGGCTGTCAAAAAGATTTGTTGGCGTTGGATACCGCATAATTTGACAATCGCTCAAAAAAAAAGCTCGTGTCGATTGGTGCAAAGGAATAATGAAAAAATTCAAAAGTATGTTGATCTTCATGGAGAATATTTTGAAAAACAATAAAGCCATTTTTGATTATAAATATTTGTTTTTATTTGTCTATCTCAATACTTAAGGGGTAATACCTAGTCGGAAGTAAAAAATAAGACGGTTTTTTGTTAATTTTTTGTGTCTTTGTTAAAAAATCGATTAATGCGAAATATTGAGGGATCATTACACTTATCTTGAACTATAAAAAAAAAATTTTTATTTTAATTTTTATGAAAAAATGGCGGCTGAGCAGTGCACGGAACGAAGGTCGATTTTTTGTAAGCGTCCCGCGGCTAGCAGCACAAGTCTTCAACGAACATATCTGGAACAATGAAAAAAATTTTTTCATGATATGCACGAGTTTTACTGGTAAAGTACACATGGATATTCAGAAATTTTAATTTTTGAAAATTTGCGAGCACTTTGAAAAAAAAATCGATTTTTCAACTAAAAAATCGGCCTCAATTTGTTTATAAAAGTCGTAATTGTTTATGAAACTCAAAAATCGTGTGTACTTTACTAGATAATCTATCTAAGAAGGTACAGCCAAAATTTCATATCGATCGGATAAAAATTACTCGAGTTCTACTGCTAGCCGTTTTTGAAAACATGGTTTCGAGAAAAACGCGTTTAAAGTTTCACAATGTGTTTACTACATGAAATTTTAAAGATACAGGCTTGGCTACACAGACAACGTATGTCCAATATTTGCTTAAAACTACATATTTACGCCATCTATACCTCATTTAGAAACTATATAGTGTACCTTTGCACTCCGAAACTCAATTTGTCATTTTCAAGCGCTCCGCCTTGCTTCGAAAATTCGTCTTTTACGACCAATTAAAATTTGTTTTCAATAAAAAATGATTTCAGACATCACTCTTGACATGTTTTTACACCATTTAAGCCAATAAAAAAAAATGGAAAAAAAAAATGTCGACTAGGTATTACCCCTTAAGTAGCACTAGCAGCCTACGTACCATATATAATAGCAAAATTAAATTTACAATAGTGTTAATAGTACGTCTATTCGAAATTTACGATCTAATTTTACATAAATATAGTGTAAAAATACGAAATAGATATCAGATAATTACAACAATATTTTTACATAATATTCAATATAAATATTGTTACTTGCCAAAGTTTTGATTTTGATTTTAATTTGAATAATGGATTTTTTTTTATAAAACATAGTTCCTTACTTCGTACTATGTATAATTTAAAAAAAAGATCTTTTAGAAAAGATGAAATTTTAAAAATATGGCTTTAGTCGAACCCTTTGCCCTGGCCTTCTCGATAGTCTTGTTCGTATCATCCTGGTTGCGGAAAATCGTCATTTCCCTAAACATGAAATTAAACTAAATATTTAAACGCAACTACTACATATTTACACAGCTTCCCTCGGGTCAACGCGTTATAGTACAAAAAAAAAACAATGAAAACGGTTTGCCGCAAATCTCAAAATGAGCACAGCATGAAACAGCCCTTAATTGCATCGGTTATGGCATGTGCGATTTTTGACCGCATGCGATTTTAGTCGCCAAGAACAAAAGAAATATTTTTTTTCAACCCTTGTAAAAGCGATTAATTAACAAAGACAATGCCGTAAACACATTTTGGAAATCTCAAGGACTATCAGAAAGCAATGAGGTGATAAATTCGGACCGACAACAATTCCACAAATTCGCTCCCTAAAGTTAGATTTTACCACCGCATCGGTGTTTGCATACAAGCAATTATTTGAAAGCGAAAACAATGAGAAAAGTTTTCGTCCTGGAGTGGTGCCAACATTTGGTTTTAATTCGAATTCGATCATGCAGAAATTTTTTATGCGGCATCTTGGTAATGTCTTAATTAAAATTGACGGATTTTATGGAAAGTAAAGGTAAAAACGGCAATGCAATTACATATGTCCCTCCCGATATGCATTTGAGACGTATATAGAAATTCGTGCACCAGGTTTAACGTTCATTATAACGCCTGTGTTAATTGAACACAATGATCTGAAGTTGGGACCTACAAATTCGTCAAGGCTAGTTCGATTAATTAGAGGTCTTCCGTTCAGTACTTGAGAAACAAAAGTATCTATTAGTTGCTAACTCAGGAGGACAAAGCAGTGAAAAAGGTTTTTCCATTCGAACTGAATGTTTTCTAAAATTTCTATTATTTCGATAAAAAGGAGAGCCTCATCTGGATGCTTAATTTACTAATTATCTCAACCGCATCTAACAGCATGTTCATCCCTGGCATATATTGCAATGTCCTATTTAATATGTGATATGTTGGACGGGGGGAATATGTTTTTATGTCTTTTCTGGTTCTGTCATTTAATTATTCATCATCGCTACCGGAGACGGGAACAAAAAGGAAGGAGTCTCATCAGCACCCTTGTACTTAACTTTAACTTGAGACAGAATATCCGTACGCATAAGCGCTTCCTTTCATATAGTTAGTGACAAATAAAAGAGTGCGAACAAAATTGAGTCTTCAACACTTCGTAGATCTGGATGATGGTGCGTCTGATACTCGAGCCAAAAGGCCATTAATCAATCCCGTTCTTGAGGTTCCTTTGCGGACTATTTAAAAACGAGTTCAAATCTTGCATCTGTTAACAGAGACATGAATCGGATCTATGATGGGGTGATATCGTTCATTAGGCGAACTTTATTTATAGCAACTAAGTAATCTTATCGCAACCTCATACTTTTTGAGGGTTATAGACAGATATGGTGCTACATATGCTCGTTCCTGATGGCCTCCGGTTAAATGCTATGCATTCGATATTTAATTTGAACTTGTAGGCAAACTCCATAATTACACTTCCCGAGGTAATTGGAACCATGAAAATCGTTTTTTGTCGCTCTAATGAGGTAATCAAAATCAAATTTTGACCGTTTTAATGCATCCATGATTTATCGATCATAAATAATTGATTTTAATTTAATTTGGCTAAGTAATGAGCGCGATATACGAATATTATCGAACAAAAATACAAACCATGAATATTTTAGTTGCATTTATTCGACTTCGAATGTTGGAGTGAAGAATGTAAATCGGTGATTGTGTATAAGGTGCTGTAATATGTGTCTATAAAAGAATCAAATCATAGATCAATTGTAGCCGCCAAAAATATTTATAAGAAATTGGTGCAAACATTAGTTGATACCTTGCAAAATTTACGCACAGTAGTTTGAATTCATCACATCGCACACAATTGATGTAAGTTCATTAAAGCAATGTAATAAACGTCCTGTTTCTTCTTTTATGGTGCTACTTACACTTGCGTACCTAAATAGATTTTAATATTGTCTCTCAATTTGGTACAAAAAATTGATTTTTGAAGTAAAATTATCGTTATATTCCAAAAATATATAAATATTATTAAAAAGTTTTATAGCGTTATTTTATAGTTTTCTCTATCGTTTTCTTTTGTGGTTTAAAACTCTAAAAAATATAGTTGGAGTACTAGTACGTAAATTTATTATATGTAATGGAAGCAAAAAAACCCCTGCTAAATTTTCTATCCAGCCTCAAACCCCGAATCGAATCATTTTTTGCACCACTCACTCTTCACTCTTCATAAGCATGGTTCAATAGTGTTTTATTGAGATTCTCCGAGTAAAAATAATTAGTTCATAGCGAAATAAGGAACGACGGATTCGTTATTTTGCTCACTTGCATGCCCTATGTATAAAAAATTTCATCAAAATCGGCAATACTCATAACGAGGCGGACTAAAATGATAGCTTTTCATTAAAAATTATATTTGAATGAAATGTTAAAATATTATGCACATGGATGGTTAGTTCAAATAAATTGTTCATGGAGCTACATACACTGTTTTAAAAAAATTGAAATTGCAATCCAATTTTTACTTGAAATTTGCAGTATATTACATTTTTTCAAGTAAAATACTTTTACGCGAAATTGCTGGTATTAGTAAATTATTCATGTACTTTTCAACTGAACCGCACAATTTACATGAAAAGGCTCACAAAATTATGCAACATTTCGTGTAGAATTAACTATATTTATATATAAATTGAAAATTGCTTTCTTCTTCGTGTAATTCTACTTATCTATTTGAATTTTACAACGAAAAACATGTAATATATGAAACGATGAAGTTGGACGCTTCGTTCGATTTTGTTTTCTACTGAAATGGAAATTAAACGCTTTCGGTGGCACAGTGGCTACGCACACCAAACCTACGCAGCAAAACCACACTCAAAGAAAAAATATGACTGTGGTAACCATATTTTGGGAGAACCTTACTATGGTTGAATTTATAGTTGCGTGAACCACGTTACAATATGTGAGATAGTTCTGGTAACTGATGTTATGGTTGTGCTAACTTTACTGTCTTGTTACTCTAAACATATTATGATTATATCAATCATGAAAATATTTGGAATTTGATTATTACAACTATAGTTATGTTTCTAAGAAATATGTTATGATTGAATCAAACCAGTGAAAGGTTGTGAAAACTTTTTGTATGGTTAACGCAAACATAGTTTTGGTTCTACCAACTTAACTTATGTTCTGTTGAACATTCAGTATCTTATGACTTGAGTAATCGTAAACATATTCTAATTATGTCAATCATATAAATGGTTGTAACAAGTACAGAACATGGTTGTGAGAACTATAATTACGATCCTAAGAAATATTAATATGTTTGATTCAAACAAAACTAAGGTTGAGACAAACAATGATGTATAGTTCCAATAACCAATAACCATGATGCTGTGAACACTAAGATACTATCATATTATAAAAAATGGAACTGGAGATCCTCACTCACTTTAAAATTGGAGTCACTTCTCATCACAAACTTACTTCCTTATTTCTTGTCTCTGTGTGGTAGACAAGTCCCGTCAAATGCCGGTTAAAATGTCTTCCCAGATCGCTGAAAATTAATTAAGTCCACATTTCTGTACAATTAGAGGACTTTGAAATAATAAATTATAATAATTGAAAAAAATTGCGTATTTTCTTATGAATATTTTTATTTTGCAAATCTTCAAGAGTAAATTGTACTAAAAATTTGTAATAAGTTGAATATAAATATATTTTCAAAGCTGAAAAAAATACTTAATATTTTCAATATATAAAATAAGAAATTTCAATACATATATGTACAAAGAAGAAATTGTGGTTTTCGTCTTTTTATGACATCTAAAAAACAAATTAGGAAAATGCCTTTACATCTTTAGAGAAATCTCCTTTTTACCTGTCGCTACAATAATGCCAGTATATTTCGTCCTAGTACAGCCACTATTAAATTTCGGTATACTCATTTGGGGGGGTACGTTTCGATCATACATTAAACCACTTTACATTATTCAGAAATTGATACTCAAGTTAATAATAAAAAAACCTATAAGATATCCCAGCGATCTTATATTTAGCGAAACAAAAGTTTTAGATGTATATCAATTATATTCACTATCGCTGATTTCTTTCGCATATAAATATAATAAAAAAATTTTTTCAACCACAAATCTTGGAAGAAATTTTAGACCAAGCATTAAATTTTATTTGATTACAAGAAAAATAGAAGAAAATAGCCCCAGATACAAGACCATAGTATTGCTAACCAATTTATTCAAAAATATAGAGCCTATAGTACAAACAAGACAATCAGAAAAAAGTTTTCTCAAACAAATAAAAAGAGCATTACTGGAAATGGATCGGAAAAAATTTGAAAGAGAGTTTCTGGAACCAAAGTATACCATATAGCATCTGCACTTATTTTCTATAATTGTTCCAATTTTCGGAGGAATGTTTTTTTTTATTGTCCACCTACCAAACATAAGAATCTTCAAATAGAGTTTCCAAACAAGTTTCATCATAATAGTAGTTTCCCCTAGGTAAGATCTAACACATTAAATACCTGAATTTAAAATTATTATATTTCTCTTCCAATCTCAAATACTAAGTAATTTTTTTTTCTCATTTATAAACTATCCTTTAATCCTTATTTATATATAATTTTTTTTAAAAAAGAGTCGAGAACTAGCATTGCTATTCGACTTATATCTTGTTAATCATTGAAATCTAAATATTTAAATGTTTAAAATGCAATGGAAATGAATTAAATCAAATTAAATGAAATTAAATAAATAAAAAAATAAATATTGTCTTTAATATTTGCGATAACCATAATATGTTTGTAATATCATCGTGTATAATGGTGCAAACCATAATATGGTTGTGAGAAATATTCAATGAATTTCTATAGTTGTACTAATCATGGAATATAGTTGCCGTTATCATAAACTACTTTTACATCGTATAACAGGCATGGTTAGGACCACTTTATTAATTTAAAATCACCAAATATGTTTATTGCAACCATAGTATGTTTGTGTGAATTATAAGCTATGGCAAGAACAACCATAACTATTTAAATATAGTTATAATAACTAAATTATGGTCACTGCAACTATAGAAGAATAATACTTTTTCTTTCAGTGCAGAATTGATCGCGGGTTCGATTCCTTCTACAGCCAAGGGTTTTATTAAAGTAAGTAAGAAATAATATTAGATGTAAAAATAAGTGTATCTTAAAGAGTCCTAACTATCCACTTTTTTTAGAGTGTAAATTCAAGAGAATATCCAGTGAATTTGATGCTTTCGAAGTTGAAATTTACTGATTGTAAATTGAAATTTATTGACCGGAAATTGAAAATTACATTCAAACTGACTATTACATCCCAATGTAAATTTACTGACCGACAATTGAAAATTACATTCAAACTGACTATTACATCCCAATGTAAATTTACTTGAATAGGTGAGACATATTTTAAAGATGTAAAATTCAATGGATTTTTTTTACTGTGTAGTTCATAGTATATGTAAGTTTCAAATCTAAGAAACATTGTGAGAACTTCTATAACCTTCGAATAAATTGGTTTAGTGAATGTGAATGTATATTTTGAAATTAAAAATTGAAATTTCCAGTACTGTTTAATTTAATTTAAATAAACAGTATTTTACTTTAATTAAAAAGTATTTTACTCGGAAAACTTGTTTTTGAAATTTAAGATTATTAATAATAATTCATAAAATTATACATACTAACTATGTATTGTATATGTTTGTTTATTTTAAATGTATAATCTTCAGAGATTTAATCTTGCACAGATTATAGAATGTTGTAGAAAAATTATAACAAATTGATAAAAGAACAATGTTGACAACAACTAAATATATTAAAATATTACATAGGTGGTATGCGTCTCCAATTTATACTGTTGAAAAAGTTACTGCGGAATATTTCTGTCTGTTAAGATTCGTGAAATGAATTACGAGTAGCCGTAGGTAGGTAGCTAGGTCTTGGAATTATTATTTATTTTTTTTAAATAAAAAGGGTTCCTAGCGTTTCCGGTATGTTAAAGGGCGCCCCGAGTATCTCTTAAGGAAACCATCTAATAGAAAGACTGTAATTTGATATCACTTCAAAGACTAATCACTTGGTATCGAGTTTACAACATCCAAGTTAAGCACCCAATTTTCTCTCGGGTTGCACTGCTACTCCTAACTTTCGTGAGCGAATTACCTCCTTTTGTTCGAGATTCCTGCCAACGAGGGACGTAGTTTTTCATGAAGACTCCGACTAAGGGATGTTGTTTCCAATAGCGTTCTATAATCGTGGAAGAAATTTCGAGGATGCTCAAAGGCTTAATTTTAGTTTAAGTGAGGTAGAGTTGCATGCGACCTCGATTTTTTTTCAAGAATCTATTCAGGAATCCTTTCATTGTTTTTTCCTTTGTTTCTAGTATCAACAACAGATGAAAATTAAATAAACGATTGAGACTTGACATATGTTGTATGACCTCGAATCAGGTGATCGAGTCAATCCACGAGGTTCGACTTGATGGGATTACCTTCAATTGAATGGTAGTTAGTAATCGAAGCATTGCGTGAGACATTAAGCATATGCTTTAGTGTCGGTTGTCCGTTCTTTTCGAATCATGAGTTGTGGTCTGCTTTTATTGCGAATAGATTAGGTAGGTAAGTGGTACTATGAAGTGCATAACTGGAGCACAAGAGCACAATTTTCATCGTCGGTTCCAGAAAACACAACTTGCTAATTTAAATTCGGATTTCACAATCCCGCATAGTACGAATATATTTGTGTATACACGAAACACGACTGCGAATTTCTATTCACGTTTAAGCTAAGTCTGAATAAAAATCGTCATACGTAGCATGCATACGTTTAGACTATGATGATGTCAATTCGCTTGATAATTCGACAACACAAAGGCCAATAAATTCAAATCGTGTTCAGTGATCAAAAGGAAATTGGCGTGTGCTGCCCACCCCTTAGATATACAAATGCGTTAGCGCACGGGGTGTTGCCAACCCCAATCATCGTTTTGTAAAGAATCGTTGGTCTGGAATAATTCGCTTCCTAATCTAAATACACCGCGACAGCGACTTTTCAACGAGAGCAAGAAAAAACTAAAGCGTCGGGAAATGCTATGTTAGATATTAGATGCTTCTAGTGAATATTTCGAAACATTTCAAGCGCAAATTCCCATGTCACGTTCTCATATCACGCACTTCCTACGACCGACATAATGGCGAAAGGAACCGTTCATTACGTGCGAAAGCCTCGTCACTGTATGTGATGTGTGATGTCCTGCGGGTAAATTTGTCATCATTTTTCTTGTGTATTTAATTGAAAAATCATAAGATCTGGATCTGTTGATCTGGAAATTTTAAATCGAACGGGATAAGCAATCTGTGATCTGTGTGATAGTGCTTACACGATCATGTAAGCAAAACAAGTTAGATATGTTCAAGTAAGAAGCATACCCTGCAAGCCAAATGAATTGAAAGTGAATCAATAACGATGTATCTTTGAACGAATAAGTGAAATATATCGATACCTTCATCAATCAAGTTTTGAGTGTTCCTAACCACACTCAACCCGACTTTGCTGCTGATTTTGTAATATAATTACATAGGCACTTGATTCCGAGCACACAGTAAAATAAATCCATTGAATTTTACATCTTTTGGATAGTAGGCAATTATGCCACACCTTTTCGTAAATTACATTGGGATGTAATGGTCAATTTGAATGTAATTTTCAATTTTCGGTTAGTAAATTTAAATTTGCAATCAGTAAATTTCAACTTCGAAAGCAGAAAATTTACTGGATATTCTCTTGAATTTACACTCTAAAAAGTGTATAATTAGCACTCTTTAAGATACACTTATTTCTACTTCTCATATTATTTCTTACTTAATTACTATTAATAAAACACTTGGATCTAGGTAAGAATCGAACCCGCGATCAATTCTGGTTTTGCTGCGTAGGTTTGACGCGCGTTGCCAATGCGCCACCGAATGGATTTCATTTTCATTTCAGTAGAAAACAAAATCGAACGAAGCGTCCAACTTCATGGTTTCGTATATTATATGTTTTCCGTCGTAAAATTCAAATAAATAAGCGGAATTACACGAAAAAAAACGTAATTTTCAATTCATAAATAAATATAGTTAATTTTACACGAAATGTTGCGTAATTTTGTGAGACTTTTCCTGTAAACTATACGGTTCAGTTGAAAAGTACACGAATAATTTACTAATATCAGTAATTTCGTGTAAAAGTGATTGAAATATGTACTTTTACTTGAAAAAATGAAATATACTGGAAATTTCAAATAAAAATTGGATTGAAAATTCAATTTGTTCGAGATGCATATTGTAATTATATAAACCGTAACCTAAAATTTATGTTTTTAAACTATCACGTTTAAGAATCTCGTTTTATAGTATCGAAAAACCATGGATGGATGGACATGGATATTACATCATTTATTAAAATATTGACAAATAGAATAAAGATGGGTAATACGCAAAAACGGTTTGCATTTCACTCGACTGGCGTCTTGTTCACGACATAAAAGAAAAAACAACCTCAAAGACTTAGAAATATCTAGACTCAACCATATGTACATATATAAAAAAGGAAATAATTAAAGTCACCAAAACTCCATACCACATGTTCTCTCATCCTTGATGATGAGGACAAAATGGCTTTTAAATTATTCAAGGAGACAAATTATGTTGTTATGTAGCCTTTCCCTGTAATTTTGAAGGTTTGTAATTAAGTCGTTTTGTTTGAAAGCCAAGTAAAGGGTTGGAATTCAAATCCAAATGAAGATAGTCGGTGCATTCAATATTTTCCACGAGAATGTATTATTTATAAATTTTTCATATTGAAACAGTTCAACGTTTGCGGTGACAGTATAGTCTGTGGACTTATTTAACCGTTTTACACATCGGTTATGTAAGGTCGTCTCATAAGTAACAATAATAAGGTACAGGTCTGTGTGTCGCTATCAGTAGCCGTAATGGACTTATCGGCCGAGGTTCCATTATTTTAAACACAGTAATTTGAATCAAATTGAATACTAGAATCGAGAGTTTAAATGCTGGAATGTACTGCGGTTGTGAAAATATTCTGGCTTATGGAAATGAGTTCCTCTTAAAATTTTATAACTAAGCCTTAAGGTGGTGTTTTTAAAAAGAAATGCATACAGAATACACAGCTTAATGGAAATAGAAGAAGGAAATGTTGTTTTAACCATTTACTTTTTGGTAGCTTTCATGCCAATCTACCAATAAGTTTCGTTCTTCTTTTTAAATATGTAAAATAATTGTATACATCTACATACATTATAAATTAAATGGAAGGAAAGCCAGAAAATCTACATGCATCAAATTGAAATCTAAGATCTTAAAGAATCAATTTTAAGTATTAAATTGCTAAGTAAATTCAAGAGAATATCCTGTAAATTTTCTGGTTGCATATTTGAAATTTACTGATTACAATTTTTAATTTATTTGATTTAAACTGATTATTACGACCCAATGTAAATTTGCTTGAAAAGGTATTGTATATTTGCCTGCTACCAAAAATATGTAAATTTCAATGCATCTTTTCTACTGTGCAGTTCTTAAAAATTAAAGTTCACATACAGAATGACGCAAAGAGAATTTCCCCTTTTGTTTAAATTTTTTTATATATTTAAATACATATACTTTTGTAGTCACTTCTTTCTTTCATACAATAACGTGATCTTTTTATGACATTTCCATGATCCATCGTTTCTTGTATCGATCGCGGCTGATAACTCAACAACCCGTCTTCAATTTCGAGAAAATTTTAACCAATTGACCTACACTGTTTTGAAAAAATTGAATTTTCGATCCAATTTTTACTTGAAATATTCAGTGCATTCAATTTTTTCAAGTAAAAGTACACATTTCAATCACTTTTACACGACATTACTGATATTAGTAAATTATCATGAACTTTTCAACTGAACCGTACAATTTACATGAAAAGGCTTACAAAATTACGTAATATTTCGTGTGAAATTAACTATATTTATATATGAATTGAAAATTACGTTTTTTTCGTGTAATACTACTTATCTATTTGAATTTTACGACGAAAAACATGTACATATGAAACCACGAGGTTGGACGCTTTTTCGATTTTGTTTTCTACTGAAATGAAAATGAAATGCAATCGATGACGCTTACGCGTCAAAAAGGGAATTGATTGAAGAGAATTGAGAATTGATCGCGGGTTCGATTTTTACCTAGATCCAAGTGTTTTATTAAGAGTAAGTAAGTAAGAAATAATATTAGAAGTAGAAATAAGTGTATATTAAAGAGTGCTAATTATACACTTTCTTTAGAGTGTAAATTCAAGAGAATATCCAGTGAATTTGCTGCTCTCGAAGTTGAAATTTACTGACTGAATTGAAATATACTGACTGAAAATTGAAAATTACATTGAAATTGACTATTACATCCTAGTGTAAATTTACTTGAAAAGGTAAGGCATATTTGCCTACTATCGAAAAGATGTAAAATTCAATGGATTTTTTTTACTGCTATTCTTCGAAATTTTTACTACATTTAAAAGCTAAAGCACAGCATTGTATCGTTCAATTGTTGAAGAGCAGCAAAATCACATTAGAGTAAATAAATCGACTTTGGGGTAGAAAAATTCCAAACGGCATTATCACAATGACAATAACCACCACTAAATGGTTTCGCCATTATCTTCATGGAAATGCAAATTTCAAGATCGTCAAACGATTCCTCTTCATAGTGAAAAGTCAAACAGCTAAGGGTGTGTCCCTTTTATTCGGTATATCCACAATTTTTTAGTCGGTGAGTAGTGCTTCTATGTGGAGTTTCATCATGCTTTCATATCGTTTCTGGTGAACATAATTAAGCACGTACTCCGAAATGCATAAAGGGAATACGGGTAGAAAAGAAGTCGTAATTTTGTCCCATTAATTATGCAAACAGCTACACATTTTTAACAGTTTATAAGACAGAATAAATTATACGACGGCATACAAATAATTCCATTTAAAAAATCTGCCAACAGTCTGGGCGCAACTTTATTATTTTTTGGGTAGAAGTTCGGAACGAGTTTAATTCTGAGATGCGGTATAGTTTACTATGTGACTGAAAACCTAAAAAAAAGTTCGGGAAGCGGTTAGAATGGGGTCGCGCTAGAATACTTACGCCGCTGCCATATAAAACATATGAATTACATAATTGGGTCATACTGCGGGACGAGGTCTAGTCCTAGTATAATATCAGTTGTTACGCCATTAGAAGGTTTTTCGTGATTTGGTTTTGGGCCATTACATGAAATCGGAAATGCGTTTGTAGGCGATTATATAAAAAGTCTGTGGAAGTACAAATCAATCTAATATCTCATCAATCCTGAGAAATATGTCGAAAGCCATACGTCCTATTGGAGTTGAATAACAAACATCCTGAAATCGACTTTTTGACGATTATGTAGGAAGCCTTAGGAAGTAAAAATTAATTCGATATCTCATTAGAACTAAGAAATATGTAAGAATTTGTGAAAACATATGCAAACCCCTCGCACCCACTTCGGGGTTGAATATCCAAAAATCCTGAAATGGGTTTTTAGATATATATAAAGAAAGCACGAGGAAGTATAAACCAACCCGATGTCTTATCACTCCTAAGAGATATGACGGAATTCGCGAAAAAGTGCTTAACCCGTTTTAACCCTCTGAGGGGTTGAAAAAGGAAAAAACCTGAAAACAAGTTTTAGGTGATTATTAAATAAGCCCGGGGAAGTAAAAACTTATTCCATATCTAATCAGAACTGAGGGATACGGCTGAATTCGTGAAAATGTATACATCCCTTTTACACCACCTTGCGGGTCGAATTTCAAGAAATCCTGAAAACACTTTCTAGGTATTTATATGAAGAATCTGTACAAAAAAAATGAATTCAATATTTGGGAAGACCTAATAGATATGACGAAAATCGTAAAAATATATGCATTCCATTTTCACTGATAATTTTTTTTCCCCACTTCCGAAAGCCAATAGATATTTGAATTTTTTTTTAATCAGAATTACTTTTCTAGTTGATTTACATATACAAACCAAATTTCAACTTTCTGGCATAAGCCGTTCTATAGTTAAGAAAAACACCACCCACCCCCGTAGCATACTACCCCTATACAAAATGATATTTTTCCAACATGCTACTACTATAGTTCTATCTAAATACTAAGTTTCAGCTTTATATTATTATAGGCTCTCGAGATATCAAAATCGGAACTTTTTACTTTTCACCCTCCCCCACCCTCACCCTCTACACCCTTATCCCTGAAAATTTTTTTCCTGCTGGAGGTCTATTAGGCCTATTTCTGGTAAAAATTTTAAGTATCTATCTTACACAGTTCTTAAGATATAAGACGTGATTTTTTAAAAAAATTCTTACCCCCTCCTCTTCCATGCTTCACCACACCCTAAAAAAATTTTACTTTCAGTAAACTTTATTTGTCAACCTTTATACACAGATAAAATTTCATTTCTCTAGTGCAATTTGTTCGTTAGATATCCTAATCTAAAGTTTTTCAACCCCCACCCCCGTACGCCACTGCCCTTTTTCAAAAATGTGTTTCCGATCTATTCTCCTAGTATACCTACAGATGGTTATTAAGTTTTAATTTCGTAACATTAACCGTTTAGGAGATATGGATTTTAGAATGTCTCGATCTCTCCTTTTTTTCGTTTTGGACGCATTATTTCCCCCTCCACTCCCCCACCCTTCACCCATATCAATAATATTTTTGCAAATGGTTCCACTATTAAAGCTCTATATAAATTCCAAGTTTCAGCTTCCTAACCTAACCTAGAAACCAAAATTTTTTGTCCCCCACCTCCCCCCTCATTTTCACACCCCCCAAAAAATGGTCACTTGAAGGGGCGTACCCAGTCTATTAAGAAAAAAAATTTCAATTCAATAGCTTATAGGGTTTAGGAGTTATAAGCCCTCAAACGTTTTGCGTACGGCGGACGGCGGACGGCGGACGGCGCACAGACGGACTGAAAATTTTTTTTGCTTTTTTGGTGCTTATTAGTCATGAAACGTATAAAAAAAAATTTTCAGGGTAGCAAATTTTTTTTTTTAAAAATCAATAACAATACTTTATTATTAAAATAATAAAGTAAAATGTAACAAAATAAATTTTCAGATTGTTTACACAATATTATAATTATTACTATGAGTAGCTCGGAGCTCACTATACTAAAAAATCAATTAAAATTTAGGTGACTGCAAGAAGAATAGTTAATACATTTCACATTTCTTCATTAAAAGGGAAGCGGTTAAGGTTGGATCTACGCCACTGCCCCATAAAAATTTCGTTCGGTCGGGATCGTGGTTAAAGTTATGTCGAAGCTGGCACCCTAAACAATTAACTTTCCAAATGTCCTAAGGACTAACTTTTAAGGGTGCCTGCATCCACACAGCTAGTACGTATTATATTTCAGATTACAGAAACAAAAATTTTTCGGCGTATACGACGGACAGACAAATTATAATTTTTTCTTTTTTTGTGTCTACTAGTCCTAAAACGTGTAAATTTAAAATTTCAGGGTAGCAAGTTTTTTTTGCTGGCATTTCAGGTCGATCACAATACCTTATAATTAAAAATTAATAAAGTAATATTTAAAAAATCCTATTTGTTGTTCATAAGTCGAAATATTACTCTCTACTCCTGCCATATTATTATAATCTAATATTTATTATTTTCGCAGTTTCTTATCATATACGAGTATATTATTGATTTTTTTTTCAGATTTACATATCTTGCTTTACAGTTCGCGTTTTGTAGTTCTCCTTCTTGTTCAATTGCAATATACCTTTGGCATTTTAGGAAAGAAGAATTTAATCTGGGAGCAGTAAATGTTAATGTCACTACCATTGTTATGTCATATCAATAGTTCCCATCTCTTAAAATTCCACAGGTATTATTGTTTTTCTTCTGCATGTTTCTGAAAAACTCCCCAGGTTTATCTTCAACTGAAGATAACGCCAATGTATGACTATTTTCATTTACATAAGTTGAACTAGATCCGAAAATGAACTGTTTTCGAGAACTGCTCTCCTATACAAAATCAAATTGATTCAACTTTATGTACAGATTTCTCAATCTTTTCTTTGCAATTTATTTACACTTCTAAGTAGAATTCGAAAATTTTATTTGAACCGAAGTTTGATATTATTATAGCTGCAACAAGACCACAAATCTTCATTTACGAAACATATCGTTGATAATACGACCCCGAATCGAGTAATTGAAATTTCGATGAGTCGTTCGTAGTCAGTCGACACACACTCGAATACACCCGCCCAAGATAATCCAATTAGAATAATATTTTGGGGTGAATGTAGAGGACAAGATTTATAGCACCAGTCCAACAACAACAGCAACGAAATGGTACAAAAATCTAGTAATTAATTTTGGGTTGGGAAACGATTTAAACTTTTCGATTAAATTTTCGTAAATACATTCTCGTATATGAACACATGAGAGTTATTAAGGGCGGAAAATCATGCACTCGAACATATGAATTTTTTTTGTTCATACTTTTCTATGTACAATGCTGGCACAATTGTCTGGAAATTAAAAAAAACACTATGCTCTTCTCTCAATATTTTTTGTTTATTTGGTAATAGACGTTCCAGTCGTCCGTCGAAGATCACTATTAGGGAAGAGTATCAACAAAGTGTAGGATGAAGACATTCGTTCGCAAAAGTCGGGAAGTCACCTTGTTTATTTGAACGCTGGATGTTTAAAACCATATAACAATACTGATTAGACACAAGATTCGACCCATCGAAGTTTTGTGCGAAATATGATTGAATTTATCGTCCAGAAGGGGAAGGCGAGTTTTATTGGTACGAGCACTGAACCATTGTTTTTGAGCCGATGTAAGTATTCATTAATAGTATGCATAACTGTTCATCATTTTTCGGTCTGCTTTGGACACACACACACACAATAACAGAAACAGAAATGATGTTAAAATTCATTGTTACAATGAATGAGTTCATAATATTGATGAAAACAATAATTCGTATTAAAGTACAGATTTATTATTATGGTGCTATTAAATGGGTCAATCTCAATATGGTATGATGAACGAATGCATCATATTGATGAAAAGAGGAATTGATGTTACTAATGTTGTTCCTCATATTAAGGTATAAATTCATAATTAATATCCTGTCACTGTAATCACTACTCTAAAAAAGAGAAACGAAAATTCGGTAATTTTATATATTTCTACTGAAACTTTGGAAGCACAAAGAAATAGATGAATGTGGCGCGATGTCTATGTTGCACCGTTCTCAATATAATTATTTTATGTCATATGAAAACGCATAAGGGTCCCCACACACTTGTGCAAAATTTTTGCTACTAATAATAATAATAATCAATGGCACAACAGCCCAAATTGGGCCTAGTCCTTGAAGTAATGCTAGAGTTACTTCATTACTAGACCAATGGAACACTAGGAGGTGAGGTGGTCAGCCTGCGACTGTTTTTCAGCGGAACCATTGACATCATTTGATTACGTGTCAACGATTATCTACTGGTGTGAGTGTGAACCTTAACTAAAAATTAGCAGCCAACAGAGGATCCGTAACCTTGAGCTGTGCGATGATCGTTTTCTTCAATATAATGAATGTGTTCATTATTATTATGAACATAATCAATTTCACGAGTACCAAGCGAAAATGCCTTGTTTATAAGAACTTTTCAATCAATATGGTAAAGGCATGCATTAAAATCCCAACGTGTTGATTCTATATCAAACGAACATAGTCTAGGGGGTCAGGATCATATTGCAAGTACCGACATATGCATGCATAGTATGATTACTAGCATTTAAATTAAAATATTTTTTTTGGAAGATTGACTATTCTAAAATATGTAATTATCTTCTTTTATTTTTTTTTATAAATTTTTAGCAATAAAATTCAACGAAAACAATTAGCTACTAAGCGCCAATAGTCTGCTCTGCGCACAAGCTCCATTTAACTGCCAGACAGTATTCATCTTATGGTCGATATAATAAGGTCTGTCAGGCGCCATCACCGGCAGATTCAATACAAAATTCAGTTAATTCAACTAAAATCAGCCAAGAAGCATCTTCGATCTCAACATCATAATAACGAATGACTTGGCAAATTTAGCACTCTGAAAAGAAAGTATCGAGTTCCGACGACCGATTGAAAGGAAAGTTTCTTTCTAATTTCGATCATTAGTCGGCCAACTTACAGTTACAATACGCAGCCAGCTAACAATGGAATTAATTATAATTCAATTTATTGTTTTAAGTTTATCCAAGGATTATTACCGTTTAATTCGATGTTGAATTTTAATAGTGGGGTACAGCCCAGCTTGTATTTCAGGTAGTATATGAATTTACGAGTATGCCATTGAACATACGAGTATGTGGTGTATTTAATATGCAATTTTAGAATTAGAAAATATTTTTCTTTACTTAGAAAGAAAAACGGGGTTGCCTTGTAAGAAAGTGTCATAGAAAAGGAATGTAGAAAGGAAGCAACGGAGTCAATTTTCGGATATGTTTAAAGTGTAAGGTAAAAAAAATTAATACCCCGGTGTCACTATACAAAAATAATTCGTAAAAGTATATGCACATACCTATACATATACCTGCTCTCGTACCTACTAATATCTAGTTGCTAGTAGTTGTTATCAAAACTGGGAAACAATACAATACCAAAATCAATAGTTCTTAGTTAATTAACAAAATAAGAAAAATAGGTTGTCTATCGCATAGTAATTTACACCGCATCTCAGCATTAAACGCGTTTCGGACTTCTATTTAGACTGCTGTTGCGCCACCACTTGCAAAAATCGGAAAAAAAATTTTTTTTTTTTTTTAAAAAAGCATTAAAGAGCAATTTTGGCGAGTGACGGCTTAAATTAAAGGTGCTGAAGCATAAAATCCAAATCAACAAACAAATTAAAAAATTTCCTAAAATTGCGACCAGGAGAGCCAAAAGAAGAGTCGTGAATTTGGACGTTTTTTGCTCTCTTTCTCTGCACGATTTTGGCCACCATTCCACCATTTTTGATCGGATTTTAATTTTGTTGGGATTTTCAGGCATCTGATGAGCTCCCCTTTTATTTGTGCGTCCACTTGCGGAAATCGAAAAAATCGTTTTTTTCCTTGAAAAATGCATAAGGGGTAGGTACTACCTCTTGTCAAGTTTTTGGTCAGTTTTCCAAAAAAAAAAACGATTTTGACGAGTGATGGCTTAAATTAAAGGTGCTGAAGTACATTATCCAAAGCCGCAAACAGATTAAGAAAATTCCTAAAATTGCGACCAGGAGAGCCAAAAGAAAAGTCGTGAATTCTAACTTTATTGCTTTCTTCCTCTGATTTTAGCCTACCCCATTTTTGATCGGATTTTAATTTTGTTTGGATTTTCAGGCATCTGTACACTTCCCCTTTCATTTGCGCCACCACCAAATCGAAAAAAATAGATTTTTTTTGTTGAAAAAAGCATAAGGGCTTGGCAAGTTTTTGGACAGTTTTTTTTTTAAAAAAAACCGTCTTTGACTAGTAACGGCCTTAATTAAAGGTGCTTAAACCCATAATCAAAATCCGCAAACAGATTAAAAATATTAGACCTAAGAAATATATCGGAATTCGTGAATATGTACACAAGCACTTTACACCCCTTAGGATTCGAAAATCGAAAAATTTGGAAAAACGTTTCTAGGGGCTTATATAAAAAGTCCGCAGAAGTAAAAGTGCTTTGACAGCTCGGCATGTCTAATAGATTTAACAAACTTTGTGAAAATGTGAAAAAAAAGAACATTTTTTTACTCCACCTTTTGTACGCCAATGAAAATGTGAACTTTTTTTTGCTTTAATTAATCTAGTAGCATATCTACATATAGGTACTAAGTTTCAACTTTCTAGCATAAGCCGTTTCTAAGATATGAAAAACCACCAACCACACCCGTACTTTACTACCCCTACCAACAATTTTATTTTCTTGGGTGTCTCTATAGTGGCTCTATACATTTGTCAATTTTTAGCTTTCTTTCCTTTGCAGTTTTCGAAAAATAAAATTAAGAATATTTTTATTTCCACCCCTCCTACAATCAACACAACAACCACACCCTTCACATTTTTTTCTCGGCTAGAGGTCTACTGGTCCTAACTCCTGCAAAATTTTCAAGATCATATTTGGTACGGTTCTTGAGATATAAAAATGTAATTTTTTTAAAAATGGCTGTCCCCCCCCCCCCATTCCGCGCTTCACCTTCCCTCTCAAAAATTTTACATTTACTAGACTCCATTGGTAATTCTATATACAGACACCAAATTTTATCTTTTTGGCACAATTGAGTCGGAAGATATTATAATCCAAAGTTTTTCACCACACACCACACACCCCTACACCCCCCCCCCCCCTTAAAATTGTTAACCCCTTCTAATATCCCCTAAGACAACCACAAAGTTTCAACCTTCTGAGATGAATCGCTCAGGAGATATGGATTTTAGAATGTATCAATCTCAGCTTTCAAGCGTGTTGGACGCATTGTCTTTCCCCTCACTCCCTCAACCCATCCACCTCTATCGACCATTTTTTTGCAAATGGGTCCACTATTATAGTTCTACATAAGTTCCAACTTTCAGTGTCCTTGTATAAGCGGTTCCAGAGATCTAGGAACCAAAAATTTTCGTCTAAAACACTCCTCCCCCCGCTCACACCCCCATCAACCCAAAAGATACAACTCGTAGGAGTTCACCCATTCTACACACCATAAGAATTTGAACTTAATATGCTGGCAGGAGGCCAGGGCCCGACTTGGGCTGTCGCGCCATTGATTATGATGATCTCAAGGGATTTGTGAGCTACGCGCCTCAAACGGTTTTGCGTACGGCGGACGGCGGGCAGAAGGACATTTTTTTTGCTTTTTTGGGGTTTACTAGTCCTAAAACGTGAAAATGCGTACTTCAGTACTAAAACATAATATAAAATTGGAGAATTGTTTTGACTGTACTTAATGTAAAGTCTTTAATAGATTTAATTAAAATAGGTAGCGTAGGAAATTTGGTTTTAACAAATTATACTACAACTGAGTTTGGCTCAAACTGGATGACCAGGTTTCACAAAGGAAAAATTGTTATGCTGAAACTTCTTTGCATTTGACGGTTACGTTTAACTGGATTGACCTCTCTTCCGATTACCTGTACTTTGGCATAGTGTTCCGACTCCGCAACGTTGTGTTATTCCCGTTCTATATGAATTTTTAGGGTATCCAGGCTTTCATTTTTTTTTGTACTTCGGGTATAATTTTGAACATGGTAAATTTTTCATTTCTTCTAAAATCACCTTCTTTTGTAATCACATGCCGGACACTTTTGGATCTTTTGGACTCAACAGTAGACTATCTGTATAACTATTCATATTGTTCTTTACCCCAAAGTGATCTCGAATTCACAATAAATAAATCTTGACATAATTTAATCAATAAACTATCTAAAGTAATTCCATCCCTTAATTGCAGTTGACATAACGACTTTTATCCCCTAGTGGTTAATGCTCCCCTCAAAACAACGATCAGAAAATCTCATCCGATTGAATTTTGAACTACTGCGAACTGGTGACTACTGGATAAAATTCACCCTCTCGATTTTAACCACACAAAGATTTGCCTCGCGTTTTATATACCCTCGTTAAATTTGCCAATTTTGCTGCGATACCAAAAACGGCAGGACCACTGTTCCTCTGAACTACGCGTTGCTTACATTAAACGAAATGAAATGTACCACTTTATGAGGGTGAAAATGTCCCGCATTTATTTCGAGGGGGATGATGATATACAAATGACATGACAATGGTGATAATACGCTTTTCTGCCAAACGGGACTATTAAAGACTTCATTTGGCGGAAACATTAAACCATAAGTTACTAATCTTCGAACATATTTCGCACAATGAATAGGAGAATCAAACATTGAAACCGAAAATGGGGGGAACTGAAACTGGAAAGTTTAGAATCTCTGGTTTATATTGACACCAATGTACTTATGAACGTACATATTTCAGTTTTAATAATTTTTGTGCGTTTTTTACTCTAATATTAAGGAATTAATTTATTGTAATATATTAATAAGTACATAACATACCTACCGTCCACACAAGAATGCAAAACAATCAAAAAAGATTTAAGTTTGACACAATTAAGTGTTTGATACTAAACTCACTGAAGGGGTGAAAGAGGGTGAAATTTTGTTCCGATCGGTCAAATTGTTTTACTTGCAATTGCTCTCATCAAAGAGTCGGCGGTTAAAAGAATGTCTGTGTAGGCATAGTAACACAACCAGATTGCATTGTGCAAAATTTTTTATCCGCCTCCTGCAACACTATTTCCTATTTAACATTATTGGAAGGATACCCTTATGCTTAATAATCATTACCCACACTGTTTTAAAAAAATTGAATTTTCAATCCAATTTCTACTTGAAATTTCCAGTGTATTTCATTTGTTCAAGTAAAAGTACACATTTCAATCACTTTTACATGAAATTACTGGTATTAGTAAATTATTCATGTACTTTTCAACTGAACCGTACAATTTACATGAAAAGGCTCATAAAATTATTTCGTGTAAAATTAACTATATTTAAATATGAATTGAAAATTGCGCTCTTTTTCGTGTAATTCTACTTATCTATTTGAATTTTACGACGGAAAACATGTAATATGTTATATTAAAGGCTTCGTTCGATTTGGTTTTCTACTGAAATGAAAATGAAACTCATTCGGAGTGGCTACGCGCGCCAAACCTACGCAGCAAAATCAGAATTGATCGCGGGTTCGATTCATACCTACAGCCAAGGATTTTATTAAGAGTAAGTAAGTAAGAAATAATATTATAAGTAGAAATAAGTGTATCTTAAAAAGTGCTAATTATACACTTTTTTTAGAGTATAATTTCAAGAGAATACCTATTCAGTGAATTAGTTGCTTTTAAAGTTGAAATTTACTAACCAAAAATTGGAAATTACATTAAAATTGACTATTACATCCTAATGTAAATTTACTTGAAAAGGTGTGGCATATTTGCCTACTATCGAAAAGATGTAAAGTTCAATGGATTTTTTTTACTGAGTACTCTGTTCTGGACAAGTGCACAAAAAAACACATCTATTATTGAGTGGATACCCTTATGCTTAATAATCATTACCCAGGGGTACGACATGTAAATAAAACACTAGAAAAGTTGACTTGCACACATATAATTTTTAATATAATATATTTTTAATGTACAGAATTTTTCAATAATGATAATAATTACTAATTTGCTTAATTTATAATTCTTATATCTTATACTGATGAATATTAAATTAAGTTTTCGTTTCAATTTTATCATCTAAATTGAATTTCCGATATTTAACAATATAATAATAAAATATAAGAAGAAATTTATTTATAAATATTTTTTTTTTACATTTTACACGATAGTTACAAGGAGAAAATTTAATTGATTTTTTCTCGTTTTTTTTTGATACTATGCTGGAAATCACATAAAATAATAGATACAATTTGATTTTTCTCATATAGCGTGAACGTATGACAAAGATAAATACAAACAGACGTATAGATTTAAAGACATTGATAATTATAGGAGAGAAAGGCGAGCTAAAGCTGATCATTTTTATTCATTTTTTATTTTATGTAATTTTGTAATTATTTTATTTACATGTTATTAAAGCCTCATAGTATAAAAAAAGGTGAGCTAAATTTCAACGTAAAGTACTTTTAAATACAAAATTTGTTCCTTAACCTGCTTTTTACATCGGGCTTCTTTGATTTTATCCCTCCTCCACAGTCCCTGTGTGACCAACACATAATCGTAGTGTAGTAGGTTCTAATGATGGCTTTTTACTTACCTATGTAAATTTAAATTCCCTTTATTTTGTATTTTTACATTTTCGTGGTTCTTTTTACCATGTTTATAATAAAAAAAATATTTCATCACAATTTTCAAATGAACCAAAATTGGTTTAGTTTATAATATTATTATTTGTAAAGTGAAAAAGAGTCAGGGATGCGCTAGACGCAAATCATGGTAGTACACAATGCTTTTAAATATTTCAAAAATATTTTTCGAGAAAGAGTTGCGTGACTTAGAGCTACATATTTTTCGCCTATGTTTGGACCATTGCCCTATTTAGTTTTAGAGTACCGTCACATCTTATTGCAGCTGCAATTTTGCGCCCCAATAAAGAGTCTAATTAGCTGGATTTAACATTGTGTACACACACGAGAAATGTACGAATGAAAAATGTCTCTATGCAACGCTGGTTCAATTACTTCAATTATACTGTTTTTTCATTATAAGGGCAAACGTTGATGTTTTTTCATTAACCACAAGAAGAAAATATGAACAGATAATGAGATTTGGCCTTTTATATTTTTATTCTCATAGGTAAAAGAAGTACATACGAAAGGTGTAGCCGCAGGCTTGAAATTATGGACTTTATGTTACAAATGGACCACTTAATATATTTGTGAACTTTAAATGAGCGTTACAAGATCTATCAGCACCTCGTTATAAGAATATGTCATTTAGTGCACCTTTCGATATAAATGATCTTCACTGGTAGGTAATTAATAGATTTTTATTTTCAATGACGGTCCCAATGGTCGGTTTCAAAAGTCTCACCTCAACTCCTGTAATTCACATAGAGAAGCAGAATTTTCTACGAAATTTACCACTTTCGGGCGAAATATTGCCAAGCGAAAAATAGTTTACTTCCGATACTTTTACTCCGTTTTCAGATATTAGAACTTGATTTTCAATCCCGATACAGCGAACAAGATTGAAGTCCTTGGTACCTATTTCAAATTTTATTATATCCTGAATTTGGTTATGACTGATTGGAGGAGTAAAGCTAGTATTACACTGTTTGACCAAACGGTCAAATTGCAGTAATAAGCATTGCGAAAAAGCGAATTTGACCGAGCGGATACTGTGAAATTAATTTGAATTCGTTATTTCGCATTGCTTATTACTGCAATTTGACCACTTGGTCAAACAGTGTAATACTAGCTTAAGTAAGTGATAATTGTTCTAATTCACAACAATCTGATCTGAATATTTTTGATTAACAGTATTTCACTTAAGATTACTTTCTTAGCATACCAATTAAGATAAATATTTTGTACAAGGATAGATTTATCCGATCAGCATATTTATGAAAAATATATTTTTAATATTTTCTTTCTTTTCACATATACAGAATTATATTATTTTAAAATACGTATTTTTAATATTTGTCATTTCATTTTCAACTTCAGTAATATTTAATTTATTTAAAAGAAAAACATATTAGCCTAAAAAACCGCAGCATAAAATAAAAAATTACAATATTATATAAAAACAAAAAAACAACAACTAATGAAAGGACCCCGGCACCTGAGTGAACAAAAGGGGTCCGATCGATCCTCAAACCAACCCCGGCTTAACATCTAAACTCCCAACATGGTCCATACCTGGACTTGGCGCGTGGTGATGATGATGGTGCGTTTGTTGATGCTGTTGCTGTTGTTGGAGACCTGGTGAACCGATATGATGCGATATCGTCATACCTTGATGGGTTGGTGTCCCCGGATGACTTTGATGCATACCCTCAGATTGATTGGTCTCTTCGGAATCACTACACGACTCAGACGATCCCTTTTTCGTTCCGGGTTGACCTCCGCCGTTATGGGTTTTCACATGTTTTGCGAGATGGTCACTTCGCATGAATCGTTTATTGCAAACCGGGCATGCGAATCGCTTTTCGCCCGTATGCGTTCGAAGATGTCTTTGCAGTTCGTCCGAGCGGGTAAAACGTTTGCCGCAGAAGAGCCAATTACAAACGAATCTAGAAGTGAATTAATTGAAATTTAACAGATAAATTGTAATAAGTTAGGCTTTTAGCCTAGACAGACGATAGAATTTAAACGAGATTTTATTAAAAGTTCTTGTTGTTGTTTGTATGCGTGCCACACGTCCGTGAAATGCCATTTTTATTTAATTCAAAAGTTCTAAAAATTAAAAGTTTCATTTTAACATCAAGATAGTAGGTAAATTGTTCTTATAGATTTCATAGCATTATTTCGACTCGTTTCACTTCGTCCATGTAAATTATACTATTGCCTTTTCTCTATTAATTGTATTTTTTCGCCTTAATATCGATATCTTGTAGTTAGTATTTGAAAAGAAAGCTTTGGCCATTACTAAGCGCAAATTGTTTATTTTGACTGATCTCTCAGAACACATTAAAATTGTGAAATTAATAGCGAAACGTGATAAACTGCGCCATTAACGTTGTCGTCTGTATAGGCTATTAGGATAATTATTAAAAATTATTATTTACATATCGAAAATTTGTTAAACTTACGGTCGTTCTCCGGTGTGCCAGCGTAAATGTGCCTTCAGGTGACTGGTTTTTCCGTAAACTTTACCGCAGCCAGGTATGTGACAAGAGTGAATGTTCTTCTTTCGGAGATGAACTCCAGCTGGTCCCAAACGCTCAGCTTCCTGGCAATTTGGACAGTCGCAGGTGGCTCGGCCAGCGTAGCGACGTTGCGATCGAGGCGACGGTGTTTGCGGCGAACTTGTTTGTACTGATCCGGTAGAAGCCGATCCATGTGGTAGGCCAAAGCCTCCAACTCCTTGACCCGGCAACATACTTTTGTACGTGTCCTGAAGAAGATGTTGACCAGATCCCAATAGGTGTGCAGTGTTTGATAACGAATGCGTTAATGACGAGTAGTCTGATCCGGCAGTTGCATAGTTAGCCATTGTAGAGTGCATGCCTGCGCCTCCCATATCCAGCCAACTTCCAGCCGCACTGTGCATATCCCACCATCCCGAGTTGACTCCTTCAGTTTTGTGGGTCGCCGCGGTCACTGCATTGAAAGGCCAATCATAAGGATGTCTAGAGTAAACCGATCCAAATGTTGTTCCTTCGACTTTCCCTAGAAGGCCTTGGTGCATATGGGGATTATCAGAAACTGCAGGTGATGTTGTTGCACTGGGAAAGTATAGATCACTTCCGTAAGAGGGGTTCGATACGGCAGAGCAGGATGATGTGATTGGTCGACTGTTGGAATTGTAGAAATTATAAGGCGGTAAGGTATAGTCCGTAAGTAAGACCGGCGTTTTAAGATAAATCATACCTTGCTGTAATGTTAACCATTGTGTTGATTGTGCTAGATGGCAAAGATCTATGTACGGTTGAAACTCCTGTTGATGCTGCTGAGGAGATGGCACATGGTGAATGTTGGCCCATCGATGCTGTCGGACTTTTCTTCCATGGATGAAAGCCCTTTCCGACGGCTGCATCAGCTAACGGTGGCGGTGATTTGCTTGACAATTTGTTACATTGGGCCGCCAACATTGCTAGTGGGGTTCCACGGAGGCTTGGATGGTCCTGAAACACACAAAATATAAATAATATTATTATATATCTATGTATTGGTATACAAAAAGGGGGGAGAAGAATTTATACAGAGCAAAGTGTGATAATCAGGTCTTTTGAATTCTTTGCGGCGAAATTGAACTGAAAAAAGAAATGGTTTGGTGAAAAGTTAACACGCCGCAGTTCTTGAATTCATTTGGTTATGTTGTAATCACTAGCCCGATTAAGTACCGTTGAGTACTGGATATTCCACAGACATGATTACGCCAGTTTTGGGACGAGCGTGGGATAATTTTCAATGATTATCTTGAAAAGGGAAGAACAAAAGCCGGCGAGTAGTAAGCGAACTTATTGGAGCGTTTGAGTGATAAAATCAATTAAAAACGGCCGCGGCGGCGAAAAAGAAAGTGTTGTTTCGTCAAGACAATGCATCGGTTTACACATCCGTTTTCGCGGTGACCAAAATAAATGAGTTCAAGTTCGAATTGCTTCCTCACGCCCTCTATTCGCTAGATTTAGTCCCCTTGGAATATTTTCTCTTTTCAAACATAAAAAAAGTCTCGGTGGTAAAAGATTTGTCAACTGAGAAGAGGAGTCTACGGTTGACGGTTATTTTGAGGAGCTCGACAGTTCTCAGAGGGCATCGACGCTATTCAACATCGCTGGAAAAAGTGTATCTTCCTAAAAGGAGACTATGTTGAGAAATAAAGATTTTTTTTATCAAATTTTTCGTGTTTTCTGGGTTAGGTCGGGTTCTTCTGGGACGGCCCTCGTAGGAATGCGTTAAATTTGAAAGTTTATGCCTCCTCTTCATAATTTAGTGGAACGTTGAAGCTAATAAAAATTCCTAATCTGATTCACACCTTGTTTTCTCTGTCATTCTCTGAGTTAACAAACATAACACATACATTAGATGAGGGTTATCATATAATTTGATTATAATATCCGTAACCTTATTATCGATTTGTTTTACTTAAATAAGTTAAGGTAAAGGTCGGTTTTCTCATTATATTTTCATGTTTGTGTATCAATTGTAAAGAGTATAGAAATTATCAATATAAAATGAGTTTTAGCCGAAATAAGCTACGATTACCAGCAATTACATAGTTCAATGTAATCGAAATGTACATGTAAGTAATGCATTCTGAGACGATGGATTCGAGGCGGTCACTTAAACGATATCGATTTTGTACATACTCGTAAATATGGGTGAAAAGTCTGACACGTCTATTTATTTATAAATTTGTTTAAAAAGGACAGAAGTCTCCATCGCGAAGATTTCTAATACATTAATTATTGTAATAATATGATATTAGGTAGCAATAGTACTAGTACCTAAGGTACGTATTACTTAACTACATTACGTTTTTTTTTATTTCAAGAAGAATAAAGTCGGTTGAAGTTATCGCTACAACTCACTGCTTTTTTCGTCGCTTCCCGAGCACATTGAACAATTCGCGGATTTATTCTACTCAGAAAAATAAAATCATTAACGATTCATCTGTGAATCACTTACGATTTTTAAATGAATCACTAAGCGTTATTTTCTTTTACTCGCAAGTGGACGAACCGGAACTGATTTATCTAGATAAATCGCAAGTAAACCATTAACTCCAATTATAACCATTTTTCAAAATTTGATATAAAAATCAAAAGTGCTATAACAAACACAAAACTTATTTTTTAAAAGATGGGAATGTACATTTAGTCTATGAATAATTTATAATTTTCCGTCATATTCAAAATTTCGAACAAATTGTATACATATTTTTTTTTTTTTTAGTAATCGGCGTGCTGAATTATAGCTCTTGAATAAGGAGGGGATACTTATTATTTAATTTATACCATCCACTCATTACTTCCTTTAGATCCATTTAAAGTTAAATCATTCACCTGCAAACCGCAAACGCTCGGGTGCGTGCGAGCAAATAGTTAGATACTCACGCTAAATATTTTTATAGAATACAGGTACTCAAATACGAGGTGGAACACTTTCAATAAATATTAAATGTCTAAACTCGTAAAACAAACATTTATCGATTACACTATATGACTGCATTTGCCAGCGATAATGGTCAAATATTCAACATAGTGGCATACTGTGTAATACAGGCCTTAGAAAAATATTTAATTTTTAGGCTCTTTTTCTCATACGTACATAAATGCAGAGTAGCCATAAGATTCCAAATAATGTTCGTACTGAAAAAAAATTAAATCCTGAAGCTGTACACGTATATTAGAAAGATGTAGCATATTTTTAATATAGAAAATAAGAGGAAGTCATTAAAATACGTTTCTTAACTGAATTCTTGTTTTCATTAATCCGTCGGCTCTTATATTTATAGTTTTGTACCTAAAATATGGAGGTAGTTTCGACTACGGCTATGACCGCAATCTGAAATGATCCAAACACACCTTAACTTAATCTGGAGAACTTCATCATATTTAAATTGTGCGCCGGTTGTCGGTAAATCGTTTAAAGATTAAAGGCAAGAACACCCCTGGGATCGATAGAAATAGGTTTCATCGTTCAAATGGAGTAATTAATTAATTCTTAGATCAGATTTATAATCCGTGGCTAATCGGGGGTTGATTACATCGAAATATACACTAGCAGGGCAGCAGGAGGAAATAAATAATGTGATTTATACCTGGCTCCGTATTTTTTTGCGATTTGTTTTAACTAGGTATCAAATATAGATTCCGGCATTATATTTATGGAAAATTAAATTGGTGTAGCGACTCAAAGTGAAATTCGTATCCTGAAATTCAGGTGGTCTAGGAGTAGTCAGGTGGTCTAGGATCAAGTCTAAAATCAAACTCGAGATTTATGACAAGGATAAATCAGAAAGTAGGTATTGGGTGTTTCGATATAGAAAATGTTCAATTGCTGTGTTTCGAATCAGTTCTAAAATATGGAATGGTCTCACCTTTCGAATTTTCTATTAGGTTTTAATTCTCATATTTCACTTGTTATATTGATGATTATGACCACCACTTAACCCTGCCGTAGTTGTGCTACTGAATTGTTATACAAGATACTCAAACTAGATTCTTTAAGCCTAATACACCTTTTTTCGACTGGCAAATATATCGACGCAACATCACGTTAGAGTATATACATACGGAAGGTGTTTCATTTACCGTTATTTTTATTCTCAAAATTGATTTAAAATTATGAACTAACATTGTTTTTTCTGGAATTGTAAAACATGTTTTCTACTTCAATTGCGGAATGATTTGTTTCTGCATGTGCACTTACTTACCTACATGCATGCTACCTATACAGTATAAAACTGGAAGCTACAAAGCTAGTGTGCAATTAAAATTATTCGCACAAGTCGTACCTACCTTCCTACCTACTTCACTCGATTTTATAGAGTAGTTCCGAATGTTTTGCGAGCAAAATCATACAAAAGTTTGAAGTACACACTCGTACCTAGATAACAGGCTACGGCTTGGAATAGGTATACCTGGTGTATTAGGCTTGTAACTTATAACTAGCCTACCGATTAATTCCATTAATTCACAAGAGTTTGAATGAAAAAAAAAATAAAATTTAAAAGTTTTAACCTGCTATGAGTGAAATGATACTACTAACACTCGAATAGTGCAACTATAGCAGGTAAAATGCTTGGTGCATTTTATACAGGTGCGCGTTTTTCGTCGGTTGCAATTGTTTTATTTTATTGCATCCAATCACGATTTATTCGTTTCTTAGCTGTGCCGATTAAAAGGTTGTCTTCGTGCAAACACCATGTACCTAACTAGCTCTCGTCTAACCGGCGATATAACTGACTCTACCCTATACCTTCAAGGTAGCAAATTCTTCTTGGAAGTGCTTCTATGATAGAGTGAAGCAATGCGGATGAGGCAAGTTAAGGGGTTCTCTTCACGTAGGTAATTGATATAAATACACCCGGATCAGAAGCTTATAATGTATTCTTAATCAGGTACTCGTTGTCCATTATCATCATGGTGGACGAGCGAGTATAATAACAGTCAGTGGTCAGTGCACTTGAGCATTTGTATAAATTCGACAGAAACAAACTATTTTATGAAATCAAAAAATGTACTGACAGATAATATTTAATATACATAATATTTATTTGGAATTTATATAACTTTTCGTATGCCATTCGAATACCCGACTCTCTTCTATCGTTCATTAACTGATAAGTATTTGAATTTGGACCTACATAATGAAAAGAATATGACTTTAGAATCGTACCACTTTATTATAACTAACTAACGAAATATGTGCTGAAAAAATTCCGGAAATTTGACATAGACGTGCATCAGATGTTTGAAAATGTTTGCAACAATGTGTCCGAAGCGCTCGAAAGCCGAGACTGCGATATTCTAAAATCTATATCTCTGAAACAATTAATGTCACGAAATTGAAACTTAATGACTGCCTGTAGGTATACTAAGAAAATAGACCGGGAACAAAATATTGAAGGGGGGCAGTGGCGTGTGGGCATGGGGGTGAAAAACTTTAGATTACGATATCTCACGAACCAATTGCGCCAGAAAAATTAAATTCAGTTTATGTATGCAAGTCGAGAAGTGAAGTTTACTGAAAATACAATTTTTCAAGGAGGAGGTGAAGCATGAAAGTGAATGGGCTTATGAATTTTTTTAATAAATAACGTCTCATATCTCAAGAAAAATTTAAGAGAGATGCTTAGATTTTTTACGGAAAGTAAACCAACTAGGCCCATAGAAAAAAAAAAATTTGGGGATGTGGGTGTAGGGAGTGGAGGTGGGGGAGGATGATTAAGAAAAAGTTCAGATTGTTATATCTCAAGAACACATGATGATGGATAGCTTGGTATTTAGATTGAGCTATAATAGTAGCAAGTTAGAAAAATATAATTTGTATGGTACGGGGTGGACGGTGTTTTTCCTATCTATAGAATGGCTTATGCTAGAAAGTTGAAACTTGGTGAGTATATGTTGATCTATTAGGAAAGTGATTTAGATAAGAAAAATATCAAATATAAATTGGTGTACGGAATGAGGACCAAAAAAATTATCAGTGAAAATGAAGTGCATATATTTTAACGAATTTCGCCATATCTCTTAGGTCTTCTGATATATTGAAGTAATTTTTATTCCACGGTTTCTTCATTTAAATGCCTAGAAGGAATTTTCAGTGTTTTTTGAAATTCAACCCCTAAGGAGGTGTTAAAGGTGTTGTGTACATTTCGACGAATTCGGCCATATAATTCAGGTCTGATTAGATATCGAATAACTTTTCCATTCCACTGTTTTGTTTTTTAATCACGAAAAAAACGTTTTCAAGGGTTTTGCCTTTTCAACCTGTATAAGAGGGTATAAAAGGGTTGAACACGTTTTCGCGAATTCTGTCATACTTCTTAGGACAGATCATAGAGATATATATACTGCAGCGATTGAGTTGAAGGTGGACGTCGTCGCATTCACTTGCACGCAAAACAACAACAATTGACATAACGAACCCGTTTTGTCTCACTTCTCATCGTGTTTTTGGCTTCAAAGCGCTTTATACAAAACCGGTGGCTTGTCGTCTCCAGTAGCTCTATGGGACAGATAGACATCAAATTGGTTTTTACTTCCTCGGGCTTTTTTGATATTTATCTTGAAACTAATTTTAGGATTTTTGAATATTCAACCCTCAAGTGGGTGTAAGGGGGTTGCATACGTTTTCACAATATTATATATCTCTTTAGGTTTGATGAGGTATCAAATTGGCTACAACTTCTGCAGAGTTTTTATATAATTGCCTACAGATCGATTTTAGTTTTTCTGATATCCAACCCCTGATTGCAAACAATTGCAAACATTTTCACATATTCCTACATATTTCTTAGATCTGATGAGATATCGAATTTCGTCCTGCAAATTTGCCAGAAAGTTAATTTCAGGATTTTTAAATATTCAACCCAAACGGGTTTTAAGGGGGTTGCATATGCATAGTAACCTACACCACATCTCAGCATTAATCGCGATCCGCACTTCTACCCAAAAAATAATAAAATTGCGCCCAGACTGTTGGCAGATTTTTTTCTATGGACTTTTGCTATAGTGTCCTAGTTATGATCTCGATTTTTTGCGCTATATCGGCTATAACTTCTTCACTGAAGCAATTTCATTTATAGTCGATATACTTAGAGAGTCGTAAACTGAAAGCAACACTATAACATAAGAAAAAGGAAAGAAAAAATAACGGTAGATCCGCCAAAAACTCAATAAAAATTTAATTATAGATGAACAATTATGTATTCTATATTAATTCGATAAATTTGACCGATAATTTAACAGACAAGTACAGAGCACCAATGCCTCGAATGGGATATATACGAGGGTAAAAATCTATGAGTACATATACGAGGATAGGTACCCGTATATTCACTCACTCACTTTGAGTACGGCTTCTATTATCCTGATCTCTAGTGTTGCGTGCTTAGTAAAGGTCTCCCTAATAAAAGTTCAACATTGGCATATTACTCCACCTTCAAAGACCAAAAGCCAACACGCCATAGGATGGTCAATCATCATAAAAAATTCATCGGAATGTGAATTTCATTACGTCGTCGCCGTTTCTTCCAGCTTTGGTTGCTGCATACCACTTCCCGAAGTATTCCGATTCGTATATGAATAGAAATAGGAGCTATCCGCTCACCGCTCTAGTGTGATATGTCGTCGAGGGTCAGTACCTCTACATTCTGTCAGCACCAAAAAATTCCTTTTCCGGAATAATAACGTCTGCCATGTGGGCGGGTTCCACTCATTGCCAAGTCATAATGGCGTAGAGCAAACATTGTTAATGCTCCTTGACTTGTTTCATAGAGAAACGCGAAAAACAAACGGGCTAGTGGATATTTTGTTAATATATTAACAGCTCTGTATTTTTTCAGCGGCAATTAGGCATTGCAGTAAGGACATTTGAGTAAGGACATTCATTTTGGCCGATACTAGCACGGTCGTTGCAGTAGCGAATAATCAGTACAATCAGTCGATACTACAGTTTCCTTCCAACCAAAAAAACAACTTTGCATACACGCGTGTTTCAACCATTGAGAACTGCTTACTTAGATCTTCCCTCCATCTGTACCTAGTCTTCATAACGCAATTGCACTGCAAGTGTCGAGTTATTTTTGGACTAACTCAAACACATCTGGGCAAATTAATTTCTTATTGAACTCATATCTTAGTAAAAAAAATAATTTCAGATTTTCCCACGATCCGCGGTATTATTACTTGTATGTAACCTTGCTGCAGGCTGATTATCATATTTATGAGGTTGCTCGTTCCCCAATTAGATCAGAGCTCCTCGGTATCCGCAGCTTCGCCAGAGATTTAATTAAGCTTCTGCTTTTGAGCCTCTCGAGTTTCTTTTTGGCAGACGAGACGACTGACTACTTGGCCCGTATATTCCAAACTACAATATGACCATTTCGATCGAACTGACTCAATAAATAGCCAGCGATAGCATAAAGTGTATCGAATTCGGCTGTCAGTAAAGTGCAAACGATTTTCGAAGTCGATTCAGGTCATGCGTTTTGATTGCAATTTGCCAGGTTCAAAAAGTTTGACGTGTGTGGAACACGTTTACCTGCATGTTTAGCGTTAAATCTGCTGCGCCTAGTTCGCGTTATAAAACGCTTATATCATCATGATGGTCCTTGGTAACTAAAGTTAGCTTTCCATTTTTATTTTGTTGTTGTGCTGCTTGCGCGCTGGACTCGAGTTAATTTAACAGAAAAGTCATTAGTAAAGGCCCTGGCTCTTCTCCGGCGAGTTAATGGGCTTTTTGTCCCAAACGAAACTGAAATTTAGCAGATAATTACCTTTTGTCGTTATATGCGAGTATGTAGTCGGGGCAGGCAGGACAGCATATCAGCTATCTATCGCATACACACTCTCGATGGAGGCCGTGAACGAAAGTTTGATGTTGGAACGGTCGAAAGCCGATATAAAGTGAGTAAAAGCGTGATTTCCGAACATGAACCCCCGGATCCAGAAAAGGGTTCCTCCATTCCAGCTAAGCCCAGGCCGGGGTCATTTGATAGCCTGCTCGGTCAGGTTTTTCATTCAAGTTGGATACGAACCGTAGGCTCTTTCCGACTTGTATATTTAATCGGAGCTGTTATTATTCTAATGGCGAGCAGATGATCTGGAAATAATGGGGGTAACGACGTGACGTAAGAAACGAGGACATGCTAATGAAAAAAAAAAATTAACAAAAACGGGTCAGGACTCTTAAGCCGATTAATTGGATTTTTTGCGTTCGGCCACGTCGTAGTGTACAGTGTACAAATTGCGTTTTTTGTGCGCTTAGTTCAACTAATTGATTAACTTAATAGTAGGTATCTCCTTTCTATTAATGAGTGATGATTTTATTGAACTGAATTTTTATAGAAAATTGGATTTGGGAAATTATGTGCAGAATGCTGTCAATTTAATTTTTTGGAATTTTTTTTGTTTGGTTGACAAAACAGTAATTTTTTTTCGATTTTAACCAAAAAAACAAGAAGAAAGCGTCATTGCAAAGTGTGCACTATCAGAAAACCCATTGATCCTCTCTATCATGCCATTATAAAAAATAATATACACTATGAGACTTTAAATACTCACACTCTAGTCAATTTAGTTTAGTTTAGCCTATAGTTTTAAGTAATTTTAAGGCGCCAATAATGTTTTTGAAGTTCCAATTTTCCTTATCCAAATTAAAAACCCTACCCAAATAGTTAGAAATAGTTTTAAATTTATGCACAATAGAAACATTATGAATTTTTATGGTTGAAAAGATATGCGATCTGAGCGCCAACCGAACAGAAATATTGTACAAATACTTTTATAAACATTAGGTTTGTTCTTTTTGCATACACTTTCTACACTTTGCGACTCTCGAGCGAGTGCAGAAAAGTGTAGAAAGTGTATGCAAAAAGAACAAACCTATTATGTTGGAACGAAATAAATATCTATCTATCAAATTGCGGCGGGAAATAACACATGACTCAATAAGTCCATAGGATGACATATAGATGGCGCCACTATTGATCAGTTCTTATGATTTTTAGGAAGTACTAACCAAAGAGAATAAGATAGAATGGAAGCGGACCGTATTCGAAAAGCAGCGTAATCTGTTTTCTCAGTCGACTACTAATAAAACTAATATTAAACTGTAAATGCAATAAAATCTCATACTCTTTGCAATAAACGTCAAATTGTTTATTTGGTGAACGAGTAAGACACGTATATTTTGAAAATTGTTTAAACCAAGAAATAATAATTGGAGGTGATGTTTTTCCAGGGCCGCGATTCTGACTACAATTCGCAAATTTCTCTTGCGAATTTTTCGCTAACTTCGAATATGTCAAAACTGATATTCGACATACCCCATTTCGAAAATGGTTTCATTTCCATTTTGAATGTGCCCCACTAAAGTTTTGACATTTGTCGGTTACAGAAATAGTCAGTAAAAACGAAACTATTTTTAATTTAAAGCGTGATAAAATAAATGCAATCTTCCCAATTTTTAACGAAGAATCTCGTAACAGGGCGAGAATAACAAGGAAATTGTTACGGGACTCACAAAATCCATTTGATATTCCAGAAAAATGGTGAGATGGTGTGGTGTGGAGTGGCTCTACATAGTCGTCAATTTTCAGCTTTCATTCTTAACGGTTTTCGACAAATAAAAGTCATAGTTTTTTCTTTCCACTCTCTCCCACCATGACCCCCTACACCCACACCCTCACAATTTTTTTCTCCACTAAAGGTCTACTGAGCCTAACTCCTGTAAAATTTGTAAGGTCATATATGGTTCTTGAGATGTAAAAATTAAATTTTTTGAAAAAATGCTGTCCTCCCCACTTTCGCGTTCCACCACCCCCTTCAAAAAATTTACTTTAAGTAGATTCGACTTGTAATCCTATCTTCAGAGATCAAATTGTATCTTCCTAGTATAATTGGTTCGGAAGATATTGTAATTCAAACACACTCCCCTCCTTCCAAAGAACACTCCCCTTCAGTCAAAAAGAACAGACCTAATATTTTCAACAAACACGAAACGAAAACAAACAGTTTCCTCAATTCACATATGCGTATTTCAATTTGAATACCTAGGAAGGTCACGAAAATATTCGCCAACAGCCTTGCCTCATGAAACCGAAAAATTTCCCTGTTTCGAAAATGAAGGGAAATATGCGAAATTTTCGCAATTCGCATGTCGCCAGAATCGTGGCTCAGATCTCAGCTTTGTAGTGCAGGGAAATGATTTGTGTGTTTTTTCAAATTAGTGTTCTTTCATTGCGCAGTTCTGAGTTCTCAATATGGTTCATTGTGCTGTTAAAGGGTGTTGAAGTGCTCCATTCTTTAATGAGGATGCGTCATTTTTTACTTTTCCGAAAGAATTATCAAGGTAAGTATATTTATCGAAGCTAAAAAATATGATATATACTTTTAATTCTAGGCGTTTGAAATGGAAGTCATTCGCAGGAATAAATGAACCCAATTTTATATCTATAATTTTCTATTGAGCTGTACTATTTTAGTTTCTTTAAATAAAATTACATTGAATACCTACTTTATTTTTATTTATTTATTTTATTTAGCTTAAAATCTGAACAAAGAGCATGAGAATCTGAATTCTGTTCGGTTAAATTAATACCACATAGCTTCTCAATCTATTATCCGGTATAAAATTTAACGCGAATTCGAACCAAATCTAAATTTAGTAATCGACTGAGACTGTGGAGGTGCTGAAACTCGATACGGTTTTACTTTATTATTTTCTAATAATACAGTATTTTCTATGGAGCTTATATTCCCCTCTATCTCATACTCTTTGGTACTAACTTTCAAAGGACATGTGTTAAAATTTTATAGCAACCTGACATTTAGTTCACAAGTGACCGTGGTTTTTGTGACGCTAGTTTTGTAATTTTGAAAACAATGGAAAAATCTGAATTTCGTGTATTGATAAAGCATTGCTTTTTAATGGGAAAAAATACTGTTCAAACAAAGCAGTGGCTTGATAAGTGTTATTCGGACTTTGCTCCATCGAGACAAATGGTAGAACAGTGGTTTTCTGATTCTAAACGCGGCCGTACAAGCACCGATGATGCTAAACGCCACGGTCGCACAAATTCGGCAGTTGTTCCAGAAAATATAAAAAAAATCCACAAAATGGTTTTGACCGATCGTAAATTCAAGTTTCGTGAGATAGCTGACACCCTAAAGATATCAGAAGGCAGTGTATTCACCATTTTGCACGAACATTTGAGCATGAGAAAGCTCTATTCGAAATGGGTAAGGTGTTTGCTCACAGTCGATCAAAAACAACAACGCGTCGACGATCAGAGCGCTGTTTGGATCTGTTTCAACGCAATAAAAAGAATTGTTTTATGCTGTATGTGACAATGGATGAAACATGGATCTATCATTACACCCCAGAGTCAAAACGGCAGTCAGCTGAGTGGACAGCAAAGGGTGAAAGCCGTCCAAAGCGACCAAAAACGCAAATGTCAGCTGGTAAGGTGTTGGCCTCCGTATTTTGAGATGCGCACAGTATTCTATTCATCGATTACTTAGAGCAAGGAACAACCATTAATAGTGAATGTTATATCGTGTAATTGGAGCGTTTAAAGGAGGAAATAGCGAAAAAACGACCACAAATGAAGAAGAAAAAAGTGCTCTTTCACCAAGACAATGCACCGTGTCAAAAGTCAATATCAACAATGGCAAAATTGCACCTAAAAAGAATGCTCCAGGAGAAGAGATTTGGCTCCAATAAAGAAGTGATTGATGAAACTGAGTGGTGTTTTGAGGCCAAAGATGAATCTATCTACAAAAAAAGGCATCGACATGTTTATCACTTTTGACTATGTTTATGAATAAAGTTGAGTTTTGCCTAAAAGTTGTTGTACGGACTTATTGAGTGATGTGTTAATATTTTTTTTAGCTGTATGTCTTATTTAGCAGTAAATTTTATTCAATATTGAATTTTATTTTGCATCTAATTAAGTATACATATAATATCTGTGATTGTATTAATTAATAAGTTGCACAAACATCTGCCAGATTTGTATAATTCCCTAAACTTAGTAGTAATGGAATTTATCTATCTGACTATAGACTTTTAGATTTGTGAAAAAAAGATCATTAATTCGAAAAAGAAATTAGTTGGCTTTTTTTCTAGAAGCGCAAAAATAAGAGACTGGCAACCTTATAGAAGTGAATGCATATTTGAGGCGGTTACAGCCAGAGTGGGCCAACCCTAATTTTTTAAGAAACTGAGTTCAGTACAGAAACCGACTTGTCAACCACCTGACCAAACGACCAGAGTGGTCAAAACAGCATCCAATCCGTTCACCAAGTACAAAAAATTAATTGAGTTGCTCAATTTCTAAATAATATATGAACTTTTTAGTTCACCAAATTTTCACTTGACATTATTTCGGTTGAGCTTCTGACAGGGATGAACCAGAGTTCTAACTGCCTCATTTCAATCTTTCCACATAAATATGTATAATTAATAAGTTCTGTGGTATTCTTACCTAAAACCTATGTTTACATTTAACTATTAACATTTTACCACGTAATATTCTAATATCACATCACCTCCATTTATTTATTTTCATTGTAATGTCAAAATTATACCCGAAATAAAGACAATAGAACAATGCGAACAAATACATATGATTCTTATATCATCGCATAAGTTCTAGAACAAAAAATAGCAATTATAAAAATAAAGAAAGAGCACAAAGTGAACTGGCCGATCTTGCACGTCAATCATCTGGTTGATATGCGTTAATTCCATCACTTTGCTTCGCTACGCTCCATTCTGCAGAAGAAAGAGCACCGGGAAATGAAGGGAACCTATAGGCACACCATCATCAACATCAGTCTCATTTCAATTCATCACTGGCGCCAGCATAAAACCATAACAACAAAGAAGAGTAGTGCGTTTTGTTAACACTTTGAACGGATCTTCCCAGATACTCGTAGTCGCATCTCGCTTACATACCTACAGATGAGAGACGGGATGAGTTACCTGTTGCCTATGTTATTGGTGCGGCAAATGTCGGCTTCTTAAACTGACGAACAACAAAAGAACTAGAACAACAAGAAGAAGTCAAAAGCCGGGGCATTTGAAGATTTGTGAAACGACATGACATAAAGATTCGGTTCAAGTAGAAGAAGCTCTTGCGCCGAAGTCTTCAGCTCGCTGAACTTATAAGGTAAAACTGACCTAAGCCGGACTTGACTTCGGCTTCTGATGACTGCTTAAGGAGAATTTTTAATTTTTATTAATGATGGTGCCGGAGAAAATTTCATTTTTGACGAACAACCCCGGGAATTGGTAACAAGTTAATTTTCGTTGCGGGATTTGTTTGTTGTTGATGCCCATCATCAGATTTAGAGTCCGGAGTTGAAATATTTAAAGAGCCGAGAATTCGATTCATTGGTGAGACGGTTGAATTTGGTTTCGGGAATGGGTTTTTCTTCCTATTCGATTTGATGGCGTAATAAAACGAAACTAATGACGAGTTCACTTTCCATCGGAATCAACTTGGGACCCATTGAACATGTTCGCAACAAGCTAAAATATATGAAGGTCCGTTGGTAGTAGGTACCTATAGTTTTTTTTATCTTAATGGATTGCAATTAATCATAAAGATTGGCGCCTCTCGTTTTTTTCTATACTGTTTTTGCGGGAGTAACTCTGATTTTATTAGAAGCAACTACAAGTATTCTTTAATTAAGGCAGATATTTATGAACCAGTATAAGCAATGAGTTTATCTCTCATAGATTTGGCACCGACCACAAAACAAACAATCCTTTAAATTAATTTATACAGTAGATGTTAGACTGGATTATGTAGAAGTGTTCTAAGTTTAACGACATTCAATAGAAACTGAACGAGCTCCAGATTATGACTAAAAGTAATATATATTCGAGTACGTAGAACTCAAGTACATAGAACACATCTATTGTCACTTTGAAAAAAAAATTCCTTCGTTTCCCACAATATAAACTAGATACCAGTTGAAATATTCTTTAAATATATGGCGTCTGTAAACTAAAATTTTGTTTAGAAAAATTACGTTACTTTAAGAATTGATATTGTTGTTGAAGGAGGAATAATTCAGTTCCTATGTAATGCCTTCTGGGTCACAGGGCTGCCTTTGCGCTCTTCTGAGGCACACTTGCTGCTTCATATATAATTTTAAAACTACATTTGATAAGCCTATCGCTAGTCGAGATTCAATGTTTGTGGACTAGCGCCCTTCGTCACTACACTACCAAAGCCTTGAAGAAAGCAGCGCAACGTAACTTACCTTCTTAGTAATCTTCATACTGGATAAAATGTATAATATCTTATCTACTCTACTTCACCTGTTGTTACTTAGTTTTTGTAGCGGTTCTGTAAGCCTTCTAAACAGCTAAACGCACAATAGCGTTTATTATCTATAATAAATGTTCTTAGATTTCTTCTTCAATAAGCAAAACCCTAAGAATGCAGTGGAAATCAGATTAGCCGCTTAAAAGGATTGATCCTTTTTTTTTACATGTCATTAGTGTATTTATGTGGAATTATTTACTCAAACCTATTGAAGCGGTTGCCTCTTTAGCTGCAAAAATTAGGCAACCTGTGGAGATAATCACTCGTCCTAAACCGCATAGTATTGTCGGGACTTCCAATAATGAAAAGAGCGTATAAATACTCGCTGGTACCTTAAAAAGCCGCATCACTTCCATTAATTTTCAGCATTTACTAGCGTCCCTTCAAAAGGAACATCACGAGGTCTATTCAAGGTTTCATGGTTTTATTTTGTTACGTTAGTAGGTATCGAAACATTTTAATAGCTCAGCATGTTCTCCGGAAAAACTGTTAACAATCATAACCCGAAAAAGTCAACAAAAAAATTAGAATAATAACAGAAGGATTTACATGCATATTAAGGAAGTGTATCGATTTACGGAGAATTTAGTGGACCAAATTAATTTACTTTATAACGAATTTAATGTAGAAAGTAAAATATGGTCATGTTGACGGTATTCTATAAAAAGCTTTGTTAATTTAGAGACAGTATTTTACGTCGTTGTTAAGATCCCGAAGAAATGAGAACATATCATAAGGATTGCAATAAGTGGAATTGTATACGTCTTCTTACCGCTTTATCCAATCATGGCTGGAAAATAAGAATATACCCCAATAGAAGAAATTGATGACGTTGTGCAGAACACATTAGAAGACCCCCAAGCTGGTTTTGTGCTGACCACACAAATTCTTAAGGATAATCCTGAAGCAGTCCGCTGAATCGCAATATCCATTTCATCTCATGTTTGTGGACTTTGAGAAGTCTTTCGATTGTGGGAGAAGGAATTATACATGCTTACGTAGGAGGGATATTCCTTATAAAATCGTAGCCATAATTAAGGGGTTACATACACCTGGGTAGTTAAAAAAAATCGATTTTTCAAAAAGGTCCTTATTCGGAAGTACCATCCTTTAAGTGTCTAACCTGAAAATTTCATAAAGAAATTCGCTGTAATGATGAAGTTACAGCGTTTTGTAACCGACCTGGTGAGCAACGACTAACGGTTGGCGCATAGGTGTTCGCGGCCTTTGTCATCTGTTTGACTATGAGCTTTTTTTTAATTCCGGATATTTATGACCTTCTGTATAGCAGGGACATATTTTGAAAAGTTGGTGAGGTTTAGGTATACTTGTTCCACTGTTAAAATTCACAGAACCTTATTTCAATGTAAATTGTACCCTAAACTTTAAATGCGTTTTTCTCGAAACAGCGTTTTCAAAAACGGTACCAGGATTATCTCCGCGACTACTGGACCGATCGGAACATACTTTTGCACAATTGTGTTTAATACAACACTCTTACGTTTACCGAGCCATTTTTTCGATATCTTGCTTAGTTTTTTTTTTTATCATAATTGCTGAACAATTTTGAGGCGAAAAATGGCATTTTTAATTCCAGAGGCTGCCATGATCCGACAAAATTGAATTTTGAAATTCTGGCTCGGTAAGCTTTGGAGCTATGTATTTACTTTCAAAAAAAAAAAAAAAAATGTCGATAGAAAATGGCGGAGGAAAGTCTGGTATCGAAATCGCTCTCAACAAAAACACGTCGCAGCAAAACGACTGTAACTTTTTACCGTTTGAAATTTTCCAACCAAATTTTCACATAATATAGACAAAATGTAATACTTTAAGGGCCGTATTATTCACCTCGGGTTATTTTCGCCTTAACCAGCTGTTAACTTATCCGGGACATTAAATTTAATCACTGATTAATTTCTCTGGGTATAAAATTGTATTATTCACCTCAGGTTAGCGATTTAGTAGGTCGGGTTATCTTAACGGCTGGTTTTCCATTTTTCCATTATTTTTCCAGTCAAACGTCAAGAATTTTATTAATTATTTACAAAATGTGACATTTTTCTTTTTTGTGAATATTTAAATTTGTATTTTCATTAACAATGTGAATTATTGGCTGCAATTTTTTCATAGTTGCGGATCTGGGAGCAGTACAAACGACGTGTGTGATGCACGGTTTACACGTTCAACGAGAACCATCCCATTTGATTCCGATAGTTTTCTGAGTATGTACTTCCGGGTGGTTGGATTTTACAGTGCGGACAGTCGATTGAAAGCTTGCATCTTCCAAACACTTGGAGCTATTGAATTTAAGTTTATTGGTAGGGTAGATTGAGTGTACCCCTTCAAGTGATAAGTTTCTAGTGGAGTGGTGAGGGGGGATGTGGGTGGCGTTTTAGACGCAAAACTTTGGTTCCTTTATTTCAGGAACCACTTATGCTAGGAAGCTGAAATTCGGAACTTACATAGATGTATGATATTGAACCCACTTACTGGCTTCATTTTTATATGAGTGAAAGGGTTCGGGAGTTCGGAGAAAAACAATGTGTCCAAAACGCTTGAAAGCTTAGGTCGACATATTCTAAAATCCATATCTCCTGAACGAATAATGTCACAAAGTTGAAACTTGATACTTGCTAAACTAGGAACTAGGCGAATAGATCGAAAATAATTTTTTGAGAGTGGTCAGTGGCGTGGGTGGGTGGTAAAAAACTTTGCATTGCGATGTCTTACAAACCAAGTAAACCAGAAAAAGGAAATGTGGCTTATGTTTAAAGATGTACAATAGGAGTTGGCTGAAAGTATTTTTCAGGGAGGCGATGGATAATGGATACAATTATTTTTTTTAAAAAATCACACCTCATATCTCAAGAACCGTATAAGATCTGATCATACAAATAATACGAGACCTAGACCATTTACACTCCTAGCTGAAAACTGGAGGGAGATGATGGAAGGAGTGAGGGTGGAGAACGATAAAATGGAAACAATTCATTTGGCTGTGCAATTCGGTATCGACAGAAAAAGTCTTTGTCGTCGCATATGTCGATGTCGATTCGTTGTGCCACTTTGTATTGGTGACACTCGAGTCATGCTCTTCATCAGAATCACTCCAATTATCTCACAAATGAAATCTAGCTATAACTTCAATCGTGAATAATACAAAATTTGTCAAATCGCCGGTTAAATCCCTGGGTATCGTAGAAAACTGGAAGTTTTCCTCCGGTTAAATTTTTCCCCGGGTAACTTTAATCACTGATTACAAAACCAGCGAATCACCGGTTAAAAACAATAACCGGAGGTGAATAATACCAAGTCTTTGGAAAAACTGGAATTACCCAGAGGTTATAAATAACCCGAAGTGAATAATATGGCCCTAAGAGATATAAATTGGTTGTTCAATTAACTTCAGTTTTATGCACGTTCCCTTAAGGGAACCTATGAAAATGCCAGCTGGAGCGGATTGCTTAAAGAAGAGCTGTCCGCGAGTTTCACCGCACGAACCGGTGTAACAAGGCCGTACAGAAAAAAATTAATAGAAATTCTACCTAAAAATAGATTTTCCACCAAAAAACAATGATTGTTTTTAACATACTACTTCATTTAATTAATACATCTATTATAAATTAGTTATTCTAATGACACAATTATTTATTTTTATTTAATTCCAATATTACATAACATTTTATTTGTAATTAAATTGTGATTTTAATTGTAGTAAATATTCATCGACTTTATGCTTTATTAAATGGATCGGTGGATATGTAATTTCACTACACGTTAGATCTTTTTGCGTGTTTATGCCACACAGTAAAAAAACCAATGAATTTTACATCTTTTGTATAGTAGGCAAATATGCCAAACCTTTTCAAGTAAATTTACATTGGGATGTAATAGTCTATTTCATGTGAATTGTACGGTTCAGTTGAAAAGTACATGAATAATTTACTAATACCAGCAATTTCGTGTAAAAGTGATTGAAATGTGTACTTTTACTTGAAAAAATTAAATATACTGGAAATTTCAAGCAAAAATTGGATTGAAAATTCAAGTTTTTTAATACAGTGCGCATTAACCGATCACCTACTTTAATTAGATGTTTTTTATACGTTGCTGCCCTATGCCCCAATGGGACACCCAGAAACTGAAGAACTTCTAATATCAAGAAAGAGGCAAGTATGAAGCATTGTTTTTTTTCCAAATAAAGAATACTGAAATAATTCTAACTTAGCATCCAAACAATCTCTTAGTACGTATACATGGAGAATTCAAAGATTGAAAGATCATTATTGGAATCGCGTATATGACAACACCGGATCGAAATATGAGATGATCGAAATGGATTTGAAATGACAAATAAGATAATCTGAAATCTGGGTAAATTGCCACTCTCGAACACTAAATTCTACACACACGCTTTGAGAACACCGCGTTGTGAATACCTTCTTTCTCTAGGTTCGTTTACATGAGAAATTTTGATCCCACTTCGATTCGATTCAGGTCGAGAAGTTGGATCGGATCGAGACGATCTTATTTTTATCCGATCTGAGTCTACATGCGATTTTATAGGATTGAATCTGGATTCAATCCTCCATGTATACGTAGTATCCAGGGACGTAATTTCAGTTTTTTCTAGGAGGGGGGCAAGATGTTATGTTTGTATATATTTTTATATATAAATATACATATGTTATATATAATCTATAAAAATACATAATTCAGGGGGGGCAAATGGCCTCCTGCCCCCACGAATGACGTCCCTGGTAGTATCTAAAAGTACTACGGTTCTCAAGTTCCACTTTTCTGTTGTGGAGGAACCCTATCAGTGCTGTCGTTTTGTTAAAATGTACAGTAGTGCATTTCAGTTAAAAGTAGTAGTACTTTACAAAAAATAGTAGTACATGATTTTTTGGTTCGGAATCGCAAAATAACATCGAAAATTTGGTACATATAGGATCATTCCATCAAGAATTGCCAAAATAATGAAATTTGTGACCCTACCCTCGCCGATTTTTTTGAAAGTCGAAGAATTAGTAACAAAAATTATATTTAAGTTTTCCACGTGAATTCTTATCATAGAATTAGTCTTATCCTAAAGGCAAGTTTGCGACAATTTAAAAAAAAGTTATGCTTGCAAATTTTTTTCAAGGTTCTCCTTTTTAGTATGTATGTATGTATCAATGCAGCGCTGCATGACCAATCTTTCAATTTGATGTGACATTCAGCGATGAATTGATTGGACCATGGAAAACATTTCACCGCCCTTCAATACAGTAATGAATACAATGCTGCATTGATTGGATCACGGGCTATTCGCACATTTTCATACGCACTATATGAGGTCTAAATTCGTCTCCAAAGTGAGCAATGACTGTGCGGTCTGCACTGTTTTTCGCTCTCTTGAAAAGTACAATTTTTTGTTGATGTTCCCTTTTCTCAAGTCCAATAGAAATATTAAATTATTTTTTTAAAAAAAAAATACCAGTTTACCGGGTAAAATACTGTTTATTTTAATTTTTGTGAGACGTATTGGACTCGACTGAGTTCTTTATTAAACTTTCCTTGCGGCTTAATACCAAAATTTCGAAAAATATTGGACATATAAAAATACGGTTTATTTTCAAAAAATTTTCTTCAGCTATAACACTTTTACCTTTCCTTAAATATTATAGCATACATTATTTGCCTTTTTTTGGAACAGCGTGAATTTTTAACCCATTCGCGCGGGATGTTGCGTACATGCAATATTTGATTTAGATATTTTATATGTAATTTCTAGTGCATATTTCAACATAGTTTTATTTAATTATTTTTTATTGTGATTGACATGCATTTTCAAAAAAATTTACTACCCTAAAATATTGTATTTACACGTTTTAGGAATAGTATACCAGACAAAAGAATAAAAAATAATATTATAATATTAAGTTGACATTTTTATGGTGAGTATGTTCGGTGAACCCCTACGAGTGGTATCTTTTGGTTGGGTGGGGATGTGAAGGGTCAAGTAGGAAGGGGGTAGTGTTTTAGATGAAAAATTTTGGGTTCTAAATCTCAGGAACCGTTCATATTACGATGCTCAAACATGGAACTTATATAGAACTATGAGAGTGAACCCATATTTGCCAAAAAATTGTCGATATGCGTTGTGGAGTGTAAGAGGGGGCGGGTGGGCGACAATGCGTACGAAACGCTCGATAGCTGGAGTTATATATCTGCTTCTGAACGGTTGATGTCAAAAAGTAGAAACTTTGTAATTGCTTTAAGGAATACTAGGAGATTCGACAAGGGTTACAATTTTTTATACGGAACGTGGGGTGGGGGTCAAAAACTTTGGATTACAATATCTTCCGAACCAATTATACCAGAAAGATAAAATCTGGAGCATAGTCTTTTGGTGCACCAATTAACATGATATTATAAAAAAAAATGTTTTCAATCGCTAAAAAACTGGGTGTGAAAGGTTTAAGCCGGCCAAATACAAGTGGCTTCATTTTATTTATTCCAATACAGGCTAGAAATGGTAACCGTGGTTAGTTATTTTTTTGTGCTAGGTGTTGTTTTGTCTGGAAGAAGCTTCCAAAAGAGCTCACTTTCATCTGCGTTTTGTTTACTAATTCATCAGGTACCTACACGACGTTTCAACGGAATTAGGAAAGAAACGTAAGGTCATATCTGTAGTCAATCCTTGATCGAATCACCCTATAATGATTTGAATTTAAAATTTAAAAAAATTAGAGTCTCGCTTTCTCAAAACACAGCAAAAACATCGTAATCATTCGTAACGCCAGATTTTCATGCATTTTTATGTAAATTGTAAAGCCTTCTTCTAATGTTTTTTAGAATTTAGTATTCGAAAGAAGAGTAGTACAAAATTGAAAGGAGTAGTACAGTAGTACGTGAAGTTCAATGGTAGTACAAATACTACTATTGTAGTACAAACGACAGCGCTGAACCCTATCGAACTTCAGTCATTCACTTTATTTTATTGTATATTGGTACCTTTTTGCATTTCAGAGACGGTAAGTTGTTCCGTAATGTTATAAATTTCAAATCGTAGGTATACATATACTATAACGAACTTGTTAAATTTTGATGTTCATTTCATCAGCTCGTAAGTAGAAGACGAATTTCTTTAATAAATTTGAAGAAAAAAAAAGTAATGCTAATTAGTTCAATTTGAATTTTCATTCTCACCTCATCATCGCAGTATGTGGGATTGGCGATTCACTTGGCATAGTCATTGCCTTCGCTAAATTGTAATTGCGAGTCGAGCAGCTTTCACTACTTTGTGAAACGCCATAGGCGCTATTCGAGTTGTTGTTTCCTACTGATGTGGTGCACCTTGTTCGACATCTGGCTTCGTCTGTAAATGGCCAACGCAGCGGTAAGGAGAAGAAAGTAAAACCAGTGGCCCTGGCATCGATTACGAATTTTTAAAGTCAAACTCAACTCGGATCCAAGTGCACATGTGGATCACATACGTGGCACTGTTGTGTCAGGTACCTGTGCTACCCACTCAAGTAGGGAACAATTAAAATCAACTATAACAAGAAAAACCCCTCCTAATGGCCAACACTACTGCTATGTAAATGATCATTGCGCCGACGAGTATAATAATTCCCATTTGATATGAAAATGTATAAAAAAACCACCGCCACAGTGCCACTCCCCTGCGAACCTGCTATGAAGAGAAGTCAATTAATGGCGTTCGTGCGCCATGGAAAACGATTCCCTCGATTCGTGCCGGGCTGGGACCAAGTTTAAATTTTTTGCTCCTTTGCCGGTTCGAATTACACACATTTCATTTCATTTCGTGGCATTGTGGGCTGCGGTTTTCCAACTTGTCCGTTCCATTAACCGAGAAAACAGAAAACCAAGTGAAAAGTGCCCCATGGCTGGCCCAGGCCCAGCAACCGGCCAAGACGCGAAAACCCAACAAACCGTGAACCCACGAGCAATTTGTGACCGTGACGTGCACATATCACTGCTCGACGCTCGAACTGGGGCTTCGTTTAGTTGCACACGATGACGAGAAAACTTTTCATTCATTGAAATTTGAAAGTGCTAAAGGGGTCGTCTCTTTTGCTATTGGTTTTTGCATTTATGGCGTGGGCTGCTCTCTTCCTATTTCGATACAAGTTTTCCCTATTCGAATTGAAATCAGCCAGTCACAATTTTTGCTAGTAATTAATATACACTACTTAATCTTCAGCAATTACGCAAGAAGGTACACATTGCACAGTGGAGGCAGTACGAGTGCGAACTGCGAAGCCTTCCAAATTTTAGTCCGATAAGCGGGTTCCAGAAATCAGGAAGTCTTGAATCTTGATGGAGCACCAAGATTAGAGTCAGCGTTGCCATATTTGGTCCGTTTGGTCTAATGTTGGTAATTTTTTTCCCAATTGGTCCGGTGATACTTTTTTTACGAAAAAGACCATTTTCTAAAATACGTCTTTTGCCAAAATTTTCGTTCGTATGGTGTTCTATTATATACGGCTTTTAGCCGAACTACTTTTGACGTATAGTATACGCAACTTTGCCTGTTGGGAAGTATGACTAGCTCATGGTTCTATTTTCTGATTCTATAAATTTTACTTTATTATTTTTTATTAATAAAGTATTGTGATCGACCTGAAATTTAAAAAAAAATTGCTACCCTGAAATTTTGAATTTTCACGTTTTAGGACTAGTCAACCCCAAAAAAGCAGAAAAAAATATCCGTCTGTCCGCCGTAGACGCCGTACGCAAAATCGTTTGAATGCGCGTAGCTTCCAAACCCGTTGAGATATTAACATGAAATTTTTATGGTGGGTAGATTAGGTGAACCGCTACGACTGGTATATTTTCGGGGGGTGGGAGTACGAGAGTTTAGATGAAAAATTTTGGTTTCTAGATCTCAGGAACCACTTATGCTAGGAGGCTGAAACTTGGAACTTATGTATTACTATAATAGTGGACTCATTTGCAAAAAAATGGTCGATAGTGGTTAAGGGATGTGGAAGTGGGGGGGAAAACAATGAGTCTGAAACGCTTGAAAGACGGGATTGAAACGTTCTAAAATCGATATCTCCTGAACAATTGATGTCAGAAGATTGAAACTTTGTTGTTGTCCTTAGGGATACTTCAAGATTAGATAAGGGCTAACATTTTGAAGAGGGGTGGTGGGGTGTGCGGGTGGCGGGTGAAAAACTTTGGATTACAATATCTTCCGAACCAATTACACCAGGAAAATAAAATTTAGTTTCTGTATATGGGATCACAAGAGGAGTCTACTGAAACTAAATTTTTTGCGATGGGAGGTGGAGCACGAAAGGGGGGGGACAGCAATTTTTCAAAAAAAAATTAAATTTTTATATCTCAGAAACCGTATCAGATATGATCTTGAAAATTTTATAGGAGTTGGAGTCGGTGAACTTCTAGTAGGGAGAATTTTGATAGCGCGGGTGTTGGGGGTGAAAGGGAGTAGAAAGGAAAACATTCTGATTTTTATTTCTCGAAAACCGTAATGAGGGGAAAACTAACAATTTAGGATTATATAGATCCACTATAGAGACATCCTAGAAAAATAAAATTGTTAATAGGGGTATCATGGTACGGGGGAGAGAGGTGGTTCTTATATCTCAGAAACGGTTTATGCTAGAAAGTTGAAGATGTGCTATTAGAATAATTAAAGCAAAGAAGAAATAACCGGGAGGCTATTTGGAACTTTATTTTTAGGTTGTCATTCGCATAATAACCTACACCGCATCTCAGCATTAAACACGTTTCGATAAAAATAATAAAGTGGCGCCCAGACTGTTGGCAAATTTTTTTTAATTTGTTAAATACACATATATGTTTTGAATAAATTCTATGGTCCTTTATTTTCCATATTAGACCATTTTCGTGAAAATGTGGTCCTTTTAATTAATGACGTGCGGCAACGCTGATTAGAGTCCACTTTTTTTTCCGGACAGAAGTGAGATAAGAAGTCAACCGTATTCCTGTTGCTTAGTTCCGAGTTGGTTTGCCTTTTCGAGCCTTATTGACATTAAAATAGATACATTTATCAATATACAAATTTTGACGTGTGCAGATAATTGACCTGCTGAGGAGGACATCACCCACATTTTGTATGAATGTCAGGCGGTTGCAAGGAGGCGACTGAGGTTGTTGGGCAGTCTTTCCTTTGACAATTTGGAGGATCTGAGGTCGATAGGGCATGACAAGTTGGTCTAGTTCTTTAGGGATCTGGGTTGTTTCGGGGATGTTTAGTGATCTACGAGGCTCCGAAGGGATCGCCCTATTTTGGTGTCTACTGTGCGCGGTGGCTTAGCGCTTCGCCCCTTCTTAAAACTTACTAACACGCAGTTACAGTGCGCAGAAAGAGTATCTTCTGCGTGATAAATCTTTGTTCCGGGACTGATTGATTTTTCCGGGGTAGAAACTTATCACATGGTCCAACTGCGAATTCCCATGTCAGGAATGGGATTCGAACCTATGACTTCTGGGATGATAGAATCGATGCATTTGGTTGTTGACCTTTTACTAGCCTCTTCGGTTGCAAATCCGAGTTCCACGCAGCTTGTAAACCCAGACCATATCAAGATTCAGTGGCGTTGTATCAAGAAAAACGTCAAGAAAAGGCAAGCTGGCCTTGGATTTAGTGATAGTCAATATGATATATAATAATATAAGGCTTCGGTAGCCTAGTTACACTGAAGACATGGGTTCGGATTCGGATCACACCCAGTCACACGCATAACACAACCAAGAACGCTGTATTCCGCAAATTTAGGGATTTAAAATCCCTAAATTGAATAACTCGAGAACAAGTTCTTCCGAAATCTATTTGGAACCGTTTGGGTGAGGGATGATACCAAATGTGAGTGAACAGTGTTTTGGTCATAATTTTGCCCAGATCATAAGGCAGGAATGAGTGATGGTCTGATATGGAGAGGGTCCAAATATTGAGGGAGAAATCTATGAAAAAATTGAAGGAAAGAATAACGTACCAACCAATTGGCAGGTACAGTTATAGAGTGTGTGAAATCTGCTCCACTGTAACTAATAGCGTTGACACAAAAGCGAAGCCACATCTTATATGCTAGTGATTCTCTTCCCTTCGAAATCAAAACATGTTACAATATAGAAATAAAAAGCAAGAGTAGAAACCGCGTTACTAATTACTACACTGGACAAAAAGGCTTACACTATATTAACGAAACGACAGGGGTTTTTCCGGTGCAGTGTTCTTGGCAGCAAGCCACATTACAGTGCGGTTCTTGAGATAATTTTAAAACGTAGTTTGAAGGCATTTTCCAATACCTGCTACTGCTACCTATGGGTATCTTATTTATAGATTCCTCTATATTACATTTTGTAGCGTTGACTACTACAGCGCATATCATCTGCTCAGAATTACTGACTGGAGAATGTATTAAAAGGCGACGAACCGCATAATAGATAACAGTGACGACGGTGCATAGCGTGACTTTTATTTGAACGTCCGTGCTTGTAATAGGTCTCGATTATTTTTATAGAGTTTTTATGGTTTCTTACTTTTTCGGTTATTTAAAGTGGATATTATATGCATATTTGTAGAAGAAACCGTTTCAGTTAAGCGTTAATTTTGTTTTTTCACTGTAATAATTTGTTCCCTTCCTTTTTTGTTCCCAATTCGTTTAATTTTCTGAAAAGATTCTACATATGTCTGTATTTTCGATTTCGCGTCGCGCCGCGTATAATTACTAAGCGAAAATATCGGATGCACCACTTTTAGAAATTAATTTCACTAGGCACTGAATAATCCTTTTTATAAGAAAAGTAACTTATCACAACAGATCACATATTCGCACATTTGATTAACCAAGCAAATCTTACTTTCGTTCGAGCTTAAGATTGGCGTGATAAAATTATCAAAATCTTTACGCTGTAGTCTTTAGTGTCTGCCATTCACCTTTTGCTTTGACCTTTTTCAAAAAGCGTGATTCGTAAGAGCTAAGATAGGTAGAATTTTTTATTTCTTGTTTGGTGGCCGGTGCTCATTGCTAATGCTCAATTTACCTATGGTTCTTCTGCGAATAAATTCCTTTTAGCGAAATGCTAAATTTGGTGTATGTATGGTATAATAATAGCGTCTTCTTCATAATTACTATTACAATGTGCCCAAAAATAGTATCCTTTTTTTGGTAACTGATAAATTTGTTATTAAGTGCGAGACCTACTTCGATTTGTATTTTTCGTTAATAATATCTAATAAAATTAATTTACAACTCACTAGATCGGAATGTAGATTCATAGGAGTATACGTAAAAAATTCGCCAACTGGCTGTACTCAACTTTATTATTGGTCGTTGCAGAGTCAGGAAGGGGTTAAGTTCGAGGTGTGACAGAAGTGTCGAGGCCCTGCCACCCTAAGGGAAATATCCGAGTAAAAAACAAATGTTTTCAACAAATATTTTGCTCATCATAAAGTTTGTAGTCTTAAGAATATTGTGTGTAAATTTCATATTGAAATTCCAATAATTGTGCAAGTTATGGTCAATTAACCGGAATGGGGCCTTCGTAAATTTTAACGGTTCGTCTTCCAAACCAAACTATAATACAGACGTGATTATTTCGAAACATACTTTTTAAAGACGGTCCCCAAAATATTCGGAAAACGGCTCAACCGATTGCTTCCAAAATTTGACACAATATTTTCGGACAGGTTTTCTACTTTCCAACGTAGGATTTTTTTTCCACTTAATTACTTTTTTTTATCAAGCCAGAAAGGTCGAAACTTAAGGTTAAAAAATGTTCAATTGGCCGCCATTTCGTAAAAAAAATTTTTTTTCAAGAAATCCTACGATGCGAAAGGCATCATATATTACATTCTCAGAATCTTTTTGAAATTTTTGTTTCAGATCAACCGACTGGATGTAATCTTGGGAACGGCAGACCGTGCAATCGAGGAGCACTTTTTACGCCGGCCATAACAGCAGCGCCCCCGGTCGATATATATCAACATGTATACCATACTTTCGAATAAAACTGAGCTGAATAAAATAGAACTAATAGTTTTTGAGATAATAATTCCTAAAATTCACCTATTTTTACGCTGTCTACTTGGATGTTCCCTCTTAATTCGCAAAAGATAATTTTGGATCAGAGTCCGGGACGCGATCAAAGTCGAAATACATCACTATACTTCTTTGGAGTCAGGCATGGCTAAAAAGGTATCCAGGAGGATATTTTAACAGCCCAGAAGTAAAAACTAATTCGATATGTGATCAGATTAAAGAGATATGGCGGAATTCGTGAAAGCGTATTCCAGTATTGGATAAATATTGTAAAATCCTGAAGTTGATTTGGGGGCGAATATTTAAAAAGCCCATGTAATTCGATATCTACACAGAATCAGACGTAAAAGATATGGCCGAATTTATAAAAACATTTGCTACTCCTTTACACCGTCTTACGAGTTGAATATAAAACACAATCCTAAAATATTTTTTAGGTGATTATATTAACAGCTTAAAACGAATTCAGTATTTCGAAATCTTATCTGACCTATAGTCACTAGATGAAGATGAAGGCACTTAGATGTAGTCTGGGCATCAATGACATTCGACAGTTTTTGTATTCGCATTCGAATCTCGAAATTTTGTTCTTCTCGATTACATACGTAAGAATATGAAAACATAGTGATGTTAACAATCTACGAAGTCAACTGTGAACTGAAAAAGCAGTTTCGAATATGGTCCAACATCATGTATATCAATAAATCAAGTGGAGTGGAGTACTGTTTGTCCTGATTCCGCCCTAGTCGGGCTCAAGCACAATAGCGAAAAAAAGAATGTGGCTTACAACCATTCCTGATTATACTTTATATTCGTCATAAAAAAGAGGAGATTTATTAATTTAATCTGAGAAGAAATGTGTTACAAGATGGAGGTCACATACCTAATTAAATTAAAAACTTTGTTGGAGAAACCGAACACTATAAAATCAGTAACCACTCTCGTTTCGGTACTTATTGAGTGGTGTTCTGAAATGGAATATACTTCAATTGGTATCCACATTGTTGAAAAATAAAAAAAAAAATGTAATTATTTGAACAATCCTTTTGAGCACTTCTAATTAGAGATAGGCAAAGCAGTTCCTTTCAGTGAAGTACTTCACTCCGAGTCAGTGGAGTAAATCCGGAACCCTTTGTTCCATCGTTCCTTCGTTTCATCAGTAGATCTAGAAGATGAGGACCAAAAAAGAAAAAGAAAAAAGGTCTGTAGAGTTCAGTGAAGTAGTTCAGGAACTCTTCGTTCCTTCGTTTCGGCAGTAGATGTAGAAGATGAGGGCAAAAAAAAGAAAAAGGTCAGTAGAGTTCAGTGAAGTAGTTCCGGAACTCTTCGTTCCATCGTTCTTTCGTAGATCTAGAAAATGAGGACAAAAAAAAATGTCAGTACATCTAAAAGATGATGAAAACAAAAAGGTCGGTCAAGTTTTTTGCCACGTGTCCAATGGAACTGCAGTTCACCAAAAGGAGTGAGTTACTTTACTCACTCACTTCAATGAAGTGTTCTTTTGGAACAGTTCACTCCTGAACGACTCATCTCTACTTCTAATATAGTGGAAATATCTGTCGACTCTACAAAGCACTTCATGGTCAAATAATAATAATATAAAAAAAGCAGCTAACATTTTTTTAGTATGTCAATTTTCTAAAAAAAATTCAACATTTCACAGCGCAATCTTTACAAAATAAAAAAATCATATTTCTGGTCGTGTAACTCACTAATAGAATTTTGGACTTACAAGTCAAATAATCGCGCCTTGGATTCTAAATTCAAGGAGGCAGGACTAATAACTGATTTATATCGCAATATTTCGAAGTGAATTTCACGAAATTTTGACAAATCTATATCGAAATACATTTATGCGATTTTAAAATCTCTTTAAAAAATGAAAAGATTTTGTGGAAATCCAGTTCGAAGTCTACTAAATCACAGGCCTGAAATTTACGTTTCACCACGTTCACATATCACCACAATATTCACTGTCACATATTTTAAATTAATTTTTCAAATTACTTGCTCGAAATGCAAGGTTTGGATTTAAATAATTTTTTTTTTGATTTCTACTCATGCTGGACAAACTTCAATTACTAAAAATTAAAAATCTTACAAAATAAGTTACAGGTTTTGACACAACAAATATGTTTAGGGCAATGTAAACGCTTTTTGAGATTTTGAAATCTGGTTTTCGAAATCTGGCGATGAATTTCGGCTATAAAACTAAATGTGCGAAAACCCGATACATGAACATGGGTCCAGACAGTAGCACACCGATAACCCTAAATGGGCTACTTCGGAAGCAGTATCAGATTGACTGATTGAGCTGAAAAATATAGTTATATACAAAAATTTAAATAGAATTAAATACTTTTGCAATGAGGCTTTGGAAGCCTGTAAAACCTTCTGTTATTTGAAAGCTCCAAACTACATCTTTAAATATTATCTTCCAAAGGAACTTTTAGGATTTCCGATACGTCCTGTATTGGTTTAAATTTAGTACCCGTCACTACCAGATATAAAGACCTTCAAGCCCAAGAACGGTCTGAAAAACTAAAAAAAAGATTGGGCAAATTTAATGATATCCTTGAGCGGAAAAATATGTTACAAGACCGCATTACAAAATGATAAATGAAGAAGTGACACTTCCCCGATAGTCCTTTCGATTTTAAAATGTATGTAAACTTGTTGAAAATTGATTTAACCGATTCGTCTCGGTTCGATGGGTTCACAAGAGGATCCTGCTGTAGAGCGTCGGGCTGTATTTTAAACAAGGGTTGGGAAAGGATGCCAAACCCAAATTCGATCGACCTCGTTTAGGAAGCACCGTGAAAATTCCGTTTAATTTTATACGAGCGTACGTAAAGAGCAGCTACGAGATGGAGTCCGGGATTGATGATAATGCGAAGGGCTTCTCACATCGAGGGGTAGGAAAATTTGCAAACAAAAACTCCTCGTTCCATTTATCATGAACCAAGTGTAGAACCAATAGTCACACAAGCCCCGAACGATGGTGAAAACGCAAATAAGAAGCCACTCGTGAAAATTGCCTGCAAATAATAGCCGCAACTAATTATTCACAATAGAGCGTTCGCTACGCAAAGGATTCCCATTTGCGATTTTTTGCGCTTTAAAGTGATTTATTCTTTGGCGGTCCTCTCTCCCTTCATCATTATCAGTAAAGATACATTAGATGTGTGAAAAGTATTCGGGAACGCCGTGGCATTGTGCTACGTCGGATCGGCATTCTTCAGTATCTTCTGGTATTTTTCTGACCGCGAAATGAGCAAATCAATATGTAAAATATTTATGGCTTTTGTACGTCCCTCGCTCGGCCACTTTGGCTACCGGTGTTTATTAAATGCATTTCTTATTCTTTACGAGAAATATGAAGCTACCAATACGCTATGCACCCGAAGACGGTTTAATCTGAATATCTGTCGGTTGAAATGATCACAACATTGCGTTCTGATTTGCATAACCAATTATGACCTGCCTACTACTACAGGCGAATGCAGAAGCGAGATATCGAACATTGAATATCGGAACGAATTTCGATTTATTTTCTTCATTAGGTACATATGTTACTCGTATATTTATAAATAAGTTATGAATATATCACGAGGCATACTCGTAGGATGGATTTTACTGTTGAATTTAGGATCTGTTAAAGTGAAGTTTGTAATAACTTTACAACATGTGTGTTTTTCTCTGATAAAACCAAAAACTAGCTGTGTCCAAACTGGCTTCGATCGACCTTCACTCTCCATCCTCCTCTGCAGACTCTGATAATAGTTCGTTGCGTTCAGCGGAGGGTGAAAATAGTTTTAACCCAAAGAAACTAACCTTATGTTACCCTACATTACATCAAACAATAAGTACTCGTAAAATTCACTCTGATAGGTATGGAAATACAACAGTGTAATTTGTAAAATTCGTAACTCCATTTTTGCGAAAATTTCTTTTTTGAAAAATTTGATGAAAAAAAAACACAGCAAATTTTACCGAGCTCCAAAACATTTTCTACAGAACTGTAAAAATAAACTTTTCCTTATAGTCGCATGTATTTTTGTTTCATTGCTCTCCTAAAAAGTTATGCCAAATGGAGATAAGCACTTTGCGAATTACACTGACGGTATGTTAGTGTCGACGAAGAAAAAATTTGCAGATTTTCTTTGAAAATTGTCGAGGTATAAAATATTTTCTGAAGATCTGTAATTTTCCTAGATTCGTATGTACCTACATATTTTTAAATAACATTTACTGTCCTCCAGAAAACTTTAAAACTATGTTTTAGAGTATTGATAGTTTCTGGAAAACTATTTAGTCTGCCTTTGTGCCCATGATGATGTATGTAAAACGTAGATACCTACATATCATACCTATTTTTATGGAAAGGTTTCAATTGCGTGGCAAACATACACTGTTTTAAAAAAATTGAATTTTCAATACAATTTTTATTTGAAACTTCCAGTATATTTAATTTTTACAAGGAAAAGTACACATTTCAATCACTTTTACACGAAATTACTGGTATTAGTAAATTATTAATGTAATTTTCAACTGAATCGCACAATTTACATGAAAAGGCTCACAAAATTGTTCTTTTTCGTGTAATTCTACTTATCTATTTGAATTTTACGACGAAAAACATGTAATATATGAAACAACGGAGTTGATGGAATCTTTGTTCGATTTTGTTTTCTACTGAAATGAAAGTGAAACGCCTTCGGTGCCGTAGTGGCTACGCGAGCCAAACATACGCAGAAAACCCAGAATTCGATTCCTACCTACGCGAAGGATTTTATTAAGAGTAAGTAAGTAAGAAATAATATTAGAAGTAGAAATAAGTGTATCTGAAAGAGTGATAATTATACACTTTATTAGGGTGTAAATTCAAGAGAATATCCAATGAATTTTCTGCTTTTGAAGCTGAAATTTACTTATTGCAAATTGAAATTTACTGACTGAAAATTGAAAATTAAATTCAAATTGACTATTACATCCCAATGTAAATTTACTTGAAAAGGTGTGACATATTTGCCTACTAACCAAAAGATGTGAAATTCAATGAATTTTTTTTACTGTGTACACAGAGAGAAAAGGGTAATGAAATCTAACAAAAAATGTACTGATTTCCATTACAAATGTAATGAAATTCCAACCCATTACACCCGTAATGAAAACTACGGCATGTAATGAAATTCTGTAGTAAAGAGTTGCTGTTACATTTATTACAGATTAGTAAAATTCATTACAAATATTTTAAATCGCACGGTATAATTCATTAACAAGTGTAGTCGAATTTAGTAAAGTGTATTACCAGTGTAGTAAAAATAATTACAAAGTATAGTAAATTTCATTACCAACTATTGTGAAATTTATCACCATGTACAGTAAAATTCATTACTTCGTATAGTAAAAGCAGGGTCACAATTTTTATTGATGTTATATTATTTTATTATTTTAATAATAAAGTATTTTTTAGTTATTATTAGTTATTTTTATTAATGAAAGAAATAACCAATTAACCTGTTCTAAATGAAATAGGCGCAACGAAACAACCTACAACACTTAATATTTCCCTTAATATTTTCAAATTCAAATTCAAATAAATTTATTTCCATAATATAGGTACTTAAAACTAGACATTGCTGGTAAATTGGTTGATTAGGTGGTCAGTTAGCAAACCTTACATCCATAGTTACAAATGTAGCTACAAGCTGTTATTAATAATGATTGAAATAATTAGAACAGTTTATAAGGAAAAGGGAAAGAAAAACCTTATTTTTATGTGTTAAAACTAAGAACTAAACTTAAACTAAGGTACAATTAAATAAGTAAATGAAAGGATCAACGGGTTGCTTGACTTTTCGCAATTGATAATTCCCTTAATATTTATACCATAATTTAATTTAATTTTGTTTTCATTAAAATAATACACCCTATGACCAGTAAACTGATGACGTTCTGCCACTTTTATATTTTGTATTTGCCGCTTCCACTAGCCATCAAAATTGTATTTTCTTATTTTTAGTAGCCCACGGTCCACGGACGCCGAATATTTTAGGACGGCTCTGAGTAAAAGTCATTATTAAGAACAGTAAAATAAATTATTTATTATAATAAAGTTCAATATCAAGTACAGCTTACTTTATTACCAAGAATGGTATAATGTATTATACCAACGATGGTATAATTTATTTCCAAGTGAAGTAACACTTTTATTAATTTTACTGTACAATTTATTACATACGCAGTAAACTACATATGTATATTTTATTAAATAAAAATACTCTATCAATTATTATTCAGTTTTTATTCATAGCACAAATACAAAGATATTCACAATTAAATTATTTTAAAACGAAATGCTTTTCCGCCATCACTTAAATTCAAGTATATTATTAAAACTGAAAAGTTTAGTATTATTTTTAATGATAAAAGCATTTAAATTTACATCATAATGAAAATCAACTTTTTCTGATATTATTAATAGGTACCCTGTCTTCATTTACAATTATATCGCAGATTTTGCAAATAAATAAATCATATTCTTTGTGTAAGTAGAATCCTATTTTATAATATGTTCGCTTAAAATTTAATAATAAAATAAAAATAAAACCAAAATTTAACAAAAACGATCACTATCTCTCAATTCAACTCAACAAGTAAGTAATGTGCAATCCATTGACGTCGGCGCACTTCTGCAAACTTACTACTTCTGTAGTCAAAAATACTAGAGCATTAGTCAAATTCATTACAACTTTAGTCAAATTTACTTTACCGTCGTCAAGCACACAATTTATTGCTATCATTATGAAATGTACTACACACAGGGCCGACCTAATATATTCGGCGCCCGTGAGCTACTAAAATTAATGCGCCTCTCGTCATAAGAAAATACAATTTTGATGGCTAGTGGAAGCGGCAAATACAAAATATAAAAGTTTCAGAACTAGACAATTTTATACCTTCGGATTTGTAAAGGTTAAATGATTCTGTATTTCGTTTCAACTGTACAAATTTTTCTAAAGAAGCGTATAATCAAATAATGCTTTTAATTGTAGTATCAACTTTTCGAAGTGATATTTTATTTCCAGTGAGTTGAACTCATTTAACAACCCCTCAGCTTCAACTTATGTTGCAGGCTTTTGAAAATTTTCTTCAAAAATTTTATTCAAAGCATCTTTAAAATTTTCATAACCAGAAACTACTGCCTTCACTGAATCAGCTCTTGCTGACCAACGAGTGTCGCTTAATTTTTTGGGCTTTGTTTTTGTTTTTTTTGCTGCTAGCGTATCTTTCAAAATTTTCCATCTTGATGTTGACACGGCAAAGAAATTGTATAAATTTTGTAGAAAAAATAATAATTTAGTTGCTTGTACGCAGCATTCCTCCGCCGACTCTCCAATTAAATTTAAAGAATGTGCTGCACAGGGTACGTAAATGGTAAGATTGTTTTAAGATTTAATGCGCGCTTGGAGGCCGCTGTATATACCCGATATATTTAAGGCATTGTCATAAGATTGTCCTCTACAATCTTCCAAATTAATATCTAAATCAGATAATAGCTTTAAAATACAATCTTCCATTTCTGCGTTCTTGTGGCCAGTATTTTCTAAAAAATTTAAAACATAACATCAATAAAAATTTCCGCCCCAAAAGGATTGCGCCCCAGGACTATAGCCCATTTAGCCCTGTGGTTAGGGTGGCACTGACTACACATTCGACAGATTCACTACTACTTTAGTCAAATTTACTACATTCTGTAATTTGAATATTTTCAGTTTAATAACAATTGTGTAGTAAATTTTATTACCTTACCAAGGTTACTACATTTCTAGTAAATTTTACTACATGATATAACAAATGTTCGGTAATTTTACTACAATAGTACTACACTTGCTCAAAATTGACAACATTTGTAATAAATTTTATTGCAACGATAGTTTTTTGAATTCATTACACTGTTTTGTAGAATTTATTACAGATATTTTTCTCTGTGTATCTTAAAATCATATGAATTGATAAATATTGCTGTCTTATACTAAAGTCCAGCCAGAATAGTATCTAAACGAAGGTAAATTACTTGTTCAAAATATTCTAATCAACACCAAGAGATTTTGAACCCAAACTTTCAATTCACCATAATTTTTTCCACTACTTCTACACCAAAAACAAACATATTTTATGTTTTTTGGCGCCACGCTAATAAGAAATAGTCCTTTGATAAATGAGAATTTCAATTGTCTTCATCACGCCGATTGTTTATGGCAAGTATTAACAATACATGGTACTTGTACTGTAAGACCGATGTATATACATTGCAAAGTTTAATTCAGTTTAAATTTAAAAATTAATTGGCCTATCATCAATTAGTTCATAGAAAATTTGTGCTCATGACATGACTGCATCAAGAACTTGACAAATTAGTTACGTTGGCGATAGGAGTAGACCCTGTGATTGCGATAAGATTACATACAATACCTACAAGCCATAATATTCATAATATTAAATAGAGTTTCAGTAGTCTATAAAATCTTAGACTCTTGTATGGAAACGGTTACGCATTAATTTACATGTACACTTAAAAACTTCTTTTTTCTGAAAGTCTACACAATTTTTGTATAAATCACGCCACCATATCTGAATCCTTTTGCCGTTCAATACCCCATGAATTAAAAAAGAAACCTCGAGACAAGTGTCTTGCGCTTTTGAGCAACCTTAATTTTGCACAGACCGCAAAAATAGTGCGTGCATGCCTCTTAGCAGTTGCAAATTATTTAGATACGTCGCTATAGCGAGCATTTATCACATTTAAATATCTCTATCGTCGTTTCAGGTCTTTCTTTAATAAATTTTCATAAATGGTAAAAAATCCACCGTTTAAAACAAAAAAAAAACTTATGACTAGGAACACATGTTTACGAGGTCTTTAGTGAGGCGCAATATTCGTACAAGCGCGATTTTGAATGCAAATCGGACAAACATTTACGGCCGCAGTTCATATCGCTTCAAGCAACGGGGAACGGCATACTTGAAAATTCGCAACTTACCTTCCTACACGTTCAAATTCAAAAGTTGCGCGCGCTTTACAGCAGGTTTCTGTATTATGTCCATTGAATATTGGAGGCATTCCGGATCAGTGTAGAGTCGACTGAATCTGGATCCATGGTACCTGGCAGGTACTTGCTCTGTACTTTGTTACAACGGTACCAGATTCGCTGGGGAGCTGGTACCTCGGGATATCATGTGGACATGCTGGACATTATATAGGTACAGGTACGAGTATGTATGGCTTAAAGCAGGAGTTCGTGACTTATAAAACTTGAATTATTATTCAAAAAAAAAACAAAAAAATATATATATATTCGCTACATATGATCAGAATTATTCTCTATGTAGGAGAACTATCGTCTATGTCGCTTTTACTATTTATCCTAAGTCAGTTGAAGAAAAAGCAAGTTTGATCGAATATATCCCAATCTCCAAATATTTTTCTTATGCATTTTTATTTGACGTTCTCTCGCATACCGCATGTATCAAGTTTCAATTTACTAGCATTTAAAATAAATATTTTAATTTTAAACAGTTTTTGATATTTGACTACTTCTAGATACCACATGCGCCACCTCTTTTTTATTTAATATCTTAAAGGATTCTTGAGATATGTGTTTGCGCGTAGTGTATGTCATCTTTAGGCCCTATTGTAGATTCCTACGTTTTTTACTTAGACCACAGATCCTTTAAGACAACCCTCACTTCAACCCGCTTTATAAGGGAAGAAAAATACGTCCGATTGAGAAAATCATTGAATTTTTAGTAGGCAGAATATGAAGTGGTTCAGGTGCGAGTTGGAGTTTTACATCCTGAAAATCATTTTATGTTTAAGATTTTAAGTTTTGGTTGTGTAGTCCAGTGGTAGGGCTTAACTCTAACTCAACGCGTAATTTATTTTTTCTTAAACTTTCAGTTCCTATTGGCTTCGAAATATTAATATACTTATATAGAGAACAATGTGGAATGCCGGCACTGAGCAGTTGAGTATGCTTACATTCCTATCGGGTTTATAAATACCATTATAGCTTCTGGACAGTAGTGGATTTGTTCTGGTAGATTGTATCTAACTAAAAATTATTAACACCTAATACTTTATTGTCATACCTGGCACGATTTCTCAACATTCCCATCCCTAAAAAAACTGACTGTGACTGAACTTTTGTATTACTATAAAGCTTAAGGTTGCCAGATTGGGCTATTTCCCGCGATTTGGCCAATTTAAATGTTCACTTCACGGGTACGAATTTCAAAAAGGTACTTATAGCTTTTTGGGCTATTCGGCCAACGCAAATTGTGATATTTTGCTGGTTTACAACAGACCCGATTTGCGAGGAAAAAATAAAAAAAATTAGAATACTGAATTTCAGTCGTCTCTTGGGTTAAATCTGCTAGTGTTAACGGTTCAAATACAACGTTTGCAAATAACACCATATCACAAACCCTTTTGGCACCAAATTTTCAGTTCTCCAGTCATAATAATGAAAAATAATAGTTCAAACGATATCTATCTGGTATTTGCAAACTAAAATTAATTTAGACTTGGTAGAAAAAAATAAAATTGTTGTTTGCGTTGAATTTTATATATCATAGTGAACAGCCATAAATTCCACCAAATTGGTTGAAATATTGGGTGATTCTTGCCATCGCATTCTTATACTAAAGGTAGGTGGCACTTACCTTTAGTATAAGAATGCGATGGCAAGAATTTCGCTCCAGTATAATTCGCGGATTATAAAATAGGCTTCGATATCGCTATATAGAATAATCCTCAGCAATACCACCAGCTGTAAGGGTGTTTCGGATAGTAGGCATAATACACCCTCTGACGAGTCTATGCCATCCGATGACGAAACAGCTCCTTCGGACCTAGTCCAACACAATCTTGTAAAAAACTGGCCTATCCAGTGAAGGTTTTCCAACTGTCATGTCCTCAAGGACAGCGATTAATCAACAGTCGGGGATTTCGTGTTGGGGTTTCACACCAGAGAACTCCTCTGACGCCGGAAAACAACAAAAACTTAAAACAAATTGGCTTCTATGGTAGCTTCTTACCATGAAAAATTCCATTCTCAATTTAAAATCGGTTCATTATTTGTGGACTTTCTACAAATGAACCACTTTCTTTCAAGTTATGGACACTCATAAAAATATAACATACAAGAGACAATATATTTTCCAATATTGATGACTGTCATCGAGCTCCTTTATTTTTTGCATAATTTTTTAATTATAATTTTTGCTAGATAGATAGGTTACAGACACGTGTTGCAAAAATTTATGGCCCTCCAAAGTTTTTGTTACATGTGTACTCTGGCAACCCGAACAACTCACTTATAAATGGTATTAAAGTTTCCAGAGGAAAACAACAACCTTGCAATAGAGCTCTATATACTTCTTGCATATTCTAGACACTTCTCGCATGTAATAGATACATCTTTCGCGTTCCACACAAACAACTAAATGTGCTAGAAATTTCTCGACTCAACAAATGCAGTATATAAACGCCGCAGAGCCGGGGGATAAGTTTCTCTACTTCGAGAGTGAAACGATCTATGCGAAAGTGTATTATTAAAGTGATTTTCATCGATAACAGCGATCAAGTAGTAAATGAAATCGAATTCTGTTTTACTTGAAAACCCGAAGAAATTATTTTTCAAGTATAATTTTACCTTTAATTTGCACCAAATTTGTTTTTCAAATAAGATTTATTCACACAATATTTATTATTACATTACAGTGTTACTTAAGAGTTCTGGATAACAGTTCATCGTTGAAATCGCAACTGTATTCAACACGTGTAAGTAGGTCTTTAAAATTGCAAAGTTGAGCGCGGTATTTGGGCTACAAGTTTTGGTGCGGGTTTTTGGGCTATTTCATACAGCTCACTCGGCGGGTTCTGCGGCCAACTATCTGGCAACCCTGATTAAAGCTGACTCCTCCATTGTAAAAATGTTTAAATTTTTAACGTAACCGCCTTCGCATCCTAAACGTTGATCAAAAAAATAACAATGTTGCACCCGCTTGTTTGTGAATTTGACTGTATGAAACGAGAGAGTCGCAACATATTTCTTAATTAACAAAATCGATCTAATTTGATTTTCTTTAATTAACCATCCCAAGCACGACTAAACCGTGCGCCCATCTGCCAAACACCTCTTTCAAATTTAATAAAACTTTCGGTTATATTTTATTTAACCTTCTCTAGGTTTACTACTTAATTATTCGAACTTAGTTTCTAATCAAAAAACTAGAAAAATTTTATGTAAATGAAAATATTATTTTATTTCGCCGCATGATTATCTTTGATCGAAACTCTCGCAGTGCCACAAGCCCAAGCCTCGATGGATGTGAAAATAATTTTATGAATTGTGTCGGAAAAGATCAAAAATGGTGTCTAGACCAATCTGCTGCCTAAATTTCAGTCGAAGTTAAACAAACCGCCGAGAAGATAAATTACCAAGAAAAAAAAAGAAATAGTCCGTGAAAACTTTTTCAAGAACTAAAACGAGGGATCAAAATTAAATAATAATGAAAAAATAAATAAAACAAAAATTGATCCTGGGTTCGAACCGAGGCATTGTGTGTGTTATGAATGTGGGACTATGGCCCGCGAGACACTAAATGGATATAAAACGTGCGATAACGCAGCGGGGAGCGGCGATGAGCTGGCGCTTTCTGGACAACAATCAAGGGGGAAAAAAGTGATGACTGTTCCAAATTTGGATCTGTAGCGTCCAAACCGAAAGAGTCATACGTCATACCGGATGGCGTTTAGTTATTTATTTTTTTGCTTAATAATAATTAATTTCGACCCAAAAAGGACAAATTTGCTGCACATTTGGTCAGCCAGCATTAAGATTGATTTTTTGTCGTCTCTCGAGAAGACACCACTAGAACTAGAAGTGAAGAACTCTCGCTTTGTGTCCAACAAAAGAAGTTTTTATTATTTTCGCTTACAATGACTCAACAGGGGTCACAAATTGGTCCTAAGTACCGCTCTAAGGTTTTTGTCCTGTCGATATGTCGAGAGGTCTTAGCAGAGTATTTTTCAGTTCCCGATCTTCTCTATAGAGAACAGCTAAGTAGCTTCGATAACAAAAGAGGACTTACAAATGGCAGTTTCAAGTGTGTGCCATGTATCGAAATCGATTATTCATGCTTTTGTTGATCTCTTCGTGTTCGCCGTATCGGTGGTTGCTATAGTTGCAGAATGGAAAATGGATCTACCGAGGGGTCACACCACTTACCAGTGTTTATTTGGTTTATGGATTAGCTAGACAGACGGGCCAGCCAACAGTTAAATAGGGTCAGCATCAGCATTGTGACCAAGGTATTTATTTACGAAGAATCTTTGGACTACTTTACCTTGTTAACGTATTGTACTAAGGAATATTAGTGGAGTCTATTCCCGTTTTTTAGTCGGACTAAGAGGGTTTGACTAATCTTATTTTGCGGAGATTAAGATTGAGGACATAATGTTGGACTATTGAAAATGACCGTACACTTTTTATTGTTTTTTGAGAAAATGTGCACTGTTCCAGTTTCCGTTCTTGAAAAATCTACGGCTTCGATTCGACAAAATTTTTTATTTTTACAAGAAAATTTCACCATTGATTACGTTACTTTTAGTCCTTAGGTAGGTAGGTACGCGTGGCTGCCCGTGAGAACACGGACACACTTAGACCTAAAAAGGTCCGTTGTGTTACCACAGGATCATCGAATCCGATAATACTCGTCAAACCATTTAGAGCTTGCAGTGAAGCGTTTGATTCTCGCGACCTCCATGGCGACAAGGTCACTATTGAAGAAGTACCTAAACTCCAAGATGAGCTTTCCTTCTAGCGGATAGAGCTGGACAGATACAGAGCAGATGGAGGACTGTCTCCTTCTCCTCCTCATCCAGGCAGCTTCTACAGAAGTCGTTTGAAAAGAGGCCGAATTTTTTAGCATGCCAACCTATAAGACAGTGTCCCGTCAGGACACCGTCTGTGGTGTTGATATTCGTCCTTTTGAGCAAAGCGAGCTTTTGGATCCAGCTTCGGCCAGATCTGTTTCGTAGTGTGACATGTAATACCATCAGCCCATCTTGAGTATATTTTATCAACTGAGTTCAATCCCAGTAGCAGTTTACATGTAGAGAGAGGCATACCCAGATTCCAATGTTCCGGCATGGTCTGAAGGATAGTACCGCGCCGAGCGAGTTCGTCAGCCATACAGTTCCGTGGAATATCTATGTGGCTTGGTACCCAGCACAGAAGAATATTGAACTGTTCTGCCATCTCCTTAAGAGATGATCGACATTCTACGGCGACCTTTGATGTTGTCGAGGATTTTATTGTCGCTTGGCTATCTGTAAAAATGCTAATATCCCTAGTAGGTATTACATTACACCTCAGCCAGGACAAGACCTCCTTGATCTCCATGAGCTCCGCCTGATGGACACCACAGTAGTCTGGAAGACGGAATGAGCTGCTAATATTAGAGAAAACATCTCCACCTACCCCGTTTTCGGTTTTGGAGCCGTCCGTATATATGTGGACGGAGTCTTCCATCCGTATCGAATCCCTTTCCCATTCTAGACGGGTTTACTTTTAGTCCTTAGTCCTTGATGTTGAATAGTAGCAAAATTAGAGAGTTTGAAATTTTCAGGAGCATAAGTAGCAAATCTAGAAATCTGGATGCAAAAGTAACATTTTTGCTATAAAAGTAGCAATGTGGCAACGTTGCTTGTGATGGTGCATTTACACTCAACGTTTGAGGCAATCCCATAGAGATATATATACTAGAGATGACAAGCAGCGATTGAGTTGAAGGCGCACGTCGTCGCATTCACTTGTACGCAAAAACAACAACAACAACGACCCTGTTTTGTCTCACTTCTTATCGTGTTTTTGGCTTCAAAGCGCTTTATACAAAACCAGTGGCTTGTCATCTCCAGTCGTCTGCGAATTGTGTGGTACCACCATAGAGCGGTGGTACCACACAATTCGCAGCTCATCGTATTTCTGTCGTTTCGCACTTATAGACAAGTTGCGCCGCAGAGGCATGTTGAGTGGAAATTGCTTTCAACACAGCAAAGAACACAGCCGACGAAAACCGGTTTGCAATGGCCTGATGGGGGTACAGATTCGCCTCGAGGCGAGCCTCAAGGGTGAGTGTAAACGCACCATGAGTATGATCTGAACAGATCCTTATACTATGTTCAGACTACGAGATTAACGCGTTCAAATCGAGTTAAATGCTCTGAAAACACTTCCCGGACGCGTTTACGAAAACACGAAGCTACTACGTGTTTAACCAAAAACATGTACTGCGACCCTCGCGGAAATCGAAGTAAACTTTGGAAGAAACTATTTAATGCTGCAGAAACTCAATTTTGTGCTTGTGCAACGACTGCATTAGCCAATAAATTCCCTTTTCATTACTGCTATACAAACTAGTTGGTTTCAAACAATTTAGAAAGCATAAATTTGCAAATGAAACACAGCTGAATATCTACTTGTCAAAACAAATCACATCAAGCTATCATGTATCAAAATAAAACGAGTTGCCTAGTCTGAACACTACTTTTTTAACATATTAAATTTACCTACTTACTCATAAATGCGTTTAAAATACATAGTCTGTACAGGGTATTAACAAGAAGTCATAAGTTTCTGAATGAACTTCTTAGAGCAAAGACATTGGTTCTTCTGAGGGTTCGCTAATGATTTTATATTTTCCATTAAAGGTATCTATTCTATTCCAGCTAAATCCATATACAAAACAGAGCAGTTTTTTTTTTAATTTAATATAAATCTTAAATATTTTGAATTACGAATTTTTTTTTTAGTTTTACCGAAAAAATTTTATAAAGTATAAAGAAAATTATGATAATTAAAAGTTATTAAATTAATTTTTTTTGGATATCCACCTGCTTCATTTGATGAGTTCGATACGAACTCGCTTCTTGAATTCGCCGTGACCACACTTCGCGAATCAATAGTACCGAAACTTTTTTAGTTAGCAATCTCGATACTTTGCAATACTCGTCCGCTAGTGTTTGGCTTGATGAATTCGATACGAACTCAATTAGCGAATTTCTTTCGACATCACTTCGCAGATTCGTACACAGTAAAAAATTCGGGTTTAATTTTAAAACTTTAAATAAGTTTTAGCCATTTTTTAAACTTTTTGGAATAAAGTGAAGTATATGTCCAAGTTTTAATTAAGTTAAACCATTTCAGTTTAATTTTTAGTAAGCGCGAATGATTAGTTTCGCAAATTAGACTTCTTCGACTAGTTTTTAGCCACAAAAGTTTTAAAACGGCATACAAGACCACAAAAGTTTAAAACTGAAACAAACGGACGTCGAGTTGAATAATGCGATGAGTATTTGCGCTTTTGTTTCGAGTTATCGACATGTCAAGATGAGCGTCTAAAGCCAGAAATACATGTGCAGAATATATGCACGCAGCGATGCATGCATCTCTGCATGTGAAACAGACGTGCAGAGTTTTTGACTGATCTCTTAGTTGTTTTTGTCATAAATCACCGCATTTTCTGATAGTCAATTTGAGTTTCAGTTTCAGTTTATTTTAATAGACAAAAAATGATCTTAGTTTTGATCCTGCAAAAATATGTTTTTGTAATTTCGACTGGTTTTATCGAATACAAATTGGTTATTTTTTATAAGTTCGATGAAACGCTTCTCCATTGTTACTCCACTCCACAACTACAACTAAAAAATAACCTGTCAAACCACTTTCTTCTTTGGCTGCGCTGGTAAATTTCAATCTCAAGTTGTGGCAATACTGCCGCTGCGCAGCAAAAGTAGAAGTAGAGACATGTTGCAGCGCTCCGCTGCATGCAGAATAAGCGTGTGTTTCGTCGCATTTAAACTCAAGCGTTCTAAGTTCGTTTTGCCGCGCTGCATGCAGAAATATGCACATGTATTTCGGGCTTAATACGTTGTTCGACCCGGTAATTTTCTTAAAGTGTATTTTGTGTCAAAAAAGGACTACGTGTGTTTCAACAACCCTGGTAGACCAACATCGATGAACTCATTGGTGAGCTCATCATGACGGTGCGTTAACACTCACCCTTGAGGCTCGCCTCGAGGCGAGCCTCTACCCTCATCAGGCCATTGCAAACCGGTTTTCGTCGGCTGTGTTCTTTGCTGTGTTGAAAGCAATTTACACTCAACATGCCTCTGCGGCGCATCTTGCCTATAAGTTGAAGAATGTTAAACTCTTGCGACTGCACGAGCCATCTGATTGGTTAATTTTATGGTGGGGATAGAGGCGCGCCTCAAACGTTGAGTGTAAATCCACCATGATACTCATCGCAACAAACCTAATGAGCCTTGTACGAGCGCGAGGCTTAATCTCATTTATATACCTTTAAAAAATCCTTCCCCTCCTAATGAGTGTTTCAATGAGTGATTTGATGATTTTAATGATGAGCTTTTCAATGATTTTAATGATGAGTTTGTGATGAGTGTTTCGATGAGTGATTCGATGATTTTCATGATGAGCTCATGATGAGCTTTCCAATGATTTTAATAATGAGGTTGTGATGAGTGTTTCGAAAAAACTATAAAAATATCAATTTACGAAGTAAACAAATAAGCAGAAATCACATTATCTGTTATTATTTGAAAACAACGTAACTGAATATATGTATTTCTGTATTTTAAAAAAGACACTCACTCAATTATAGGCAACGCGCTAAAATGAAAAATCTAAGGGAAACAAATGGTTCATGTTGGAAACAAAAGAAATTTTACATAGTCCAGAACAAAAATAAAGGGGATGAGCACTCATTGCAAGTGTAACCAGAAAACTCATCATATAATCATCGACGGACTCATCGATAGAACAGTATTTTCCATATGGTATATTATTTATATTGAAGCCGAGGATTTTTGATGTAGATGTTTGCGTCTCTCGATTAAATAGTATGTACATATATGTGAACTGATGAGTTTTGTCTAGTAGGGAAGGTTCTTCCTGATACAGATGAAGAAAATGATATTGTAACCTACGATGAATTGCTTTTTTCCGGTGAGAATTTTATATGTGCTTTTTAATTCAAGTGTTTGTTTCTAGTGTTGCTTCAGTCAAAATTGGACGAAAATTAATTTATTGAGTTTACCGATTTCGAAAACGTCCCTTTAAAACAGACTTCCTGTATAAAAAAGCATGAGACTATTAATTCATTTATGGTGTATGCGTTTCGAAGCGATATTTCGATATTTTTCCAAATTAGCAAACAATCTAAATAATTTTAAAAACATTTGGAAAACATTAGCAAACAGGCATCAACATCATCAATTTGAGGTGTGGAAATCCTTAACATTCGACTACGTACAACATGGTAAACAAAACCCTTACTCGTTACTGGAAGTTCACAAACAGTTGTTAGGTCATAATTATAAATCTATAATAGTATTAATAATGCTACAGAATTTTAATGGGTATCATTATCGCAACGACCTTTTATAGCAGAAATATGCGAAAATTCGTTATTCCTTAAAATAATTAAAATTATATCTTATAATAACAGAATATTCTTGTTGAGTAAGAAGTATGAATTATTATTCTATTGAGGAAAGCGAAGAGTACTGCTTACGATTTTTAGACGAATTGAAATTCAAAACGACATTTGATGTTAAAATTGTAGGAAAAGAGACATACGTTATTTTGAAATCCTTAATTTGTTAAGACTGAACAGACTGTGACCTAAGTACATATAAGAATTTTCTTAATTTCATACTATTTTTTTAAAATAAATTTTATATTTTTCAGTGGGTTGTATAATTTAATGTGTTATTATTCATTTCATTTATTCACATAATTTTACTTTTGTAATATTTTAACTTTGAAGCGTTCTAAATTTAAAACCAACACAGTCGTTTTTTTTAATCCATATTCGTTTGAATTTTAGTCTTTTTCTCGTTTTGCACGTAGTCGTCAACAGTTTTAAAATAAAACTAGCGAATCTTGTTCTGAATTCCTTAAGTAGTTTTAATTTAAACTTTTAGTTTAATTTTTTTAGATTTTATCGGTTTTATTTCTAGGCTTTTATGATTACCGTTTAGTCGACAGCATAGTTTTAAAAATAATACTAGGTAGGCTTATTTTGAATCCATTTAGCGGTTTTTATTTAAAACTTTTAGTTCCAGATTTCTTTAAACTTTTTAGAAGACTACATCCAAGTCTAAGTTAGTTTGGACCTATTACAAACCAAGTTCTCTTAAATATAGTCCATACATTTTTGCTGTGTAGTTGCATAACTTATAAGTACGCGCGGCGATTTGCATGTGAATAGAAAGCGAATCCGTTAGTTCGCGTGCTCCGTTCGCTTGCAGGTGAATGTTTTGGTTCATTAGTAAATATAGTGACAATTTCATTAATGTATCATAATTTGGTAGTGTGAAGATTTTAATTTCGGAAATATACTTATTTGCTTTGAGTACCGAACACAAAAGGCATCATCCAAATTAATCTGTAGTCGCTTTGATATGAAATTTTCTTTAGCTGTTAGATGATATGGTTTAAAATTTCTGCTGCTGATCCCTTGAACCTGTCTAAAACGGACCCTGTATAAAACGGAAACCTGCTATAACGGAAAAAAAAACTGGGAACGGAGCATTTTCCGAAGCAAAACACCATGTATAAACCGGAAACCTGTCTAACGCGGAAACGGAACGTGATTCGCGGAACGAAATTTTTCGCAAAACGGAAAACAGTTGAAATGTGACATGAGTGGATTTAACTATGACTGACTGCAAGTGAAAGACGGAAAAATGCTTTTAATTTATTATGGAACTAGAGTGTTAGAAAAACTTTTAAAATAATTTTGGACATCTGTTTTGAAATTTTGGTAGTTCAGTCTTTGGCAAATTGTTGGTAAGGTGTAAAAAGAAAAAGCAAAAGCAAAAAGCAAAACCAAGTTTCCAACGAGCAGAGTTGCAGAATATGGGATGATGAAAATCCAGGGGCACCTTTGAAAAACAAATGCATCCAGAAAATCTCACTTTGTAGTGTGCATTTTTCGCTGGTGGAGTGATTGGTTCATTTTTCTTCGCCAAATGCACCTGGCAACTCTGTCAGAGTGAACGGGGAAAGGTATCGTGTCATGATCACCGACTTCTTGTGGCCAATATTGTATGATTATGACATCGATGTGGTTCCAGCAAGATGGTGCGATGTGCCACACAGCTGAAGTTCCCCGGGCTAATAATCTCCAGAAACAGCGAAATCAATTGGCCATCGAGATCGTGCGATTTGACTCCGTTGCACTTCTTTCTTTGGGGTTACCTCAAAAGCATGGTTTACCCCAATAAACTCAACACCATTCAACAACTGAAGGATCTATTGGTCAAATTAAGGAGAAGTTATGCCGTGATGTCATCAAAAATTTGGACAAACGGGTCGAGGTGTGCCGTAGGAGCATTTGAGTAATATTCTTTCCGATACTTAATTGCCATGGACCAAATAATATTTTTTAATAAAATTTCATTAACTCCATCATCCCCTTGTTTTCAATTTTGATTTAACTTCGGAACGCGTTATTGTAACACCCTTTATTTGAACTGTTATATATTTTTATTTTTTGTTTGTTCACTATTTTTAAAGTACCTAAAAAAACATATTATATATGTACTGTATACTGTACTTCAAATCAAGACTTTTGCTGAACAAAACTGTATAAAACGGAAACCTGCTAAACGGAACAGAAAGTTGGGTACCACAGCATTCCGTTTTAGACAGGTTTTACTGTATTTTCCTAATATTATTATCGATTAACTTTTATCAACTCTGTTTCTATTTTTTCAGAAGACATCAACCTTTATTCCATTCCTCCATGACTTTAGATATATTTCTCAAGCATATTTTTCTTAGTTCAAGGAGGCTTTTCGTTTATATTGTTATAGTAAGATGATAGAATCATTAAACATTTGTTTTAGGGACGTTTGTATGGTAGCTACTCCAACATTTAGAAACTTTTATAAAACAGTGATGCACACATTGAACGACCTTTGAACTGTTGTGTGGTACAGGCAAAAGCATTGGTTCCTTATAGGTTCCTGGTAGCTAACTTTGTTTTTCAATCATATTATAAACGCGTCTTATAATTCGGTTTTCGTAAACTGGGGAGTAATAAGAAAGTTTTCTCTAGAACTTAACCTTAATCTAGTAGAATCACATTTCTAATTTCAGATTCTTAGCAATAAGTAAAATCACAAATTTTCCTTCATAGCATTGGAACCGATTTAATTTTAAATATATGAATGAAGTGGTTCTATCCTATAGCCCGTCAGCCCTGCTTCATTGACAAATCAATCGGACATTCCGAAGCAAAGTGCAAGCAACAGTATTTGCGGGCTGGAATGTAATTCAGATCAGGTCGACTCTAAGATCCAAGACGCAAATAAATAACGACACAAAAGTGTTAGTTTCATTAAAGAAAACCCAAAAATGTATCTGGTGGTGAAAACTCTTCCGATTCTTGAGAAGCGAATTCCTTTTGTCAACACAACCTTGGATTCGAGCCATTACTCAAGGAACGTCTGCTGAAGTTCACATTCACGGTATCCGCGAGAAGTATTTGGAGTTAATTTATTTTGACAGGAAGCATCTCGAATTTGTCAACAAGGAATGACGGAATGTGTGATGCTGGGCTCGGGTACGCTGTGCCGGAGATAATTAATTCGTTTTGTATATCGGCAAGTGTCAAATGATGCTCGGATGGTGCTCGTAGAGTGCTCAGAATAAGGGCGCTGGGCTCGTCGTCATTGTGTTTGCTTGCCTTTTTGCTGCTCTGGTTAATCTGACACCCTTGTTGTTCGCTTCAACTCATCTGGGTGCACAAACGAGTCCTCCCCCATGTGCACATGATAAGTCTTTTTTTTTTACATTGCGGCCTTAATGAGGATAATGACGGACTGATTTGGATCAAAATTTGATACTCTTGGCTGACGCTCTACAGTCCGCTAGTTAACGCGGTTGATATGCCGAGAAGATGTAGAAGAAGCCTAATGGCGATGGTTGGCTGGACTAATGAAATGACACCTCGCACGTTGAGTCCAGCAATCAGTAAACCCAGTACAGTAAACCATGGGCACATCGCATCATCATCATTCCATTCGTGGTTGCCGTCGATGGGCCCTTGGTCTATACAATCTCTTTCAATCCGACACTCGTGGAGCGGCTAATTTGTCTGATGAACAGATGTCGCTACTGGCTGGACTGCTAATAGCGGAAATGCACTAGGTAACTTTAAGGGCGCCCTGTTAGGAATGGATACCACATCACTGGGCTGGGCTTGTGTTGAGGTGTTAACGAATTTGTCACGTTATGGTCTATGATTTTGTCAAGCATTTTCCGTTGACAATAAAAAGTAGAAAATATTATCAGAGGTTCTATCCGCAGTGAAGATGGAACTGTGTAATGATATCGTTTGGTTCTCACCTACTTTTCGTATGATACACTAGGAAAAATAGGTGAAGGCGAAATGATAATATTGCGTAGCCCATCTTATATGGCGTGATTTAATTGTTTTTGTTTTTACTTATTTGAAAAGAAATTAAATTGAATTTTAAATATCGTTGAATATTGAATATTGAATGGGTAAGTGACGAGCACGTAGAAGTAAAGTGTATTCGGTATCTCATCGAACCTACAAAAGAACGTGGAATTCGTGCAAACATATTCAGCCCCTTCTCATCTCTTATGTACTGAATATCTAAAAATCTTGAAATTGCTTTTAGGCCATTATACACATAATTGTTTTTCAGGAGAAAAAACCAATTCGAAAGCTCGTCGGACCTAAGTTGTTGTTAACCATGGCAAAATACTCTAATGAACATACGGAGATTAACGAATATTAAAGTGTAACTTCTAAAATACTCAACCCAGATCTAAGAAATTGAGCTTGTACCGTAAGCTATTTATTAATCTTTATTATTAGTATGTGGCGAGAGGGGGTTCCCACCACGTCCCCAGGATACGCATCTTGTAAAATATAAAAAAATCTCTTAATTTAAACCGAACCTTAACCTTAAGTTAAACCGAAGAAACGATACTATATACCTAAAACGTAGTAGTAAAGAACACGAAAATATGAGTTTCCAAAATGAAAATTAATTAATCAAATGCAATTATTTGTCAATAATATCGATATGCATAATTATTTATAATTTCATGTAATATGTCTAATTTAATATAATTATAATAGCTTTATCTTAGGTTTTGATTCATGCATCGAAATCTGTCGATAAGTAACTAAGTGCTCATATCTAACTAACCAGGAACTTACCGGACTTACCGGATCAAATTATAATCAATTTTATCGGAGTAATGCCTTTTTTTTGCTGTTGAGAAAAATAAGTTAATTCATTTGAATAAAATAATTAGCGTTGGATAGGTACTCGTATTTCGTGTATATGTACATTAATTCAATATTTAAGTGTGTGCGTTCAGTTTTTTCTTGCTTCGGACTTAGTTCCACGATCAGCGAGATTTATTGGAATCCGCCGTAATTGTCGTAATCGACCGTGCAATTTAATGCTGTTGATGCTCATTTTCATCTTTTTTCTGTCTCCCGACCGATGATTGATGGCAAAATGTGGAAGAATTCGAGGGACAGACCGACAACAACGTCGTTGTCGTCAGGTACATGGCAATAAACCGTCATATCAAAACAAAATAGTTTTCTTTGAATTATTTAAGAAAATTATCATACTTTTTGTAGAGAATATGCTATATGTACTATAAGTACGTATCATCCTATCTTTAGAGATATTCGCTTAAAAATTTGATTTGGGTACAGACGATTTTATCGTCGAGAATAAGAGGTTGGCTGAAAGGTGAACTGAATTATAAATGTTCACATCTTTCGATATTTAAATTCAACATATCTTATAGAATTTTTAGACTAGGCACGAAAAACGTTAGGCATTTGGGATTTTTGAAAGTCTTAATGTCAAGCAATTAGCAAAAGATCTGACAGTATCATAGTCTTTGCAAATGTTCGTCGCCTTCGGCTAGATCTCCTCGTAAACTCTTTCATTTATCCTGGACGCAAATGTTGAGCCCATCCCGTAAAACGGAAATCCAGCGATTCCCGCAATTACCGACCAATTGCCATCAATTTATCTAAAATAATAGAGACGCTCTATCAATATCCAGCTAATGAAATATGTCTAGAGAATACCAGATAAATGAATCCCGTTTTAAGGAAAAAATTCATCAAAGCAATATGATGGTCACAATTACACTCTAAAAACAGTTTGTAAAAATACTCTGTCTTTAAAGCATAAATAAGTGGAAAAATACACAATCTATGTAATTGTACGTATTATCGTTTTTTAGCGCACAAGAAGGTAATATTACAGAATAAGGCGGACAATTATATATATTTTGCACTATAAAAAGAGTAAATTTAGGCGTCATGATTATATTACACCATTAAGAAAGTAAATTCAGGCTTAGTGTAATTTTACTTTAAATACTGTGTAATATTACGCCAAAACAAAAAAGTTCGCGAAAATTAATTTCATCATTTCATTCTACTTCACGTCGTCAGGTTTGTTAAATCAACCAAATGTTTTTGTGCAATATTTGTAAATTAGTTTCGAATCACGAATAACCGTAATATCATTGTCAACTCAATTCAATTTAATACAGTACATGTATTGTGAAATTGCGTTTTTAATTTATGATGAATGAAAATAAATCTGAATTAAATGGAGGATTTCACTCTATAATAAAGCGGGAATTTTACACAAAAAGTGTGTAATAATTGCATTATCTGTGTAATAATTACGCCATTTTTATCTATTGATTACGTAACTATTATAAAATAATTACATCACTGATGTGTATTGATTACGCATATGTTGTGTAATTATTACAACTTATTTGTGTAATTTTCCCTCTAATTACACATCTATGTAATTTTACCATTACTATCAATGGAAAACAGTAGCCAACTATAATAATGGTAAATTTACTCCAATATTTCTTAGAGTGTAGTAGAATAGTAGATAGGGTAATATTTCATATGCTTTTCAGGATCAAAACCTGACAGTCCCATTTAATCTTTCAGCGTCCTTGGCTTCTTGAAATGAAAACAAAATTTTATAACTTTGTCTATCCTTTCTCTGATTTTTATCAATGTTCTCTTCAACACCATCAAGAATCTATTCTATCCAATCCATGGGCTTTACTAATGATAGCACATTAGACATTACCTTCATTAGAAATTTGTGTTGATTAATTTGTAGGCATGCAGGAATGCGTACAGTTTACAGTTTACGCATATCAAAATCCGAAGCAGAACTGAGCTGTAGCTATAGGTGCGTCCAATATCAACGACTTTGCTCACGAACTCGCTAACTTAGTTCTTCCATGGTTCCGATATTCTCATTTGTTTCGGCCGAACGTGCGCTGTAATATTGTTCTATCTGAATAATGTACGTATACAGCTTGCATTCAAAAGTTAAAACTTAGTGTGCAACTAGAGTAGGCTAGAATTAAAAAAAAAATTTATGGGTGGTACTGACTTAACAGCTTCCGTCTGTCTGCCACATTCGAAACTTTGACCGACAAAAGTATTAATTCGCGTGCAGACGTTGTATGATTGTTCCAAAGTCAAATGTTGAATTGGTCAATTCGCTACAATGTATCACAATAATAAACTTCTCCGTTAAGTCGTGTAGAACGAACATCCAAAATAGGATTTAAAAGCGACCACTTTAAATTCGACTATAGTTTGTTGATTTATCATTTCATTTTCAACTCCAACAATGTATGGAAATAAACTAATGATAGTGATAAACAGTAAACCGATATCGTTACCTGTTCTCGTTGCGGTTTTACAAAGCGAAGGAATTCTGTATTGCACCACTTGTAAACCCAATTAGGAACCATAAAATTTGCCTTCGGTGTACGAACGAATTGGATGCTGAGTGAGTGCCCAACACCAAAATATGATGATAGTAATAAAGCCAGACCGATTTGCTCAAATTTACGAAAATTCCTGGCAATTATTCAATTCGTTTGGCAATTAAAGTGAAAATACTGCGCGTGTGTGCGAGTCCGGTCGAACAGTTCAAGATCTGCAATTCTGCATGGGTTAATTTTTAGCATGCAATTTTGAGTACAATTTCCAAGCCTTCAAGCGAGACACTCACACAAAATTGTTACAAGTACAAGGCTAACGGGTATAAGCTGATCGTATGTTCTCGTAATACTCGTTCGAGTAACCAATGTTGCAATGAAAATATCACAGAAAAATTAGTATTCGATCAGCAAAAGGCAAAAATTAATAACAAAATGTGTACGTTCTTACTTTGTCTATCGTATCAGCGGTACTTCTATTTTGTCCGATATATGCGGTCATAAGTTCCAATTTTAGGAGGACGTCTTCAAACCGTTTTCAGATTCAATAGACACAGTGCAAAGAGAGCCTTGAAATTGATAAGTGATGATGCAATCGCTTCTACAATTTCAAATAACTCTCTAGAATATCGACGTAATGCATTCTGGCCAATTTTTTAATTTTTTTTTTAATTTTTAACCAGATGAAGTGCTTTCTCGTATAATTTCTATGTTTGAAGGTGTAGGGTACACGAAATGAAAGAACATTTTTTTCTTTAAATTTCCAGTACCTTTCATTTTTTCAAGTAAAAGTACACATTTCAATCACTTTCACACGAAATTACTGGTATTAGTAAATTATGCATGTACTTTTCAACTAAATCGTACAATTTACATGAAAAGGCTCACAAAATTACGCATCATTTCGAGTAAAATTAACTATATTTATGTATGAATGCAAAATTTCATTCTTTTTCGTGTAATTCTACTTACCTTTTTGAATTTCTACTACGAAAAAGATGTAAAAACGAAACCACGAAGTTGGACGCTTCGTTTGATTTTGTTTTCTACTGAAATGAAAATGAAACGCTTTCGGTAGCGCAGTGACTACGCGTCTTTGTAGCTATAATAATTATCGTATAAATGTAAAATTGAATGATGGCCTCTAAATTTCCAGTAATGGTAGTAATCTTTAATGGGCTGAAATTTTTGTATCAATAATTACATTTCTGATTACTGCGCCACCAATCTAAATCTAAGCAAACTCCGTGGACACGCACATAGCCAATACAAAAAATTATAAGAAGTTATAAGAAGCCTGGTTATGATTGGGATGTATCATGTAATCATAATTTATAATAATACAATACAATGATTTTTCAATTTCTTATATACGTAATAATTAAATTAAAGCCTAAGATTTCAATTTATTAATTTATCCCATCAATTTTGAATTAAGCAACAATCAAAGCATCGTCGCGACTTTAATACCATTTTAGTAATAATAGTGAACCTTTTTCCGATACACTTAAGTGCAACTATGGTGGAAAATTTGAATTTTAACTTTTATTAACATGAGCAAGAATCAAAAAATACAATTATGTATCTGATTCTAAAACTAACATTCCTAGCAAGTATTTTGAAATTTTTTTATGAAATATGTGAAAGTGAATGTTGTTATGAAAAGGGGATCGTAGTGAAACATAATTTCACTAGAATTCGATCCAGATTTCATCAAAATCTAGTCAGCCAAAGAGATTTCAAATTTCCCAAATGCATGAAAAATCTAGTAGATTTTGACAGAGTTTTGTCGAAATCTGAGATTTTGCCAAATCTAGTTTGAAATCTTGCGATGTAAATTAACTTGTATAAATTTATTTTAAATTTCCAGCATAACGCGTACTCATGTTCTCGTACAATAGCTTTGATAATTTCTATTTGGAAAAGTAGGGTTACACGCGCTTAATAAAGTTTCTTTTGCAAATTACAGCACTTAACTGTATTTAATTATGTTCCTAACGTGGAAAATACACGATACAACGGTTGTACCAATTGTTGGCCCGATTTGTCGTTATGTGCGACGATTGTAACGTGTATGCGCTTCTGAACGACGGTTGGACCGATATCGCACGGTTGTACAATCGCAACGGCAAACCTGCGGTCTCATGCATATTGCAAGAAAATTGTAAACAAATCGCATTATGTGTACCGTGCATACAACCGTTGGACAGATATCACAACAACACACGTCGGTACAACTATTGTATCGTGTATTTGCCTCTTAATAATATTATACAATATTGCTGTTTTGCTAGATCGTATTCGAGCCAATGTCACTTAAAATTATTAATACCTGCTAGTACACTGTCATGTACTCTACTCGATTCCACAAACTTCACATCACTAAAACTGTCTGGATTGTACGATTTTGAATAAAATATTATTAAATCCTACATCTGTACATCTATTTTTCTTGTCGTGAAACTTATTTTATTATATTAAGTAGATTAAAAAACAACTGCTGTTAGACATACTCGTAATTTGCATTACTAAGATCAAGTATTAAATACAACAAAACTACATTCTCTTAGATATAATTAATAATTATATAACGCATATTCCAATCTCATATATCATGAGATTTGAATCTACCTACGGCTTAGATTCATGTACAAAATGGTAGTATGTATATTATTACGTACCTACACTAAATGTGTGAAGAAATTCTGAAAAATGTTTGGCTTGCGTTTTTGCAGACTGAACTCCACTAAAACCTTATTTTAATACCTTTTAATCGTGCGTTACAAATTAAAAATTCAAATTTATGCATTAGTTTTGCCTTTAACTTGATCTTACATGAATGTTTCATGTATCAGTCAACATCTTAATGATTCGTTATTATATCAATTTTTATAGTCTTGAATCCGCAAAATATGAAAAGAATTCTCCAAGGGTTCCATTATAATTATAATTATGTGAAAATTTATTTAATTCGTGGTGTTCTTGGAGTAATATTATTGTTATTTGTTTTTTTTGGTGCTTGTGTCAATAGCCAATTTTACAAAGTGTATTACATTTCAAAATATTTTTTTTTAAAGTAACTAGCAATTAACAGAATAAAGTTTTTTAGTGTAGCAATGGACCTAATATCCGTGCTCTACGAAAATTTAAAATATGATTGGTTTGTACTTAAATCATTCTTCTAGCTATATAAACTCTGTTTGGGAATATTATTCTTAACATTCCCAGACAGAGTTCTATAGGATTTGAGCAGGCCTGCATCTGAAACTCCAGTTCGATGTGTGGAGCGGGATCATAGTGGTATAAATACTGGAGACGACAAGACGCCGTTTTTGAATGAAGCACTTTGAAGCATTTTGAAGCCAAATTGAACGTTTTTGTATGGAGCGTTTAATGCTAGGTGGCAGTGAAATGCAAATAGTAGCCTAGTATTGAAATGTATGGTGTTTTTCGTGTTCAAGACCGGATTATAATATAAATATGAGTAAAATGCTAATAGTAGCATAGTGTTTATTGAGCGGGATATAAATGTTAATATTATAATAAAAAGTAGTGGCTTTCACTCGAGCTCTGATGATGGTGCATCATTCTCAGTTTATAGCACTTCGCTCAAGCTCGAGTCCTGGCAACCAGGACAAAAAGGCCCATTATTTGGAAGATTTGAGAGCTGAATATCCAATCCGCAGCCGAATTCGCAACATGTTCTTAAGAATTAGCCTTTAACCTCACTCAAAACCAATAAATACTATGAAATTGTGTATGATTTTGAAAGTTTTAGTCTTAGGAAGGGGCGCAGCGTTGAGCCATGAAGGGCGATCCTTTCGAAACTACGTGGAAACTAATCACCAGCTTGTCAAATCCAATCGCCCTAAGATCATCTATGTTATCGAAGAAATGACAACCCAGTTCGGATGGAGTGGGAAAGTATTGATCTCATTATCGCTCCATCCCAGCATGAAACTAAGCATTTCGAAGAGATTCGAAGAAATTAATTATAAAACGGGTACTCAGTGTTGTCTGATTAAATTTTCAATTAATCGTATCAACTATCAACCAGATCCAGTGTTACTTTTACTGTTGGCGAATGGCTACCCGTAAGTCGTTATCCAAGAGACCAATGGACCTAGGGCTAAGAAGCATTTTACTCGACTATAATTTGTAAGCTGGAGTTAATGAATTTCAAATGTAATTTTAATTACTTTTATAATATCTAGAATAGTCTATAATTTTATAAACATATAAAATATTTTTGTGAATTAATATTTCGCTGAATTCAGCTGCGTATACCCGCTAAAAATTCATTAAGATGGAGTGGTTCTAATCATATCTAAACTTTTATATTTATCTTTCTTAACTTAACGCATTTTTTAGTTTGATAAGGAGATTTATTTATTATTTATTTATTTGTTTGGTAGAGCCTATAGAAGCCTCACTGCCTTTCGAACCATGACCTAAGAGGTCTTTTGTTCCTGGCTCTTAACCACTCCCTAGGCCGTATCTATTCCCTTAAGAAAGGAGATGATTTTACTCAGGGGAGTCTTCGACAGGTCCTCATAGGTGAGAGTAAGTCCACCGAGAATCTGCCTTCTGGATCTGGCCACTGCATCACAATTACACAGAATATGTGCCGTGGTTTCAGATGTGATATCACAGAATCGACATGTATCTAGTGATACTTTACCGAGGATCTTAAGGTGATAATTAAGGAAATAATGTCCTGAAAAATATCCCATTCATCCCGTGCGTTATACCTGCTTAAGGGGAGCAAAACCTTTAGACTCCCGAAAATGAGTTATTTTTCATGAATTTTTTTATGGTGATAAAATAATCGCATAATTTTTAAATTTTTTAGGTACATGATATTACTCGTATTACAACTTTCAACTGTTAAAATAATGTTTTTTTTTATTTTACAAAACAAAATGGCGTCTTTATAGGGTATTACTTTAGGCGTCTTTTGCGAGACATCGAAAAGTGCTCCTTTTGTCATATTTTTTCTATTGATCTTAAACTGAAAACCAAAACATTTTTCGAATACTGACAGATAAATGGGAAGGACATACCTTTAAAATTATAAAAAAATATAAAACAAAAAAGATATGAGGCTTTTCAAGCAAAAGTTTCAATTTTCGACTATTTTTTGACAGTTTTTACCCCAAAAAAGTGGTTTATTTACGCGATATCCTCAAAACTTTAAGTATATCCTTCCGATATTTATATAGACAGAAAGCTCACAAAAAATCAGCCAAATCGATCCAAAACTTTTTAAGCTACATTACGATCAGTTTCAAGATAATCGCTTTTAAAGTTTTAATACCTCGCGTTCCTTTTGTATAATTTGGTATTTTAGCTTTAAAAAATCAACCGCACACGACATACTTTCGATCCAAACTGACCCAATTTCTTGGAGAACGTACGTTACGCTTTATACTTTCGAAATACAGTAGATGCCGCTTATAGTAATCGCGGATAATGTTATAAGCCGCATTTTGTTATCAAAAGAACTTAGTTCCATTTTCCACAAACGAAATTCATCGCTTATTGGAATAAAAATTCGCTTAATGTTATCATTCGGGCCAGATTTCCATAAAACACTACAAGTTTTGTGACTGTATTCTTAATCGCTCCTCTTTTTTCTTCATGTGAATGTGATCAAAAAGGCAAAATAAAAACAATATCAAAATTAAAGATGATTGCTCTTGGTTTTACATTTATGTAAACACAAGACGATACATATCGTAGTTTACTATGAGAAATTTCAGTCTTTTTGTAGCTTCTGAAAACTATTGATGTTGGTCTCGTTCAACAGAATGAGTTCAACTTCGAGTAAGTTTTCGGGGCAGTTTAATAGAAGTGGTTCGCTGAGCTGACAGATATGACCGAAGCTGGATCTAAAACGCTGTACAAGGCTGAATTTGCTAAAAAGTGAGAGAATTAGCACCAGAGTAAGTGTCCTGACTAGACACTGTTTTATAATCCGGCATGCTAAAAGACGGCGATTCTTTTCAAATGACTTTCTGTAGAAGCTGCCTGGGTGAGGAGGAAGAGGAAAGAGTATTTCATATTCTCTGTAACTTTGTGAAACATTGAAGCTAGAGTTGTAAATAACACTTAATGAATAAAAATAATAATATTAGATGCTTCGAGCAATCTGTATTCAAGCGTAGGAAAATAGATGAGAAAAATTTTCCCCTTCGTCTATTGTTATCATCCGGTTAATGTTATTGTTTATGGCCGGTCCCAAAGTGATTACAATAAGCGGCATCCACTGTATGTATAGAAAAATGTTTTTTTTGAAAATTGTAAAGGGTTTGCTCCCCTTAAGGAAAGGAATTCAGACGCTCTCCTTCTTGAGAAAGTCAGGAATTTCTTTGACTGTCTAAGTCCTGAAAGTGAGTTTTAATAATCTTCCACCTGAAGATTTACCCACTTTAAAATGCCATCCTTAATGAAGCCTTTACCTACTCCACAGAATGGTTCCGGACCAATCATTGGTGTTGATAAGGAGATTATGAAACAGACAGCAACCGATTTGGGGGGTTTCAGCGATTACTAACTCTTGAGGCTAGATGAAGCCTATAAAACTACACAGAGTTGATCTTTACTAACATAAAGAAATTCGTCATTTTACAAAGTTAGATATCGTTTAAAGTAAGAGCTGGATCGCGTCTTACAAGATATGTGTTTCTTTATACATATTTATTGTTGGTTCCTAATAACAATTTTCAAAGATTACAAATTCGCCAGTTTGAAATGCTTAGTTCATTTTACCTACATACGAGTACACAGTATTAGAAAAACATGGGTTTTCGTCCGATCTGATAGGTTTTCATTTTTTATAGTCTTTCATAGCCGAAGTCTGAAAATTCATACCTGAGACCTCTAGATACACTGTTTTAAAAAAAATTGAATTTTCAATCCGATTTTTACTTGAAATTTTCAGTATATTTCATTTTTTCAAGTAAAAGTACTCATTTCATGCACTTTTACTCGAAATTACTGATATTAGTAAATTATTCATGTACTTTTCAACTGAACAGTACAACTTACATGAAAAGTCTCACAAAATTACGCAACATTTCGAGTAAAATTAACTATATTTATATATGAATTGAAAATTACGTTCTTTTTCATGTAAACCATGATGTTGGACGCTTCGTTCGATTTTGTTTTCTACTGAAATATACCTACGCAGCGAAGCGGGTTCGATTCTTACCCACAGCCAAGTGTTTCTTTAGAGTAATTAAGTAAGAAATAATCTTAGAAGTAGAAATAAGTGTATCTTAAAAAGTGCTAACTATACACTTTTTTAGAGCGTAAATTCAAGAGAATATCCAGTGAATTTGCTGCTTTCGGAATTGAAATTTACTGATTGTAAATTGAAATTTACTGATTGTAAGTTGAAATTTACTGATTGTAAATTGATATTTACAGACCGAAAATTGAAAATTACATTCAAATTGACTTTTACTTGAAAAGGTGAGGCATATTTGCCTACTATCAAAAAGATGTAAAATTCAATGGATTTTTTTACTGTGTAGTTTTCAATTTTGTCGTAAAATTTCAGATTGATTGGCATGCTATAAATTAATTTTACATTTTAGTATTGATTTGGTGTGTCAATTATAACTACTAGTACCTAGTATACATAAAAATACAATGTACTTAAAAATACAAGTATATACACCTATTAAAGAATCGATAAAATGGGTGTGACCTAATTGCATCAATTTTCGCTTTCGAAAGAACTAAATGGCGGAATCACCAATAAGTATATCCTTCTTTTCTCCGCAGTGACTACTCTCACAAGCTGTGCTGACCACATTAATGGTCAACGGATTTTTCCTATAATAGGGAAATCCCCTCTACATATACGCAGATTCCGATACAATCCACCCACAGTTAAAAGAATATGTATCAAGTACAAGTAGGTATGTCCAAGAAAATGGTCAAAGTCCGGAAATCCGATAGCATATATCTTTTCATTGATTTGACTCTTTGACTCTTGATAAAATGTATCCCAAAAAATAAAAAGGACCAAGGGGACGACCAATAAAGGAAGAGTATACAATAGACAGAGCCGTGCTGAACTTAACGACCCTCTTTGCCACATTTAAGAGTATGATGATAACCACTTTGCAATCACCCACTCGGTACAAGGCTTAGGTCATTTCCGGATTATCAAACGGTGGATGGTAAAAGTGAACCAATGAAAAGGGTGAGGGCGGCGGGGGAGTGAATAAAAACGAAAATCTGGGCTACTTACCGGGTTTACTTGTGGTTTCTGGATGTGATTTGTTATATTTGTAATATTCATTCCCATTGCTGGTATCTGTGATCCGTAAAGTTGGCCAGCCGTCGGTGTCATATCAGTTAACATCTTATTTCAGCAGTAAATTACTTATTGTTATTATTATCTACTATTTTTAAGTTTAACACAGAAGCAAGCAAGGGCACTCAAAATTTTTTATTCTCCCTCCACTGATTAAAAACAAAAAAAAAACGTACACTTCTCCCAATCAAAAAATTCACTTCTACACATAGATGATTGGTCGTGCTAAATTCATACGATACAAACAAATATCTTGAACCCGGAATAACTGAACTGAAAAGGAATCACTTCGGATAGCAATTGTTTGACATGGCAGAAAAAGGATCAAGCCCGTAACAAAGGTTGAGCAAAAAAACCGTCAAATAACTGCGATTGCGATTAGTTGAATGGAACAAAACACGCCGGTTAAGCCGGTGTCCTGTACAACGTTGAGCGGGGTCTAACACAACGCAACGGACCTACGATTGTACCCAGTGGTAATCCGTCAAATTATCGTTACACCGGCAGGACGACTGAGCAGCAAAAAACGGAAAGGTTCGATCTTTTGTCCCGGTGTAATTGGCTTTCTCGTCGTTACTGTTGTGTGCCTTTTGTCTAAATTCTTATTTTGAATAAACTGTCAAAAATATCTTCAGTTTGTTGGTGATGATGGCAGCTCTGATTGTTCAAAAACATAACGTAAACCGATAGATCAAAAAAAAGAAATCGGTGACGACGTAATCACGCTCGTACTGTAGCCGTAGAACTGCGATTTCGAGACCTTTTGTTCGAGAACTGATTGAAAAATTTCATCAAATGCATTCCCGACACTAAACACACGAGTTTTTTGCTGTATCACGGTTTCGATGTAACGATATCGATTTAAGCTTCGATAGCAAACTAAAATCTTTTCACTATTAATTTAATATTACTGTGTTTTTCTTTCCTTTTTTTTTTGTGAAGCTACTATGATAACTTTTCACTAATTTTTCACTGCAGAGAAACTCAATCCGTACAAAAATCGCATAAACGTAAACCATACGTGGTCGTGTCGACAACTAACCTGAAGAGGTTCACGAACAAGTTTTTCTGCCCCGCAGAAGCAGAATCCGTCCGTCAAGCAGCTATTGTCGTACGGTGGATGTCGGATACGCCTGGTTGCGTGCCACTCGGTTCCGCCTTATGCCGGATTTCGGTCCGGCAGCCAATCGGATCGTGGTAAAATTGTAAGGGGAATATCGTCCATCAGACAATACGTTGCCGCCTTTAGTTTACGTCGAATGGTCGACCCCTTTATCCATTGCGTTCGTGCTCATCCGGTCGTTCCGAAGCGTTCGTAAACCGGATCCGGTAATTGGTCTGTCGCGCTGTTGGTTGAAGTCTGAGGTGAACCGCGTATTCCGTACAGTTGTGTGGAGTGGGCTTTAGATGGTATGTGCAAATGTGGATCATGCGCGCCATGCAAAACTGGATATCGTGGGGACCGGTTGGGTCTTGGACGTACGTATACGACAGGAATGGAAGGAACGTGCGTAAGTTTCAGCTCCCATGGCTCCAATAATTCCCTCCATATTTTCAAATATGGGAGTGTATCTCCTCCTTCTTATTCTCGAAGAATCCCTTCCTTCGTCACATGAGCGTACAACGCGGGAATCACTTCTCTAGTACCTCGAAATAATTGTTTTTTATGTTGGACTGAAAGACGATTCATTTTTTTGCTTGCGTCACAGTATTTCCAAATTGTTGGCCTTTTCGTAACGAGAAGAAATGCGTACTTGGTACTTGGGTTTTATGGGGTTAGAAAATGGTTTTTTTATTCTTAATAAAATTCTTTCAACCCGTCTTAATTGAGCATCTCGTCTGGAACTGGGAACTGGGGTGTCTTGAGCATTGAAATGGGGTATGTGATACCTACACAGTTGGCAAGGACGCAATTTCCTTCGGGCACCGTCGATTTGACTGAAGCTGTCTATCAAAATTATTGGGTTTCATCCAGTCGACCGCTGATGCATTTCGCCATGCATTTCAGGTGTTAGTTGGATTTGTTGCGAACTACAGGAGCTGTGACTGCAGTCTTCTTTTGATTCTGGCCACTTCTGTTTCAAGAATTCGAACTACTTAAAACGAATTCGGAATACCTATCTTAATTTTATTTTCGTGAGAAGTGGGGCTACGGAAATTATCGAGATAATCAGAGAAATCAAGAACAGTAAGATTATGACAAAAATATCCTTTCCGGAAAAAAAAAGGTTTTAATCAGGAATAATTTTTGCTTACAGTGAAATTGTGTTTCGAAGTAATATTCTACAGTGCCAGTGCTATTCGACATTGTGATATTTATACGGTGTAAATTTTTATAAAGTTTATCTACTTAAAAAGCACTTATAGTAATTGCAAATAATCCAACTTTCACTACTAATCTGTTATTTTAAATTAGGCTATTAGTGATTTAATAATAACAACAAAAAATAATTATTATACATACTCGTATGTACTCCGAAAGCAATACAAGAACTTCGCAAACGTATACTGTTTATAATTTTTTTCTCCCAAATTATTTTATAAATAACACCAGCACATAATTACAGCATAAAAAAATTATTTCTATTATCAATTTTTTTACGTTTAGAGCAAAATAAATTTTTATGTGAAAAAAATTAGATAACATTATATGTATCCACAATGGTAACATTACTGGAACTATTGCAATCTTTAAAATGCAATCAAAAACTGTTTTTGGAAGTTGTTGTTGTCATCTAACAGTGCGAATAATGAAATATATCATTTTATTCATCGAAATATAGTAATATCATCAATAAGTGAGCATTAAAAGTTAATAAATTCCAGTACCTACCTACCAAATATTCTGCTAAGACCGATGAGATGCAAAGTGCTCCTTTCACAGTTAAAAATTTTGGACTAGATTCCAATATTTTTTGTATTGGATATATGTCCACACCAAAAAATTATTAAATTTTAAACTTCCCAATGTATTAAAAACATATTTCAATCTTTTATAGTATTGCAATTCAATACTCTAAATATTGAATTATTAACAAAAAAAATCTAATTGAATAGTATTACATTATAAGCTCATACCATTAGAATGTAATCAAAAGAAGTTTAAGTTTTAATCTAAATTCAATTAAAGTTTACTCCTATATTTATTGGGATTTTAATTGTAATGTGTATTATAGTTAAATGCAAAACATGATTTCAATTCGATACATTTAATTATTATTAATACTAATACAGCTTACCTTTGTTGTATTTCTATTTGCCTCAGGAAATAAAAATTAATAATGAAATTTTTTTAATTTTGTTAACTGTGAAATTTGAATTTTTTCTTTTATATAATAAATTAATTACAAATACATTCTTAATAGGTAGTACTTAAAAAACAACTTCTTCTTAGCTTTAAGTTCCTTCCCAACGCAGTAACAGGCAATAGCTATAGCAGATATAAAAAAGGTTTAAACGATACATTCAATTCTGTGAAAGAAATAAGAGATAGGTATATTTATTAAAATTATGTCAGCTAATGGAATTTAGAATACCTTCATATTGAGCATCTATTATCCCAGTTTCGTCGCGGTAAATAAAGACTCTTCTCTTCATGGGCATACTTGGTCCAATTGGTCATTAATGAATTAGATTTTTCCAAATACCTTAATTGAAAGTCAAAAAATATCTGAAAGAAACATATAGTTTTAACTCGGTAATATATATTTAACTATTTTACATATCAAGGTTGTATCATTAAAGAAAAATAGATATTCCTTACATATATTATTTGTTCCGAGCGTTGAGCGCTGTTGAGCTACTAGAGTCTGTTGAAGCTTCTCCTTAACTAATTCGCAGAAAGTGCAGTAGGTACATGCAATATTTTCAAAACTTTTTAGCTCGACGAGCTTTGTTTCTTTTGTTTTTTCAAAAATCACTTGCACAAATACTCTCGGTCTACAAAAACTTATATTACCGAAAGAAAATATAACATGTTAAACTCACGACGAATGCAAAAAGACTGAGTAAAATATGTCCTTTCAACGTTATAACCATCTTAAACAATTGAATTGAATTGCAAGAGAAATCGAAGAATCACGATAAAATTTAAACCAAAAAGTATTAGTTTTAAATCGCTCAGAATTGAAAGATGAATTTCTATACCTTTTAGGTTTATAATCAAATACTTTCGTATAATAATTCTGAGCATGATCACTCTTGCCGAAAAATATAAGGCAATTTGTATTACATGGTGATACTAACATTATTATGTGCTCAACTCATTGTTCTGAAAAATATTTCTACCAAGATTAAATTTCAATACTATTTGATTAAAATAGAATGTAAACTAATAATTTGATCCAAATGGATCGTAACTTAATCCGTAATGTATTAAATATTAATGTATCTAAGTATTTTGAAATCTTACATTCTCAATCTAGATTTATTTGATTTTGCTGTAATACAATTCTGGATTAAGACTTTAGTCCAAGTTTTTTAACCGTGCTTGAAAAGCGATATGACCGCTACTGATCAATAGGCGGTATTTTGTTTTTAAAACGAAATCAAAAATTTTATCATAACCAGTTCACAATTAGTTTTAAAAATATACATAGTATGTAGTTTGATACGGAAATAAAAACCAGTTACACGAAGGGGTATTGGTGACACCAATGCCACAGCCTATTGCACAGTTTCTATATATTTCTGGATCTATCTTCCAGGTAAATCCAAATGAATGATTAAAAGGATTGTTATACCTTCTATCTGATTCAATCAATACCGATCTTGAACTGTTTTCGAAGTTCATCGTCAGAGATAACGTCTGGCCAGAATATCTCTAGGATGGGTCAATGATTTCCTGAAAAGTTAATCGGTTACTTTTCATGTGGTACAACCATATAACAACACAGAAAAAAATTAATAGAAATCCTACCTCAAAAGTAGATGTTCCACCTAAAAACAGTGAGTGATTTTCAACCTACTACTTCATTTAGACAATACATCTATTTCAAATTAGTTATTCTATTAACGCCATTATTTAGTTCATTTAACTACACAATTAGTTGATTCTCCCATTTTGATATAGAAAAATCAACTATTGATTTTAGATAATAAATTAAATTTCAGTAGGTGCCAATTGGTTTTTTTACCAAAACATATTCGACAATTTCACTACTTTATAAATAGGTGAACATCAGACTGTATTCACCTAATTTGAATAGATGGTCTTATAGATTTTGGACTTTAGTAATATAAATGCCTGGAACGAATGCTATTTTGGATATAAAAATATTTGTAACTGTAAATGGAAAAACCATAAATAATAATAAAAATTATTTATTTTCATTTAATTGAAATAATTCTTATGAACATTTTTTAATAATCTATTTAAATTCTGGTTTTAATTTTAGAAAATAGTACTTCATGACTTAATAAGTGAATCGGTGGATACATAATTTCACTACTAGAAATGATCATTTGGATGTTTCTGCGACTATATTGTACAATGTAACAATCAAAATGTTTATCAAACGTTTTCACATTCATTTCTAAACCAACAAAAAATATTTAACAATTTTTCACAAGAATAAATTGGAATAGAGCTTCACTTGATCAATGTCTTTTATGGTTAGAATGTCCTTTAATTTATATTTGGTATTCATTTAATAGTTGTATAATAGTTGCGTTTTCAAATTCGAGCGCTAATATCGCGACCATCCGAATTATTCAAAAAACAAAACTGAAATGAAAACAGTTGCTGGTCATATCAAGACACGTTAGCCTATCACCTACTTTAAGTAGATGTTTTTCATACTTTTCGTGTGTTTAATTACTTGAATTCGTGAAATGTTGAAGTCGGAAAAATAGACAATTTTGCTAGAAATATATGAATTTGTCTAATCAAATTGGGTGGGAAAAATATCTATGAACGGCACCTAATTAATTAACAAATGTGTCTAATATATTTAGGCAATACTTCAATTATTCTAAATTTTAAGAGTAACTTATTACGATTAGAACAAATACCTCATTTGGAAGACAAAAATGCAATTTCATTCTCGTTAATTCATTTAAAACTTAGGTAGTTTTACTAATTTCGTTTTATCTACTTTTATTTAGAAGAGTTTTCTATTCTTGTTTTTTCTGTGTACTTCACACAAAAATATTTCTTGATAATAATGAGTCTAAGATAGCTAGCATAATTCCTATAGATTCTCTTAGGCTCTGTCTTCACAGGATCATTTTTCAACTGCTAGTCTCTTTAAATTTAAGAAATGCAATGTAAAGTAGCTACACAGTAAACATTTTTGGGAAAATAACTGTTCATAAAGCAGTGAAATATTCCGAATTTACAAATTTTCATTAAATTTATCAAACAGACGAGTAATTTTTAAAAATTTGTATTTTTTACACATTTTCGTCACGAATTTACTGGTTGGAAAGTAAAATTACAACACCGAATGAAATTTCACACTTTTAATATGTAAAATTTGTTAATGTGTATAAAATTACGCATTTTGCATGTAATTTTGATCTTTATGCGTAGTAATTTGTTTTTGTGCTATTATTAGCTTGACCGCTTAGTTATTTAAATCACTTGTTTCGTGGTAAATCGTGATTTAAAATTTAAAAAGAAAATAATATTTATAAAGTCTGAAGTTTGTGGCTTTACAACAAATAAATTAAATTTATATATTAAACATGTATAGTGTTTTATACGTTCTACCCTTTTTGACCTATATCCTGGTTTTTCCCCAATTATCATATTTTGATTGATCTCATTGAATTTTTCCAATTATCGAATGCTGTGTCCTTTGCCCTTCAAAATACGTCTGGGAATTCATCTGCCGATCATTCGCTTGAAGCTTATTCATTTATATTATCAATAAATTAATAATAATAATTAGCAAACATAAACATGTCACATTTTTTGTAGTACATATTAGTTTTTCCACATCGTTTGTAATTTTACGCATTGTAAATTTTTGATTTTCCACACCAGCAGTAAACTTACACATTTTTAGCGATTGATTTCCACACTTATGTATGAATTTCCGCATTAATAGTGATGTGTTTCAGCATAAGTAGTAAAAATCACAAGAGTGCATAAAGAAATTTGATAATAGTAATTTTACTGCTTACAGAGTAGGCACTAAATTGCCTACTCTGAGAGTACTCGTAGTAAACAATTTTTAAAAAATTTAGAAGAAATGAGCGAAATGTCCCGACATCGCTCGGAGAAATAATGTGGAAGAAATCAAGGCTTGAATTTAGATGAACCTATCAAATGAAAATCTATAAATTAAGAAGACTTATGGGTTCGTAACTAACTTTACTTTTCGGTCTAAAAAATTTTCGCAATGGTTCCAAGTAATATGTTTTTCTTTTATATTGAGACATTTTTTCGAAAATTATATTTTTTATATTTTTTTAATTGCCTTTCAATATTTGTTGTGAAGAAGGATTATTTCTGTAGTATACCATTAACTTTCTAATTAAATCGAAAGATTTTACGTTAAACTATCGTCGAAATATATTATTTATTTTTATTCTTTCAAACTTAAAAATTTGGAAAATCTGTAATTCTGTGATAATTTCTTTTCTGGACTATTTTATTTATTTATGGATCGTAGGTAGTGAAAGGAATGGACCTGTGAATTGCACGGAATTTTTTTCGGAGCTAAAGTTAAAGATTTGTCTGTTACTATCTTTTTGATTTTTATTTCCAAATTAGTTGAAACCATGGCTAATAAAGAAAGAAACGCAGTAAGTTCCACTACCCCTACTTTCTGTAACTGATTTTATTCTTTACTGCACAATTAACAGTTTTTATAGGTGGTCAAAAAGTTCTCGGAGGTGAGTAGCAATTAACCATAATTTGTAGTTTCATTAATAGGATGTCGCATACGTGAATGGAAGAAAATTGAATTCCTTACAGAGCAAGCAAAAACTTCTAGGATTATTAGAGAAGTAATGACCGTGGTTCTCAATGAACTTGCCTTTCGATTAACACAATTTTTAAGCTGCATAGTTTTTTCAAAATAATCAGGGAGAGTATCGAAGAGACCGAGAACAGTCGCAGAGAACAGTCGCAAAACTCAAAAGTGTAATATTGAAGGATGTCCGTTAGAAGAAGAGTGAACTTGCTGAGATCCTTGGAGGGTATTCTGTTGATCAAATGCAAGTAAATGGATATCAACATAACCGTAAAGTGAAGAAGAAGGGAAAGTGAACCAAAGATGTAATACTTACACACCCTATTCCAGATTTAGTCCTAGGCGATTATTTTTTATTCAAGAACTCGAAGAAAAACCTACGGTGAATCATGTTTTTGGACAATAAAGAAGTCATGTCCGCGATTTCAGCTCAGTTTGAAGTAAAAGACGAAAAATATGTGGTTTGCTACTGTCCGGACCTACATGTATCGAATTTGATACTAAGTTTGGCCTCCTATTTGCCAGTAGTTGCCAACGTAGTCAATATTGCTCAGAAACTTGATAGATGTCGATTATATTCTAAGGTCAAATTTGAAGGCGATTTCTAGGAAGCTAGGAACTTTAAAAGAGTTTTTCATTTTTCTCCGAAAAGTGTTTCAAAATTACCTTTATTTTTCAAAAATTCCGTTTTGAATATGAAGTTTTTGAGGGCACTCTCGATTGCTGTATTGTGCGCTTTAAGGATACATAATAAGAGATCTTGTCTCCAATATGAATCAAGTTTAAAGCCGAAAAAACTGGACTAAAAAAACATTCCCCACAATTCTTACAACGAGGCTTAGCTAACGCCAAGATTTATTCATTAATCGGTATTCTACTCGATTGTTTGTTTCGATTTTTTAGGGTAAAAGACACCTCTCCTCTGCTTTAACCACGAGCACCCTCAAATATGAATGGTGAGTCTCTGATGGACCGAAATCATATAGGAATATTCCAGGTGAGATGACCGTATAGCACACGGAAAGAATGATTGATTTTAATGCTCAAAACTATAAACTTCATAACGTCAATCAAGGACTTTGTGTGGAGAAGCGCTGTTATACGCAAATAAAAAGCAAAATTTGTATACTAAATTATTCGGAACACACTGAATTATAATATATGAATTGTATCACCTTCAAGAAATCTAAATATCTTCAAATCCACCATCGAGTTCACCAACACAAACTCAAATGAATTAACTATATTATGTCCACATCATCTAATAGCTACCAGTGCTGAGGACCTGATAACTTAACCAGACATATGGCAATGATTTGAGGATTTTTTGAGGTATGCTCCTGTGGCAAATGTTCACTTTTCCTTTGAATAATGACCCAGTCAGGGCGTCTCTTGCTTGACTGGGAATAATGACCTAAAACTCTTACATGTGGTCAAGATCAAATGCCATCCGTGACCATCGCGTTAAATGAAGTTACAACAGAATGCTTCGGTGGACGAAATGTGATGACTTCCTTTCAGTGCAAAGCCGAGGAGAATTTCAGTCACTCACATGGTATACTGTAGTGAAAATTAACTTTGAAAAGTTCCGTACCCTTATACACCCTCAACAAATTCTTTCGTTTCGGTTCCTCAATGTGGTGGAGTAGAAAATTTATATAACATCGAAGAGAAGGGTCGATTAACCCCTGGTTTATGGTTGTTGGATTTTGTGGGAGATGAAATACTTTGAAGGGATTTTTCAAATCCCCGAATGATCAAAATAAAACGCCCTCAAGCACATTTTTATTAGTATCCTATATTTTATAGATACTGAAATACTAGGGGATTGATAATAAAATATTTTGTCTTAGTCCATACTATAGACTTTTTTTTAATTAAATCTTATTCTGTTGCAAATGAGGGCTACACTAATACATAGCATATATATCCTATGCACTCGGTACAGTGTCATACACTTTTTTAAAAAAAATTAATTTTCAATCTAATTTTTACTTCAAATTTCCAGTATATTTCATTTTTTCAAGTAAAAGTACACATTTCAATCACTTTTAAACGAAATTACTGGGATTAGTAAATTATTCATGTACTTTTCAACTGAACTGTATAATTTACATGAAAAGGCTCACAAAATTACGCAACAATTCGTGTAAAATTACCTATATTTATAATATGAATTGAAAATTACATTCTTTTTCGTGTAATTCTACTTATCTATTTGAATTTTACTACGAAAAACATGTAATATATGAAACCACGAAGTTGGACTCTTCGTTCGATTTTGTTTTCTACTGAAATAAAAATGAAACGCATTCGGTGGAGCAGTGGCTACGCGCGCCAAACATACGCAGCAATACCAGAATTGATCGCGGTTTCGATTCTTACCTACAGCCAATTGTTTTCTTAATAGTAATTAAGTAAGAAATAATATGAGAAGTAGAAATAAGTGTATCTTAAAGAGTGCTAATTATACACTTTTTAGAGTGTAAATTCAAGAGAATATCCAGTGAATTTTCTGCTTTCGAAGTTGAAATTTACTGATTGAAAATTGAAATTTACTGAACGAAAATTTAAAATAACATTCAATTGACTATTACATCCCAATGTCAATTTACTTGAAAAGGTGTGGCATATTTGCCTAATATCCAAAAGATGTAAAATTCAATGGATTTTTTTTAACTGTGTACGAATGAATAAATCTTGGTGACATATAAGAGTGAAGTCCAGGATCGTCGATCGTGATATGCTCCAATGGGGGGTTACTCAGGAATTGCAGGAAATCTCTCAAATATTTTATTGTACACGATCAATGAAACGATGAAATTAAATTACGAACACATCGAGGCACCTTTTTCAAACCATGACGAATCTTTGTAATGCTGTTAACGAACAAAATTATAATAATAATAAACAAGAAGAAAAAATATTTTAATTGAATCATGTCGAACATTACTGTACTGAATTGTCGCTTTTCTTCAAGTTAAGTTACGATCTAAGATGAAAGGATGCCGACAGATGGTGTCTTATTCGATACGATCATGGCTAACACGAATATCCCATGGAGTCGCGCGATCTTACACAAAACACTACAAACTTTGAAGTATTAAGCCCAGAAAACTCGAATTTTATTTGCATAATTTTCGCATTATGTTCGCTCGCGCGCCAATGCTATCGCATAGCGCAATTGCATCATAACACAAAACCTAACATAAAAAATAAAAAAATCAAATCAATTTAACCCCGCCAAGTTGGCCATTTTCAATTATTTATTTTCACATATTATGACGTCGTTTTATTTTACATTTCATTGAAAATGCGTGTTTTTATTTTTCATTTCCATTTGCAGCCATTGCAAATTGGCAAAGACGAGAAAAGGTAAGTACAGCGATATGGCAAATATGGTTCTTGGTGCCCGCTTATTCGAGGAGGGACGATCTACAACTAATTTATTGATATATTGGGCGGTACCGGTGATTTTCATAATACATGTATCGTTTATTATTTGTACACGAGTACGTACCTATTTTAGTTTTTTGATCGTGGTTTTTCACATTCCGTGAAGCTGTTTCCAAATGTTACGCTACAGAATATATTCATGAACTACAATTTTAGAAAATTTTGGAGAAACGAGCAGTGACTACACAATTTAATAAAACTAATCGGAAATAATGTCACTCTGTTCCTGAATGACTCTGTAACTCTGTTTAAATAAAGGACTGTAAAACTAGTTGTGTACGGATCAGTAATGGTCAGATACACTATTTCAACTTCTCTAATGAGTACATCTTAAATATATTCATTAATTAGCTAAGATGATAAATTCGCAAGAAATGGATTTTGCTCCCATTTTACTACAAGACCGTACTAATGAATATTTTTAAAAGAATATGTAGAAGCTCGTCTTCATTGAAATTTAATTATATTGATGAATATCCGTCTAAAATTAGCATACAGGTATCTTGAGTCCTATCTAAAGCCTTTTCATCTCCCATTCTTTATCTAAACATTTTGATTTTGTACACTTGATGGCAGATACAATATTCACCTTCAGTCTTCTCGCATGAGTTTATCGATTTGATGTTCCCACACTTCATATACCTACGGGAAAAGAGAGCGATATTACTCCAACGGCTACAGTCCAGACTCTACATATACGTAGATGGGACTAAAAGATAATTACAGGGTATTTTAAGGAGTGAGGCCCTCTGGAAAAAGGGAAGTTTTGCCCATTTTCGTCTGCAAATATTTTTTTTATTTGTATATCTCTTCTTTAATCTTTCGGCAAAAACTCTGAACTGCGCTACTACAAAACTACTAAAAAAATTTATATATTTGTGCAATTAGATATAGATTCTTTATTTTTAATGCTCTCTGCTGAAATTCGTTATATTTTTATGCAGTCCATTAGTATTCGGCTTGGATTCTACGTTTTCAATATATATTTGCTGTCCGGAACTTCCAATACAACACTTCTTCAATTCCTTTATTTTTTAAGTCGTTAATCAACTCAATCTATAAGCTGCGTACGTAACAAATCAATCCCTTTGATACGCGCCTTTCATGGAATGACCTTAACCACATGACAGGATGGTAATTCGCACTCATCAGCACCCGCTCCGCTTAAGTCCACATTATTGTTACCCTGGTGCTTGCGATCCGATGGGAATGCCAAAGGGCAATACTAAGAGATCGATTGGCCAAAAAAAATTTGACATAAACATGAGTTGCACCTCGCCTTAATTATTATAATTACAATTATTACGGGCTTATTGATAGTTGTGCGCACAGCTCGATTCCGTTCCTCGTTAAGTTTGATTATGAGAGAACATTCAATTGCCCTTACATATCATTTAAGTTTTGATTACTCTCCACTAGTGATGTGAAGCCGCTCAATTTATAACCGCACAATATTACTCCTTTACTAATACCGACTTAAATTTCAGCTGGCGGCTAGATTTGAAATGTTTGACGTGAAATAAAAATTTGGTATTCAAATTACAGAGGTATGCATAGAAATGAGAATAAGAACTTAAAGTTTAATCAAAAGCAAATGAAGTCACAGTCTAAGTTTACCTAAATAATATACTTTTCAGTAATAATAATCCCACGAAAATTTGGAAAAGCATATAGCTTGTCAGGCATCAATAAATTGACAAACCCAAGTTCACTAATGCTTAACTGAAAATATATATCTATAGGTACCCTTCGGATATCTCCTATACCAAGTCTCGGTATGTATATTTGTGTGATCAACCCTTTTTTGAAATACGAAGGTAGCAAAAGTGTATTTCTAGGACTAGGAGTCCTTAGTCATTTACGTCATCAGTTGAGGCAGCTGCAAATTGTATAAGAATAGGTACTAATAGCTGCAGACAGTACGATCCGTATGATACGAGAATGTGGCCTAAATTAAGCGTGTAATCAAAATTATTGTTTGGAAGGTAAAAAATCTGGACCAAAGTTATTTGAAAAGGATCTGTAAACAGTAGAAAACCATTGTATTTATGTATTAGTTGATAAGCTAGACTTCCCATTTGGTTATGACCAAAATTGATTTCTAAGTTGCGCTTTCTTTTATTTGTTAGAAGCAAGAAAAATTAAAAGACTACGAAAAGGGGTAATGCGTCCCTCGATAAGATCATCGCAAACTATAAAGCCCAAAATATGAACCTGATATGACCTGGTAAGTATTCGATAGAGTGATGTCAATGAGCAATCGAAAGTCCATACAAAAGTCTTGTAATAGATTTATCTGAGGATTTTTAAGCTAAAAGAATACCAATCTGCAAATTTAACCCTCGAAAGGTACGATGGCCCCGTCGAAATAGAAGGTACGGTCGGGTCGGATCCGACCTATTATCGTTTTATCATTTTAACAGTTTTTTTTAATTTTTTTTGTAAGAATAAATCATTAAGCATGTTTCAATATATGTTGTTGGTCTTTTAACAATAATTGAACAATTCTTTTTATTAACATTTAACATTCTATCACCCTTTTACATCTGAGCAAATAAAGTATCTCTTGAATAGTCTAAGGTACTTGGGTCGGATCCGACTCACACCGTACCTCTCGTAAGTCTCTCTACCTATTATAATTAATATAATAAAAAAAAATCGTATTAGAAATCAAAACTGTGACCAAAGTCCTGAATTAATTTCCCGAATACCGGCAACAACACATTGCAGTCAGTAGAACAACGGTGAAGGACAGCATTGAAAGTCACCCTTCACACTAACGAAACCTCTTATGACCAAGAAAAATATTCGTGACAGGACGAATTTTTGCAAAACGCTGATCAACAAGCGATTTACGACGGATAGCCAAAGTGGTCAAGGACCTCCTTACAGATGAATCCCCGATTGAACTTTTCCTAAAATCGCGACCGACAAAAATTTAGAATAAGAACATCAGATCCGCAAGAAATTCAACCATAGGCAGCTGCACGAGGTTAAAAACATTATAACCGGTGTCATAAGTTCATATGAGAGGTTATCGGTGATTACTACCATCGAAAAATGCTATCAATATGTGAAAAATGTCCAAAAAAACAGTACTTAATATTAACACTAATGTCAGACAGAGAATATTCGCGCGCCACGAGATGATGGATCTTACACAATACAATATAAAAATTTGCCTACAGTCTGGGCAAAACTCTATTACTTTATTGGTAGAAGTCCGCAACGTTTTTAAAGCTGCAATGCGGCTGAGGAGATGCTCCCCCCCACCCCGATCCAACACCTCGCCACCCCCTTGAAAATATTAACCCTTTTTTAATCTCTTAATATCTCTTAAGATAACTACAAACTTTCAACCGACATTAATCGTTCAGGAGATATTTTAGAATGTTTCAATCTCTGCTTTCAAGCGTTTTTACGCATTGTTCCCACCCCCCCCCCCCCCCCCCCCTTCCACAGCCCTCAACCACTGTCGACCATGTTTTTGCAAATGGGTTCACTATCATAGTTCTACATAAGATACCACTCGTAGGGGTTCACCCATTCTACCCAAAAACTTAATATCTCAAGGGGTTTGTGAGCTACGCGCCTTCAAACAGTTTTGCTTACGGCGTAAGGCAGACGGCGTCTACGGCCGACAGACGGATATTGGGGTTTACTAGTCCTAAAATGTGAAAATACAAAATTTCAGGGTAGCAAATTTTTTGGAAATTTCAGGTCGATCACAATACTTTATTATTAAAAAATAATAAAGTAATTAATTAATACTTAATACTTTGTTCTTGTTGTTTTCTCATTAACAACGATTTAATGCAATACTAATGGAAATTTCATCGATTTTTTGAGCACAATTTGTACTTTGTTATTTTAATTATGAGGTATGGTTATCTTTTTGGGCAAGTGCGCCCATAGAGTGAAGCAAGAGGTGGAACTTGCCTCCACCTACATTCTACCTTCCAGTATTTTAAAAACACCATTTCGTCACTTGAATAATTCTTTTTTTAATATAGTGTAATTAAGACCTTTTAATTGTTCTATTACACATAATTTATTGAAGTACTAAGAAATAGTTACTAAATCAACACCGTTTACTGTTTTCAAAACATCTTTTTATTTGTATTTAAAGAAATTTCACTTGTTAAAAATTAAGGTACTTACTGCAGAAAAAATCTGCCAATGGTCTGGGCGAAACTTTATTATTTTTCGGGTCAAAATTCGGGAGCGGTCAAAGTCGGAGCATATCATCAGTTGTTTCGAGATTATGTAGTTTCTTGGAAAGTTAATTTTGTTCTTAAAATAAAAATATTTAAAATAAAGATTTTTAGCCAAAACATTGAAAAAGCCCCTGTAGACTATACGAATTTCGGTATATTATGTACACTAAAAGCCCATAGAAGAAAAAACGAATTTGTTGCCTTATCAGACTTAAGAGATATGACGAATTGTTAAAACGTATACAAACTCATTACTTCCACTTGGGGTTTGAATATCGAAAACGATTTCGAGGGATTTTGAAAATACTGAAATAGACATTTTGGTTCTTATATAGGAAACCTTAGGAAGTAAAAATGAATTCGATATGTCATCAGATCTAAGCAATATGTAGGAATCTGTGAAAACATAGGCAACCTCCTTACACTAACTTGGGGTTATCCAAAAATCCTGAAAGGAGTTAATAGATAAATATGAAAACAGCACGAGAGAGTAAAAACAATTGAATTACTTATCACTTTTAAAGGATATGACGGAATTTGTGAAAACTTGTTCAACCCTTTTATATCCTCTTAGGGGCTGAAAAAGGGAAAAAACTTAAAAGCAAGTTTTAGGCGATTATTACGCAAGCCCGTGAAAGTGTAAAGATATTCGATATTTGATCAGACCTGGAGGATATGGCATAATTCGTGAATAAGTATACAATCCCTTTACACCCCCTTAGGGGTCGAATTTCAAAAAATCCTGAAAACACTTTCTAGGTATTTATATGAAGAAGCCGTAGAATAAAAATGAATTAAATATTTGGGAAGACCTAATAGATATGACGAAAATCGTGAAAATATATGCATTCCATTTTCACTGATATATTTTTTCGCCCCCCCTTCCGAACGCCGATGGATATTTGGATTTTTTTTTTATCTAAATTACTTTTCTAGTTGATTTACGTATACATACCAAGTTTCAACTTTGTAGCATAAGCCGTTCTATAGATAGGAAAAACACCCCCCACCCCCGTACCATACTATCCTTATAAAAAAAACATATTTTTCCAAGATGCTACTACTATAGTTCTATCTAAATACCAAGTTTTAGCTTTATATCATAATAGGTTTTCGAGATATAAAAATCGGAAACTTTTCTTTTTTACCCTCCCCCACCCTCACCCTCTACACCCACACACCCTTTTCTGATAGGGGTCTATTAGACCTACTTACGGTAAAAATTTTAAACATCTACCTTACACCGTTCTTGAGATATGAGACGTGATTTTTTAGAAAAATTCGCATCCCCTCCACTTTCATGATCCACCGCCCCCTAAAAAAATTTTACTTTCATCAAACTTCATTTGTCAACCTCTATACACAAACCGAATTTTATTTGTCTAGTGTAATTGGTTCGTGAGATATCATAATCTAAAGTTTTTTACCCTCCACCCTCGTACGCCACTGCCCCCACTCAAAAATTTGTTTGCGATCTATTCTCCTAGTATACCTACAGATATTCATTAAGTTTCAATTTTGTAACCTTAACCGTTTAGGAGATATGGATTTTAGAATGTGTTGATCTCGGCTTTTTTGCGTTTCGGACGCACTATTTTTCCCCCCACTCCCACACCCCTTCACCCATATTGAGAATTTTTATGCAAATAGGTCCATTACCAAAGTTCTATATAAATTCCAAGTTTCAGCCTCCTAGTATAAGCGGTTGCTGAGATATAAAAACCAAAATTTTCCGTCTAAAACGCTTCCCCCTCCTCCCCCCTCACACCCCCTCCCCGCAAAATTTGGTCACTTCAAGGGGCCTACCTACTCTATTCATAAAAAAAAATTCAAATTAATATGTCGGAACCGTTTGGGAGCTACGAGCCTTCAAACGATTTTGCGTACGGCGGACGGCGTACGGCGGACAGACGGACTTTGTGTCTACGAGTCATGAAACGCCAAAAAAAAAATTTTGAGGGTAGGAAAATTTTTTTTTTAAAAATCGATAACAATACTGTATTATTAGAAAATAATAAAGTAAAATTGGATAGTAATTCAAATTTAAGTAGACAAATAAAATTAAGATTAATAAGGTAAGGACATTATTTTATTGGAAGACGTAATTGGATTTCACACCCTAGATTTTTTCTTCTTAGAAGTTGGGTATGACTTATGAAAAATACAGGAAAACCAAAAGGTCTTAATGGTTTCCTGAAATAAAGTAGTGCTCATATAGTGTTTTTTTATACATCCTTTCGACTTTGTGCTGGGAAAGAGGGTGTTTTCAAACACGTAAAATTTTAAGGTATATTGATTCAAGTAGCAGGATCAAAAGGATGTTAATAACATTAGTACGTAACTTTTTGTTAAACCACGGTTATTATTTTGCAGTTACACTTTATTAAAAACAAGAATTGCTCAATTACGAAATGGTTAAAAATAAATCTGTTGTAAAAAGCGATAACAGCTTAAGTCGATCAAATAATCAGGCAGTTACGTGTATCAAAATTGATAAATAAAGTAATAAAAAATATATTAGGAGATCTTATTTTATTGAATTTAATAATACTACACAATAATAATATATTATATGAGATAAAAATCTATCAAACAATGGCAATTTTATTTAAAAAATGTAATTGAAAACTTGAAAAAGTATTTTTTCTTATTTCGAAATAAGCTGTTATCGCTTTTTACCACAGAAATGTGAATAACTTCGAAAGTTTTTGAGCTCGAGCGATAAATTGACTCTACAAACCCCGCTTCTACTTGGCATTTACAATAGCTTGAACACGGTTACAACCAATCCCAAGTCTTCAAGTTGACTCACCAGAAATCACTAATTTGTGTAAAGACTTTTGTATGGCAGCCTAAAACAGTATCTTCTTTTCACTCTGTTTTAAAATTTTGCAGTCTATCAAAATAAGTGTAACTACATAACCGCCCCTCCACGAGAATTTTGTCTTAACTTAATCACTAAAAAAGCTTTTATGAGAAATACGATCCGTTCCGTAATTATCGCTCCTTCTCGAAAAAATAGAAACTATTTTTATTAAATTATATTATCAGTTCCTGCAATATTTAATTAAAAAAAAAATTGAATTCCAGAACATAACTGTTATCACTTGTTTTGAGGAACTTTGTATGCGATGTACTCGAAAAAGTTGGGAGATTTTACTTATTAATGGATTCTAAGTAAAATTTTAACTTCTCTGTATTTTTCCCCTATCTCGCGGTGTGCAGATATTGTTTTGGTGGGGCAGAAAAGGTTCAATGATTCTTAACTGAGTGAAATCCACATTCATTCTATTCGTCACAAGATGTAGCTCCCGAAATTGCAAACTCCTTTTATAAGCCATAATTCTGCCCCTCCCTACGAAATGTTGTATGGGCGCCCATGTTTTCGGGTGGAGCTTTAAGGGTATGGAGGTGTGAAACGATCTTAGACGAAATGTTTTGATTTGAACCGCTTCTGCTTGGAAATTCAAACTTGGAATTTATATAGAGCTACAATAGCGAAAATGGTCGAATTATGTAGAGTGGTACGGGAGTGTGGCGAAGAGCAATGTGTTAACAAAGCTCCAAAATTGTAGTCAAGACATACTAAAAATACTGTTGCGAGCTAGGGATTTCAAGTAAAACACAATTCGGTTAAAATAAAAATAAGTGATAATTTATTAATCCGCACTTTAATTCTGTTCGCACTATATGGCAATACCGCCCGCTTATCTATTTCGCTTGATTCGAACACACGCAATCGATCGCTTTCTACCAACACGGTCGCGTATACACGCTGGGTGTCACAGTCGACGTAATAAAAATTACTATGTCCCTCGCTGAAAGCTTCATCTGCTTTTATACTACTTGTCTTTAGTCGAGACTGTTCTTTGAATCTTCGCTCAGTGGCTTGTGTAGAGGGTTCCAGTAAGCTTGAGAGCATTCGATTTGATCTTCTATGCTGTTCGAGCACATTCGATTAGAGGGGAGATATAGTCGTGTTGTTTCGCCTTATATACTTCAACTAGGTATCTGATTGGGTTATTTTGCAACTAGGTATTCGGTTGCTGCTGTTTCCCTTATTCGTAATCGATCGAGTTGCGCGATTGCCAGGTTTACATGTAACAATACTATCTTCTAGTTCATACCAGAAATCTGAAACTTGGTGATTGTCTGTTGTCTATGGAAGCATGTTGGAAAATGCTTAAGGTGATCGGTGGAGCTTGGAAGGGGATGTTAACTCCTCCTCAGCATTTTTGCACAATCCCTCAAATTTTAATTTCAGTATTTTTTTATATTTAGCCACAAGAGGGTGTAACGAATAACGCGTTCCGACATATCTCTTAGATCTGATGAGATATTGAACACGTTTTTATTTCCACGAGCTTCTTATTTAAATTTATTGTATCATTAGTACATAAACCTTTACGCTTTACAGTTTTTTAATTATCACAATTTTTGTATGAAGAATCACTAATGAAAGTTAACAAGGAGCTGTTCTATTATAGAATAGCTCCTTATAAGAACAACTTTCAATTAAATTATTAATTTTGTCACTATAGCTGTTCTAGTGACGACATTAACTTTTCATATAACCTCCATGTTTCAAAACAAACCGTGTAACATTTTGACTTTGACCGCGTTCCAGACTATGACTAAAAGTGAAAACTGGTATTTTAAGAGTGTTAGTAGTGTCAGCACTTCTGTCGTATTTTAACTTTAACCGCTTCCCGGACTCTATCCCGAAAAATATGTCTTCCTAATGCCCACATACTATTAGCAGATTTTTTAATTTTGGTTGCATTGTTACACAAGTTATTGCCTAAATATTGCTTTTTTTTCAAATATATAAAGTAATTAACAAGCCGGAGGATAGTGAACAAACAACTGCCTATAACTTTAATGTGTTTTTGCAAATGCCAATCAAATGGTGATTATTTAATTCTCAACGACATAAAAAGAATGAAAGAGAGCGCGAGAGCAAACTACACTACTGAACTGATGCTGGATATGAAAAACCATCATTTGCCTACATACTGCATCCATAGATTTATCAGAAAATGCAATTTCTCATTTGCGTTTATCCAGGACAGAATTTACTCCCACCTGAAATTGCATTTAAAACGATATCACAGAGGAAATTACATAAAATAGTACAAGCTTTCGAACCAGGGAAGCTTCATCCTTTTCCGGATAAAATTTCTTTCAACTTACCGTCAGTGTAAATGATGCATTTAAAGATTTAATTGTAATAACAATTTACGGTCTGTAAATTAATTTCGTATAAATTAGAATTCCTCTTCTCACTTTTTAACCCTTCTAACCAATGACTATTTTTCACTATTCGATTTTATTAGTATGGTGTGGTTGGTTCCATTAAGGGTTGCAACATGTTATGAATTTAATGGTTTTTAAGATACTGATGCAATCAAAGAACCGATTGGAAAGAAAAAGGTTAAAGTAATAGTGTGTCTATACCTCCTGCATCTAAACTAGAGCATTTATCAAAGCTCCCCTTTCGAAACCTTAGTAAAATTTAACTTAGTTGATTTTTACCAGATTAGGCGGAAAAAAATATAGAGTCTGTAGAATTTTCTGCAATCTAATCATAACCGATTATGCGAAAATTCTACTGATTTTGCATTTTTTGCGCCAGATCGGATTAAGGGAAGAAGCTTCCGTTTCAGGAGAATTTTTAATATATATGTATTTCTCATCACAACGATTTTTTACTTTATTATTTTTTAATAATAAAGTAGGTATTGTGATCGACCTGAAATTTCAAAAAAATGGATATTCTGAAATTTTGTATTTTCACGTTTCAGGACTAATGAACCTCAAAAAAGTAAAAAAAAAATTAATGTCTGTCCGCCGTATACGCCGTAAGCAAAGGCTTTTCAAGGCGCGTAGCTCACAAACCTAAAAAAGGATAGAAGGGATAGACGATTACGACTATATAGAGCTACAATAGAGACTCCTTAGAAAAATAAAATGTGTGATAGGGGTAGCAAGGGGTGGGTTCTTATATCTCAGAAACGGCTTATGCTAAAGATGTAGATGTTCTACTAGAGTAATTAAAGCGAAAAAAGTTCAGATTTTCATTGGCGTACAGAGGTGGAGTAAAAAAATGTTCACGAAAAGAGTTTTTCCATATTTTCACAAATTTCGTTATATCTTTTAGACATGTCGAGCTATCCAATTAATTTTACTCCTACGGACTCCTTATATCAAATTTTTCGATATCCAACCCCGAAGGAAGTGTAAAGTGGTTGTATTGTGTATATATCGAGATATCGAATTCACTTTCACTCTTAAACCCTCTGGGGGTGTAAGGCATTGTTCAAGTTTTTACGAATTCCGAGTCTTTTAGGTTTATTGAGATCGAATTCGCTCTTATTTCTATTGAACCTTCTATTCAAAAAATACGTATATCAATAAAAAAAAAATTGCCAACAGTATGGGTGCGACTTAATTATTTTTTGGGTACAACTGATTAAACCTAAGGACATTAAGAAACAACTTCGCCTTCTGAAACCTAAACTATCTACTGGTCCTGACAACATATCCAACGTATGCTTGAAAAATATGTCCAAAAAAGGGCTTATTCTTTTATCTCATATTTTAAACGGTTGCTTAAAGCAAAGATATTTTCCCTTCAGCTTGGGAATGTGCAAAAATTGTTCCTATCCTAAAACATAAAAAACCGGCAAATTCTGAAATCAGTTACAGGCCCATTAGTCTCCTCAGTAATCTAGAGAAATTATTTAAAAGAATAATAAAAGAAAAAATCGTAGAGTTCATAGATCGTTCAAAGATTATACCAGATGAACAGTTCGGTTTCAGGAAAAACCACTCAACCATCCATACATCAACTTATGAGAATTAAGCAGGCAATTCATAGATGTTTAAATTCAAAAAATTCAAAAAATGGCGCTAGTATCGTTGGACATCGAAAAAGCGTTCGATCGTGTTTGGCACAAAGCGCTGATCGAATTCAACTTTCCCAAATACCTCGTCAAGAAAATTAGTAGTTTTCTCGCCAACCGATCTTTTGAGGTATCAATACTCAACTATCTTTCAAGCAGAAAGGAAATACTTGCAGGAGTACCTAAACGTTCAGTATTAAGACCAATTTTGTCTTTGATTTACACTGCTGATTTTCCACAGCTAGCCAAATGTGAAACAGTTTTTTTCGTTGACGATACTGCTATCTACTGCTCTGGTACGTTAGCTTCAAATATTTGCCACTCATTATAACGCGTGCTTGAGACAGTTATAAAGTTTATGTGCAAATGTAAAATAAAAACGAATTCTGCCAAAACCCAAGCAATCTATTTCACTAGACGCAGAGTAATTCCTTACACACCCGCAATCAACTATATAACAGTTAACGGAGCTAAAACTACCTGGAGTAATAATATAAAGTATTTAGGATTTATTTTCGATAAAAAACTGACTTTCAAGGATCATATCAGTAAAGTGAACAAACTCGTTAAAGTAATGTATCCATTTTTTAATAGGAAATCAGATTTAAGTTTAGAAAACAAGCTCCTCCTACACTCAATGATATTTCAACCTATTCTTTTATATGGTGCCGTCGTTTGAAAGAATTGTGTTCAAACCCACATTAATAAGTTACAAATTGCTCAAAATAAAATACTTAAAATGATACACAACTTGCCTCTATATTTTTCGACCGATCGATTACATTTTTTAGCTAAGGTAAGAACATATTAAAGTCAAAGTAGAATCTATATATCAAAAATTTATCAATAGAGTTGAACTTGCTGAAAACAATCTTAATGATGAATTAATTAATAACAATTAAACATAAACTAGGTTAAGTTTTAGATATAAGAAAAAATTTTAATTCATAGAGGTTTTTTTCGCCCTTTTTTTCTTCACCTACTTTTTCGATTTATTACTTAAGTTTTCTCATACTGAAATTATTGTCAAAATATGTATAGTCAATTGAAAAGACTGATCTCTGAAATATGATATATTATTTTTTGGGTACAATTCCGGGACGCGTTTAATGCTGAGATGCGGTGTAGGTTACTATGGGACTGACAACCTAAAGAGTAATCAGACGGCTATTTGGAACGTTATTTTTTAGTTTATCAGTCGCATAGTAACTTGCACAATAAACCAAAAAATCATAAAATTGTTTGTACTCGTGTATGTGTTTGATCATCAGGAGAAAATTGTTGAACAAAATTTGATTAATTTCAATCTATGCATACTTTTCTTTACTTTTTAATTACCGCAAAGGGCAAGGAGGTTTGCTATTGAAAAATTTATTATAATATGACAAAAGTTGTAGAAAAAGTGATTTTTAACCTTTTTTTACAGATATATTCATGATTTTCAAGTGTGAACACGGGACTTATGAATACTCAAAGAGTATTTAAGAAAAAAAAAATAAAATAAGAAATTCGTTTTTTAATAATTTTAAATAACCACTTTATTCGACGTTCAACACGTAAGTGACAATCTTTGTTATAAAATGTTACAATGAAATAATTTGTATGTGTAGCATAATTAACATGATCCGGTAAGCATTTAGAATATGATATTTATAATATGTGCAAAGGTGATTTTAGTGTGGGAAAATAACATGGGATTTAATGTGGGAAAAAATTAGCGTCTGGGAATGTGCTGACTTGATATATGATAAAAAATATGGAATGTAAGTATTATGATTCCGTAACTCGGGCGAGCGAAGCGATCCTGGATATGACTACGTGAGCCAATCGAGCGGAGCGAGCGGTCTTATCTAGTATAATATATAGTGCAATACCTTTTATTGTTATTTATATTATTTTCTTGCCACCATATGCAACTCAAAAATTATTTAAAGTATTGGCTACATTCTAACTTGAAGTAGGGTAAACTACCCGGTTTCGGGCCCCCCCGCCTATTTCGGGCCCCCTGTTGTTTTTCTCTTTATACTAAGCTCCATCTAAATAAAATACAATTCAATTGCTAATTTGAGCTGCTTAAGATGTTCTGAATGAATTTCTTTGCCGCTTTGTAAACTCTAAGTAACTAGTGCAATCATTCTGGAATATTTGAAGATGACACATCAAGTTTTCGCATTTCCTTAGGTATTTTGCTAAGCGCGAGTTAGTTTTAACGCATAGTTTTGTGAACTGTTTTAAACAAAATAGTAAGTAAGATATTAAATTATAAAGCAAAATGAAAGTAAAATTTCTTTAAAAAAACAAAAGATGATAAAAAATGCAAAAATAAGTAAAAATTTTGGGGGTCCGAAATCGGACTGAGATATGCTTAAAATCGTAATTCGGGCCAGGGGGCCCAAATTAGGATTTCTGATGTCCATGCCGGTTTCGGGCCCTGTTTAATAAAAGAGTTATTAGTGTGAATGGTTAACCCGTTAATTCCCAATGCCACCTACAGGTGAAACGATTTTAAATTGAAATTCAATCATCTTTCACAATTTATTTTCAACAAATTTTGTTAATGTATTTTTCTTCATTGTTTTAACATTCATTGCAACTCATTAGATTTTTATTTTATTCGCATTTGTGTCTTTAGCTAGAACAAAAGAGACGCGACCGTAGTGGTTGCCAAATTTTAGTTTGATAAATATTTTCATTATTTTGTTTATACAGGGTGTTTGGCACTCTGTCTGCCACCTTGTAAGGGGTTATTCCTTGATATATTTGGAGAAAAAAATTGTTCTACAGGGTGGGTCAATTTTCAATATTAGTTGAGATACAGGGTGGTTAAGAAAAGTGTTTTTGACCGGTACCCTCACTCACTTAAAACGTTATATCTTGAAAACGAATAATCACAAGGCAAAGTGTTATAACTCGTTTTTAAGGCAATCGAATTACCTTTCACTTGTTGTAACAGTCGAAATTGTAACTGCATCCAATCTTGAGGTATTTACTCGAAAACACAGATTTTTGCTACGTCAACCCTAAAAATTCAATGATCAATGTAGTTTTTCTCAGAAAACCCCATTATCATTTTAATTTTATTTTTTATGAGCCGGCTCATAAATTTCAATTTTTTTCTCCAAATATATCAAGGAATAACCCCTTACAAGGTGGCACACGGAGTGCCAAACACCCTGTATAATAGTACCCTACGTTTAACTTCTACCATATAACATTGCAATTATTTCTTACTATACAGGGGCCCGAAACTGGGAAATTGGCATGGCCTGAAACTGGTCGGAAGAGAGCCCGAAACTGGGCATGGTGCCTTTTTTCATTAAAATTTATTTTTCTTAATTTTTTTTTATTATTAGTTAAAATTGTGATATCAAAATAGAAAAAGTACATTACGACGAATATAAAACAATAATTTTTTTTACATAATGGGTACACACTAAGATAAAAGTAAGTTTTGGAACTAAAAAAATCTCTTAAGGGGGCCCGAAACCGGGTAGTTTACGCAACGTAGTTACTCCTTTGAGAAAATCAACATTTCATATTTAAGTCAATCGTATTAATACTGATCTACCATTAAATGTTGTAATTAGATTCAGTGATTAAATTGAAAAGGTCATTGTGGTTTTCATTTGTATGGAATGTAAGTATTTACCTACGTGATTTTAGGTATATGCTGTATTATTTTCGCAAATGGTCGAAGACAGATAATGTAATTAGTACGGTAGGTAAATGCATTATTGCGTGCAATGAATGTTGTAGTGGTAATACCTTGATTTCTATACCGATGCATATCTTGTTATTATGGCGACAATATTTTAAAAACAGTATTGTTTTACCTAAAATCGTTTTACATTTAACCACGTTATCGCGTGTTGTTATTCTTTTATGAAACCACATATACGTATTAGATTACTTGCATTTATAATAAACTATAAATAACAATTTATAACAAAAAACATAAAAACAAAAAATTAAAAATCAATATTTTCACGTTTTAGTGCTATAGTTAACCCTAAAAAAGTGAAAAGAAAAAGTCTGTCAGTTCGCCGTATATGATATTCGCCTTCCGCAACTTCGAATTACGATATTTTGCGATAAAATTACGCAACACAAGAGGAATATGCTGAATGTAAAATTTATAAGGGGGCGGTGGATCACGGAAGTGGGAGATTGAATATCAAGTCTTATATCTCAAGAACTTTTACAGATAGGATCTTGGTACAGGAGTTTAGGCCCGATAGATGGCTAAGAAACATTCAGATTTTTATATATCTAGAACCTAGCTATAAAAAGCTGAAAGTTTATATCTGCTTAGGGCTATTGTAGGGGCATGCTCAAAAAATATAGTTTTACGTAGAGGTAACAACGAAGAGATTTAAGTGCTTTTTTCAATCTCAGAAGCAGTTTATGTTGAAACGTGATTTTCTTTTAAGAAAAGTAATGTAAGGGAAAATGAAATTCAGATTTGCATTGGTATACGGAGGCAAGTCAAACATAATTGTCGGTTAAAGGGGTGTAAGTACACATTATCACGAATTACGTCATATCTCTCAGGTTACCGAGATATCAAACTAACTTTACTTCTGCGTACTCGCTATAAAAGCGTCTCGAAGCTGTTTTCAGGATATTTACATACTCAATCCCTATAAATCGTGCTCACCCGATCTTACATATTTTGACATATGAGCCGTTTTTTTTGAAAGTGGTATAAGTCCACTTTTGGAAAAAAATGAGTTAATGGTAATTTTAGTAAGATATAGATATCCTCTTTTTATATTTATAATCAAACATTCAATGGAGCACGATTTTTTGATAAAGTAATCAAATGAATTTTAGCTATAAAATGTTATGGCAAAATTATTTTTTTTGAAAGTGGAATAAGTCAATTTTAATATTGATAGTTGTTTTAAACTTTCAAATTGCAATTATTATTGATTTTGATTGATTATTAATTGACTTCAGTGTGCTATGCCCTTTAGCAGATTTTAGCTAGTGCCTTTAAAACGGCACCGTAAACAAGATTTATAGTGTAGTAAGAAGTAATTTTTTGATTTTGTTTAGTATTATTTCGCAAGTTCGACTATTTGGTGTTCCTTGTACTAATTGATTGCAGCGTGAATATTAATATATTTGTTATTGAAACACAGAATCACAGTTTTAAATAGATAATATTTTATACAGTTATTACAATGAGTTCACATAACTATCAAAAAGACGACAATATCTCAATTTTGTCTGATAGTGATGTTGGTAAGTAAGAGTAATAAATTTTGTCGCGGGAATAGCAAAAGACGACATTTTGATTCAGATGATGATAGCGTTTTCACCAATATTAATTCAAGATTGTTCCAAACTAAGAAGAGGATTAGAATTTTACAATTGGCAGATTCAAGCACTGGTGAAGACGACGTTACTAATTTTCAATCACATCATGAAGATAATGAGCAGAAGACTGGGAAAGTCAAAATAAATAAAATAAAATAGAGGCGAAAAATATTATAGAAAAACTGGAAATATTATTCCTGCAAAGAAATTTAAAAATAAGGATTGTAAATGTGTGAAAGTGTGCAAAAATCGTGTTACAGAGGAATATTGGATATCCCTTCTTAATTTTTTTTTGAAAAATTGGGGATTTTGAGAAACAAAATACATTACTCATCGTACGCCAATAAAAAGTAGACGACGTAGATATTGTAAAGGATCAGCCAAAGATTGTAGTTATACATATTTTTTAAAATTGAAAGAGGAAAGCGTTTCAGTTCTTTATAGGAACGTTTGATATATCTATAGGAAGACTACATAGTACTCTCAAAGCAAAGGTATTAGGAAAATACTTACGTGGAAAAATTAAAGGATCTTGCAGAAAGAATGATGAAGAACTGCTGCCTTAAAAAATAACATACAAAGTTTTTATACGCAAAGCCATTATACGCGTTTTCACAATCCAGACAGAAAATACTTGAGTAAAAAAGAAATTAATTTAATGTATATATTTTTTTTTATTTTTAGTTATTTTAACGAAGTAATTACATATTACAGTTGTTTTTTTTTATATCTTCTTTTCTAATATAACTGAAATTAATTCCTAATAAACATGATTTTTCTTTATTTTAATTATTATTTTTTACATTAAAAAATCCATTTTAATAAAGTCAATATCAATAAAAAAAATATGCCAACAGTCTGGGCGCAACTTTATTATTTTTTCGGTAGAAGTTCGAAACGAGTTTAATTCTGAGATGCGGTGTAGGTTACTATTTGACTGAAAAAACAAAAAAAAAGTTCAGGAAGCGGTTAAAATGGGGTTGCGCTATAATTCTTAAACCGCTGCCTCATATAACATATGAATTACATACATGTAGGAAGCCTTAGGAAGTAAAAATGAATTCGATATGTTATTAGAACTAGAAACATGTAAGAATTTGTGAAAGCATATGCAACCCCCTTGCACCCACTTTGTGGTTGAATATCCAAAAATCCTGAAATGAGTTTTTAGATATATATAAAGAAAGCCCGATGAAGTGAAAACTAATCCGATGTCTTATCTCTCCTAAGAGATATGACGGAATTCGTGAAAACGTGTTCAACCCGTTTTTACACTCTTAGGGGTTGAAAAAGGAAAAAAATTGAAAATGAGTTTTAGGTGATTATTAAATAAGCCCGTGGAAGTAAAATGTTATTCGATATCTAACCAGACCTGAGGGATACGGCTGAATTCGTGAAAATGTATACATCCGCTTTACACCACCAAATCCTGAAAACACTTTCTAGGTATTTATATGAAGAACCCGTAGAAAAAAAATGAATTCAATATTTGGAAAGACCTAATAGATATGACGAAAATCGTAAAAATATATGCATTCCATTTTCACTGATAATTTTTTTTGCCCCACTTCCGAACGCCAATTTGAATTTTTTTAAATCAAAATTACTTTTCTAGTTGATTTATATATACGTACCGAATTTCAACTTTCTAGCATAAGCCGTTCTATAGTTAGGAAAAACACCTCCCACCCCCGTACCAGACTACCCCTATAAACAATTATATTTTTCCAACATGCTACTACTATAGTTCTATCTAAATACTAAGTTTCAGCTTTATATTGTTATAGGTTCTCGAGATATAAAAATCGGAACTTTTTACTTTTCACTCTCCCCCACCCTTACCCTCTACACCCTCATCCATGAAATTTTTTTTTCTGCTGGGGGTCTATTAGGCCTACTTCTGCTAAAAATTGTAAGCATCTATTTTACACCGTTCTTGAGATATGAGACGTGATTTTTAAAAAAATCTTACCCCCTCCATTTCCATGCTTCACGGCCCCCTTAAAAAATTTTACTTTCAGCAAACCTTATTTGTCAACATTTATACAGAAACCAAATTTTATTTCTCTAGTACAATGCGTTCGTGAGATATCATAATCTAAAGTTTTTCAACCCCTACCCCCGTACGTCGCTGCCCCCTCTCAAAAATTTGTTTCGGATCTATTCTCCTAGTATACCCACAGATGTTCATTAAGTTCTAATTTCGTGACATTAATCGATTAGGAGATATGGATTTTAGAATGTCTCGATCTCGGCTTTCGAGCATTTCGGACGCATTATTATTCCCCCCACTCCCACACCCCTTTACCCATATTATCATTTTTTTTTTGCAAATGGGTCCACTATCGATGCTCTATATAAAGCCTCCTAGCCTATGCGGTTACTACCAAAATTTTTCGTCTAAAACGCTTCCCCCACCTCCCCCCTCACACCCCCACCACTCAAAAGATGGCCACTTGAAGGGGTCTGCTCAGTCTACCAACAAAAAAAAATTCAACTTAATAGCTCTAAGAGTTTGAGAGCTATAAGCTTTCAAACGTTTTGCGTACGGCAGACGGCGTACGGCGGACGGCGGACGGCGTACAGCGCACAGACGGACTGAAATTTTGTTTTGCTTTTTTGGTGTCTATTAGTCATGAAACGTGGAAAAAACATTTTTCAGGGTAGCAAATTTTTTTTTTTTAAAAATCGATAACAATACTTTATTATTAAAATAATAAAGTAATATGGACTTAAATTTCCTCTTGTTTTTATTTCTTATAATATATTATTTTTGAAAGTGGTATAAGTCCATTTGGAGCTAAAAAATCGGTTATTTTCTTTAACAATTTTAATAATTAATATTGCATAATAAAATTTAACGGGTTTATAGTGTTAAAACATCACCCGAATAAATGTTTACCAATATTTTTAAATTAAACGTAAAACTTTATATATCTCAATGTATGAGATTTCAAATATAACTGCTCATATCTCTTATGTTACGTTACGTATTTTGACAAATCTTTCACGTTACTATTGAAATATCGAATCGTTTGCGTAAGGTTTTCGTGATTTTGCTAGAGTGGTCATTCGGCAAATTTTCAAAATTTCGCCGTTATAAAAATTATTTATTAACCTTACGAATCTTTCTACTTTCTTGAGCTGTAGAATTTGGAATTGGCATCAGATTCTGTTCGGCATGGATCCTTCGTACTCAATTATTTACCACATGGCTCACTATCCACGGTATGTTCCCACTTTACAACCACCAGGTTCACCACCAACTTCACCGCATTCACTTGTGTAATCCTTCAATTACCAAGGGGAAAGAAATAATGGCAATTATTTAAATTTGATTTGAATGAAATTTTTTAATTAATCGACTTCATACTATGTAATATGCCTACAGATTTCTTCTAACTATCAATCAACATTGATTCAATCAATTTCGATTTTTTTTTATATAATTTCGAACCAACATACAAAAGGGACTTAATATTTCATATCGACGTTATACTTTCAAGTTTGTTACACATTTTTGAAAAGTTCTGACTTATTTCAGTTCACAGCTCCGCCTTTACTTAAATTTAAAAAAAAAATAATATTACAAACTTTTTAATTGCGTTGGAACCCGAAATGTGTGTGTTTAACTGAACACCCCCAAGGAACCTAAACATTCGTTAGAAGTTCGACAGGACAGCAAACTTTGTCAGCCTGTTCAACAACAAGTCGACAACTTGTTTAAACAAAAACCTTCACTTCTGTCAGGTACACTTCATTAAACTTTTAAAGACACATACCATATACTACGAGAGACAGCCTTTTATGTAAGGCATACATGTGAAATTTTCAAGTGTGAAACATATCCTTTTTGTTTTATCGAATAGACAAAAAAAAACGTAATCATGGTAGATAGGTAAACTTCAGCCTTACAATTACTTAAACTAAAAAATGCATGTAACCAACACTTGTATGACTGCACATGTGTACATCGTACAAAGGACTTCATTGAAAGGCTTTAATTATAGTTTAAAAAAAATATCGTATTTGGTAGGAACAGTTTACAGGACTTTATTGTGTGCTGGTATAAATATTTCACTGTACTCGTAGCTTGCTGGTGAATAATTTATGCACAGACACATAGATAATTTCAGAAAATTAAAAAAAGGACATTGGAAAAAAAATAACATCAAAAGTACAAAAGTAAATTAAAATCATTAAAGCTGTCATCAAATGCATACAAAATCGTCTACGCTGTGCGATTTTGTGGCATGAAGGTGGGTGTGGAAATGTGGGCTCTAAATGGTCGCAATTAAATGGGGGTGAAAATTTGCAAGGAGGGAGGCATTCACTAGCACGATAGCTGGTTTTCCTATGAAGTGATGAAATGGGGGAATACCAAACGACAGCCAAGTAATTATGGAAGTAATTAGGCCGAACGTTTTGTTTTATACGCGATTTTTCATGGCTTTAGTTATTTTAAGTTCCTCAAAGTTCAAATTTTGTAAATAGTTTGTTATTCGTACATAATACAATAATATTAGCTCACTCTTCTATCCAGGCACCTTTCAAATTTTGGCAACTTTTAAATTTAGTGTAGAATATATATCTACATATCTACATATATGCAAAAAATGGAAGTTATAAATATTTCAAGTTAGGAACTAATCCCTTATTTCCGAGTAAATATAAGCGCTGAATAAAGGACAAGATTTTTACATGTTTCACTTTAAATATGATTTACAGCACCAACTATGTTTTTAAACCTAATCTTTTGGATATGTATTTTCCACTCTAGTCGCGTCATCATTTCTACCTATGTAGGTTACACATTTATCAGGAGGCCAGGCTCCGATTCGGGCTGTCCCGCCATTGATGAGGCTAGACATTTCTTTAATAAACTAACTGATTTTAAGTTCAAACTCAGTTTTTGTGTAAAATTTTAGAGTGTATATGTCCAAGATTAATTCCTGTTCTTCTGAACTTCTCGTCTATAATTAACCAGCATATCAGCCTTAATGACCATAAATAAAACTCATTAAAAGTGTCAAAATGTTCACCATTACGCGCTACTAATGGGGTGCTAACTAATGAAAATAGAAAGCAAACATATAAAAAATTCATTAGGGGTATGGCATTAGACCTACCCATAGTTTGCTTCATCCAAAGTAATTGACTATGATCTATCCATAAAATTCCAATAGTCCCTACACCAACGGCAAATTTAATATCATTTGTACACAACTTAATCGAAAACTGGTGGAACATTTACATAAAAATTTGGGTGTTTTTCCCAACAACAACTATAATGTCGCGTTCGATTAAACAACTCCTGGCTGTTTTGAGGTGAACGTAGCCATTTCTTATTTCGAAATCGAACAACCAAAGAAAGGTTCGTTTAGTTATGAATGACACTTAAGGTGTCCTCGGTCAAAACTCCTAGATGACTAATCAGTGAGTGACAGACAGGTTCAAATTAATCTATGAATCGAAATAATCACATCGCGCTCTCTACTGTACGACCATAGGCTTGTACAGCGCTACACGTGGCTTATATGAGAAATAATAATGATTGCTATCCAAATATAATGCAGTCATTATTTTTGAATTAACAAGGTGTGGAGAAAATTGGCTTCTTGCCCCCGCATAAGTAGATAGTCTGTATTATAAGCGCGAGACTGATGAGGTTCACTATCAAAGTCACTACATTGCACAGTACACCTATGGTGGAGTTGAAGTTGTACGCGACTCTGTCATTACCGGCTCTGGTCATTAAAACTACATGTACGTTTGTGCTTCTTGTGTTTACGTCTGGTTTCGAAGAACTTGAAATGCGGAGTGCATTAAAACAGTTGGAATTCGATCATGGATCAATGGATATACCAACCTTTTAGAAATAAAGAAAGCAGCAATCAATAAGTAAGCGGTTTAAAATGCGGTTTATGGATATATAGAAAACTACCAGCGATTAATTCTCGCTCAATTATACGAAGGATGACCGAGCGAAAAGCAGACAAACTTATGTAAATCTTAGGTCAGCATTACTACGATCTTAAATGAATGCGTTGCATATGTAAATGCATACAGGAATAACTGTTCAAATATCACATTAACTAAGCCCAGCGTTATAGAATTTCTGTTCTTGCCCCTCGGAAGCATATGGAAGCATGCCAATGCCATATTCGATCAAAGTTTTAGAAATATTAAAAGAGAAGCACACAGTAAAAAAATTTTTGAAAATAATAATGTCCTTAAGGGGATCTTCCCGTGTGACTGGTTCAAAAAATTTGGCATAAATTGCATCCAAATATAGTGTAGAATATGTGGGCGAAGTTATTTTCCGATATTCGAATCCGTTCGGAAGTTACAGGCCGTTATAGTCTCTAAGCTCATTTTCTGTTTCAAATATAACGGTCAGTTTAGTCGCGTTTTTATCAAAAGGGTATTTTTCAAATCGGTAGACACGATATCTCGAAATCTATCGAACGAATTCCTTTGAAATTTGTTGAACTTATTCAGTACTCATGTAGACACTCTGCAAACTAGAATAATGGTGAATCATCAAGCCGTTTTTTTTTTGTCGAGCTCAAGAAGTCGTAAAAAACACCAAAATTGACGATAAGAGTTCAACAAGTTGCCAAAAACTAAAGTTTCAATATTTATTGATAATCCTAGTTCCAAAACTAGTTCAAACTTCACAGATTAAAATGCCGTTTGATTTTTTCATTTGAGATAAGCAGAACGCCCGCAATCGCGGTAACCGAAAAAAAGGTTTTTTGAAAATGTGCGGCTAAGTTGCCGTATACCTCAGCAATGAGCGACATTTTCAGGCTGAAAAAATTTTAAAGTGTGTTCAAAATGTGTATAAATATGGGGTAAAAATTTCACAGTTTTATCTTTATTTACTTCGCCAAAAAAAATTCCCAAAAAAGCGTAAAAGAAGAGCCTTAACACGTTATGACCCCCTCAAAGCAGTAAAATATTCCGATTTGATGTAGTAAATTTACAAATTTTCATTAAATTTAACAAAATTACGTGTAATTTTTAAAAGTTTGTATTTTTACACATTTTCGTCATGAAAGTAAAATTACAACACCGAATGAAATTTCCCACTTTTAATGTGTAAAATTTGTCATTGTGTATAAAATTACGCATTTTGCATGTAATTTTGATACTTTATGCGTAGTAATTCGTTTTTTGTGATATCTATGAACTTGACCGCTTCGTTGTTTAAATCACGTGTTTCGTGGTTTTGTGCAAGGCGTGATTTAAAATTTAAAAAGAAAATAATGTTTATAGTGTGTGAAGTTTGTGGCTTTAAAACAAATAAATTAAATTCATATAATACACATGTATTTTATACTTTCTACCCTTTTTGACCTATAAAAAAAGTTTTTTGAAAATGAGTGGCTTAGTTGCCGTATACTTCAGCAATGCGAGCGACAATTTCGGGCTGAAAAAATTGTAAAGTGTGCTCAAATTGTGCATAAATATGTGGTGAAAATATCACAATTTTACAAAACTCGGAATGAACCACATTTTCGGAAGCGACAACCTCGCAATCTGCAGCCGTAAACTCATTATCAACTTCAACTCAAGTCGCGTGTTCTAACTTATTATCAATTTCTGGCCTTAAGCTATACTATCAAAATATACGCGGTCTGAGAACCAAGCTGGAGAATTTTAAATTATCGTGTTTTGTTTCTAGTGACGATATAATATGTATCGCTGAAACCTGGCTCAACGACATATTCAGTTCTGAACTTTCTTCAAGCCATTCTGTTTTTCGCCGCCATAGAGATTTAACTGTAAGTAATAAATCGAATTGCACAAACGATGTGTCAAATACAGTGGCAAAAACGGTTAATTGTAGAAGGCAGTTGGATGTTGTCTACACTGATTTCTCCAAAGCCTTTGATTCAGTTGATCATAGCTTGCTTTTGTCAAAATTGCAAGCCTGTGGCGTCGGTGATACTCTTTTGGAATGGTTTTTGTCCTATCTTGCTGAACGCAGTTCTCGTGTAGTTCTTAATGGATGTTCGTCTACTGTATTCTTCCCGCTCTCTGGAGTTCCTCAGGGCTCAACACTTGGCCCACTTCCTTTCATAATCTTTGTTAATGACCTACCCCTAAACTTTCACTCTTCATTCCTTTTCTACGCTGACGACCTCAAAATCTACAGGGAGATATCTTCAAGAAGTGAATGTATCCTATTACAGTCTGATCTTAATGAACTAACCCTATGGTGCTCATATAATCGCCTTCCACTTAATGTAAGCAAATGCCATAAAATGACCTTTACACTGAAACATGCAGTTATACCCTTCGATTACACTCTGAACTCCACCCTTCTCATCGAAGTATCCCAGATTCGCGATCTAGGTGTAACTTTCGACCGAAGACTTAAATTTGATATTCACTTCCAAAACATTATTTGCACTGCATCTAGATTGTCTGGTTTCATTTTGAGATCCGCTTATATTTTTTCCAATATTCAAACGTGCGTCCAGCTCTATCTGACACTTGTTCGCAGCGGATTGGAATACTGTTCTTCTATTTGGTCATCTCACTATAGTTGTCACATTGAATCTCTTGAGTCTGTTCAGCGTCGATTCACACGGTCACTCCTCTTCAAATATAACATACCCTACCCTTTATCCTTACTCAATATTCCCTCACTAAATCAGCGCAGATTGTTTCTTGACGAGTGTATTCTCTTGAAGGTTTTTAACGGTATTATGAACTCTATCTTACATCTCAACCTTGAGTTTCGCTATACCTCGCGACAGAGTAGGTCTGTCTCTATATTCGCGCCAGCTGCGGCTTCAACTAACGTCTACTTTTATTCGCCACTGGTTCGACTACAAAGGAATCATGATAGCATTCAATATCTTAGTCAAGTCTTTAATTTTCACAGGCTAATGTTCAACTTAACTTAATTTCTTTTAACTTTAACTATTGATACAATAATGTTCTACTTGTGTTTTTACTATTAATTTCTTTCTTCTTTTTCTTTTATATAAATTTTTTTTTCGCTCTCGTTTTTTGTTTTGTTTTATTTAACATATTGTGTAATTAGGTTTCTTAAATCTGTACAGTGTGTCCGAATAAATAAATAAATATATCCTGGTTTTTTTTCCCCAATTATCATGTGTTGATTGATCTCATTGAATCTTAACAATTGTCGATTGCTGTGTCCTTTGCCCTTCAAAATACGTCTGGGAATTCATCTGCCGATCATTCACTTGAAGTTTATTCATTTATATTATCAATAAATTAATATTAATAATAAGCAAACACAAACATGTCAAATTTTTTTAGTACATATTAGTTTTTCCACACCGTTTGTAATTTTACGCATTGTAAAATTTTGCCTTTCCACACCAGCAGTAAATTTACACATTATTAACGATTGATTTCCACACTTATGTGTGAATTCCGCATTAATGTGTTTCAGCGTAAGTATTAAAAATCACAAGAGTGCGTAAAGAAATTTGACAACAGTCATTTTACAGCTTTCAGAGTAGGCACTAAATTGCCTACTCTGAGAGTAGTAGAAATTGCTTACTGTTCAGCTATGTATGTTTTACCATATTGTGTTTGTGAATGCAACTAAACTGCACTTTATTTAAAACCGTTTTTTCTACGAAAAACCGATTCTGGCATTCAAATCATCTCCACACAGAAGTATAAAAGAATTCCTTCGCATGAAACATACAAAATTTTAATATTTTCTAATATTAAATTTTGGTACACCAAAGTAACACAGTAGTAAGTTAACGAGTTAACAGTTCACAAAATAAGAAGGTCAAAATACGTTCGTCTTATTTTTTTTAATGAAGCCCGATTTGTCAATGTCTATCTGCTGACCTCAATAATTTGTTACTATTTCATGCCATAAACTGTACAAAATGCATCTTCATTAAAAGAAAACATACGCATCTTGTGAAATCCACCTTGCAATTCAGTGCAATTAATAAACTGGCAATCGAGCCATTCATCATAATTTCTGCGGCACACAAAGTTTAGCAAATAAATTCTGCAAGAGGACTTAAAAATTGTAGAAAATTTTAGCTCAAGACATAAAATATGTGTTTGACAGGAAAATTGGACAAAGTTGTGTATATACGCTGATAAGACGAAAAGAAGATTCCGCGAGAGGGAGTCAGTGTATCAGCAAACCCACAAAACATGTTTAAGCCGCGTTTACAACTATAATACTTGGTGGATGGAAGCCCAAGAAAATGTCAAATACAGAAAATTAATGGCACTAATTATTTTAGAAACAAATTGAAGTCATTTAGTTGTTACGATGACTTATTTTTTGTTTTTGCGTACCTCCGATACGTTTCCGTCCTAATGTAAAAAAAGGCATTGGTTTTTCAAAGTTGGTGGACAACCGTGTTATAAAAGCCAACCGATCTTCGCTTCTCTTCGAGTTTAAACCTAGTACTGTGTTCCGCGCGAAATTAAATGAACTGTCAAATTTCATATAAAAAAAATTAATCGCTCAATTTTCGAGACGAAATATTTCGTTCGTTTTTCAGTACTGTGTTCATGGGCGGAATGGACATTTGCAGTAGTAACTAATATAGATGGCGCTCGGTTTCGTTGAGAGGCAAAATATTTAACAATTCAAAATTTTCAACCGTTCACTGTCAATTCAGTTCATTTGTGCTCGGGAAATTTTGTGTAAGTTATATTTTGTTGTGTTGTGTGCCGGAATTGTAATTTCTAGCCAATATTTTATTTTTTTTTTAAATTTTGCGCGCTTTTATTTCACTGACATTTAGTAGCGAACTGTAGTTTATTTCACTCTACTTCGAAGGTACCTTTTTCGTTCGTTTTCGTTTCGCCGAACACAGTACTATACTTCACTAGCGAATTTTGAGAAATTTATTTCGTGTTACTAACTTAAGCCAAGTACTGTGTTCCGAGCGAAACGAAATGAACTGTCAAATTCCTTATAAAAAAAAAAATAATATTTCGCTCACTTTTCGCGACGAAATATTCGTTCGTTTTTCAGTTTTTCATGGGCGGAATGGACATTTGCATTAGTCACTAATAGATGGTGCGTGGTTTCGTTCGTTTCGGGACGGTATCCTTTTATGAGAAGCGAAATATTTGACAGTTTGAAATTTTCAACCGTTCGTTGTCAGTTCAGTTCGTTTGTGTTCGGGAAATTTTGTGTGTATTATATTTTGTTGTATTGTGTGTCGGAATTGTAATTTCTTGCCGATATTTTAATTTTTTTTCGATTTCGCGCGCTTTTCCACCACTGACATCTAGTAGCGAACTGTAGAATTTATTTCACTCTACTTCGAAGGTACCTTTTTCGTTCGTTTTTGTTTCGCCGATCACAGTGACAGTACTATACTTTACTAGCGAATTTTTGAGAAATTTATTTCGTGCTACTAAGTTACGTGAGATTTTTCGTTACAATTATAAATAAAAAAGCGAAACGTTTTTACCAAATGCCCGCAATACTTGGCTTCCCTAAAATACCAATACAAACGGCCTCCGCAAACTGCGTTCAATATATTAATAGTGGCAAGGGTGATATGTAAATAAGAAGAGTAATTGAAACTTGCAACAGAATATCCACAGGAGCCCTCATAAAGATAGCTTCCTATTTCTCGCTTCATAAAAGGGTTAAAACGCAAAAGCTGGAAAATTTATTCAATCGCTCTTTTGAACTTTATGAAGACTTGATCGGAACGTATTTTGCGTATAAACGAGTTTATCCAACTCGCCGCACGTTCGTAGCTTTGTCGAAAGGCAAATAAAAGCCAGCGTAACTCTTTCCATCATCCGGGAATCGATGGTTGGAGCTACAGTCTGTACTGATGTCAATAGGAAGTAGAAAGCTAATACATCATGTTGTACGTATAGTGTAGTCTTTTCCAGTGCAATTTACGGCTTACAACAGACTCGTCCCCTAATTCTAGTAAAATAGTCATTATACGACGACGACTCGATTCAACGAAGTTCCAATTTCAAACAATTTACAGATTTATACACATTAAGGCAATGGATGAAAAGGGTCCCTTTTAAGGGTGGTTGAAAACGAATGAATCCATCGGCACGTGACCTTAAAATCAGCGTCGAAAAATTATGTCACCAAAACAATTGGTTGCTTTGCTTTGTGGAAAGCAAAAGGAAACCAAATTGCATCTATCGCATCATCTCGCTTAGGGAGCAAAAGTATGTGCGGAACAATCAACTAACGAGGTTAAATTATAAGAGATTTGAAATTTTAATGTTATTTCGTGTGATTAAGACGTAGAGGTTCAAAAGTAAAAAAGAATTGAACAAGAGTGAACGTAACTAAGTCAAAGTTTCTAATCAAAATTAGAATATTATATAGTTGGGAGAGATGGCAGCAATCATCCAACACCTGTACATAGAGTTTAAATAACCGATTCAATAGTAATGAGATTATAAGGCAAAAACAATGTACATTCAGTCTATTTCGATGCCTTTTATATTTTATTAATGACGTAAACTAATGACGAAACCTGAAAGACACATGCAGCCACAACTCAAATTGATCGGATCGAACCCTGTAATTGTCGAGATGGTCATTGGTCATTACATGAGTCGCCTAGTTTTAGTTTTCGGCATCATTTTCTAGTCGGCTCTAAAATGTTCATTCCTCTAAAGCCTTTTGACACCTGTTCTCGAGAGCGAGTGAGAGATGATTAACTGAATGGTAGACGATAGAACAAAGGCTATGCTGCCTGTACCTATCAAAACCCTAAGAGGTACTGCTATAAAGATACTATTCTTTGAGAAAAGCATAACGTCATCGTAATTACAGCGTAGTCTGCTTAAATTTGTTTTCGAAAGATCAAAGAAAATTTACTGTAGCAGATCAGAAAAAAGTACGGCCAACTTGAAACCTTTTTTAATGATGCCGAAGCGAAGGTGGCGCCATAGACATCGATTTCTAATACAATAATTAATGCGGTGTAGCTACACTGGACTGGTCGAAATCAATTAGTCCGATATAAAAAGAGACAAATGTAATAATGCTGCCTTATAGTGAACCGGCTGGCATATTGGAACTATTAGTTTTTAAAAATTTCATATATTCTGAAAAAACCATTTTCATTTTTTTAATCAATTCGCTTGAGATCTTCATAATATTGATCGCAACGTCAATGTAGTAATTAAATAACTGAACTAATGGGAAAAAATCACAGTGCCGCTTCAGCGTCAAGACTATAGAATCGATTTCTTAAGAAAAGGGATATCTCGCGCTATCATCACCACCACCATCGTACCCCTTCCGTATCGACATGTATTTTCTATAACTTTTACAGGTACCGATAAACGCAGCCAAAAAATTAATGAATGATCTTCTCGAAGAAGATCCCCATCTTCAATCTTTTAAGAATGGGCTTAAGTCTAACATATACAGAAGTAGAAAAGGCACGGTCCGTTCGTATCCATGTATATAAAAACTGAGGTCAAGTCCCATATATGATGATGACTTTCTGGGATCTTATCCGCACACCATATAATTAGTGATTTTAAGATGCCGCAAACCGTACTATCGTCCGAAAATGGCATAAGCAACAACAAAATTTGTATTTTGTTGGGTTAGATTGCGTATAACGTTCATCAGTATGGAGGTTATACGTGAAAAACCGACAAACGGTCATTTTAAAATGAAAAGAATAGGGCAAATAAAAATTATTAATTTTATGAATTAGTCTAGACGCGATCGCGATCTCATGAGAAAGAACAAGATTAAATGATGATTTTCGATAGTACATTCGAATATAAAACTTTGTACACATTAACAACGAGTTCTAAAACAAGAAAAGAACGATATCCGTATAAATAAAGGCTAACAACAAGTAAATTAAAATTAGATAATGTAATAACAAGTCTGTTACACACCAACTAATAAGTATGAAAATAAGAAATATAAAAACTCCATTTAGAATACAGTGTGCCAACTGTTGGTGCGGATACTCTTAAGGGCTGATGATAATTTTATGCCGCCGCCCCCTCCTGAAATTTACACTCGTTAAACAATATCTACTGACTTTCATCTTTTAAATGTATGCTTCGAATATTCTTCATCGAAAATCAGAGCATTTGCTGTATATGACAATCACACTTATTATATATACACAGTAAAAAAAATCATTGAATTTTACATCTTTTGGATAGTAGGTAAATATGCCATACCTTTTCAAATAAATTTACATTGAGATATAATAGGTAATTTCAATGTAATTTTCAATTTTCGGTTAGTAAATTTCAATTTGCAATCAATAAATTTCATCTTGGAAAGCAGCAAATTCACTGGATATTTTCTAGAATTTACACTCTAAAAAAAGTGTATAATTAGCACTCTTCAAGATACACTTATTTCCACTTTAGCTATTTCTACTCTTAATGAAACCCTTGGCTGTAGGTAGGAATCGAACCTGTGATCAAGTTTTTGCTGCGTAGATTTAGCGCGTGTAGCTACAGCGCCATCGAAGGAGTTTCATTTTCCTTTCAGTAGAAAACAAAATCGAACGCAGCATTTCATACATTACATGTTTTCCGTCGTAAAATTCAAAAGATAAGGAGAATTACACGAAAAAGAACGTAATTTTCAATTCATATATAAGTATAGTTAAATTTACACAAAAGTAAGTAACAACAAAAAATGTTGCGTAATTTTATGAGCCTTTCATGTAAATTATACGGTTCAGTTGAAAAGTACATGAGTAATTTACTAATATCAGTAATTTCGTGTAAAAGTGATTAAAATGTGTACTTTTACTTGAGAAAATGAAATATACTGGAAATTTCAAGTAAAAATTGAATTGAGAATTGAAAATTCATTTTTTTTAAAACAGTGTATGTAATATTTAATTTTTCTAAATTCTTTCTAAATTGTAAGATTTCATGCATATCTCTTGTACTAGATCAGTACGCTGCGGCTACGTCTCTCGCAACAAAACACTGGAGAAATATGAACCCAGTTCAACTTACTGAGACATATCATTCACAAGATAATAAAAAAAAAGTTTATACATTCTCCTGTATACAATAGAAAGAAACACCTTTCAAAAAGTAATAAATGTAGTGCAACATAATGTACAATTATAAATATATCTACCTTTTCACGTGTCGAATTGAACTCCAGTTTACCAAAATGAGTGAGTTACTTCATTCACTTACTTCAATGAAGAGAGCAGTTCACTTGGGAACGATCCATCTAAGATTCTAGGTTCAAGTAAAATTCCTTGTCCTGAACGACCTTCAGTTTTTCCTAAAATATATAAATTTCTTTGTTTTGCTTTAGATACCCACCCCCTAAGCTTTTATACATTTAAAAAAATTGGATTATACGGAATAATGTTTTTTTTAAATATGAAATTCAGTTTATTAGTGAAATAACAAAATTTTGAGTAAAATGGACCCATGCCAAAAACTAAATAAGTCTGAAGACATACAATCGTACACTATTAGAATCAATCGAAACATTCTTTTCAAATAAAATTCGTTATTTTTTCGTGTGGTTCATATTATTGAATTTTACTTTATTATTTTTTAATAATAAAGTATTTATGTTAATTTGATCTTACGTTGTGTCCCACAGAGAAAGTATTATACGAGTAGAATGAAGTATAAGGCCATAAACGCAAACTGGTATTAATTTAATTTCGTCATAAATTTTAACGAAAATATTTTGCTTTAGAATGAATACTATATAATAAGTCAGATGTATGCGTACCTATAGATGTAATTAACATTAATTGTGGGTTTGATTCAAACCGTGCAATTATCGATCAGTACAAATTAAAAGACATAAATTCTCGAATTGATTTTATCGCGCAACATAAAATCAAGTACGAGGACTCCGGCTAAGCTAGTAACTCACTCGGGAACATGTTCTGTAGATTTCATACGATTTGCGATTTACAGCCGCCAGATACTGTCGATATATGGCGAATGAAAATAATGTATTTGTATTTTTGCTTTAATTTCTGTTATAGGACTTTTGTGTAGGAGTAGGTCATGACAGCTTTGAAAACAACTCTTTATTGGTAATCATGAAAATTTGGGCTTTTTATAGAGAAAGTCTTTTCAGTCTCTTCAGATTTTTTTCACCGGATAAGGCTCCTAATCACGACTAAATGTATGAAAATTGTGATCCGAATACCATAACGCGCTCTTTTGAGTTAATCTGTTCTACATTCAAATTTCAGCATAAAGATGACGCTGTTGTAGACTAGTGTCACTAATAGATGGTGCTTGGTTTCGTTTCAAAAGGTAGGGAGCTCTTTTATAACAAGCGAAATATTTGACAATTCGAAATTTTCAACCGTTCGTTGTCAGTTCAGTTCGATTGTGCTCAGGAAATTTTGTGGGTGTTATATTTTGTTGTTTTGTGTGTCGGAATTGTAATTTCTTGCAAATATTTTAATTTCTTTCGAATTTTGTGCACTTTTATTTCACTAACGTCTAGTAGCGAACTGTAGAACTTATTTCACTCTATTTCGAAGGTACCTTTTCGTTGGATTCCGAACGAACTTGAGATAGTAGGCGAAGGAAAACACGTCATCAAATAAATATATGTGATATTCTCACGAGGCAAGATTATATATATGTATGCTTGTTGGTAGATACTCTTTTCGTACTCGTTATCATTTTGGTTACTATCAAAGGAGAAAACCGTATATGATACAATTAAACCAAATAACCGCATATTGAAATTAAATAAAAAATAAACAAAATTTAAGAAACCACGTTTTTAAAACGGACTGAAAAGTATAAAATAATGTTTCCTAGCCCCATACAGATACAGATGAAAACGTGGGGCGTTAGCTACTCTCTACACTCCTTACTATTATCTTGCGTCCTAAGTTTTTCAAGACTATCTGTATGGGACTAGGAAAAATTATGTAAAACTTCTTAGTCCGTTTTAAAAACTTGGTTTTTTAAAAAAAAAAAAAATTTTTAAATATGTCAATATATCAATATGTGAAATATGTGTGTGAAATTTGCAAAGGGGTCCATTATCATAGTTCTACATAAATTCCAAATTTCAGCCTCTTAGCGTAAGCGGTTCCTGAAATATCGAAATCAAAATTTTTCGTCTAAAACCCTTCCTCCACCTTCTCCCTCACACCCCTACCTAAAAGTCAAATTAATTTACTTATTTAGTCTACGGAATGAATCCTTACAATAATAATATATAATAAATAATGATATTAAATAATGTCATTACTAAAAGAAAAACAGAGAATAAAAATTTGAACAGCTAATAAAGCTACGTAACTTGGAATAGGGTCTTTAATAACACGAGATTAATATTAAATAAATCAATACAATGACTATACTATTTTGACCAGGGTTAGTTAGGGAAGTTAGTTTAAAATCATTTGCAAAATTTACCTATACCGAACAAACTAACAGACAACAAAGCGAGCTAATAAAAACGTAGTAAAATCAGAAAAAATGATTTATTTTATTTATAGCTAAAACAATTTTATTTATTGGATTTACCTATTAACATAGTTTATTAAGGATTACAAAACACTAACCGTAAATATATGTAATCGTGACAACTTGCCTGCTTTTTAATATTTTAATTATAGAAATACAAATCATATTGTATGTAAAGTATTTTATTACTACACTGTTTTAAAAAAATTTAATTTTCGATCCAATCTTTACTTGAAATTTAAAAGTACACATTTCAATCTCTTTTACACGAAATTACTGGTATTAGTCACTTATTCATGTACTTTTCAACTGAACCGTACAATTTACATGAAAAGTCTAACAAAATTACGCAACTTTTCGTGTAAAATTAACTTTAGTTATATATGAATTGAAAATTACGTTCTTTTTCGTGTAATTCTACTTACCTATTTGAATTTTGCAACGAAAAACATGTAATATATGAAACCACGAAGTTGGACACTTCGTTCGATTTTGTTTTCTACTGAAATGAAAAGCCTTCGGTGGCGCAGTGGCCTCGCGAGTCAAACCTACGCAGCAGACCAGAACTGATCTCGGGTTCGATTCCCACCAACTGCCAAGGGTTTTTTTATTAAGAGTAAGTAAGTAAGAAATAATATTAGAAGTGTATTTTAAGGAGTGCTAATTTGACAGTGCAAATTCAACAGAATATCCAGTGCATTTGCTGCTTCCGAAGTTGAAATTTACTGATTGCAAATTGAAATTTACTGACCGAAAATTGAAAATCACATCGAAATTGACTATTACATCCCAATGTAAACTTACTTGAAAAGGTGTGGCATATTTGCACTATCCAAAAGATGTAAAATTCAATGGATTTTTTTTACTGTGTACTCTTTTCGTATATATTTTCTAAATTGTTAATAGAAATAGAATTGTAGCTACAGTGTAGAATAAGTATTCTATTCTATCTATAGTATTCTATTTTGATTGTATTCACAGGCCTTCTAATTTTTCAATCCATGTTTCTCAGTAGCATAGGTCTACCCACAAATGCTAGCAAAACCTTGAGACGCAGCTAATAATTGAATATAATTTTAAGATCTAAATTTTATGATGCATTTTTTTGCGTATGGCAAAATAAACTGCAATAGAAATACGTAGCTTATGCTCATATCGCTGCCTGTTTCAAGAATTACGATATAAGCTTGCTGTAAAAAGATATGTCTTTCGGAGCCTATATCTACTAAGCTCACTGCTGGAAGATGGATTTATGTTGTACATTAAGTTGGAATTGTTTTTGCTTTTTATACCCAACCATAACTAATGATTAATTTCATTCAGTACTTGACGTTCTTCTTCTGAAAACATAGGTGATTAGTTTTTGTCATCTTTATCTTGAATTTTTATTTAATTTGCTACTGTAATCTTTCTATAGTTCCATGATAGGTAGATGCGAAGGTACATCGCTCATCAATAATTGAGCATAACTCGTCGTTGCAGTGCAAAAAACAGTTGATTTCGATATATTCATAAATCAAGAAGTCTCATCATAACGAAAATTGTAGTCTGCCATGATTTACAACCAAATCAATAAGCTTCCTGATGGATAACTAATTGCCAAATTCCAGCGATCAACAAAATATTTGCTGTTACGAATCATGAATCTATGAGATACTCGTATGTACTTCGAAAGGCATCTATAAAGACAACCAAATTGATGAATCGCGCGTCCAAGATAGATAGATTAGTTAACGCTATACCAATAAATCTCACTGAGATAGGCAAAATAAAACAGCAGTGGAATCAAAACACGAAAAAATTCAAGACTTTTCTGAAGCCTGCAATTATAATCAAATCAAAAAATTCCAAGATTTGTAGAAACAGAAAGAAAAAATAGTTGGCGGTATCAGTCGAAGGAATCGTCTGCATTTTGGTGCACGTCCTTTGAAGAGTTTAAGGCATTCAGAGATTTAAAAATGTGTTGCCCTAGGCTAAAATGATGTATCGGACGATCCCGAAAAATCGCGAAGGGAGCTGGACAGTGGAGCATCGCTAGTGGGATGCCCTGCCATCCATATTTCACTGCCATTGCTATAATTTTCACATGTTCATTTGACAACCTGAAATCATGAGATTACCCGGACCCAGTACCTGTCGACCATCGGCTGTCGAGTACTATAATCGACTCTCCTAACTTCAGAGGTTTTAGCGATGATGATAACTTCTGGATATCAACATCGCAAAAATTGATGTATGGGAAATGTGCTGGATAACATCAAGATAATCGTCAAAGTTCGGAGCAGTTTCAATTTTGATAGGGTCATGATGGATGCCTAAAAGGACCCCGTATTCTAGTCTAGGTGATTGACAGCCGCTTACGAAAGTGAGATATGTGCCAGTAAGACGAAACCTATCCCACAGACAGGTGGATCCAACGCAGATCTGTCTACTGTGCGCTAGTAAGAATGTGGCTAGCTCCATACCTTGCAAATGCTATTGAATCGGCTCTGTAATTATCGGGGATGGACGAAAAGAATCTTGAATGCTGTGCTGCCGTAGGGTAATGGATTTTGATTTATGATTCGGTTTTACTCATTTCGGTGATGATATTTCTTGATTCGGGGCCGCACTAAACATGCTTTTAATTGTTCTAATCTAATTATATTATAATTGCTGTTAGCTTAATGGACCGGCGGCTTTTATGTTAGTTTTCTTCTTTTTTTTGCCGGCAACAGTACCCTGTCGAAAATGGAAATTAATCACAATGTGCTTACTTAAGAGAAAATAGTAATACGGAAGAAAGAACTTGAGATGGTGGACGGAGGATACTCTAAACGGAGATTTTTTTCAAGACTAGAATTTGTTTTTAAATATTGTTAGCTACTTCACTGCTCGTATCTAATGATATGGAACTACTGTATGATGGAGCTGTAAAATAGATTACAGTGTGTCCTGCTTGCCTTACGAATAACATTATGGACTTGTCATTCATGAAGAAAAGGATCCAATGATATTTGAACTGTCTTAATAATGGGAACTGTCTTTTTAATTTGAACTGAAGCCAGCTCCCCGCAATACAATTGGACTAAATCCTATACTAAAGTCAAAGGCGCCAAATTACGACTTCTCAAACATTTGCTTACCTATCCCTTAACGAGAGCCGTTATAGAGTTTAAAAAATTTAAATTCAAATTTCACGAGGCAGTTATATTGCTAGTTTAGATAAACCGAGGTAGCAAGAACTCCCCAAGGAACAGCTTCAATAGTAACCAGCAAACGATGTCAGTAAATATGGATTTCACAAAAATAACGAACTTATCTCATAAAACACTTAATGCTAATTTCTTCAATTATTTTAAGTTCAAAAGATCTTAATTTATCTTTTAAGATTCGTGAATATACTTTTTTCTCAAAATGGCAGAGCTCCGAACACATTGTTTTCCCCAAATTCATACGCACAATACAAGGATAATCAGTCCGAGCAATAAAAGGACTCTTCGCAATATAATCTTGGGGCTTTAAAAAGAAAGGAAACGAAAAGGAAAAGTATAGAAGGTACATTCGATTTTATATGATACAAGGACAATGTATTTTCATTTCTATGGATGGATGTGTGTGTAGAGACGGTAATGAAATCCAACCCTGAGTGGGTACACTCAAAGTGATTTATAGTCGAGGGAACGCCTTCTCATAGCAATTTTACAGGCATTTGTGTATTAAGTTCCTAGCCGATTCCCCTAATCCTCTCGTCTCGTCTTATATAATGGCAACAATCCACCCACCGTGGCTACCATAGCAGAATGTTTTATTTAAAAGGGAAAACCGAAGAAACCTCACATTTTGTCATTTACGTATTCTACAAATATTAAAGTGTAGCGCAAAAAGAACACGTTTTCCAGTGTGAGTTCATCTTTTCGGACAGAAAACTAATTTTCATAATTTTATTTAAACAGAGTTTTTAAGTATGCCTGATAAAATTGACCATTCGGTAGTTGCCAACACTCGTGTGAGCTCTAGAGTTTTGTGCATAAATAGCTACAAATAACTAAAAATAAAAAGTGACTAAAATTAATGACTAGGAGATATACATAACTAAAATAAAAACGTTTGTTTTTATAAAGAAAAAAAAAATATAATTCCATAAAATAAAACAATAATAAGAAAAAACATAAACAAATTATTCTTCAATCTAATATGGGAATGTTCTTAAACTATGTATTTAAGTTTGTTGATTGAGGCTTACTACAAAATATTAAATTACAAAAAAATTGCTTTGTACTTAAATACCAATGCCCCTATTAACGTTAGTCAAAAGATTAGTAAAGTCTTCATGCATTCATCCGTACTTGGTGGGAGTTCAAAACTATTATTAGTTTTAAGCCAATTTCGGAATTCGGCAGAGCGGTGATGCATTACAAATGTGATTCCGTGAATACAAACATTTTTAACTTTTCAGATTTTATGAAAAACAAAAAGAAACGTTAGGACATAAAGGGGCACATACTGTATCCACTAGTAGATTGGTCAGTTACTGTTGGCAAATATGGCGGACTTACCATTGCTAACATGCGATGTGAAATTCGCATACTCGATGTCTCTGTTAAGTTCCCCGTGTTTTCAAATTCAGCGAAACATATAATTTAAACGTGTTAACTGTGAAACTGGTAATTTGTTTGTACCTGTTATGTGAATTTTTGTTCACGAAAGAAATGTAGTCGCTATCATCAAAGCCTAAAACAAATAAACGACCTAATTATTCTAAAAATAGTTTTCAGGTTATGTACACTGTTAAGTAGATTTGCGACCACAAAATCTCGATCGCAAAATCGCAACTAAAAGTTAACGAACTGCAAGCGACATATGCAATCAGTATTGACGAATATACCATGTGCTCTGGTGGCAAATTTCGGAACCTTCTAAGATAGACAGAAACTGGCAGCTGCATGTGATTTTCATACAAAATTGAGATTGAGCTACAAAATATCGCTTAAAGTGAATTTAAATGAACCTCATAATTAAATAAGAAGAACAAACGTATCATAACATATCAAAAACAAAAGTTATTTTTTTCAGAAACCAATTTCAAGCACCAAAATGAAAGAAAAATGTGACGAAAAAACGGTTTATGTTCCTTTTCAATAATTTTAAAATTATTCCATATTTGTTTTTTCCGGAATATTAAACATTTGTGAAGTTATTTCGAAGTTTATACCGCCCGTTCATAAAGAAAAATTGTTCATTTTCTGGCTTCGGGTTTGAGTCTAACACTTTCGGAATGTAGAACCGGAAATGAATATCTTACTATCAACCGCACCGATCGTCATCAATTTTTGTTATGTCTTTCATAATGAAATTAAGAAAGAATCGAAAACTTCCCGAGCTCCAAATTACAAAATTACATACAAACCGCCATATAATAGTCTGCTGACAAAAATTTGTCTATCTTAGAGGGTTGTTTTTTTTTCCCACCAGGTGGAGATTTCCAACTTTACCATTCGTCAATAGCCCTAACCAGAATTGACTTAAGGTACATTAAGATCTTTTCGTCAAATGCCTTAAGATACATGAAGTTTGTGGCAAAACTTATCGAATCTTATATCCAATTATAATAACCTTAAGGTAAGAGAAGTTTGACAGCTAAAAAAGATAAATATCGGCTGTCAAATATCCTTCCTATAATCGAACGTACTCTTGCGTCAACGAATGTAGCCAACATGTTTACTTGCATTCCTTTATATTATTATTTGCTACAAACACTTCAGTGGATTTATTTGTTTTAGCAGTAAGATTGATTAAATAGTTTAAGTTTAAATAGTCAAGGTTTTTTTTTGCAATTTTCCTTGTATAAACTTACACTAAATTTTTTATAATTACTATCCTACAGTCATGCACTAAAAATATAACGTAGTTGTACAGATATTTATCTAATCTCTAAAATAAGTCATACATGTAATCCATAAAAATTATTCCTGGCAATAAAAAAATTTGAATTTGAATTTGAGTTCTGATAGTTGTATTCTGAAATCATTTATTATCTGCCATTTAAATGAAAGTTCTCGCGAGCAATTTCTTCATTACGAACATGACAGAACCGTCACAACAGTGACTTACGCAATTCATTAAGTTAAACGATACTCAAACATTGACTGTGAAACAGTATTGATTTGAACTAAAGCTTAAGTTACCGGCTCAGGCTCAACTGAGTCAGAGCTTAAGCTCGCACTGTGAAAATTTAGCACTAACAGCCCTGCTTAGCTAACAGAATGGTATCGAGTATGTGCAAATACCTAAATCTGTTTTTTGTCGCTAAAAATTTCCAAAAAGGTTTTAATCTAGCATGAGAGTGTGTAAATTGGCAACACTGCACGGAGAGAAATACGTTGTTTTAAATCTAACATTACTTGTATTGATAACTAAGAATATCCTGTTTTATTGAAAACATTACATTTTTATTGGAATCAAGCGTAATTTGCGTTATAATTTTAAATAAATCGCATGTCAGTTTAAACCTACAGTTTCCACTTATTTCAATCCATATTTTCTTGATTTCAGAATTGTAATAGAATGTGAATATGTTTCAACTAATCAAAATTGTTTGAACTCCACTAGTCCATTTATTTGAATCGATCAAAATGTTTGTTAAATTCGGTATATTATGTAATAACCGCGGTACAAACCACTAGTATTTATTTAAATCGAGCAAATGTTTCTTGAATTCAGTGTATTGGTATTACGTGTATAATAACCGCAGTATAAGCCGCTAGTTTAATTTTGTAACAGTGCTTTTTTGTTCAGTCCTGAAATATGACCGAAAGCGGGGAAAATGTGATGTCGATGCAGGATTTACCAGTTTAGGTTAGGTTAGGTTACAGTGGCGGCCAAAGCCTCACATAGACCCACGAGGGTCCATAGTGATACCACTAAACAACAGGAGACCCAATGTACCTATGATAGTTGCGCTTGCGTTTCGATCTGTACTGAGAGCTCCTCGTTTAATTCAAAGGTCCCTGTTACCGTAGCAAAGTTTAGCAGACTTGCATGCTGACTTACCAGTTTAATTTGGAAAGTTTTGATGCCAGTAACGACAGTTTTGCTTGAATTGATGAAAAATTGGGAAATTGAATGTGCATATTTCAATTTAAAGGGTGATTATAAATTTACATTAAAGTGTTCAGCTAAAGTTTTAAACTATATTAATATGTCACTTAACACAAGGAAAACTATGGAAAAGCAAGAAATTGAAATTTCAAGGAAAATTCGTAGGTAGTTCCAATTTTTCTTTATTATGATGATTTCGAGACTAATAATCCTCTTGGTAGTCACACTGGATCACAATCTATTGCTGCTTTCAAACAGGTGTACTACTTATATGCTAATCAAAAATTATTAAAAATTTTAGATATTCTTTATTTCAAAAAACGTATTTATTTTGCAATGAAAGTGATTGAAATTGTCAAGAAGAGTATCATGTATAACTGTTTTATAATAGAAACTGAAACTTGTAATTATTACTGCAAAATATTGATTACTTTCCATGTAAACCATTTCAATTAAATATATTACTTGATGGAACAAAATGTTTTAAATGGCCAAAATTATAGCTTTGTAATATATGCACGTACATATGTGTAAACACATGCAATTAGAATTACTATAAAAATGAATTGAATTTATTTTCTATTTTGAATTGAATAACTATTTGTTTCAAACATATTAACTTGTTTTTATTGCATTAATTTGGTATTATATGTATTATATTTACTTTATAGCTATTTGAAATACCAATATTTACTTTTCTGGACCTTATCATTATTTTCTCAAAATTAATTAAATAAAAATTAATTATCTCCTTCGTGTTTGTTTGATTTGAATAGTAGTTTACCATTATTTTCTTAATACCAATCAAATTACGATTAATTCTCTCCTTCGTGTTTGCTTGATTCAAATAGTAATTGCTAATATCTAGAAAAAATTTCTTACCTTCATCATAGAAAATAAAAATAATTTCTGATATTAAGAAAATATGTATTGATTGGATTAATTTCAACAAAAGCTTTTTCTGACATCCAAGAATATTTATGTGATATAGACATCACAATTTCTAAAATCATGCAAACATTTTTGAAAATAAATAATGAAATTCTAGATACCAGTGAAATTTATTTGTGTAAAATCAAGAAAATGTTTGTTGATAATAATAACAGATTTGTTTGACGCCAAATCAATCCTAAATTTGTTTGATATAATGCGTATTTTACTGTATATTAATAATGAATACTCTTCGTGTGGTTATCCCATCTATTATGTACTTTTTACCTATTAGCCACTCCTCGTAAATAAATATTACTATCGGAATATGTTGCAGTTCTTCGTGGTTATGTGCACTGTTTTAAAAAAATTTAATATTCAATCCAATTTCTACTTTAAATTTCCGGTATATTTCATTTTATCAAGTAAAAGTACACATTTCAATCACTTTTACACGAAATTACTGGTATAAGTAAATTATTCATGTACTTTTCAACTGAACTGTATAATTTACATGAAAAGGCAACATTTCGTGGAAAATTACTTATATTTATAATATGAATTGAAAATTACGTTCTTTTTCGTGTAATTCAACTTATCTATTTGAATTTTACTATGAAAAACATATAATATATGAAACCACGCTTCGTTCGATTTTGTTCTCTACTGAAATGAAAATGAAATGCATTCGGTGGCACAGTGGCTACACGCGCCAAACCTATGCGGCATAAACTAGAATTAATCGCGGCTTCGATAGATAGGAACTACAGCCAAGTGTTTTATTAAGAGTAAGTAAGTAAGAAATAATATTAGAAGTAGAAATAAGTGTATCTTAAAGAGTGCTAATTATACAATTTTTTTAGGGTGTAAATTCAAGAGAATATCCGGTGAATTTGTTGCTTTCGAAGTTGAAATTTACTGATTGCAAATTGAAATTTACTGACCGAAAATTGAAAATTACATTCAAATTGACTATTACATCCCAATGTAAATTTACTTGAAAAGGTGTGGCATATTTGCTTACTATCCAAAAGATGTAAAATTCAATGAATTTTTTTTACTGTGTGGAGGAACGCTTATAGGTATATCGTGTTATTATGGAGATGGTATTTCAATGGATAATACCAGAAACAGTGCAGGAGAGGCCACCAAAGTCAGGTGTACCTCTGCAGCAGAGTCGAAATTAAAGACATTATCCACTATACAAAACAATTAAATGGATTGAGAGTTGACAACTGAAGGTCGTTAATGAAGATTAGAAATAGGGCGGGAGATAGAACTGAGCCGAGGGTTACTCTGGCCCGGAATCGATTGGAAAGGTGGAAGAAGTAACTCCGTCCAATACAACTCGCATCACAAATTCATTTATTCGAAAAAGTTCAATTCTTGTAGGTGCAATTGATTGATTTGAAACGTAAAATTAAATTTTAGTTCACGATTTAATGACAGATGCGATGACTGTAAATAAGCATTATCAAAAATTTGATGTGACCTAGCACCTTCTCATCAATGAGAGAGTAAAATGTATGCTCACACGCTGTTTTCTATTATATTCTATTATGAATCATCAATTATCCATGTGCTTCGTACTCGTAGTTCGAAGAGTAAATCACCCTCAATCTCCGTTAATTTTTTGATTAACTTCTACCGGAGTCGAACAATTTTACACAACGGAGCCAGGAAAAAACCCTTTTTCACGTGTCAACCAATAAACTAAACAAGAGAAAGGAAAAAATGAGCCCGGAAAATTCCTGCTACAGGCGAAGAAATCCATCAAATGAACTCGGAAAAGGCGGAACACCTATTTAACATGGAGCGAATGTCATTACCGTGATTCTCGCTAGAGCTCTCTGTTTAGTCTATCTACCTCAATGTTCAACCATTCAAGGAAATTAAACACTCTGAAGCCAGAGGTGTTTATATCTTATCCCGTAAGATAAAAAGTTGTAGTCAAATTAAATAGGAAAAAAGTGTGTAGGTTTTTTTGTCATTTTTAAAACGATACGCCAAGATATGAAACCACCCAAGAAATTTCTCTGGCTATTGATCGCGCGTTCTATGATCGCGATCTGTGGTATAATGCCCAGCATGTGATCATGTCAACTCATAATTGCTCCAATGATGACTTTGATAAATTGACGACAACAACGATGACGTTGCCATCGAGTTAATGTCAGACGTTGATGATCTCTGATCTTGTACTCCAACGCGCTACGATCCATTCCGTGGCACAAAAGAAATCCGTGATGAAGGGAAAATTTGTCAGCCCCATGAAAGATGATTGAATTTCTTTGGATCGATGCCGAATGCCGACACCTCTCTCTCAGCGACCTCAGCGCGTCACCTTCAACAATCGCAGCTGGCTAGCTGAGGCGGAGGGACCCACTCCGGTGCGATCGTCATAATCGCTTGAATTCAATTTGTTGGGTTTTGTTGTACCGATAACGATCTCTATATTGAAAGTGATATACAATTATTCGTTATTCGATAGTAATAAAAAGCTGCTGTGATCGTGCCTAGTCTAGGAATGAAACGATCGTATAAGAGCTTAAGTAATGGATTTTCACTTGCGAAAAAAAAATTACAGAAAGTGGGCTGGAACCGGTTAAATGCTAGTTTTGTGAAAATTCAATCGCTGAGAGTAATGCCGTTATGACACTGGCTATTTTTGGCGCTGAAAAGCGGCTTTTCTAGCCAAATGAAGAGAGATACAGAGTTTAACATACAGTTCAGGAAGTGGTTTGAGAGAGATAGTCCGAACGGCCAAAATTAGCCAAACTGTCAAAAAAAATCCGCAACATAGCGTGTTGATTCGTAACATTCTAGCAGTTCAATCCAAGAAAAATCCACTACCGACTCTATTTCCCAGCCGCTACAGACTTCCTTTTGACTGTTCGTTATGTATAAATTATTTAAAGTGTCATGTTATATTATAAAACGCGCTAAAACCAGTATTTTTCATAGCATATTTCATCTATTAGATGTCGCTAGCAAATTTTTATCGGTAATCTCTCTCTCAATATTGGTCGCATTGTCGTACGATTGACTTTTATTGCACTTGAAAAATAGCCAGTATCATAACAGCATAAAACCAGTATTTTTAAAAAAAGTCAGTTGTTAATTTCATCTACTAGATCCCGCAACAGTCAGAAAGGGTATTTTTTATCGGCAATCTTTTTCTCGCAATATTGATCGCCTTGTCGCACAAAAGGATTTTCTTGCACTTGTTTCAAGCTTGAAAATAGCCAGTGTCATAGCAGCATAACTTCTGATGGACCGTTTCTTCATAAGGCGTTATCGGTATCGAATCGACCTATTTTCAGGTCTGGTGAAGACTTAACAATGTTTTGGATTTCTTGACGGATTAAACATTTATCATAATTTTAATTGACTGGCATTTGTCACAGTTGGTGTATGTCCACATAAATGTATGTACATACATATGATCGAAAACTTATTCTAAGCATTCATATCCCATTAATATTAATGGGTATAGCTTTACGATTCATTTTAGGTGTCGGATAAAGGCTGGGCTTACAATAAAAAGAAAGTTTTAGTAACTGGTGACTTTAAACTTTATTACATTTTGTCAAAGTTTAGCTTATTAATTATAAATCAAACATTTACACTTTGTTAGATTTGATAGTTACACACTTGATTTTATTTATAACAATAAGGGCCGTTCCTACGATGTTCAGTTACGTTCTAACTGAACTGTAACTGACAGATTTTCATGCGAAACTTTCGGTAAAAGTTCCAGTTAGAGTTTTAGGAGTTGGCCACTCTAGAGGCTGATAAAAAAGGCGTTTTTCGGGATTTTTTTTCAGAAAAACTACAAAATAAATCGAGATTACAAAAATGGGTGTTTATAATACATATTATTGACTATGTACAGTAATTTTTTTGAAGCGATTAAATTCAAAATGGCGGCTGTGCAGCGTTTTTGCGATGACGTCTCCGTTTTTCCAAGGTCCACGGCCGGACACACAGCGCCTGTAATTTTTGAATTATGATAAGCCAATGAACTTTTTTCGATTATATATAATAACAGCTACAAGAGTACGTAGGATTTTTTTCGATATATTGATTTTTGGCCAAATGGCGTACTTCTAAAGTGAAAAGTGTAAAATTTGCCAAAAAAATAGTCAGAAAATTGTTAATAATAAATGAACTATGCAATATAAAAATAAATCCTACGTACTCTGATGGACAATATAGTTTTAAAGATATGTTCAAAATTTCAAGTGAATCGGTTGAAAATTGTCTGAGTTATGTTTCCGGCCAGCTTGAAAAATGTAGTTTTGAGATAAACGCGTTTGAAGTTTTGAGTAGTAGAAAATCATGAATAATTTTCAAGGCTTGTACTAAAATTCGAAAACAGAGTCCTTAGAGACTTTTTTCGGCCATAATCTTTTGGGTCATCATTTTTGAAGTCCAAAGAGACCATTTAAAATTGAAAAAAAACTCGATATTTCGAAAACTCTAGAGTGGCCTAACCCCTTAACAGACGATCGTAACAATGGCCCGGAGTATTTAATTTGAGCGATTGTAATGTAAAAAATTAAATTCATATATTTATTTTGTTAAGCAATTTACATCTCAATATTTTATTTATTTTCTATAAGTCTTTTTAAAATTTTGTATCTTTTATTTATATTTTTTTAATTTTTGTTCTGTAAATTTAAGTTATAGCATTTTTAGCCACGGTTTATTACTTACTTATAGTATATTAATTTATTATTGATACATAGGTACATCTATAAGTCCCTTCATAAATATCATCCACCCCAAACAAATGTCCTTGAACAAATTTTCTAACCGATTATCTGGTCTGGTTGGATGCATTAATCTCTAGAAAGCTAACATTTTTGCACCTTTATTTTTACAAAAGTTAAAAGTTATTTGGAATTATGACTGAGATCGCATCAAGCTTATGAGTAGCCTCCAAACAATTGTATATATGTATATAATATTTGTGGAGTATGTGGTACCGAAATTAAATTTTACAAGGCCATTCAAAGTTGTCCTACCTGAAAGGAAGGATTGGGCCACAAACAAACCCACTCCAAAACCGGAATCTATTATCTGGTATACAGATGGATTTAAAACAGATCAAGGTGTAGGAGCAGGAGTTTATGGTGTTCGCCCAAATGTTAAATTCTACTGTAGCATGCACATCCACTGTTTTTCAGACGAAGACTCATGCCATTTAACTATGCATTAGAGAAAGTATCAGACGGGGCTACAAAAACCACATTAATCTCTCGGACAGCAAGGCAGCAATAATGGCCCTTCAGCCCGTTCAAATCTACTCCAAACTTATTTCGAATTGCCTCCAATGCCCGATTGCACTCGGAAACAAGAACAGAGTTAACCTCATTTGGATTCCGGGACACAACAGTTATGAAGTTAACGAAATGGCCGACTTAATGGCTAGAAAAGGTTCCGCAGCTGACTTCATGGGGTACCGTTAAGCACAGCCTAAATGAACATCCGAATGTGGCAAAAATCGCAAAGTGCCATTCACTGTGACTCGACACCGGGCAATAGACACTTAAAAATTTTTATGCCAAAGCATTTCTGAGAAAAGAACATTTGAGTATCGGAAATTAAGCCGATATCAGACCCGTACCCTAGTGGGAGCACTGACTGGACATTGTTACATGAGGAAGCATCTCCATAGGATTTCTCTCTCAGAGACTAAGACTTGCAGAATTTGGGATTACGAAGACGAAACATCAGAGCACGTCCTCTGCGAATGTGAGGATTTAGTTCACAAAAGACTTCGTCACTTCGGTCAGGGTTTTATGGAACCATCGGAATTCCTGACCATTCCCTTTCGTAAAATACTAAGCTTCATTGAAAGCGCAGGGATTGAAGAGGAATCATAGATAATCCAGGGGGTTGTCACAATAGACCGAACTCTGGCTTCAGTGACAGAGGATAACCAGACCAACTCCTTTTACCAATCTAATCTAATCTAAGTACTCATCCCACCTTTGTGTATAAGTACGTATAGAAAAAATACGGTTTTATTATGCCTAACTACGATTTATGTATAATTATAAACAAATTTTATGTATATCGACACAATTCACGAAAACAATAAATGTAACTGTTAATATGTTAATGTTAAGGATTTCTTTACATGCTGGTTTTTCTTGAAGAAGCTGTACCACTATTTTCTATATCAATGTCAAAATAAATCAAGTTAAGATAAAAGGTTTTTATTCTTACAGTTCAGATTTAAACAAGTCAATCAACTTGTTGGCTCCTTGTCTACAACCCGCAGTACTCGTACTGTTAGCCATAGCAAATAATCGCTGTTCTATCAAAACAGCGCAGCATGGCTGGCGCCAAAATCTTTCATCAACTTTGAAATCTTCTCGATCTGGTTGTCAATTACTTTCGTTAATTCACGGATCGTGGTCCATTATTCTTCTGATTCTTCGATCTGGGCGTACAGGAACCGTACGCGCGGTCTATGAAAGAACATCTCATACACGAAAGTAATCAAACAGAAATATGGGTACTTGAGTCCTGGGTGCAAAAAATAGAAGCAAGTGAAGTGGCAGCAAACTGTAAGTTGTGATGAATAACGCCATAGTTTGTGCTCAGTGTTCGCGTAGATACCAGATGCTTGACGGGTGACGAGACGACTACCTAACTGATCAGATAGTTACCTGATCGATCGCAATCGATTACCTGTCAGTCAAGCAATTGAAAGCTGTCCGGGCACCTTGTGAAGACAATGAAGTACCATGGAAGTAAAGTACTATGAGCGGAATATTGATATTACAGATTAGATCGAACTGCTGATGCATTAGTTCACTAGGTTCATTATATAACCTATGCCTGGATGGAATGGAACGAACGATATTTCAAATATGTACTTACGCTTGCCGATTTCTTAACTTTTTATTGCTAATTAAAAGTAAATAATAATTGAAACTTGATAAACAAAGTGAAACGATGAAAATTAAACGGAACATTATAGCAGCCAACAAGGCACTTCCGGCTACTGTTTGATTGAGATTAAGATTTATTGTCAATATTTTTATGCTACTAGTATTTTGAATTTCATTACTTTGTGACTATATTTATTTGTCATTATTATTCTGTATATTTATAAGAAGCTAATCGCCCTTATTCTGGAACACGCCGGCGGGAAAGTGAACTGCGATTTCTCCTATTTTAGATTATTGAAAACGCGTGAACGATTCTTTTTATCGAAATTTGACTGCTGGAATCCGCATTAAAATAGTTGCGTTTTTCAGAAAGTAATTGGCAACAAATGAAGAGAAATTTGAGATGGTCCATCTCTCTATTGAACATTATTGTACCCAAAAATATGGTTTCAAACATCCGGAAAAGACTTCTTTAAAGTATGTAAAGTATATTAAAGTATATTGTTTCCGGGGTTATCAGTGATCGCATGTGCCGTGAATGGGAATCGAATGTGAACCGCATACTCGGCGAGAATAGAAAATCCGACGTTTTCCAGAATAAGCGTGAATATTTTTGCTTAAATGGTTTTTCTCTACTGGAGGTCTACTGCACCTAACTCCTGTAAAACTTTAGATATCATATCTTGAGTTACAAAAATTTAATTTTTTTAAAAATGGCCATCCCCCAATTTCGTGCTTCACCTCCTCTCTGGCCTGAACCTCAGTTTTTAGATAGGCCTATAGAAGTAGCATGTTGTAAACATATAATTTTTATAGTGGTAAAGAAGCTGTACCAAATACTGGATACTTTTTGAAAATTTAAAAAAAACAACGGAATTATATTCAAAACCTTTTATTCAATACATTAACAAAGATCAATAATCCAATAAGCTTTGAAATAAAAACAAAAAAAATTATAGATTTTCTTCAATTCCTCAATATTATTTTTTTTTAAATGACCCTAAGGGATCGGCGCCAGCCGAAATAGTGGAGGAGGGGGTTAGTCCATTGCTAAGCGGCAGCAAAGCGCTTATCAGGAAGCGGGAAACGGACGCAGCGAACTCAAGGTGGGAGCAGCTGACGAGGATCTCTAGTGCATACTGACCAAGGCTGGACAGACTAAAGCCGAGGGAAATATTGACATGGAATAGGGAAAGATTGCGGTTACTCATCGGAACACTGACGGGGCTCTGCTTGTTAGGGAAGCATGCTATGCGGATGGGGAAAGCTGACTCAGACTTGTGTAGGTACTGCCTTGACCTATATGCTGGGGAGGACATTACCCACATTTTGTGTGAATGTCAATCGCTTGCAAGGAGGCGCTTGAAGTGGTTGGGCAGTCTTTTCTTCAACAATTTGGAAGATCTGAGGTTGATAGGGCACGCCAAGTTGGTCAAATTTATTAGGGATTTAGGATGTTTTTGGGGGTGATTAGTTAGTTTCACGATATTTCCGAAGGGCCCTCTTTTGGTGCCTAGTGTGCGCTGCGGCTCAGATGGCACCCCTTCTAAAGTTAAATTAAATGACCTCAAAAACAATAATATAAACTTATGTACCACAATACTGGATATCCAATATTTGGGGCATGTATCTACTATGGTAGTCCCAAAAGTACCCGACCTAACAAAGAAGAGACAAATAATTTGAGAAAAAATATTTTTATTTCTGAACATAGTCTCCTTTCAATCGATACACTTTTCCCAACGATGTTGGATAGCTTCGATACTCTGTTTATTGTGAGAACTGTCGATCTCTTATATATATAACAGCTTATTGTAGAAAGTTAAAACTTGGTATGTATATGAAGACCACAGTGGAAAAACACGATAAGTCACATTTCGGTAATTTTACAGGAGAGCAAATTTAAACTTCAAAACCCGTTTTTTTTGTTTTTTTTTACTAAAGGTTTCACAAACAGGTCCTTGATTGTTTTTGTTAAAAATAAACAAAAAATCAGACCCCCCCGTGACTCGGTTGAGTTTTTATTACTCAACTCCAAAAAATATATGGACTTGTCAGGTTTTTCACCTGTTTCTTCCTCACCTCTCACCCTTTTCAAAATAATTAGTCAACGCGAACCTGAATGAAGTCATAATAATGTTGTCTACATAAAATATAATTTATTCCTGATTTTTAGCAAAATGATGTTCATATTATCTATCATTATATAAAATATATTTTTTTAACTTCCAGTATATTCAGAAGTATTAATATTCTACACAATTGCTAAAAAATGTATTATAAAATCAACAATAACAAAAACGGTAAAAAAAGGTATTGTTAAAATAAAATTATTTAAAAGTAGAAAAATCTATAAAATGTTTGTTTAAAAAGTTAAAGAAAAAGCTAAAAATGTGTAGATGTTTTTCTTAAAAAAAGAAAAAGACAGCAGCGCTGCATGGACTTAACAGATTTTTCCATTGACTTCTTGGACTAACCAGGTTCTTCCCCTGCATGGGTAATTTTTAATACGCAATAACTATGGACTGGATAGATTTTTACCCTGTTCGTGTTTGTTAGAGTATAGTTTATGATATTAGCAAACAGCTGGCATCAAAATCTTAAAAACGAAAAAAATGGACTTATCGTGTTTTTCCCCTGTGGTCTTCACATGTAAATCAACTAGAAAAGTAATTCAGATGAAAAACATTTCAAAGGGGTAAAAAAATTATCAGTTAAAATGGATGCATATATTTTCACGATTACCGTCATATCTCTTAGGTCTTCTTAAATATTGAATTCATTTTTATTCTACGAATTGTTCACATAAATGTCTAGAAAACATTTTCAGGATTTTTTTAAATTCAATCAGCCATATCTCTCAGGTCTGATTAGATATTGAATAACTATTTAATTCCACAGGTTTGTTTAATAATCGCCTAAAACCCGTTTTCAACATTTTTCTTTTTTCAACCTCTTAGAGGGTATGAAAGGGTTAAATATATTTTCATGAATTCCGTCACATCTCTAAGGAGTGCTAAGACTTCGAATTGATTTTTAGTTCGTCGGGCTTTCTTTATATTTATCTAGAAACACGTTTCAGGATTTTTGAATATTCAACCACTAAAAGACTACGTATACCCCTATGTTGTACCCCTCGCCATGTGTTCACATCAAGGAGCCTACCCAGTCTATTAATAAAAAAATGCAATTTAATAGCTCAAAGTGTTTGGGAGCTACTAGCCTTCAAACGATTTTGCGTACGGCGGACAGACGGATTGACATTTTTTTTTTGCTTTTTTGGTATTTACTAGTCATAGAACGTAAAATAAAAAATTTTTCAGAGTAACAAATTTTTTTTTTTTAAATCGATCACAATACTGTATTATTGAAATAATTACTACGTATACATGTAGAATCGATAGATCGAAAGACCGAAATTTGAATCGGGTATATGACAACACCGGATCGAAAGATTGAAACATGGGAAGATCGAAGAAATGACGAACGACATAACCGGTTTTGATTCGATCCAGGTCGAGAAGTTGAAACGGATCGAGTCGATCTCATTCCAATCCGATCTGCGTCTACATGAGATTTTAATGGATTGAATCTGGATTCAATCCAGATTCAATCCTCCATGTATACGTAGTCAATAAAGCAACAGTCTGAAATCGTCGCTGGTACATGGCGCCTGCGTTTTATTCAAAAAGTCAAAGAAGTTTAATTCAGTCAAAGAAGTTTAATTCAGTCAAAGAAGTTTAATTCAGTCAAAGAAGTTTAATTCAGTTCGAAAGGTTTGTAAAACATAGAAAAAATATATAACTTGTTAAAAAATAAGCTTTCTGGATAAAAATATTGTTGTATTTTATTTAAGTGTGCGTCGCATCGGATTCGACGGACCTTAAATATTATTTCTTCAATAGTTGCATGTAAAAACCATAATATGATGAAAATCTAGGGAGTTCTTCGTATAGCCATCACCATATTATTTCTGCATAGAGATGGGCAAAGCAGTTCCTTTCTGTGAAGTACTTCACTCCGAGTCACTCACTTTAAGGAACGAGTTCAGCCAAGTACTTCCATTGAACTCTTCATTCCATCGTTCAGTAATCACTAGTCACTTCAATTGAAGTGTTCACTCACTATATCTCTTTTTACAGCCGTTTAGTAGCCACCGGTGGGCTGGTGTGTGTGTGAGTTTTCTTCTCTAAACAGCCGCTCACTTAATCACGCACTAGTCAGACAGAAGTTCGCAGGCCTGGTGTCAGTAATGCCAATTTAGTGCTTTCACCGTTAAATTTGGTGCCCAAAATTACGTCTCAGCGGACAAAAATTAGTTTTACCGCGTGCGTGTTATTTGAATATTCCTGCGATTGATATTAAAAAATACATTTTTAGTGCCTTTAAGTTGAAATTAACGCTCAAAATTTCATATTTTAGTGCTCAACCAAGAAAAATACTAGGCAACACTGGCTGGTGTGTGGATTTTCTCCAGCCGGTCTATAGTCAGGCAGGCAGTTGTGCTCAATGATGCCAATTTAGTGCTTTCAGCATTAAATTTGGTGCTCAAAATATCGTCTCAACGGTCAAAAATTAGTTTTACCGCTTGCACTTTATTTCAATATGCCTGCGATTGATATGGAAAAATTAAATTTTAGTGCCTTTAAGTTGAAATTAACGCTCAAAATTTCATATTTTAGTGCTCGACCATGAAAAATAATTGGCAACACTGGTTGTGCTTGTGGGTTGGGAAATAGGAAGAAGAGCGGTGTATACTCGTACATGAATATTTACATTTACTCTTTCTTTTTTCTTATGATGGAAAATAGAATATCGTGGTAATCTTCGCACCACGTCGCGTATGCCATACATAATTACATTGAAGACAACAGCACTGTTTATAATCAGTGCTGCCAATTTAGTGCTTTCAGCATTAAATTTGGTGCGCAAAATTTCGTCTTAGCGGACAAAAATTAGTTTTACTACTTGCGCATTATTTGAATATTCCTGCGATTGATATATAACGTTTTTAATTTTTTTGTCACGGCTTCGAATTGAACTGCAGTTCACCAAAATGAGTGAGTTACTTCACTCACTCACTTCAATGAAGTGTTCTTTTAGAACAGTTTACTCGTGAACGACCCATCTCTATTTCCGCATACCCCTGTCGGTAAGGCAGTTTCGGAGACCTTTTTCCTTCATCACATTATTGCCCCATATCCATGTCTGTATGGCAGTTTTCAGAGCTTAGCCTAAAGCGTTAAATTAGGAAGTCAACAATTTGAATGAATTGGATTTCAGACGAACATTAGTGAACTGTAAGCAAAAAAGTCTACTTCTTCGGGAAGTTCCAATGTAAAAGTCCTTAAAAAAGGTTCTTAGGAATGGAATGGAAGATAACTTTTAAGTACAATAATTCAAGTTAGGATTTTGAAATTTATTATAGGTTAATTTTTCAATGGGATCAACTAAAAACTGAAAATGAATAAAAATCGAGCGGAAAAAAAAGGAACAAGTTACTCGTTGAACAAGATAATACACTAAGGTCTTCAAAAATATGAGTTTTCATTTGCATTTCGAGAATGCGCTATACTCGCAAAGTTAATTGTTCCCAAGAGTTAATCAAACCCGTTGTACAATAGCTTCAAAACATGACAACATACGAGTAGTATTCCGAAATTTATCGTTTTCTGGAGATTCCAGCACCATACAATAGGCACTACATATAATGAAAAAGGGCACACTATATCCCCAACTACAATATAAATCGGAGTTCAGCATTCCGTCTAGAGTATCATACTATTGTCTGCGAGCTTCTCGATTTAGTCCGTTCTGTCGTGTATGTAAATACTTTAATGCCTCGTACCTCATGAAGTTGAGCGTGTATACGATGAAGATGATTAGTTTTACTAGCACGTTTCCAATTCAACTCTGGAATACTTCCCTTTTTTTCATTAAGATCGCAACAATTGTATTTCGATATCCAACAAAAAAAACATCTCTTTGAATAATCGACAGGATATGTAGAGATTTCCTAAAAGGCTCGAATATCTCCATAAAATGGAAATATGTCACCCCAGTCCCGGGAACCATCAACAATGAAAAATTTATTGTTATCGTTGGATGGTGTAGTATCATCCGACACAGATCGCATTCTCGATTCGAATTCGGGGACTTACTTCCCAGTTCTGTCCTGTTTTCTGTATGCGAACCCAATAATAAGGGAAAATAAAACTGCTCATAAAAAATTCAAAAGGCTGTCCTGTTTGTGTATTTGTTTGTATCATTCATGAATGGTCGGGCTTTTTTTCTGCGACAAGGACGACGTCAGGATCGGAATAATCTGAACTGTAGCCATGTTGCTTTTAATTCAACCCGGTGTAGTTTTTTGCGCGTAAACTAGGAAAAGGGACTGTTAATAAAAAAAAATGTGATTGAGACAGGAAGGAACCGCTCGATTGTCCTTCGTGGACAGATTTACGCGCGTTTTATGGCATTTAGTGACTGTTAATGTGCTTGAAATGATAAATCGATCGACATTGTTTCGCCATTAAATATGTTGATTTCTTTTTATGGTAAAGAGCATATTATACAAATTATCACAGTTATTTCTAAGTTTGATTATTATATTCACACAATTCACGCAACTAGCAAAATATTCTACATTATTTTTCACTTATTACCAAATTTAGTTTCGCAATATGGCATCTGTAAATAAAAGATAAAAAAAACAATTTTGACGTGGCATAGCTTAAATTAAAGGGGTTGGAGCAAGTGGCGTGGCGTCCATGGAACCAAGGGAAGCATTGCTTCCCTTACATTTGACTGAAAAAATCTAAAATGCGTTTTTTCTAAATCGCGCAGAAAAATCGTGAAAAAAAATTCATGTTTCAGGCATTTTCTTTCGCACAGACTAAATAAATGTTCGCAAGAAACTAGTCGCGAATATCTCACACAGTCGAATTGGTAACACCACGAAAAGGCAAGTGAAAAGAAACCAAGAAGAAGACACATGGAAGCAATTTGAAAGTTGCATCTATGAGCGTTCATTTCATTCCGTAGTAAACCCACTGTGACGCCATGAAAAAAAAAATTCGAACACGGGAGGTTGGAAGCAATGAAGAATTTGCTTCCACGGGTAGTAGAAAAAGTTCTTGGCTGCAGCAGAGAACCTTTCAGCAAACTTGGAAGCGAGATCTGATAAGAGTTACCAGAGTAGGATTGGAATTGAGTTCTGAACAAAGTTTGGAATTGAATTTATATGGTATCATGGGTATGTGTGGTAAATAGTTGATTATATTTAATTTGGTTTTTAGATCTCAGGAACCACTTACGCTTGGGGCCTAAGACTTGGCACTTATGTAGAACTATGATAGTGGACCAATTTGCAAAAAAATTGCCGAGAAGAGCAAGGGGGGTGGGAGTGGAGGGGAAAGCAATGTGTTTGAAGCGCTTGAAAACTGGGGTTGAAACAATCTAAAATACATATTTCCTGAACGGTTGATGTCAGTAGATTGAAACTTTGTAGCTGTCTTAAGAAATAATAGGAGAGAGATTAGACAAAGGCCAAAATTTTTGATTCGGTGGTGGGGTGTAGAGGTGGGGGTAAAAACATTTGGATTAGAATCACTTCCGAACCAATTATACCAGGAAGATAAAATTTGATTAGCTAATGAGAGCGGTTCAATAAATACGCACTAAATTTGTAGAAAGCATAATAATAGTAAATTTTTGAATTGCTTCCCCTTGTCGAATTATCACGGCACGCCACTGGCTGGAGCACATGCTCCAAATCCGTAAACAGATTTAAAAAATTCCGAAAATTGAGGCATGGGGGCAAAAAGAACAGTCGTAAATTTTGACGTTTTCTTCTCAGGTTCTTTGCACGATTTTGGCCACCATTCCCTAATTTTTTATCGGATTTCAATTTTGTTTGGTTTTTTAGGGAGCTTTTGAGCTCTCCTTTCGAGTGCACCGTCACTTGTGGGAATCGAAAAAAATTTAATTTTTTTCTGGAAAAAAAGAATAGAGACTTTTTCAAAAACAAATCGATTTTGACGTGGCATAGCTTAAATTAAAGGTACTGGTGCCCATGTTCCAAATCCGTAAAGTAAGAAATATCTCCGAGATTTCACATTACATAAAATACATCATTTATTCAACATAGCAGCCATCAAGAATCGCCAAAAATGAAGAAATTTGAGCCGATTCTTTTGAAAATTTATGTACTCGAAGAATTAGTGAAAAAAAAAATATGATTTCAATTTTTTGTTTCTATCTCATTTTTTTTGTTAGTTATAGTATGTTAAAGATATAGAAAAATTACAATTATAACATAATTGAGAAGCACTGATGTTCTTCGATTTTTTTGACTACGATCCCTTTGAGATCCCAAGCTAATTTTTAGGTATGTTTTATAAAACAGTATAACCACAAAATATAAAAAAAATTAAAAAAGAAAACAAACCGTATTTTGAGATATTCAAGGATAAAGGACAAAATCGTTATCCTTAAAAAAAAATTTCAAAGACAATTCTTATTCGTATTTTTTTATATTGCGACAGCCTTCCCCTTTAAAATAAGCCCTATTTTATTATTCTAGGATACAAATTGCCAGAGATATGAATTTTCAAAGAGAACTCGGACACCATTTTTGCGAAAACTTTAACATACGAGTACTGTAACTAACAAAAAAAATTAGATAGAAACAAAAAAATGAAATCATATTTTTTTTTTCACTAGTTCTTCAAGTACAAAAATTTTCAAAAGAATCGACAATGATAAGGTCACAACTTTGGCGATTCTTGATGTAATGACCCAATAGCAATAGTCAATAGTCAGAATAGCATAGTCAGTCAACCAAAATGCGATATTATTCCTATTCGTTTTAAGATATTTAACTTTATCGCTTTAAGAATCTACTGCTACGCCCCGGAAATTTAAACTAAAATCTGGCTTTTTATAGTACCTTAAGTGCGCCTTCCGTATTTCCTATTTTTAAAATTGATTTCTAAAAGCAGTTTTGGAAAATGCACCGGTTTTATTCACAATTCATTTTAGTTAGAATTCATTAGGTTAGAATTCGAGTAAAGAGAAGAAAATGCAGCGATGGATTGGTAGACTTAAGGATATTTGTATGGAAGCAATCAGAAGGACTAACTAAATTTTGATCATTAGCTATATTTTACTTAATCGGTCTCGCTGAAATTGTCTTGGGCAATTATGCGTTCGAACTCACCAATATTCCTCATTTTTACGGAGCCATTCAAAAGAATGGATTAATTTTACATGATTGCTATTCCATAAGGCCCTGCAATTGATGATCAATTTAATTAGCGGAATTTCAGATTCTCAAGTTGTCGGGCAATAGTGATCAGTGATCACATTTTACTATGAGTATTGCAATAGGGCTATTCGGAAGAGATTCAGGATTTCGCCATTGTAGTTGTAGGTTTTATATATATTTTTTAATATAAAGAATTTTAAATTTATTAACATAACAAAGTGTTTACCATTCTGAACAATCACGTAAGTAACAATTTTTACGAACATTATTTATAGTAAGTAATGTGAATTTAAGCTGTTGGTATTACTTCAGTCTGAGCAGCCCAGTTCATCTGCAGCGGATAGTTTGCCCATGAGTATCCTGCGCCACTAATTATATTATTTGCGAATTCTGGATATAGGAATTCACTTTTTGGCTGGACATCCAATGCATAGTTGGCCTGATTGAATCCGTGAGGGTAGTTTGGCGGAGCGGAGTAATGACTATGGTGCGAATGGTTTATATGATCCGTATGAAAACCTGCTACACTATTGCAAGCGTTGTTGAATTGTGCGCTGCCAGCTGTATTCGAGTCTATTGCATTGGTCGCCATCACATGATGGTTACTTTTTGTTGTTACTGGGACGGTATGAATCTTCGCAGACGAGTTTTCAGCATTCGCAAGTAAAGATGCCGAAGAAGGTGAAATATGAGTTTTATCGGGGAGATAAGAGCCATTGGTACCGGAACTTAAACGATTATAGAAAAGATTTAACGGCTGATGATGATTATTATAAAACAATGAGGACGTGCTCTGGTGCATATTGGAGTATCCGGAGGACAGCGTATTGTCGATTGTAGAGGTTGACGTGGAGGTAGATGGCTTTGAAGTAGCAGCGTTCCGAACAGTTCGCTCAATCCTATCCGAATCTTGAGCGATATCCGTTGTGTGGTCTAGCATTATCTTTCGTTTGTTGCTTTCTGTATTCGATGCCACCAGTCCGACAACATCCATTTCTACGTCGGTGTTCGACTTTGAATCGTCTTTTTTCTTGGGACTGCCAGCATCTTTTCCCTTTTCTGCCTTCTTATCTTTTTTATCTTTAAAGTGTATCTTTTTATGTTTGCTAAGGTGATCGCTTCGTGAAAACCTTTTGCTGCATATCGAACAACAATACGGTCTATAATTGGTGTGTGTCCGATTGTGCCGTTGGAGTTCGTCAGATCGCGAAAAGCGTTTTCCGCATGCGAGGCAAGGGAACGGTCGCTCACCGGTATGCCACCTTAAATGAGCTTTCAGGTGCGATGCCTTACCGTAGACCCGTTCGCAGCCAGGTACGTGACAAAGATGTTGTTTTCGACCCCGTTCATCCGGTCCAACAACTGGTGGCAGTCCGGACATTTCATTCAGACAATTGGGACAACTGCATCTGGCCGAACGTCTTTGAAGCTGCGACTGTAATGCGAGCTCCTCGAAATTGAAACCGTACGAATTCGCTGGTGACCACGTTTGGTACAAGGACGGATCATGAGGGAACCAAGTACTTGCTGTAGGCATGGAAACATTTCCGTAGTAATTCGGCGTGTACTGATGGTAAGGGAAATTTGATCTGAATTAAAGAACAGATTTAGTAAAATTTTTACAATTTTCTAGTTTCAAATTAAATTTACCTATTTGAAAATTCTGCAGAATGCTGTGTATAAAAATCGTACGCGTTTCCTAATTCCGTTTGTCCAGAACTGCCCGAATACGATGGAGAATTGTATGCGGATGGTGACATGCTCACGGATCCACTAGATGAGTTTGCTGAGACAGATCCAGTGGACGAAGGCTGCGGAGGGTACTGCGAATGATGAACGGTTTGTATTCTAAAACGGAATATTATTTAAACAAATGTTAGACGTAAAACGTTTAAAATAGTGGTAATTATGCGTTCTATGGGACACCGGCAAAATATATTGATAGAAAACATGAATTATATATAAATGCTGCTTACCTGCTTGATACATCATGTGATGAATATGCATTAAAGTTATATAAACTATTCCCATCGCTTAAAGTTGAGCTTGATGGGTGCATCGGCGTTGAAACTGGTGTAGCAAGGGGAGGACAAACCTATAATAAAAAAAATCGGATCATTTTTGACTGTTTGGTAGCTAAATACAGAAAAATATCTCTCTCTTCTAAAAATAGAATGTGTATAGCTTATAGTTAAGTTACTGCTAAACAGCGTTAGAACTAAATTTGAACATTCAACATACAAATACCAACTCAACTCAAGTTAAATGATAAAAATCTGCCAACTCTTTTTGAGTAAAAGTGAGATGCGCAGTTGATGTCGAGTTGCAGCGCAGGCTGTTACTGGGCTGCCACCCTAAAAAAATAAGTTTCAAAACAGCCTGGTTAATTTTTGAGGTGCTCTCGAAATTTTTTACGAGGACCCCACTACCACCTTTTTACGATACCTAGCATATGGCCTTATTTCTAGATGATCGAGAATAAATGCCAGAAGTGCAAAATTATCAATTTTTTAGAAATCGAGGAAACAAAATTGTCATGACAATTTTTTAAGGAATTTCAAGCGGAAATATTTACAAAGTGTAGTTATTTTTGGATATAATGATAGTATCGACTTATACGAGTAGCTTCATTGCATTGTGAACCCGGACTGTAGAGAAAGTATGGTAAGTGATATTACTGAAGTTATGGATGTAATTCATTTCCAAAATTATTGCCTCCTTCAATAGAGAATTGTCGCACTTTCCCTTTATACTAACGCATGCACAATGTCGTAATGTTCTGCAATGTGGACTTAAAAAATTAAAATTTTTAGCGTAAATTCTTCCTGAGATTTAAAAATACCATCCTACCCTCAAAAGGTTCATGCCCTATAGAGAACTCATTCCACTGTGAAAATATGAAGCCTACGACTCTGAGGTTTTTAGTTATGACGCGTCAAATACGTTTGCGTACGGCAATATCGCTTATTCAAGGAGGGACTCCTTATATTTTGCCGCTTTCAGTAGAATAATCGGAACTGGCTTTATTGGTTTCCTTAACATTTCACTTCTTTTGTGATTTCTTTTGGTGAGGTAGTCAATGGATTGTTTTCGTGTTGTATGGTGTTCCATATGACCGGCGCTGGTACACAGCGGCCGAACTAATTTTTTTTTTGTAAAAATACGAAACTTAGTGAAACAAATTTGTTTCTTAATTACAATTTGAAAAAATAATAATAAATTAAAATTAATTGAACACACTGTTTTTAAAAAAAAATTCAATTTTCAATTCAATTTTTTCTTGAAATTTCCAGTATATTTCATTTTTTCAAGTAAAAGTACACATTTCAATCACTTTTACACGAAATTACTGGTACTAGTAAATTATTCATGTACTTTTCAACTGAACCGTACAATTTACATGAAAAGGCTCACAAAATTACAGAACATTTCGTGTAAAATTAACTATATTTGTATATGAATTGAAAATTACGTTCTTTTTCGTGTAATTCTACTTATCTATTTGAATTTTACGACGAAAAACATGTAATATATGAAACCACAAAGTTGGACGCTAACGTTCCAAATAGCCTCCTGGTTATTTCTTAGGTTGTCAGTCGCATAGTAACCTACACCGCATCTCATCATTAATATTTAGTTTCAATGGACTCCTTTTGTGATCCCATATACAGAACCTAAATTTTATCTTCCTGGTGTAATTAGTTCGGAAGATATTGTAATACAAAGTTTTTCACCCCCTACCACCCCCACATCCCACCACCTCTCTTAAAAATATTAGCCCTTGTCTAATCTTGAAGTATCCCTAAGGACAACAGCAAAGTTTCAATCTTCTGACATCAATTGTTCAGGAGATATCGATTTTAGAATGTTTCAATCCCGGCTTTCAAGCGTTTCAGACTCATTGTTCCCCCCCCCCCACTTCCACACCCCTTAACCCCTATCGACCATTTTTTTTGCAAATGAGTCCACTATCATAGTACTATATAAGTTCCAAGCTTCAGCCACCTAGCATAAGTGGATCCTGAGATCTAGAAACCAAAATTTTTCGTCTAAAACGCTCCATCCTCCTCTCCCCTCGTACCCCCACCCACGGAAAATATACTATTTGTAGCGGTTCACCCAATCTACCCACCATAAAAATTTCATGTTAATATCTCAACGGGTTTGGGAGCTACGCGCCTTCAAACGATTTTGCGGCGGACAGACAGACATTTTCTTTTTTTTTGCTTTTTTGGGGTTTACTAGTCCTAAAACGTGAAAATACAAAATTTCAGGGTAGCAAATTTTTTTGAAATTTCAGGTCGATCATAATACTTTATTATTAAAAAATAATAAAGTAAAATTAGAAAAAATAAATATAAAATTTTTAAAGGTGATAATGGAATGGGGGAGTGGGGGAGTGGGGATATCTCGCGAACCGTATATGTAATAAAGGAATGTGTTGAATATAAAGTTACTAAGTGTGGCAGTGGAGCACGGAAGTTAGAAGAGAACAATTTTATCTCAAAAACTAATAGAAATAGGATTCTGGAATTCATGCAGAAAATAGGCCCAATAAACCCCCTACCTAAAAAACAAAATTTCAATTGATGGTATGAGGGTGGAAAGTAAAACATACTGAATTTTATATTTCGGGAGCTGAAGGTTGAGGTTTATACAAGGCTGTAGGGATACGCTCAAAAATATGTGGGTAACATGGTCTTTCAGATCTGATTAGATATCGTATTAATTTTTACTTTCAGGTGCTTCTTACGTGATTGCCGAAAAACAAATTTCCGATTTTTTCTATATTTAAGGGCTATGAGGGTTTTAAAGAGGTTGTACATGTTTTCAAGAATTCCATCATTAAGTCTGATAGATCAAATTTTACTTCTAAGATAGCAGACAGAGGAACGAAATGTTTTTTTCGTCGTTTTTAGGTTTATTAGTACTAAACGCGAAAATATAAAATAACGGGGTAGCATTTTTTAACGTCTATCACAAAATGTATACCTACTTCATAATTAAAATAATGATGTAAAAAATCTACTGTCAGTAGTCTGGGCCCAACTTTTAACCATATATTTGTTCAAGGCAATACGAACAGAAAATTCACCTTCCAGTAATACATTGTGCTCAAAATAAGATTTTACTGTTTTTATAGGTGGATGTTTAAAGTTTAAAGTTTAGCTGTGATACAGATTACTAAGCGCCTGATGACCTATACAAATATTGTCCCAAATAGCTTATTCCTTATTTTTCTAGATACAGTCAGGTGCATAGCTATGTGCACTGTACTAAAACTAAACTTAAAATTTGTCCCGGATTTCCACCCAAAAAATAGTAAATAAAGTTGCGTTCTGACAGATTTTTTTCTTTTAAAATAATGAAATTAAATTTGAAGATATCAATCCTACTGTAAAAATACCGCACTTAACAGATAAAAATATATACAACGTGTTCATTTCTTACTTTTAACAACATTTCTTCTGAAAAGTTCAGTCACGAAAGAACAACAAGGAAGCCCAGAATTTTTGTTAATTTAGATACATTTGCAGTAACTCAAGAATAGTCAATACTAACGTTCGTTAATTTAATATGTAGATAAAACCAATTTTCTTTATTCGATAAGATACATATATATTCAAGTATTCTATTTTTTTTAAAAATCATGGTTTTTCATCAAATTAAAAGTACGCGCGGTACGCGCTCCTATTTTGTCTATAGCCTAATTGAAATAAAGTCAAGTGGGTACTTAACAAACATTTTTCATCATATCCTTCTTCTTTAATTAGGTGACAATAAACCAATGAACTGCTACTGAAGTCTGCACAGTAATCAACCAAAGCAATGTATTGCATGCATACCTACCTAAAAATATTCTAAACTTAAGGAAATCTTCAATTTTTTTAAACAATTAAAAATAGAATAACGTTTCGCACTTAATATCGAAATATAAATCAAAAAAGAACAAGTATTCTTGAATTATTATCAGATTTTAAGGTGCACGAAACATGTTTCTTAAATGTAGCCTGTCCTGTCTGTTAAAATGACTGTACACATCAAATAGTCGTACACATCAAATAGTCGAATGTGTTTATTGTTGTTTCATCGATTTTCACAGATAGCTGCACTCACCTGAGCTGTTGGTATCCTATCCGGAGATGATTTGTCTAATGCCTGAACTTCAAAATATGCTGTTGCTGACATGTCTTAGAATCAATTCGATATGTACTCTTTTTGACACTGTAATCCTTGCAATGTTCTTTTTCTTGCGATAATCCACTGTGTAAAACTGACAATACCGTAGTCACACCTCTTTTTGCATTCTACTCAAATTACACGACAAAAAAAAATCGAATTCAGAACCGTATAAATGGCAATTATTATTTACTGCTGTTATTGTTACACATGCGGCAGATCAGTAAAATACACTCAAAATTCGTAAACCGTCTTCAAACGCGGTCGAACGGAAACTGATTTTTTGTTACCTTATTTGCCCCCAAAGTCCAGGTCCAGAAATAAAATCCCGAAGAAATAGAATCTAGTGCCTAGTGCGAATGTTGGTCACAAAAACAACGTTTAAGGTCGGAAACTACTCGAGTTTGGTAAGAGAAGTTAAGACGAAGAATCCAGATGTTGTTCCTTTTCATTCACTCCACCGCGACATGTCCTTTCGACGGTTGAAACGCACTAAAACATAGACTCGAACCAACACCACGCGACTTTTAATACTCACTTCAACTCAAGATTCGAGATACTGAAGATGCTTCAAAGATACCCAGAGCTTCGAGCTCTTCCAGCTACAACTGAGGCTGCATCCGCGTGTACCAAAAATCGAATTCTCGTACACTTGCGAGGTTCGTTGTGTTACCACGCTGGTTGAAAAGAAACGCATGTGTATTGGAGGGGACGTGTGATGACACCAGGCCCAATGAAATAACTGTATTTAAATGGGCGTACCCGACACCCCAGATGACAACGCCGCGGCACAAGACAAGATGCCCCGAGCCGTATGTACGAGTGAAACAGTTGTGCCTTTCTCTATGGAAATCCATTTTTGACCCTTACCAGGCTTCAGCGGGGTATTACGCACGCATCATCTCCGGGATCTCGCAAGAAACGGGCGTGCGTCTTATTCAATGTTGGCCAAACATCCACTCCGTAGCGTGAAAAGCGAGTCTCATTGCCAACCATAATACGCTCTTTGGTCAGGAGTTACCCTTAATTAAGGGGTTGCGAGGACCAGAATCAAGCGGGATGTAGGAATAGAGCATCACGAGAAGGATGTTGAACGTGTTTGTATCAGTTGCATATTATAGCGTTTGTAACAATTGAGGAATCTTGGCCCTAATAGTATAATGCGTAACTATAAGATAACATGCTCTTTTCAATAATTTTGTAATGAGCTATAGATGCAGATGCTCGTATCGTGGACAAAGCAATATTTGAGCCTACGCTGGCTTTTGAAATAAGCAAATTTAACCCAAAAACTATTAAAGAATAATTACTTATCTATATATAGGTACGAGTACATCTGATGAAGAGCATAATCCAAGTTCTAGTATCTGAGAAGTTGGACTTATGTATCATGTACCTGTTATATCGTTATAATATACGGTTAGGTGAATTCGTATAGATATGTTTCGGATATTAGATTCATAGAAACATTCAAAAAAATAAAATAGCTGAAGGAATGTCATAAATAATGTATTGTATTGATTTTAAGACTGGCGTATGTAGCAAATGGTTACATAAAATATAAATTAAGTTGTTAGGAGAGGTCCGCAGAATACAATAGTTATATTATAGTGGTTTAGTTTATTATCGTCAATTGTAAACCGGTACAAGTTAGTTGACCACAATTAGTAAATATGTGCAGATATTTATCAGCTTATTATCTATCTAATTTAATTAAAGATGTATGTAACGCAGGGGGGTTTTGGGGGTTCAAACCCCCCCCCCCCCCCCCCCAAATTATGTAATTAAGAACTCACAACTAAATGTAACTAATACGCGACTCGTAAATTTGTCTATAAACCCCCCCCCCCCCACCGAAATAATTTTCTGCGTTCGCGCCTGATGTAACGTGTTACAGGAAATCAAGACCGATGAGTAGTAGTGAAGCAGAAATTTTAAACCAATAGATATATTTTATGGAGGGACATTTTTATTTTCAATTACTTCGGGACTACGTCATCCTAATTCAATGCAAATTAGGTTACCACTATTTAACAAATACGTAGTAAAAAAAAATTGTGAAAATAATTGTCCTTAAAGCAGTAAAATATTCCGAATTGATGTAGTAAATTTCCAAATTTAACAAAATTACGAGTAACTGTACTTTTACACATATTCGTCATGAATTTACTGTCTGGAAAGTAAAATTACAACACCTAATGAAATTTCCAACTTTTAATGTGTAAAATTTGTCATTGTGTATAAAATTACGCATTTTGCATGTAATTTTGATATTTTATGCGTTGTAATTTCTTTTTTTGTAATATATATGAACTTGGACGCTTCGTTTTTTAATTCACTTGTTTCGTGGTTTTGTGTAAGTCGTACTTTAAAATTTAAAAAGAAAATAATGTTTACAGTGTGTGGAGTTAGTGGCTTTAAAACAAATAAATTAAATTTATATAATGAACATGTGTAGTGTTTTACACCTTCTACCCTTTTTGACCTATATCCTGGTTTTTTTCCCAATTATCATGTGTTGATTGACCTCATTGAATTTTTCCAATTGTCGATTGCTGTGTTCTTTGCCCTTCAAAATACGTCTGGAAATTCATTTGTTAACACATTTTTAGCGATTGATTTCCACACTTATGTGTGAATTTCCCCATTAATAGTGATGTGTTTCAGCGTAAGTAGTAAGAATCACCAGTAAACCATTTTTACTGTGTAGTCTAGTACAGTATCTAACATTTTTTTTTGCTGTTATGCAAGTATTTATTGTTTTTGCTCTTATTTATTTTTTCTCCTATTAATTATTTGTGTAATAATTATTATTATTATTTTTCTCTTGATTTCGTGTCAGATTTCTTTTTTTTCTCTTTTTTATTATTTTTATTTTGATCACATTGTACTTGAAGAATTAGTAAAAAAATATAATTTCAATTTTTTTTTCTATCTAATTTTTTTTTATTAATTATAGTATGTAAAAGATTTCGGAAAAATGGTGTCCGAGACCTCTTTGAATTTTTCTCTGTTAATTTTTTTCATAGAATAATAAAATAAGGCAATATAAAAAAATTCGAATAAATAGGATCCTTTAAATTCTTTTTTCAAGAATAACGATTTGGTTCTTTATCCCTGAATATCTCAAAATGAGTATTATTAATTTATTTTTCTTTTTTTATATTTTGTAGATATATGTACTATACTGTTTTTCAAAACATAACAAAAAAATCTGCCAACAGTCTGGGCGCAACTTTATTATTTTTTCGGTAGAAGTTCGGAATGCGTTCAATTCTGAGACGCGGTGTAGGTTACTATGTGACTGAAAACTCAGAAAAAAGTTCAGAAAGCGGGGGTAGTAGCCGCTGCCACATACAACATATGAATTACATAATTGGGTCATACTCCGGGACGAGGTCTAAGTCGGTAGTATAATATCAGCTGTTACGTGACTAGGAGATTTTTCGTGATTTGGTTTTGGGCCATTTCATGAAATCGGAAATGCATTTGTAGGCGATAATATAAAAAGTATGTGTAAGTGCAAACCAATCTAATATCTCATCAATCCTGAGAAATATGTCGAAAGCCTTACGTCCTATTGGAGTTGAATAACAAACATCATGAAATCAACGTTTTGACGATTATGTAGGAAGCCTTAGGAAGTAAAAATGAATTTGATATCTCATTAGAACTAAGAAATATGTAGGAATTTGTGAAAACATATGCAACCCCTTGTACCCACTTAGGGGTTGAATATTAAAAAATCCTGAAATGGGTTTTTAGTTATATGTAAAGAAAGCCCGAGGAAGTAAAAACCAATCCCATGTCTTATCACTCCTAAGAGATATGACCAAATTCGTGAAAGCGTGTTCAACCCGTTTATACACTCTTAGGGGTTGAAAAAGGAAAAAATTTGAAAACGTGTTTTAGGTGATTATTAAACAAGCCCGTAGAAGTAAAAATATATTCGATATCTAATCAGACCGGAGGGATACGGCTGAATTCGTGAAAATGTATACAACCTCTTTACACCATCGTGGGGGTCGAATTTCAAAAAATCCTGAAAACACTTTCTAGGTATTTATATGAAGAATACGTGGAATAAAAATAAATTCAATATTTGAAAAGACCTAATAGATATGACGAAAATCGTGAAAATATATGCATTCCATTTTCACTGATCATTTTTTTTGCCCCCCTTCTGTACGCCAATGGATATTTGATTTGTTTTTTAGTCAAAATTACTTTTCTAGTTGACTTACATATACATACTGAGTTTCAACTTTCTGGCATAAGCCGTTCTATAGTTAGGAAAAACACCCCCCACCCCCGTACCAGTATCCCTATAAAAAATTATATTTTTCCAACATGCCACTACTATAGTTCTATCTAAATACCAAGTTTCAGCTTGATGTCATTTTAGGTTCTCGAAATATAAGAATCGGAAATTTTCCTTTTCATCATCCCCCAGCCTCACCCTCTACACCCTCACCGTCAAAATTTTTTTTCCTGCTAGGGGTCTATTGGGCCTATATTTGGTAAAAATTCTAAGCATCTATCATACATTGTTCTTGAGATATGAGACGTGATTTTTTAGAAAAAATCTTATCCCCTCCACTTCCATACTCCACCTTCCCGTTAAAAATTATTACTTTCAGCAAACTTTATTTATCAACCTTAATACAGAAACCGAATTTCGTTTTTCTAGTGCAATTGGTTCGTAAGATATCGTAATCTAAAGTTTTTCACCCCCCACCTCCGTACACCACTGCCCCCTCTCAAAAATTTGTTTCCGATCTATTCTCCTAGTATACCCACAGATGTTCATTAAGTTTTAATTTCGTAACATTAACCGATTAGGAGATATGGATTTTAGAATGTCTCAATCTCGGCTTTTGAGCGTTTCGGACGCATTATTATTTCCTCCACTCATACACCCCTTTACCTATAACATAATTTTTTTTTGCAAATGGGTCCACTATCAATGCTCTATATAAATTCCAAGTTTCAGCCTCCTAGCCTAAGTGGTTACTGAGATCTAGAAACCAAAATTTTCCGTCTAAAACGCTTCCCGTACCTCCCTCCTTACACCCACACCACTCAAAAGGTGGCCATTTGAAGGGGTCTGCTCAGTCTACCAACAAAAAAAATTCAACTTAATAGCTCAAAGAGTTTGAGAGTTATAAGCTTTCAAACGTTTTGCGTACGGCGGACGGCGGACGGCGTACGGCGGACCGCGCACAGACGGACTCAAATTTTTTTTTGCTTTTTTGGTGCTTATTAGTCAAGAAACGTATAAAAAAAAATTTTCAGGGTAGCTAATTTTTTTTTTTTAAAAATCGATAACAATACTTTATTATTAAAATAATAAAGTAAAATCAACATGCGATCTCAAAGGGATCGGGGTCAAAAAAATCGAAAAACACCAGCCCTTTGGGATTTTTTATCGCGTTGAGAGGCAACTGCGAACAATACAAAAATAAAGAAAATTTATTTTTGAAGAACATAATCTTATACGACCAAATCTTTCAACTCAAAAACTACATTGCGTTATACCTGTGAGGAAAGGATGCGTGAAAATTACAAAGTTTTCTCTATCTTCTGAAGAAGTAGAAGAAATTTTGTATAAATAGATTACGTAACTGAATATAAAAATAAAAAAACCTATGTCAAGTCACTTCAAAGATGTTTTAATTTTTTATTTAAATTTATGTTTTTTAAACTTAAGCTTCATTGATTTAAATGTTGGTTGTTTTCCGGCGTCAGTAGGGTTTCTGGTGGGGTTTCTCACCAGAAACCCTACTGACGCCGGAAAACAACCAACATTTAAATCAAATTTGCTTCTATGGTAGCTTACCATGAAAAAATTCCATTCTTAAACTTCATTGTCCATAATATATGATACATATATTTTATTGCATCTATCATTGATTTTTTATATTTTTACTAGTTCAAATATTATTACTCAGTTTAAAATCAATTTAAATTTCGTTACTGTTATCTGGAATAAAATACTCCATGGAAATTTAAATTTTCTAAAACCGATATAATTTTTTTTTAATATATTACAAAACATTTATGTTTTTAAGCAATTAGTAGCTCAATTAAATTATTAGATAACTGAACTAGCTTAAATTTATGATTTTAAGATCTGCCCATATATCTAGTATCATAAAATTAAATCCTCGTTACATACGAATAAGTAATTAAAATAATTGTAATTTTTTATAAAATAACTAGCCGCGTCCCGCGGCTACGCTCACGTTTGTATGGTGATATACTATCGAAACTGCAAAGCCAGCGGTTTCCAATCTTGCTTCCCGTTTGTTTCTCCCGTTGCTTCCGTTACTCCCGTTGCTTCCGTTGCTTCGTTGCTCCCGTTACTCCCGTTGCTTCCGTTGCTCCCGTTACTCCCGTTGCTACCGTTGTTCGATTTTGTCAGACGTGCACACGGAAAACACGCAAACTATCGCTGAACTATATGAAACACACTCATTTGTTTGTGTCGCTCGCCACCTATTGTAGAATAGTTTTACTAATACAGAAAACTTCGCGGGCGTGCGCTCCACGTATCAACAAAGTTTCATCGCAATCGGATGAATGATTTAGGATGGCATACGGGACAAACAAACCAATAATTAGAGCACCAAGGAAATCGCGAAAAAATTGGAAAAAATGTCGAAAAAACAGTTGTTTTTGATTCGATCAGTAGCAAAGTTCACAGGAACCATCCCGGGACTATTCTACATGTTCCCTGAAAATTTGATCAAAATCGGTCGAGCGGTTTAGGAGCTATAGGGAACCTACATACATATGTACATACATCCTCTTTTTTATATATAGATTGAGAACCACTGATGTTCTTCGATTTTTTTGACCCCGATCACTTTGAGATCCCAAGTTGATTTTTTGGTACGTTTTAAAAAAAAAATTTAATACCTACACAAAATATAAAAAAATTAAAAATATGCATTTTGAGACATTCAAGGATAGAGGACAAAATCGTTAATCGAAAAAAAATTTCAAGGATAATTTTTTTTCCTATATTTTAAATATTGCGACAACCTTCCCCTTTAAAATAAATCTTATTTTATTATTATATGATAAAAATTACAAGCGATATGAATTTTCAAAGAGGACTCGGGCACCATTTTTGTAAAATCTTTAACATACCTACTATGACTATACTAATTCATCGAGTACACAAAGTTTCAACAGAATGAGGGATGGTAATCTAGGTTTTGACGAAGCCTGAATTACTTGAGTTCAATTGTTCTTTATTTCATTAGATCGTCTCATGGTTTGTATGCTGGGTTTTATTCGATGTTGTCATTTTGGACGTTTTTGTATAAGAAATGTTAATCTTAGAAAGGAGCAATTTTTTTTTTCAATCTTTAAGTTCCAACAATCCATTCATTACTTAACACTTTCATGTGGCAAAATAAAGTACGAGTATGTACATAAATAATGTATCTATCTACGAAGTCTCATTAAAATTTTTCGGAATTTTACCTTCGTCATTATGGCCACTATGTTTAATCCATCATTTACCGTTTCAATTACGGACGACATGAAATCGCCATGTGTGCTTTCCAATCGCGAAATACGGTAGTTCAAAAATGTTCAATAATAGCCCTAGCATTTTTTTGGCTATCAAACTTTCGATGAGTTCATTATTTATAACACCCAAACACAATTAAAAAAATCCATAGGAGTATGAAGAGATTTGGTCATTTACTTTCGGCGTTCGGTGGCTGATTAAAGACATAATCATACGAAAAATATCGTGAAGGACGGCGATAACGATCTATTGCTTGATCATGCCTAATATAATCTTCATTGGGCTTCTGATCAGGCTGAAGTAAGTTTCATTCATTTCTAATTAGAGACACGAGAAAATGATTTTTTTCTTACCTCATTGACTTCGAGACTTCCATCTAGAATACTACATTAGATACTAACTAAATTAAGACTTTGCCGTTGAATCGATAACAATATGAACGGCAGCTCGATGATATCGAGCAAGCATTGGGCATAGACTGCAAGTCATCACCTTATAGGCAATATTTGATGATCGATTTTTATGGTTAATTTTTTGCTCGAGTCTCAGGCCAGCAATTTGATCATCATTGTGTTTTTCAGGACAAAAGATGCCGAAATGTGAATATCGAACATGAGATGGTTATGCAATTTATTGAAAGGACGAGACGGTTAGAAATGGATAGAAGGACCGTGCAGACAAGTGGAAAAGGTCGGTCTTTAGTGATTGAGCTCAACAAGATGTCGAACTGAATTTCATACAATACACCTTGTATGGCACAACTGGAACAAGTTTGTTCACAAATGTCGAGACTTTCCTGAAATCGGAAACGTTTTGAACCTGTAGCGATCAGAAGATATAAAATTTAATGCAGCAAAATCGAACTGCGGCAACAATGAAAAGAGAGATAATATTGAAGGAAACGTGAGAAAATTAGCGAAATTTGATATGTACATATTTCGGTGGCACATCCTTCTTGATCTTTGATCAAGTTCGATGTAAGCCGGAGTCCACAGGTAGGAAATAGTGACAAAATTAAGATTTAGGGTCCGTCTCAATTTGTTTCTTAATTTTATTTAGTGTACTAAATTAGAAAGCATTTAATGAAGACACCTCTATAGGTTCTATAGTATTTTGTTGAGATCTAATTATAAATTTGCGAATTTCACATATTACAGTCAAAATCTCTCTACCATGAAGGAAGGATGTCTAGTTTGGCGAATATAGTCGAAATGAAAAAGATATCTTCTGATTAAGTGCATAAATTGGACACGAACCGACACATCCTAGTATCTAAGAATTCGTATTTCCAATTGTTATTGCTACAGCGAGAAATTTATAATTGTATTACATAATATCTTCTCAGAACAGTTTACACTCAGATCTTCGCTCTATCTTACCGGATAACCACTTTGCGTGCCGAATCCCAAAACATCAGCATCGTTTTCAGTGATTCCAATCTTATGAAATTTATTCCTTGCGAGGATCTATCCGAAGAAGATCAAAGTCGGTTATTTAGTACCGAAACTCTGCGTGATACTTTTCTAGTCTTTTCGCCACTTACTTTACTTTAGCGTGTCCCTTATCGGGTAAAACATGGGTACCGACACACTAACTGCGTGTTCGACGCTCTAGAATTGATCTATTATCGACATTTTGGGAGAAGCGACAATAAAAAAAAAATGCCCAGGCATGGCTTATGGACGAAAATTGTAAGAAGATGCTGATATTGATGTGAGGATGATGGCGAACATTTGGTCACATCTCTTTACCTGCACTTTTTCGTCATTTTCATGCACTTTTACTTTCGATTGAAAGTCTTATTTAAAAGTTGTTGCTGCTATACAAATATGACGACTGTGTAAAAAAATGAATATTTTTATATTATTATTATTGCTACTTGCCTTCTAGATTAGAAGCGAATCGCTGATTTGTTGAATCAGATCATGGAGACTTATAAATGGAGATGGCAATCAGCGATCGCCGCTGCCACATACTCGTATAACATATGAATTACATAATTGGGTCATACTCCGGGACACAGTCTAAGTCGTAGTATAATACACAGTTGTTACGTGATTAGAAGGCGAATCTAATATCACATCATTCCTAAGAAATATGTCGATATGGAGTTGAATATCTAAAAATTCTGAAATCAACTTTTTGACTATTATGTAGGAAGCCTTAAGGCCGGTTTACATGTCGGTTGTAAATAATTTTTACTGAGATTGTAAGGGAACTAGCTTATCGAATTTTCAATGGAGGAGAAGCAACCACTACAAAAAAATTTTGGCACGCACATATTGACAGAAATATCGTCAGTATTTTTTACTGGATATATCTCTGTTCGTTGCACTCCTGATCAGTTTCTCATTAGAGATTTTCCTTCTCCCTCACAATCTCAGTAAAAATTACTTGCAACCGCCATGTAAACCGGCCTTTAGGAAGTAAAAATGAATTCGATATCTCATTAGAACTAAGAAATATGTAGGAATTTGTGAAAACGTATGCAATCCCTTTGCACCCACTTTGGGGTTGAATATCCAAAAATCCTGAAATGGGGTTTTTGGATATATACTCGTATAAAGAAAGGCCAAGGAAGTGAAAACCAATCCGATGTAGGTATTATCACTCCTAAGAGATATGACAGAATTCGTGAAAACGAGTTCAACCCGTTTATACCCTCTTAGGGGTTGAAAGAGGAAAAAACTTGAAAACGAGTCTTAGGTGATTATTAAACAAGTATGTGAAAGTAAAAACTTATTCAATATCTAATCAGACCTGAGGGATACGGCTGAATTCGTGAAAATGTATACAACCCCTTTACACCACCTTGGGGGTCGAATTTCAAAAAAACCTGAAAACACTTTCTAGGTATTTATATGAAGAACCCGCAGAATAAAAATGAATTCAATATTTGGAAAGACCTAAAAGATATGACGAAAATCGTAAAAATATATGCATTCCATTTTCTCTGAAAATTTTTTTTGCCCCCTGCCGAACGCCAATTGATATTTGAATTTTTTTTAATCAAAATTACTTTTCTAGTTGATCTACATATACGTAACGAGTTTCAACTTTCTAACATAGGCCGTTCCATAGTTAGGAAAAACACCCTCCCCCCCGTACCATATTACCCCTATAAAAAATTATATTTTTCCAACGTGCTACTTATATAGCTCTATCTAAATACCAAGTTCCAGCTTTATTTCTTTATAGGTTCTCGATATATAAAAATCGGAACCTTTTCCTTTTCACCCTCCCCACCCTCATCCTCTACATTCACACCCTCACCACCTTTTTACCTGCTAGGAATAAGTTACACTGTTCTTGAGATATGAGACGTGATTTTTTGGAAAAATTATTATCCCCTCCACTTCCATGCTCCACCGCCCCCTTCAAAAATTTTATTTTCAGCAAACTTTATTTGTCAACCTTTATACAGAAACCGAATTTTATTTCTCTAGTGCAATTGGTTCGTGAGACATCGTAATCTAAAATTTTTCAGCCCCCACCTCCGTGCGCCACTGCCCCCTCTCCAAAATTTGTTGCTGAACTATTCTACTCCTAGTATACACATGTTCATTAAGTTTTAATTTTGTGACGTTAACCGTTTAGGAGATATGTATTTTAGAATGTCTTGATCTCGGCTTTTGAACGTTTCGGACGCAATTTTTTTTGCCCCCACTCCCATACCCCTTCACGCATATCAACAATTTTTTTGCAAATGGGTCCACTATCGAAGCTCTATATAAATTTCAGCCTCCTAGCATAAACAGTTGCTGAGATCTAGAAAGGAGCCTACCCAGTCTATTCATAAAAAAAATTCAATTTAATAGCTCATAGGGCTTGGGAGTTATAAGCCCTTAAACGATTTTGCAGACGGCGGACGGCGCACAGACGGACTGAACATTTTTTTTTGCTTTTTTGGTGTTTATTAGTCATGAAACGTGTAAAAAAAATGTTCAGGGTAGCAAATTTTTTTTTTTTTAAAATCGATAACAATACTTTATTATTAAAATAATAAAGTAAAATATGGTGCATCTCACTCACATCTATGTTATATCCCGCTCTTGAACACGCAAAACAGCAACCATTTTACTTCACAAAAGCATTGCATCTCACTTCCACCAGACTTCAAGGAGCCACATATGGTGTCTTGTCCGCTCCATTAGCTCTATGAGTTAGACAATCTATTTGGTCATATATTGCCATGTATTACTTGTTAAGAAGTGCGAAAGTTTAAAAGCAAAAAATTGTCATTTTGTACCAACTGGTAACTCAAATGTATGATATGTTTGTGCGAAAACAATATTTAAAGTTCAATGTCCATTGTAATAGTCGTTTAATTATCGAAAAATGAGAAAAGTGGCGGATATTGCAAATAATGAACCTATTACTAATACCCAACCGCAGCAAACCTCCATTGTGAGTCGATAGTAGTAAAGAAAGCCTCAGGTAGACGAACTACAGAATGAACTCCTTAAGACGAACTCAGAACTGATAGCTGTCGCGTCTTGCATATAGAACAGATCGCCGAGAGTTACAAACGTTCGAACTGGTGTAAGCCGAGGCTGAATATTATCGCCATCTCGACTATGCTGATGAAGTAATGACTCGAAAATAGAAGTGTGAACGAATATCCACTCCTTGAATTCAACAAAGTTCACCAGGCCTTCGATATTATCTCATCTTTCTGGAGGATTCTCTTCATCATTTCTTGAGAAAAAAAATCAAGTGCTTCAATCTTGCGTTAAATCCGTGCTATACGGTCGTCCAAAAAATACATGGAGACGAACAATCGAGAAGAAAATTCGAGGAGTAAAAGGGGTTAAAACTATCGCAGAGAGACGTGTCTTGTCTCCACTGCAGCCCTGTCGATCGGGAGTTACCCAAAAACTGAAGAAGAACTTAGGACATAAGATAAGTAGCAAATCCTTACCGTCCCTGCTAATGACCAGGGACGCTTAGTATCCTTACAAGAGGTATAATTTTCTTCAATTTAAGCATGTGTTGTGTTCAATGGGATCACTACGATATTTCGATTGCTTGTTTAATTTACGGAAATCCAATCAAAACTAATCCCTAATCTCTAATTTACACGGGTTTAGTTTGAAAGTCAACGCTTTCACCACACCAAGTAAAAGAAAGAAAGCATATGCTAATCCTAATCCTGTAACTTACATTTGTACATTTTATTTTTCCACAGACATTTGTTTGAGAAAGTCACGGCGCAGCAGGAAGCGTATCGAGTTAATTGGATTTGAAAGGATTTACGCTTACTTATTTTCCGCTGGAACTTCCCGTACATAATTTTTTTTTATATTTAGTAATAAAACATGAAGGAAACATTTAACAAATAAATTTTATTGGTAAATTTTGATCGCATAAAATACCTACAAAGAATAGCCGAGGTGCTAAACCCCGTAACTGAAAATTGTGAGCGTTATACACTCCAATAAAAAAATAAAAATTGGAGATTTCAATAAAATTACAGATTTCATAGTTTAAAACAATGTTAATGTAAGTCAATATTTTCCATTTTCCCTAGCTTCCTTCAGTAACATAGTTTTAGCGGCTTTTCTTAATTTTTCGCGATTCGTTGAAAACATTTGGAGGCTCTCCGAAATTCGTATTAAGCTTGAAGAGGTTTTAAACTTAATTGAATTAAATAATTTGTTTAAATGAGTGTAATACATATTTACATAATACATATTTCATAAAAAAATGTACCAAACTATGAATATTGGTTCGTCTCAAAATGATCCTAATATAGTGACTTTTTTCCAGTACAGATTTATTTGAATAGGACTTTTATAGTCTTGATTTCAAACTGTTAAAAAGTTAAGCCGGTCATATAAATAGATTTCGTTAAAAAAAGGTCTTATAATAAAAGTGAAGTACCTTAACATTTTACAAAAAATGGTTCAATTTATGTAAAATCTTAAGGTAATTTGGCAAACTGTTTGGTTATAAACTTTTATTGGGAGGCTTATAATTTAAACAGCATACAAACGACGATTAAAGGATCTGATTTGAGGTACTGGAAATGAAAGGACGCAACTAATCTGTCGACTTTGTTGCTGGATTATGTCTACAAGTTTACATTTTAAATAGATTTTTATGATATTGCTCTCTTTTGCCAATCATTTTTACAACTTTCGTTCTACTAAGGTACCTATTCTATTCGTATGCGAATTTAGCAACGGCTTCTTTTGATCTGTTTTTCAGGGAGTCCCGTAATTTATTGACTAGTTGTTTTGAAAATTCTACCGGGCTTATCACCCTTTTTACCCGAAATCCAAGAATCATGGAGACAACTGTCATGGCACCATAAAAATAAAGAAACAACAAACTACGAAACTGACCTGCATTGTTTGGTAACAATGTTCACTTCGTGTACAAATCTCTGTTTTTATGAAGAATGGTGATTGAACTTGCTGATTGGGAAGAGTGTCGAAAAAAGCATAAGCATGGCGTTGATATCAAGGTGGTCCTTTAATAACCACTTTTTAAAGTCTGTCACCTTACATCAGAAATTAAATGTTTACTTCTCCAAGTCCGGGTGGTGTAGCCTTCAATTGTCGTACCGGAGCATTTCATATACATGAAATCGCGACGGGTAAGTTAAATTCGTGTGGTGAATAATATCCCGATGTATAAAACAGGAATCCACCCCGAACTTATGGACTCTGACCGCGAAGCCCCACCATACCACTCTAATGAAACAGAATGGTAACTTTACAGAGTGAGAACAAGAAGAACCGGTTTTCACCGCTGACGGGTTGATTGCAACGATACATTAGAAATTATAATGAGAGCACGACTACGCAGTCGCATTGAAGCTGCACTGAAGTTGCCATAATGGACATTGGCATACAATCGTGTGTGTTCTAGTGACTGTGCGGTGAAGTCCGCCGTCAAAGTGCCGTCGAAGTTGGTGTTCTGTTCTAGCCTGTAGTTGCACTAGTCGGATTGAGGTTTCAGCTACTTGACAATATGCCTTGGAAGTATGGTAATTGCTGTATTGCCTGATGGATTGTAATGATATTAACTTCAGAACACATTTTTTTTTATTTTCTATTGCTATGGATTTCCACAACTATTGATGAGCGCTGGTAAGAAATATTGCAACATAATAGATTTCTTAGCTCTGACATAATATCCATTAAAGCCCTATTCATTTAATATCTAATATTTGAATCAAAATTATAATGAATTGTATTAACTGTATTTAAAAGGTTACGCTGGAAATAAATAAATAAATATTGTTTGGCCAGTTTACGCAGTCGACACCCCCGATATGAATATGCATTATTTATATGCATTTACATAAGTCTACTGTAAGGATTAATGTGACTTAAATGGATTGCAACGACCAGTATAAAAGCTGACATACTAGTTTGGAGTGAAAGCACTGAGAGAAATATTTATAGTAAAATGCAACTATTTCTCTAGTTGAATCAAATTTTTAACAGTTAACTAGAAATTCTCTAAAAATTGTAAAATTAGTTAAGAAATAGTTACAATATAATTAGGTTTTAGATTCAACTAGAAAACTAGTAAGAATTTATTATTTGCGAAGAATCATCAGTACAATTTTATTAGAAAACGTCTGATTGAGATATACTTTTTTTCTGGTTAAATAGAAATATTTTCTGGTGCCATACTATTTTCATGTAAGTTGAACCATTTTCTAGTGAGATTTCTACTTTTCTTTAAACAAGAACTATTTCTTAGAAAAAATTGATCAATATATGGTAAACGTTTATTATATTCTGTTAAAACTATACTATTAATGGTCTAACATTTTCAGCTGTGTTTAAGTATTATGTTCAAGGTTCAGTTGCAGAGACACCTTCAATCGGAATGGAACTTGTACCTACTTAGAAGAATACATTTATTTTTTTGCCTGTGTTTAGTTTAAAGTGTTTGACAGTGGACAATCAACAGAAATCAGTGTATTTGATACAATTACGGGGAAAAATATTATTGCTGAAGAACCTATGGTTATCCATAGATGAAAATGTATCCGAAGGTAAATTTTGTTTACAAAACTATCGCACTTCACTTATTATTTGTTCTTTTACAGACTCTCGTGATACAATTATTGCTTTGCTATTGCATTGCATATTGCATCAAAAATATAGAATAATATTAACAAAAGATGGAAAAGAAATTATTTCTGGCGCCCGAGTATTGCTGCATCTTAAAAAAGTTTTGTTATTCACATCAACACTGAAAGGGACGTCTTACCAAACATTTAAAGTAGAGCTTTTTTTCACAAAAACATGGGTTTAACGTGTAAGCCATTTATTATAACTGTAGCAACCTCACTAACAAATATTACAAATATTAATTTACTGACTTTGTGCTACATGATACATGCTTTAAAATTCATATGGTGTTAAATTATACATTAGAATCAGAGTTAGTTTGGACATTTATCAAGAGATTTTTCTATTAATTTGCGATAATTAAAATAATAATAATTAAAATTGTAAACCAACATATGTACGTAATTTTGATATATTTCCCTAAAATAATATTTGAACTGGAAAGTACTTTCAAGAAAAGAAAAAATATTTTATTGCTTTTCCGTGTGAAATGTACGAAAGTAAGACTAATAATAAAAATAAATATAAATAAAATAATAATAATAAAATAATAAATACATATTAGCTTATATCGTTGATGATACAATTGCACAACACACGAATAATACTTATGAAAACAAAAACGTTATTAGATTGAAGTATTTAACTTCATTATTATTTAATAATATTTAGTTACGTTACGTTTTAAAAAATAAAATTCTATGAGTATATCTTAACTGTTTTTTGATTGCCTTAAAAGTAATATTTCGTAAGTCGGTCTCGTTAAAAAAGAGTATATAAGTGTATAAATTTAACCTATATATAATATTATAAAGTTAAAAATAGTAAAATACTACTATTCTCGCTATGTACTATTATTACTATGATATTATTTTTGGTAAATATTACTAGTATAATAGTAAAAAATATGATCAAGATACTTCCTACCATATTATAGTCAAAACAACAATTTATAAGAAGAATATACTATATTATTGTAAGAATGAACATAGACTATTTTTCTAGTTAATTTATTTTTATCTAGTTAATTTATTTTTCTATTAGCTGTGTTTCAACTAGAAAAACAGTTAAAAAATGATTGAAATCAACCATTTTTTTTCTGAGTGAGCGATCAAAAGGATAAATAGATAGCTAGTTCTCGAAAAATGTGATAAATGGTTCTGAAACGCTTATCAGAGCAGGGATCTCTACGAATTTTCTCGTAAATTATCGACTTTTATGAAAAGTTTTCAAAACATGTCGCCGATTTTTAGTTTACAAATTCTCTTAAAATACGACAGCACTTGTGCGCAACACCAATAGCAGAGAATTTGTCTACATATATATACATTCTTGAACTGAAATTCATAACCACGAACTAACAACGAGAAAGTAAAAACCAATTCGATATCCCAGTAGACCTAAAAGATACGGCAACTTCTTATAATTTTTATGTGATTCCAATCTTCGTAGAAATATATGCAGTCCCTTTAAGGTTAAATATAAAAAATCCTGAAATCAAAAAAAAAAAAAAAATTAAGTCGATATCTTATCGAACCTAAGAGATATGATGAATTTTGTGTAACTATATGCACCCACACCTTCAAAAAAACCACTTTTCTTACTCTAGCTCCTTACGGCAAATTTGATTTTTTTATCTAAATACTATCTTATCAAGTAGATCTGCATGCATATACAAACTCTTTAACTTTCTCGTATAACCCGTACCAGAGGAAAAATACCACCTGTACCTTGTCATCCCTATTATAATAATTGTTATGTTTGGAGCATACCTACCCAACAATAGCGCTATAATACCAATTTTTAGCTATCCATCGTTAGCCGTTCTCAAGATATAATTTGGCTTACTACTGTACCACATATTCACACGTCAACCCTTAAAGACAATTTTTTGATAGCATATTATTGAGTCTAACTCATATGTGGGTACGTGATTTTTGCCATAGTTCTTAAGTTTCTTATTGTTAAAAATGAAAAAAATCGATCTCAACATCTACTTTATTATTAAAATAATAAAGTGGTTTACCTATGAATATAAGTATATTGTTAAAAATTGGTATTCAATGCACTTCACAAACTGCAAACCAAAATTTACCTGTAAGCGTTCGGTAATTAACCGCAATGACACCCGTACAAATTAATTCACCATGCCATTTAACCACGAATTCGCTGAAAAATCGTCTCCAAAATTCGTATTTCTCGGTGATAATCGGTTGCGGCCTAACAAACAGAAACTCGAAAAAGGACAAGGACATAAATTCACACGGAGATTTCAGCTTACTCATATACATTACATATGTATGGTTGTCAACGCTACCCACAAGCCAGAAGGCACTATAAAGATGCATGCGATCATATCGGAGATACGAGTAGCTTCCGTGGACATTATCTTCTCTATTTTGTACTGTGATGATGCATTGCGCTGAGGATAATTCCCATCCTCAGAACGTGAAAAGAAGGACATCATTGTCACCCGAAACTGGAGACGAAACCACACTATGGAACACTGTTATACGCAGTGATTTATGGGCACTCTGCCATGGACCAAAGTCAAAAACTTAAGCTCTGCTGTAGGCTCTCTATCTCTTTCTCTAGCTGCGGAGTGTTGGCTTTCTTTCGGGTCGTCAGTTTCCTTTTCCTTATATTTCCACAACGAATTTTTTGGCTATTGTCCCTGTAAAGGCATACAACGTAAACCCGAATGCCCAGCGGGCGTCCACTTTGATTTATGAACGGTCCGTCTGTTTGGTTTTTCTTTTCATTTGGCCAATTTGCGCTCCTTGAAAATGTGCCATCCAGACTCTAGCCACTCAGATACATCAAACCTCATACGTTTAGATGTTTTAAATCGTCCTAGATACACACAGCAATAATTGATAGCATAGAAACTCTCCTTTGATCGTAGTCAATAAAATCATTTAAGTTTTAATGCACCCTAGGATAAATAAAAGTAAGCCCACAATAAGACCTCAAAACCCTCGATAGTGGGTCAGTTATAAATTGATCTCATTCAACAAAAGAAGTGATTCGCCCATTATGTCCATTCCCTTAAACATGGATATTGACTGGTTTTATTGATAAATACTTCAATAGCCTCGACAATTTGTTAGCATTCGCAGCCGTCGTGTTGTCGCGGAAGTAATGATTAATTCGTTTTATAGTCACCCACAGTCTAAAAACCATTCTTAAGAACATTGGAGAAGAACGATTCTGCTGCAGTTAATCGTAAGATACTCTAAAGATTCATATAGGTACTTTTAATGCTTTTGTTTATTTCTTTGGTTGAAGTACAGCAATATCCCAATTCACGGATAGTTCTTGGTCAGAGCCTGTAGTCCGGCGAACCTTGTCACACCTAATTTTTAGTTATGACTAGTGTATTTGATTTGGTTGGCAATCACAACTATTTTTAATTGTGAAAACTCTCTAACAACTTATTATCAGTACTGCACAGTAGTCGTACGACCATTTAGTTCGTTGAAGAAGTCGTGCGATAGTTTTGCGAACTACTGCGGACAACCTTAAGAATACTTCTCACTGCTAAGTCCGGGTGTAGTTCGCACCATCACCTGCGAACTGCAAGTTGTCATTCACAACCATTTATACATTAAACTAGAGATGGGCAAAGCAGTTCCTTTCAGTGAAGTACTTCACTCCGAGTCACTCACTTTAAGGAACGAGTTCAGTGAAGTACTTCCATGGAACTCTTCGTTCCATCGTTTCTTCGTTTCCGTTCCTTCGTTCCATCGTTCAGTGGTCACTAGTCGTAGTTGGATGACAGTAGATCTAGCAGAAGATGACGAGCAAAAAAAAAGGTCACTAGATCTAGTTGAAGATGAGCAAAAAAAAAAGGTCTGAGAAGGACAAAACGAGACGATTTTGTTGGTCGTCTGCCTAGCTTGTTAGTCTCTATTTTTCTTTCATGAGTAGGTATATCGCTTGAATTTTTTGCCACGTGTACAATGGAACTGCAGTTCACCAAACAGAGTGAGTTACTTCACTCACTCACTTCAATGAAGTGTTCTTTTGGAACAGTTCACTCGTGAACGACCTATCTCTACCTTAAACACAAATAGTCATGGAAGCAAACTGATTGGTGCGAGTGGAACTATACCGTCACAAGAAAGAACTAAATGGTATTGCGATTATAGACGCCATATTTTATAGATGTGGAGTACAAATGAAATATTTTGAACAAGAATTTGGACAAAATAAACATATATTTTTGATCAAAATTCTTATTATTTGTACTTCAAAATAGTAGTTTGAATATTTTCAATTTCATTTTAGTAAAAAAAATACTTCCGTTTAAAAATCAATTTGATTTTAAAAGTTATAAAATATTACAATATAGATTTCATGGTGGGTCGTAAGTTTTAAGCATATAAACATCACATATGTTTACAGTAAAAATTATGTCTCCCATAAAATTATTGGGTGCGCAAATAAGTTTTGAGGGATTTTTTGTCAATTTCAAGACTTTATTTTGGAAAAATGGTTACAAATGTATTACTCAAAATATTGTCCATCGCTAACCACAATTTTTTCCCATCTTTTGGGCAGCATGCGGATTCCACGCCGATAGAACGACTCTTCTTGAGATGCTATCCATGAATCAACCCAATTTTTGCACTCGTCGTAATTTCGTAAGTGCTGTTCAGATAGGCCATGAGTCATCGATCGGAATAGGTGGTTATCAGAAGGAGCACTGTCTGGAGAATACGACGGGTGGAGTAGGACTTTCCATTTCAGCGTTTCCAAGTAGGTTTTTACCACTCGAGCAACATGAGGCTTAGCATTGTTGTGCTGCAAAATCACTTTATCGAGCCTCTGCTCGAATAGTGGGCATTTATCCTTCAATGCTCGGCTCAAACGTATCAATTGTAGTCGGTAGCGATCCCCTGTGATTTTTTCGTTAGGTTGGAGCAGGTCATAATAAACCACCCCTAGCTGATCTCACCAAATACAGAGCATGAGTTTGGAACCATGGATATTCGGCTTCGCCACTTTTGAATCGTCTAAACCAAAACTCACACGTTTTAATCAATGAAGTATAGTCACCATAAGTTTCCAATAGCGTTCGGTGACTCTCAGCTGCACATTTCTTCGAACTATACAGCAAAAGTAACACTTCCCGCAAATGCTCTTTCGTTGGAATGACATTCGACATATTCAACGCTCACAAAATCTATGTTGTTTACACTTTGGCAAAGCAACACGTACTAAAAATGAAAGCCGTAAAATGGAGCTTCCAGATGAATGCAGTGACAATATGGCCAGATGTCATTTAGTACACAAAACGCCCTCTTTAAACCCTCAAAACTTCTAGATTTAGTTTAGATATTTTGCTTCTTGACAAAGCCACTAAGCCAAAAATGAGTTTCGATGAAATTGAGGATTTTCTTCAAAATTTTGCAAATTCCAATCGGAGAATAATTTCCAAACGTTGCTCGTTCTTGAACTTCACCATGATAAAAATGTAAAACTTGACTGACGTTTTGACATTGACAGACCCGCAAAAACAGTTTAAGCGTGCACAAACTCAAATATAAAATTGTTATGTACCTATTTAATAACCCTATATAAACCATAAAAAACACACATTATCGCATTCTCAACTCGTATGTTCGCTATTCATTTTTGAATAACGAAGAGACAATAAAATTCGCAAATGGTTCGCAGATTGTTCGTATATGGTTCGGTTCCCCAATTTTAAAACACTATGCATCTATTATACATACTCTTTAGCTATTTCAGTACCTTATAAAAAAGTTCGACGATTTTTTAAATTTACCGACATTTGCTGGACATGTTAAGGCCGGACTATACCTACAGTGACTATAGTTAAAACCACATGTGGCATTAGACTGCACTCACAACCAAATGGTCATTTTGTTTGGTCGTAGCCCACAACTATTTAAGTAATGCCGCAGATTAGCGAGGTGGTATTCATTACTAAGCGCGCACTGGCAAATTGGCTGTGTTGTGACTATATCACCGTTCTCACTACTATTCGCGAAAGTAGTTCCTTTACATCTCACGTCCACCTGGCTTCAAAGCACTTAACAATATCCGCGCTTGACGATTTTAGCAGCATTCTGATAAGGTAAGCTTGCAAGACATGCTGAATTACATAGATTAAATTAAATTCAAAAAAATGGTCTGAGCGAAACTTTATTAATTTTCAGGTCAAAGTTCGGGGAGCGCTTAAAAGCATATAACACATGAATTATGTAATTGGGTCATACTCCGGGGCGCGGTCAAAGTTGGAGTATATCATCAGTTGTTTCGAGATTATGAGATTTCTTGGAAAGTTAATTTTGTTCTTAAAATAAAAATATTTAAAATAGAGATTTTCAGCCGATTAAACATTGAAAAAACCCGTGTAGACTATTCGAATGTCGGTATATTATGTACACTAAAAGCCCATAGGAGTAAAAAGGAATTTGATGCCTTATCAGACTTAAGAGATGTGACGAATTGTTAAGACGTATACAAACCCATTACATCCACTTGGAAATTGAGTTTCGAAAAAATTTTGAAACTGGTTTTTAAACGATTTCATAAGAAGCAACTTGATATCTCATCAGACACTAGGGATTTTAAAAAATTTGTGAAAACTTAAGCAAACCCTTCACTCCGCCTTGGTTTTTGAAATTCGAAAAATTGGTTTTTAAGCCAGTACATCAAATGCCAACCAATTTTATATCTCATCAGAACTAAAGGATGACAAAAATTGTGAAAACATATACAAACCCTTGGGAGTTGAATGTCAAAAAATGGAGAAATCGGTTTGTAAGCGATTATATAAAATGTCTGTGGAAGTGAAAACCAATCTAATATCTCATCAATGAATATCTAAAAATTTTGAAATTGACTTTTTGGCGATTATATAGGAAGCCTGAGGAAGTAAAAGTGTATTCGATATCTCATCAGATCTAAGCAATATGTAGACACTTGTGAAAACATATGGAACCTCCTTACACCCACTTGCGGGTTGAATATCCAAAAATCCTGAAAAGATTTCCTAGATAAATAAAAGACAGCACGAGGAAGTAAAAACCAATTCAATTTCTTATTACTCCTAAAAGATATGACGGAATTCGTGAAAACGTGTACAAACCTCTTAGTGGTTAAAAAAGGAAAAAACTTAAAAAAAAGTTTTAGGCGATTATTACGCAAGCCCGTGGAAGTGAAAAGATATTCGATATCTAATCGGACCTGAGGGATATGGCTGAATTCGTTAAAATGTATACGACCCCTTTACACCCCCTTAGGGGTTGAATTTCAAAAAAATCTTGAAAACACTTTCTAGGCATTTATGTGAGGAATCCGGAGAACAAAAATTAATTCAATATTTAAGAACACCTAAGAGATATGACGAAATTCGTGAAAATATATACTTTCCATTTTCTTTGATAATTTTTTTTGCCCCCCTTCCGTAGGCCAATGGATATTTGAAATTTTTTACATTACTTTCGTAGTAGATCTACATACATCTACCAAGTTTCAACTTTCTAGCATAAGCCGTTCTGTAGATAGGAAAAACATCACTACCCTTATAAAAAATTATATTTTTCCAACGGAACACTAGGAGGTGAAGTGGTCAGCCACACGCTCGTCCGTGATTATTACCCCGATTTTTAACTCAGGTACTCATTTACAGCTGAGTGAACTGGTAGTCCGTCACCTAATCCCATTCTCGAAAATTACTTGTCGCCAAGCAGATTCGAACCTGGTACCAGGTGCGCCGAAGGCAAGTGCTCTAGCCACTAATCTACCCAGACTACTTGTATGTATAATACATACCGAATTTTATTTTTCTAGCGTAATTGGTTCGTGAGATAACGTAATCTAAAGTTTTTCACCCCCTACCCCCGCACGCCGCTTACCCTACTCAAAATTTGTCTTGTCTAGTCTTGTCTCCTAGTATATCTACAGACAGTCTTTAAGTTTCAATTTCGTGATATTAACCGTTTAGGAGATATGGATTTTAGAATGTCTTAATCTCGGCTTTCGAGCGTTTCGAACGGATTGTTTCCCCCCCCCCCCCCCCCTCCTATACCCCTTCACCCATATTGACAATTTTTGCAAATGGGTCCACTATTAAAGCTTTATCTAAGGTCAAATTTTTAGCCTCCTAGCTTAAGCAGTTGCTGAGATCTAGAAACCAAAATTTTCCATCTAAAACGCTTCCTTCACCTCCCCTCACACCTCCATCCCCTTAAATGTGGCCACTTAAAGAAGTGCACCCAATCTACCCACAAAAAAAATTCAACTAAATATCTCAAAGGGTTTGGGAGCCACGAACCTTCAAACAATTTTGCGTACAGTGTGGTGAACGTATGGCGTACGGCGGAGAGACGGACTGACATTTTTTTTTGTTTTTTCGTATCTACTAGTCATGAAACGTGGAAAAAAAATGTTCAGAGTAGCACATTTTTTTTTAAAAATCGATCACATTACTGTATTATTGAAATATTAAAGTAAAACAATTTGCTCCAATAATTCTAAATTATTCAAGTAGTTCACATTCCACAATTGCAAATAAAACCACGGCTTTATTTTTCTAAATGATTTCTAATCAATCGTTGCAGCTGAAAACTGCTTCGTTTACGTGGAAATAGTTAAAAAAAAATTTACTCATAAAATTTACTTCCGTTTCCTGTCGACGTAGGTTACAAGCGAAACCTCGACACATAGATGGCACCACATGTACGTACTCTTTGTTTTCTTTTTTCTGTTGTCGGCCGTGACTTGTCAGTCTTCGTTTCTTGTTTTCGGAATCTGAGTCTGGCCCGAGCCGCGAGTCTTAGCTGAATTATTTTTAAGTGGTCGGACGGGCAGTCTAAATGTGTTTTATTCAATAAATCCCATATTCTTTGTGTAAATATCCAGCCAATTTACAGTTTAACCGATAAAATGAGTCTCTTCGATAGTATGAAACGGACTTATTTCGCTTTATTTATGGTGAGTAGTTGCCTCATAAAATTCATAAAGGCCGTCTGCCACTCGACTGCCGGGGTGCTGTCACTCACACTCGGTGCCGCCGATGATTCTCCACTCGGAAAATTTGCCACGATTTTCTGTTTTCGTTGATTTTTCGCAGCGGAAAATACGTTTCGATGGGTGAATTTCGAAAAGTCACTTTACACGCTTCCGACACGCTATAGCATTTAGCTGAAAAGCATTTATGCCGGATTTTAGAAACGATCGGAAAACCAATGACTTGGTTCGAGTGGCAGCAGGGCTCAAGTGACTGTCTTGAACCACCATCGGTATTTTGAGAATCTCGAAATATTTATGAAACTTTTCGTTGCAGATTTTTTATGTTTTCTACAATCCAACCGATAGTGGCGCTGTGAAATTAAGCACCGATAATCTGGATATGACCTTAGGTAAGTTGCGCATTTATGAGCGCTAATTTGTTACGTGTTCTATGCACATCGTAAACCCTGAATCCAATTGCTCGAATATTCAGTCGGCAGCCGAAACGAAATTGCCTTTACGAGATGATAACAATCAAGCGTGGCGCACTAGTTTAAACTTTGTCCTTGGAACATTTATCATACTTCAGCGATTAATGAAGTATTTTCCACAATTTACCCACCTGTTTTAATTAGAACTAACACGGCGCTCACCTAATGGCGTTAACAGAGCTCTGCTAGAACTAGAAATTGGTTTATCTTCGACTAACTTATGTCGGTGTAGGCCCTCACCTAACTAATTCCCTCAGAACCGGCTCGAAAAGAAAAAAGTAATTTGCATGAAATATCGGCACAAGAAGCGAAGCAGAAATAATTCATCAAATTTAGCAAATAGAAGAATTAGAGTCTTGTAATCGCGTTGCGCCAATTCTTAAATATAATTCAAAAACTGATATAAAAGATAACAATCACTAAGATACTGAGTTCAATTTGTAATTACTATCTGTGTGAATGTGCTCTATGTTGTACCGCGTTTTGCCAGAAACAAGAACAATATTTTTATCACTCAGCGAAAGATGTACTGATCGATAAAACAACGAGCAGTTTGTAAACACAGAAGTAACTTTCTTTAATTCCTGAGCACAGGTGATTATGAGCTGGTTTGACCCGTTTCAACAAGCTTTTCTTTCAATATTTGCGCGTAACAAAAAAAGTTCGATTGTGTTATGGTTTGTAATTGTATTTTTTACACCCCAATCATAGTTTTCAGTACTGATGAAGCACACAGAAAGTTGTAGCATGTAAGATGATTTCTTAGAACCGGCTTTGATGAAAAATGTATGGAATTTTTTGTTAATTTTTTGATAAGCGATCGCGTAATTTTTGTTTACACGCAAAAGATAACGCACAAATGAATCAAGTTATTATTTTTTTAGTAATTTTATCGTTTTGAGATACAAATATCTGCACAAGGCGACGTTATCTGACTGATTCGAGTGCCCATCAGTGGTTATGAATAAAGTGAAGAACTACAAGTTTGGATTAGTAAGAATTTAAATATAAGACACAGTTTTCCTTTTTTTTATCTACGGAAGATGAGACAATAAAAAGAAAAAGCGTGATATAATGATAGAATTTTAACACATACAGATTTAGAAAGATCAAAATAAACAATACATAGATAGAAAAAATAATAACAAATATCTACAATAAACAGAACAACTATTTACTGAACATGTTTAGGAATTCGGAGAATGTGATTCATTCATATGGCGTAGTACTCTATTTCAGAATTAACTTGCATTTGGATATCCGACACAATTAGAAACAGAGGAGTACAATTACAAAATTCACGAATATTGATTTGTTAGTATGAAATGTCTCTTTAGAGCGTCTGCAGTCTCATGCCAATACTATCTGCAGAGAAATAAAATGGAAATACGTTATCGTTCCATGACATAGACGTACAAGCGGTACGTCTAACGAGTTTTGACCACGTTGTGGCGTTGCTGTCGAGTTTACAGTACAGTCACAAAAAAAGAAATCAATTTAGTAGGTCTTACCTGTCATTTATGAGACTTAAATGAATTAATCATCATTTTACTCGAATCTACTTAGATCGCACCCCTCTGGTTAAGTAAGTTTCTGATAAGTTTGAATATTAATTTCGCACAGGCATTTAGATGAAGATGGAACCTCCTTTACATGGTCGAAAAATACATGATTTTCACGGATTATTTTCTCAGGTATAATAACTCGAAACGCTTTGAAATTTTTATAACAATTTAATGCACAACTCAAAAGCACAACGAAATTTTTTCTCATTAAAAAATTGATTTTGAATTTAAAAATCTGCCAATGGTCTGGGCGAAACTTTATTATTTTTCGGGTCAAAGTTCGGGAGCGGTCAAAGTCGGAATATATCATCAGTTGTTTCGAAATTATGAGGTTTCTTGGAAAGTTAATTTGGTTCTTAAAACAAAAATATTTAAAATAAAGATTTTTAGCCGATTAAACATTGAAAAAGTTCGTGTAGACTATTCGAATTTCAGTATATTGTGTACACTAAAAGCCCGTAGAAGCAAAAACGAATTTGTTGCCTTATCAGAATTAAGAGATATGACGAATTGTTAAAACGTACACAAAGCCATTACTTCCGCTTGGGGTTTGAATTTCGAAAAAATTGTGAAACAGGTTTTTAGACGATTTCATAAGAAGCAACTTGATATCTCATGAGACAAGACGGATTTTGAAAAATTTGTGAAAACTTAAGCAAACCCTTCACACCTCCTTGATTCTGGAAATTCGAAAAATCGTGAATTGGTTGGCCGTAATAATCAATTTTATAACTCATCAGAACTAAGGAATGGCAAAAATTGTGAAAACATATACAAACCCTTGGGGGTTGAATATCGAAAAATTGAGAAATGGGTTTGTAGGCGATTATATAAAAAGTCTGTGGAAATGAAAAGCGATCTAATATCTCATCGAACCTAAGAAATATGTCGAAACTTTGAAAAGCATACAACCCCCTTACACCCCTTAGGATTGAAAATCTGAAAATACTGAAATTGACTTTTTGGCTTTTTTATATAGGAAACCTTAGGAAGTAAAAATGAATTCGATATATCACCAGATATGCAACCTTCTTACACCCACTTGGGGGTTAAATATCAAAAAATCCTGAAAGGAGTTAATAAATAAATATGAAGACAGCACGAGAACGTAGGAACCAATTCAATTTCTTATCACTTCTAAAAGAAATGACGGAACTTGTGAAAACGTGTTCAACCCATTTATACCCTCTTAGGGGCTGAAAAAGGAAAAAACTTAAAAGCAAGTTTTAGGCGATTATTACGCAAGCACGTGAAAGTGAAAAGATATTCGATATCTGATAAGACGTGGGGATATAGTAGAATTCGTAAAAAAGTTTACAACCAACTTTGCACCCCCTTAGGGGTCGAATTTTAAAAAATCCTGAAAACCCTTTCTAGGTATTTACATGAAGAAGCCGTAGAATAAAAATGAACTCAATATTTGGGAAGACCTAATAGATATGACGAAAACCGTGAAAATATATGCATTCCATTTTCACTGATAATTTTTTTGCCCCCCCTCCGAACGCCAATGGATATTTAAAATTTTTTTTTATCTAAATTAGTTTTCTAGTTGATTTACATAAACGTACAGAGTTTCAACTTTGTAGCATAAGCCGTTCTATAGATAGGAAAAACACCCCCCACCCCCGTACCATACTACCCCTATAAAAAATTATATTTTTCCAAGATGCTACTAATATAGTTCTATCTAAATACCAAGTTTCAGCTTAATATCATAATAGGTTGTCGAGATATTAAAATCGGAACTTTTTCCTTTTCACCCTCCCCCACCCTCACCCTCTACACCCTCACTTCCAAAATTTTGTTTTAGGCCTACTTCTGGTAAAAATTTTAAGCATCTATCTTATACTGTTCTTGAGATATGAGACGTGATTTTTTAGAAAAATTCTTATCCCCTCCACTTTCATGCTCCACCGCCCCCTTCAAAAATTTTGCTTCATCAAACTTCATTTGTCAACCTTTATGCACAAACCAAATTTTATTTGTTTAGTGCAATTGGTACGTGAGATATCGTAATCTAAAGTTTTTCACCCCCCACCCCGTACGCCATTGCCCCTACTCAAATTTTTGATTCTAATCTATTCTCCTAGTATACCTACATATATCCATAAAGTTTCAATTTTGTGACATTGACCGTTTAGGAGATATGGATTTTAGAATGTGTTGATCTCACCCTTTTTGCATTTCGGACTCATTATTTTTCCCCCCACTCCCAAACCCCTTCACCTATATCGGCAATTTTTTTGCAAATGGGTACACTACTGAAGCTATATAAATTCCAAATTTCAGCCTCCTAGCATAAGCGGTTGCTGAGATCTAGAAACCAAAATTTTCAGTCTAAAACACTTCTCCCTCCTCCCCCCTCACACCCCTACCCCTCCAAACTTGGCCACTTCAAGGGGCCTACCCAGTCTATTCATAAAAATAAAATAAAAAAAAAATAAAAATTTCAATTTAATAGCGCGATTTTGCGTACAGCGGTCGACGTACGGCGGACAGACGGACTGAAATTTTTTTTTTGCTTTTTTCGTGTCTACTCGTCATGAAACGTGAAAAAAAAAATTTTGAGGGTAGCAAATTTTTTTTTTTTTAAAAATCGATAACAATACTGTATTATTGAAATAATAAAGTAAAATGGATGCCATGTTAATATCGCCTCGTTTATAGCTGCGTACACTCTAGCGTCCTTAATTTTGATCTAAAACAAAAAATCAAAAAGTTTTTGTAAAGTTTATGATACTAGGCTTCTAGATGACGTCGAGTAAATAATCGAAATTAAAGAAAAAGTTGAAATTGCATGTTTTTACACAGTTTTAGATTTAAAGTGCATTTTTCGCTAAAAAGAAATCTACTTTAAATTACGAAAAAAATATATAAAAAAATTGTTCTTCAAAAAACAATTAACGTCATCTATCTATACAATGAGCCATCATAATGCCAAATCGGTTCAGTAGAATTTTCTCAATCGTGTACGCAAAATCGAAAAATGATGTTTCGAGAAAATCGCGTTTAAAGTTTTGGAAACATTAAAATACTATATGCATACTCGTCACCCGACCCATCTGCTGTATGAGCTGTAACTCGTAAACACTGCAGATATCGACTTGAAATTTTTTCAGAGAATAATATTGAATAGTTTAGCAATCGATTAAGACTATTTCCAAATAAATTTTTGCCCAGATAAAGGAGGTTCCCCCCTATACTTAGTGCTTTTATTTTCTAATAATATTGAAACAGAAAGATCTAAGTATTTTAAATTTAGACACATGCAAAATGAAAAACGGAAAATATCGTAATGGATAGATAATCGAGGAATCGAGAAACATAAAAACGACCATGCCTTCGTGAATTTGCCAGAAATAATTGCTGGAAAACGGGTCTGTATGCGGAAAAAAAAGTTGTGGCGCATTCATGCTTTTCCTGAACGGAATTAAAAAAAAGAATATGCATGTATTATTAAATACACTTGACTTTTCTTCTTTCTTTCCATATTTGTGGGCATCAGTCTTATATGAATCCCGATGGTAGTGCCTACAACAGCCACAGAGTTCTTCTAGACGATACGATCGTGGGATTCGTCCTTTATCTACCGCCAGAAACTATTTTCGTCTAGATTGTTCGTTATTTGTCGTGATCGACTCACCACAGGTTTTCCTTGTGAATTCAAGTCCAGAGCCTCTTTAAAGATGTTTTGCTCTGTCTGCCTGGTTTCTTTCTATCTCACTACCTTGGACTATCCAGCTGCCTTCCAAAAATCGTCGTTAGAGATACTGTCTGACCAGTTCGAGCATTTCCGTTCACGAAAGTCTGAAATTTTTGGAAAAATTTATCGATCGGATCCCTGATTTGAGAGATCTCAAAATAAATATTTTCAATAATTGTATTTCCCTTTGAAGGTATTTATGTATTACATTTAAGTTATATTTTATTTTTACAGCTTCTAATGAATTAGTGTTTATAAACTTTTATGCGGAATGGTGTCGATTTAGTAACTTACTTCAACCAATTTTCGATAGTGCGGCTGACAAGGTTAGTTTTGTTCCGATATTATTTTACTAAGTATATTAATATGAAATATGCATTTGAAAAAACAGGTGAAAGAAGCTTTTCCCGAACCTGGGAGAGTTGTTATGGCTAAGGTTGACTGTGATAACGAAGCGACGATTGCTGCTCGTTTTCATATTACGAAATATCCAACATTGAAGGTGATACGAAATGGACAGCCAACAAAGCGAGAATATCGTGGTCAACGATCAACTGAAGCTTTCGTAGACTTCGTCAAAAAGCAACTCGAAGATCCGATTAAAGAATTCCACGAACTGAAGGATTTGCAAGCGTTGGATACTAAGAAACGAATTGTAATCGGTTATTTTGATCGTCGAGATACACCCCAGTACAATACGTTTCGTCGTGTAGCCACCAACTTGAAAGAAGATTGCCAATTTCATGTTGGATTCGGTGATCCGGTTATGGCTATGCATCCTCCAGGTAAATTGTGATTTTTATAATATTCTATTTTTTATTTGCTCAAATGCGAATTCTATAATTATGCTATGCTTACAAGGACATGATAATGGTATCTTTAATTTCACCATGCAATTGAATAACGGCAACGTAGGTAAAAAAAACATTGAAATTTTTTTCCAGGTCAACCAATAGTCGTATTTCGACCGGATGTTGCCGTTTCGAACGAGAACGACGAAACGTATCGCGGAAGTTTGGATAACTATGACGAATTAAATGTTTGGGTTCAACAGAAATGTGTTCCGCTCGTTCGGGAAATCACATTTGAAAATGCTGAAGAATTAACCGAAGACGGCCTGCCTTTCTTGATTCTATTTCATAATCCCAAGGATTTGGACTCCGTTAAAGATTATAAGGCCATTATCGAAACTGAACTTTTATCTGAAAAACGTAAGATGTGTTTGGTAGAATATTAACCGTTTCTAATGACTCATATCGAATTTAGAGAACATAAACTTTTTGACTGCTGACGGCGAACGTTTTGCACATCCCCTGCATCATCTTGGTAAATCGGGCGATGATCTTCCATTGATTGCAATTGATTCTTTCCGGCACATGTATCTATTTCCCAAATTTAAGGACATGTATCAAGCGGGTAAACTGAAACAATTCTTAGACGACTTACACAGCGGAAAACTACACAGGTATGACATTAGTGGATGAACTTTGTTGATCACGATCATTAAAATTTTCATATGTTAAAACAGGGAATTTCATTATGGACCGGAAGTTGCTGTACAATCAATAGACCAGGATGTTAAAGTCACAACACCACCAGAGTCAACGTTCAAGAAGTTGGCTCCATCTAAAAATCGTTATACCCTTTTACGAGATGAATTATAGAAAGTTAATTTAACTCGAATGTATTATTTTTCTGTAGCTAAATTCTCTGTCCCAGCAGTTCATTTACCTACCAGCAGAAAATACTCCCCAACTACATGTATTTTTTGTCGTTAGACTTTGTTTGCGAGAAATGTCAATCTGAATATTTCTTGTATTCATTTCCATTAAGTACACAATACTACAACTGTGTCCACTACCCGATCCACTAATTAATAAAATAAATGTAATAATTATTTATTACTTTACTTTTAGGGCAAGTAAAATGTTTATTTCTGATACGATTTCGAGAATATGTTTAGTACTATTCATTCCACATTTGTTTTACAAGCTTTTTTTGACACGATGGTAAACTCCGCATGCGGACTTTCCTTCTATTGTGTATTAAAAATTCTCTTCACTTACTTAAGATTTCTGTTTATCAAACAATATGTATTTAAAATTATTATTAAAAAAAACAAATTATCTATATAATGAAAAAAAAAATTTTTTTTAATGAAAGAAAAAGAAACAATTCGAGTCAAAATAACCGATTTTCGTTTATTTGTTTTGTTTTATGTTTTTCTATTCTTGCTTCATAAAACAAAATAAAAACTTATTCTTAGCAGATTGTAATATATTGTAAAATTTTCCTCTGATAAAAATATATACTCTAAGAATGAAAAATAAAATGTTTTCCTTTATTTGGATATTAGTATGTGTAATTGATTATTTTCCTCAAATAGATGGAATACAACGAGCTGTTTAGTTTTGTTACCTGAACTGAATATGTGACTTACTTTTCGTACGATGATAATATCTCCATAAAAAATTCAACGTTCTATCATTTCCCGAGATATAGAAATCAGCATATCTCTTTTACCATCTCTCACACTCCGCAAAAAGTAGTCGGAGCATAAAATGTTTGAATATGGCAATGCTGGTGGTATGCGAAATGTTATTCTGAAGTCCAGCTCACATTTGAGGTTGAGCGGGGAGTATAACCGATTGGAATTGGTTTAAATGGACATATAATATTCATAAAAAATGTTAATTTTCATTTTCAAGTGGGTGGTTATCAGTGAAAGTTTTTCCATAATTTTTTCCCAATCTTACTAATTAAGGGTTATCGGGTGGCTCTGTCCGGAGCCATGCCCATGTACGTACATTTATTTTCAGCCCTACCTCCTTGTATTTATAATCTAAGAAACGGAAATTTGACTGCTACATCTAAGTCAAGATTGTTGAGATCGTTCAGGATATTGAGAACACCCCCATCGAAGACCTCTTCTTCTCCTCTTCCTCTCTACTCTCTAGGGCGACTTTTAGGTTGTTAATTGCCCCAGACACTGGACTGGTGCAGTGGCGGCCATAGAAGGCTCACCCCCTAGAAAATTCGTCAACCAACGTTGATTTATGTTATCTCATCTTCTTTAAAGAAAAATTATATGAGACTATTTGATACACTTAATAAAGTATATTGTGTCCACTATGTAAGTACATCAGTTACAATTACAGTTTTAAATTCAATACGATCCAATTTGAACGGCAGCACTGATTTGGCACAGGTCGCACCTTTATTTTTATAAAACCTAGTCACCGGAGTAGATTTCAAATTTATTCATATGGATTACCCATTCAGATACAGTAGATCTTAATAGTTTACTGTTTGAAATCTTGCATTTTAATTCAAATTTAAGAGTATTTTCAGTAACTATTACAATTACATGTATTAATTACTGATTAACATCCAAAGATTTAACACTCGATTTGACGAAATTTCGAGATTTCCATAAGATTCAATTAAATTCCCATATTTGCATGAATTTGAAATCTAATTAAGGTAAAAAGGTTTTTCAAAATCTAATCAAATCATCGTGAATAATAGAGTAGGAATTTTTTTTCGGAATCTCGTGAAATTTTAATTTTTTTAACGACCTTGAGGCACGTGTTTTTCTTATCTGATCGGGATGAAATTTAAAACATATTGTGAATGTCACGTCACGTCACTTCGATGCCGATTCAACGTGTCACGTCGATCGAAAAGAACCGCATCGACGTGACTCATTAGCATTTCTCTATTGATATGTATGTGTCAGCTGTAAATTGTGAATTTAAGCTCATGTGAATGCTTTCATTTACAATCATTTCATTTTTGCATCGACGTTAATTTTTTTCAGGCGTCACGGACTGGAATCCCATCGACGGAAAATGACGTTCAAAGTGACAACTGTCGATGACAATCGACATTCACAATCGCTTTTTCATGCGTCGATGTCGAATCGGCATCGAAGTGACGTGACGTGACATTCACAATACGGTCAATTATATTTTTTTACACTAATTAGAACCAATGAGGGGGTGTCGCGAAAGAAATCTTTGGGCAAAAAATCCACCATGCAAATAATAGCCACCCTAGTGAACAGTCCTGAAACTATCTTTCATTCATCACAATTACCTGTACAAAATATTAAAATATTTAAAATAGCGTGATAGTATTCCAAGCTTCAAAAAGTAAAATCTTACAAAAGAAATTCAAAATTTTAACGTAATGCTCGTAGTCAAACAAACGTTTCCGTGTGTTGTAAATGCTTTTCGAGATTTAAAAATCTATTTGCCAAAATCTTGCGATGAAAATCAGCTAAAGGATAGTGTTGGTGAATATTCAAAACTTGTTTTTTAAATGTTTGAATAAGGATAGTAGGGAGGTTTTGGTGGCAGTAAAAAAACAGCAGATTTCAAGCAGGATTTGATAAAATCTCGAGATTTTGATGAAACTATAAACTAAACTACTTGATTTCTCATACACGAGAGAGATTTTGAAGCATTTTTGGTCTTCTAAATTTTGTTGAAATCAGATCGAATTGTACTGAAAGCGAACCCTGAAAATTATTCACCAATCTTTGGAATCAATTCATTTTATTTTTTAGTTCCTGCTCATGCTATTAAATTTTCCATTGCTTAAAGACGTACAATCATACAAAACAGATTGAAATTTTTGGCACCATGTAGTCAGATGATAAATTAAAAAAATCAAAGAAATATCTTCAGAGCGATGTTAATGCTTTTCGAGATTCTGAAATCTAGTTGCCTAAATCTGGCAATGTAAATTAGTTATTAGATACGGAAATGAAAAAGTTTATATTCAAGCAGTAACGACCATAGCATTTCTACAATTTCCATGCTCGCTGCCTTAGCGGCTAAACACCACACCTACTCTCTCTACTGTACCTATTGAACGTCAGTGGCCCCCCTCTTGGAAAAGCTATATGACCGCCACTGGACTGGTGATAATATACAGCTGTTGTTTTACACCGGTTCGCACGTTGAAACTATTGGACAGTTCTCCTTTATGCAAGAAGCGACATTGGCATTTTCATAGGATTCTTAATTACGGCTATGATGTTATTTGGAATGATTCTCTTACGTAACGTATTCCATATACGACATACATACGTACAATATTTTTGTTATTGCCTTTTAGAATCTACTACCCCTAAAACGTCCATACAAAATTTAAAGGTGGTAAATTTATTTCTTCATTTCTTTAACGAACGAGAGTCCCTTCTATTCTTTATGTTTTTTTATTACTTATACAAATCTGAATTATAAAATTGTACTAAGTTTGAATTTGCAATATTTTCTTTATCAAAAGTGCCATCTATAGCCATTTTTAGCTAATTTTAACTGCAATACCTCTGGGTTTCCTACGGTTTCCCCGCGGGGTGTAGATAACTGTTGCTGCATTCAAAAAGTCGTCTATGTTCACCTATGCTCTTCCCGTCTATCAAGTTTCAATACCGCCACATTTTTCACCCTCCTTTCAGGATCCCATTGACCTCAATGAAGTCAGCGCCTCGGTCGCGACTCATCTCTATGCCAAAAGATGAAACCCTTCGTCATGAGTATTTCTTTTTTTAAATAAGAAAAATTTGAGACGTAACAGTTACCGACATTATCGGCCAAATATAAACATCGCTCATCCACAGATATTTATGGTATTACAAACATATGCACTTAAAAGCACCATATTAACACAATAAACAATACTTCTTATTTCCACATATTTATTTTGCGATTAGTTTTAACACTTCAATTTTCTTGTGCATTGCAATTTTATAATTTCATAAGAAAAGCGCACTACTAAGAAAAAAATCGATTCCGATCATAAATCCATCTCTTAATGAGAGCAAGAAATGTTTAGGACAGTCACAGGATGGACAGTTTCTTTGCGAGTTTGATTTTTTAATGAAATGCCTGAAAGGAACCACGTATGTATTCGAATTTTAAGCACTAATATGTACACGCAATTTTTAAAATAATCTTACCGCATAATTTCAAAAACCGTAATGAATATTAAGTTTGAAATAAAATCAAATTAAATTACTTATGCAAACAAGAAACTTTGTCGATCTTTTAAAAATATCAGACGAGTATGGTTTAAGCACACTCGAAGTTCGTTGTTGTGTGGTACATTTAAAGAAATTCTCGAAAGTGTAAGATTTCATGAATACTGTGTTAATTGTTCGCACCTTAATTGATGTGAGATTTTATAACAATCATTGTCTATTTTTATTGCGCTACCTTCACTGCTATAATACACCTTTTTCGTGGCTATAACTTATCAATTAATGTTACCTTCATTATTCTTACTGCAAAGCATAGTGTCTCAAAGGTAACTATGATTTTATAAATTATACGATTGAAGGTTTTGTGCGATGCGTAAGAGTACTTGTACGTATTGGTTTTATCAATTTTTATTCAAAAAGTGTGACTCAAGTGCAAACTGCCTTTTGTTATCATCAACTTAGATTAAATTCTTTACACAACTGGATTTTATTTTCGATGATATGTTTAATTTAATGCTCAAACGTTGGAAGTACATGTTTGAATTAATTGCCTTTTATGTACTTTCCAAATAAGTTTGATTTGTTTTGAATTGAATTGATCACATTTGTATATGTACATAGGTATGTAGGAGTAAGTAGTAAGTTTAAACCATTTATCAACAACAATTTGACACTAGGCCCCTGTTGCATCTCTCTTCTAGCTTCAAAGCGCTTTATACAAAACCGGTGGCTTGTCTTCTCCAGTATCTATATATCTCTATGGTTTCAACTACCTAAAAAAATGTGGAGTTGATACTATATCTTCTTTCTAAAGACCGTTTTACGCGATCGAATTTCTAATCGGTTTTTTCATCGCAACCAAGCCTTTTACTGTTTTCGTTTTCTTCAATTTTAAAAACAATGTAACCGAATAGAAATTATCGTGAACTGTACATTTTATCATTAAAAATGTTCAATCTGAATCGATTCTTTTTGTGTTTGGGTTTACATAACATATAAACCAGATTCCATCGAAAGGTATATCAAATCAAATGCGCATTGTGTTGATATACGGTTGAAACACACGGATGATGGTTAAAAATGTGTATCAAAAAATATGCATTTATTTGAACCTACGATTGGAAAGTTCAAAATAGGCATTAATATTAAGACGGAAGTGACAATTAATATCCAGAAGAAGATAGAGAACAGCATTATCAATGCTCCTTAATCCCGATTGTTGTAATCCTTGTTCTAAGTCAGACATAGCAATAAATAGTTAACTTCATACCTACAAGTTTTTTTTTAAGAATTTCTGATTTAATTTCGATAAGACAAAATGAAGGCTCACGTATATCGGGGCGATATACAAAAGAATATATTAAATACAATTAGCATAATGTACTACACATGTAAAAATATACAGACATTAAAACGGATTTTTTTTGATTTTGTTTGTTTGAGTCCAGCACCATTACCGAAAATATGTTCATTTGACTTATACTTAAATTATGAACCAAATTCCTCCGTTGAACTGTCGATTGGTGAAAATTCGTAGCTACCGCGCCCATCAAATTGCAAGTAATATTCATGATGTTTCCACAGTGATTTTCGATGTGATACTGTGAACAATGTAATGCCAGCCTCGCGACAATATTGATACATGGTTCCTTCGACATCGACGGACACGGCACTTGTACATTCATCGAGAATTGCAAACTGCGGACAGTGATAAAATAAACGCGCCATTGCAATTCGTTGTTTCTCTCCACCGGACAGGACGTCAATCCAATCTTCAATTGCGTCCAAACCATTATCACGTAATTGTAAGTAGGTGAGTTGCACGACTTCTAAATATTTGATTAAATCGGCATCTGTTTTTCCGCGTCGAATCATTTCTTCTCTGGTATGAGGGTAAATAATCTGAAAATTTTTAGAGTAATCTGATGAATTTCCTTTTCGAATAAATTTCAATTTTAATTGCAATTACCTGATCGCGCAGTGTTCCAAGAGTCATGTATGGCCTTTGAGGAATGTAAAATAATTTGCCGCGAGGTGGTTTCGTAACCTTACCACCCCATGATGGCCATAATTCGCCAAGTATTCTGAACAAACTGGACTTTCCGCATCCATTTGGTCCGCAAACCAGAACATTCATGCCCGATCTTCATTTTTTAAAATTCAAATTTATTAGAAATTAATTGTTACTATTAAACGATTATTCCATTCAATTCAAAGCTGTTCACACCATACAAGTGTAACTTCGGAAGGACACAATCACAAAAAGAACGTCAATCTTAAAAACTCAATTATGAAACTGGCTAGCTAGCAGAACCGGTAAGCAGCTATAAGTGAAGAAATCGCACGCAAATGAAAACTGAACAAAGCAAAGCATACATTCGGTCAAAAACAAGTTCATAAATAAATAATAGTAAAACTTAAAACTCAAACAAACTCATCAACTTCCTGGCACTTCCACAATATCACACACGCTACATTCTAAATTCTGTAGACTCACCTGACTTCAAATGTCAACGTTCTAAGTAAAATATCGCCGTTCGGAGTCACAAGTGGAACTTTTTCGAATTTTATAATATTATCCTGGAAGGACACCAAACCCTTGTTTGGTCCGAAATCAGGCTCGCCATTGCTAGTATTATTAATCATTGTTCGCTCATACTTTCCCTTATTGAGTTCACTGAGAACGTTAATTAATTCTGTCATTCGTGCTGTGAAACCTATAAAACGACAACATGCAAACATTTTATTTTTCCATTTATCAATAATATTCATCTGACTTACCGGCTAAACGTGAGAGTTCCCGCCCAGCTAATACCAATCGACCGATGGCCTCAGCTAATTTCACCAACATTCGACCATACGTATAATATGACTGCAAACAATTAAAAAAGAAAATTCACGTTGCTATAACTCAAAAAGCAATGAATCACTTACATTTAAGCGCTCATTTGAATCTCCTAGAGCCAAAGGATGATCTTTCGCGAAAAATGGAATAGATACAGCATAGAAACCAACGACAGATGCAAAATCTGAAATAAACGAAAGCAAAATCATAAGTAAATCTTTTAGAATTAAAATTATGAGAACAATGCGACCTACACTTTCCAATAATATTATCGATGATTCCCATACCGACACGAAACTCTAAAAACTTTCGAAGATGCGATCGTAATTTCGAAAAACTAGCCAACAATGTTAACTTTTCGCGATTGTTGCCTTGATAGAATGCAATCTCTTCCGAATTTGTAATCAAACGACTGTTAACGTAACGGAATTCACCTTCCAATTTTTGTTCTTCGACAGTTAATCGACCAGTGGGACGCCTCAAATGTGTTAAGAGAACACCAGCAAAAAGAAGATAGATCATAAGGATTGATGGTGTCTGAAATATTTTAATAAATTAAAATTAAGTAATTTTTCTAGTCTCTAGAAAACTATATTGTTGCGAGGAAGGGGTTCGCCAGGATTTCAAGTAAAACACAATTCGTTTAAAAATAAAAATTAAAAACTTTTATTCGCATTCTATATAATCGCGATTATACTCTATCGTTCTTGAATCTGAGATCGCTTTTCACTAATGCTTTCGCGCAATACTCGCTGGCTCCTGGCCAAGCGGTGGTGATAGGTGTAAAATTCGTATCAATAATCAATTATCCACACGGTTATTAACTCTGCCAAACCATAACAAACGTTTAAATCTGAATATCGTTGAGTAGCCTGATTAGCTTAGCAACAAACTGTGGCCGCGGTCCGAATTACGCTCATGGTGCTTACATCACTAACCGGGCTTAAGTTCGGTCCGAATTGTTGGTACGCTTATGTCGCATTCAATTCGGGCCGATCGTGTGCACACAGTCTACTCACAGTGCCTATACTCGAAACCGCGAGCAGTGTAAGCGCCAGAAAATTACCACTCCATGCAAATTGTATGCGTTGTGATCGCAATTCGGACCGAGTGTAGTGAGCGTATTTCGGACCGCGGCCTGTATATGAACTAGCATATACATCCCCTACCTCGAATGTGGCGGCTACTAAGGACATTTCGAGGGTTTAACATGAAATTCGTAGTTTTTTAAGTGAAGTTCACGATGTATATTTACACATCTGTTGTACCCAGCATTGTAGCAGCATCTCTATTCCCTGATCTAATCCAGGTGTTTGGATTTCCACTCGTATCCACATTGCCGGTAGGTCAGTTTCGTAATAATTAACGTAAATAACTCGGTTTGTTTACTGACCTACTGAAAATGGCGGTAGTGTTTACTTAAGTAATATTGCTAACTTGCGGATTCGGACTTAAGCGCCGGTTCATATTGCCTGGTCGAGGTCGAAGCTACAAACAAAATACAATTGTTTGGAGCTTCAGATTTCATCACGCAATGTGCGACCGACCCGGAACCCGATGTTAGCAATGTTTTGCCGAGTGACATGTAACTGAGTATTTTCCCAAAGCGGAACACAACACTCAGTTCCGTGTCAGTCCGCACTTTTTTAATATATAAGTTTAGTGATAGCTAGTAGTACTCTCAGTATTCTCAGTATTTTTAAGCCGACCATTAAACACACTAAATCAACGTATTGAAAGAGTTCTTTTCTTTTTCGAGGTAATTAAAACCTTCTTTCCACTATTTCAGCAATTAATTCGAAGTGATCCCAAATGGTCTCTGAGACGGGCTTAATTGCATCCTCGAGCTATTCTCTACGTCTGGATTAACTTCAAGAAGTCCACGAAGAAAGAGTTGATCCACCACTCAGGAAACAGGTGTTTTCAACAATTTCTCGATCTATTTTCCTGACTGTAATATCCAGGGGATATTGCAGTCTCAACACATCTCTTCATTCTCTTCAACAAAAGCCTTTCTGAAGGAATATTCCCATCATTATGGAAGCAAGCCTCTATCATTACCATCCATAAGAAAGGCGATGCAGCTATAGTCACAAATTATCGTCCTGTTTCAATGTTGTCATGTTTCTCAAAAATATTCGAACGCGTCATACACGATCATTTATATTAAAATATAAGTCACCTCATTCTCCGTGAACAGCATGGTTTCTTCAAAGGCCATCCTACTGCTTCTAATCTTTTAGAATTTACAAATACAGTGGCAAAAACGCTTAATTGTAGAAGGCAGTTGGATGTTGTCTATACTGATTTCTCCAAAGCCTTTGATTCAGTTGATCATAGCTTGCTTTTGTCAAAATTGGAAGCATGTGGCGTTGATGATACTCTTTTGGAGTGGTTTGCGTGCTATCTTGCTGAACGCAGTTCTTAATGGATGTTCGTCTACTGTAGTTCCTCAGGGCTCAACACTTGGCCCACTCCTTTCCATAATCTTTGTTAATGACCTACCCTTAAACTTTCACTCTTCATTCCTTTTCTATGCTGACGACCTCAAAATCTACAGGGAGATATCTTCAAGAAGTGACTATCATATTACAGTCTGATCATAATAACCCTATGGTGCTCATATAATCGCCTTCCACCTAATTTAAGCAAATGCCATAAAATGTCCTTTACACTGAAACATGCAGTTATACCCTTCGATTACACTCTGAACTCCACTCTTCTCATCGAAGTATCCCAGATTCGCGATCTAGGTGTAACTTTTGAACGAAGACTGAAATTTGATATTCACTTCCAAAACATTGTTTGCACAGCATATAGATTGTCTGGTTTCATTTTGAGATCCGCTTATATGTTTTCCAATATTCAAACGTGCGTCCAGCTCTATCTGACACTTGTTCGCAGCGGATTGGAATACTGTTCTTCTATTTGGTCCCCTCACTATAGTTGTCACATTGAATCTCTTGAGTCTGTTCAGCGTCGATTCACACGGTCACTCCTCTTCAAATATAACATACCCTACCCTTTATCCTTACTCAATATTCCCTCACTAAATCAGTGCAGATTGTATCTTGACGAGTGTAGTCTCGTAAAGGTTTTTAACGGTATTATGAACTCTACCTTACATCTTAACCTTGAGTTTCGCTATACCTCGCGACCGAGTAGGTCTGTCTCTATATTCGCGCCAGCTGCGGCTTCAATTAACGTCTACTTTTATTCGCCACTGGTTCGACTACAAAGGAATCATTATAGGCTCCAGGTTGGTTCTCTGTCCACATCTTTTTTAGCATTCAAAATCTTAGTCAAGTCTTTAATTTTCACAGGCTAATGTTCAACTGAACTTAATTTCTTTTAACTTTAACTATTCATACAATAATTTTCTACTTGTGTTTTTATTATTACTTTCTTTCTTCTTTTTCTTTTTAATAAATTTTTTTTCGATCCCGTTTTTTTTTTGTTTTATTTAACATATTGTGTAATTGGGTTTCTTAAATCTGTACAGTGTGTCCGAATAAATAAATAAATAAATAGGGAATGTTAATACTTCATAAAACTGCTTCAGTCAAAATTCTTCTATATAAAAACAGCAAATGTAAGCAGATTCAAAAAGATTGAAATTTACTGGTTTGACCACTTGTCACATGCGAGTTTGAGTCCCATCTCACTACGGGTTTATTTTCCGTGAGCTAAATAAAACTAGAAACAAAAAAGTACCTTAGCAACGTATTGCTGCTGTCCTATGTCCCACTCTACATATACATATGTTTATATTTTAGTATTAATTTATAACTTTAATTTGCTTAAGTAAAAAACTGCAATTTATCTAAAGTAGAATCGTCTACTTTTCCATATTCAGTACTTTTAAATGAACCACTGTTCAAAATAGCTACTAAACAAATTTCCTTGAAAAAGTGGCGTATACGGGCATGCGATAAATTCAAGTACAAGTGTTGTAGTCAACTTACCTTACCACCAAGAGTTGCCGTCAATCTATAAACATATATGCATATATCCAGAATAGGCTTACTTATATTTGAATATAAATCTGTTACGCTTTCGCAAAACTTGTCGATATCGGTAGTTAACAGTTGATCGGCATTTGCTATTCTATTATCTAGATTTGACATTTTATAGTAGGTATAACCTCTGAAAATAATAGAAAAAAAATTAATAACAATTATAAAAATTTTCTAATATTCTATCTCTTGCGCATACTTCAGGTACTGATTGTACAAATGATGTGTCATATTTGTTCTAAATCGTAATTTCAATTCACCTAAACTCCATTTTAATACATTTGTTACGACAGATATCTGAAAAAAAAAATCACAAGTTATTATTGCCATATAATCAAATGCCGTTGGTTTAGTTTCTCGCGTACCATAGGAAGAGCTCCCAAATATTTTACAAGTGCTGATTTAAATTTCTCTGAATTCATTGTTATAATTGTACTTTCTACAACAGTTGCATTCTGTATCATCCATATATCGCTGACGGATCGTGCTACTAACGTTGATGCAATCACAGCAAGAAGAGCTGTTTCTACGCTCCATACTCCAGGTATAAGGATTTCTAAAAAAAGAGATTTAATATATAATATGTATACGTTTTAATTGAAAAATAAAATTAATAAAGACAGGATCGGGAACACAGGAATATATTATTATGGGTTTTCCCGGTGAAAACCTCCACACAAGAGTGGCGAACGCGCCTTGTGTGGCTGTTTTTTTTGAAAGGCTGCAGTCACGATTGGCTGTAAGCCAATCGTATGATACTCTAGATGAAATAAAGAACTCTGATTTATATTGTAGTTGGGGATAAAATAGAATAAGGAGTGCGCATGTAGTCTGTCCTTTATTAAGGATCCTCGTTTGATTGCTACTCGAAAGTAAAAGACAACACGCGCATTTAGCGTTGAGCTTTATATACCCTAGCGAACAACTAAAAATTCCACCAAATTGACATATTAGATGATCTTCAGTGCCACCTACCTGAAGTATAAGGATGCGATGGCAAGTATTTCACTAAGTATGTAATTCGTAGATAATAAAATTGGTTTCTATACCGCTATACTGCCATCCTAAGCTAAAGTCAGTAGCAGTAAGTCACTTAACTACGATTTTGAGAAAAACATTTTTTATCTTCTTTGGGCTGGGTCACCATTCAATATTAGAGTAATACTATAATATTTATCCATGGGTCATGTGTCTAGATGTATACAGTTACATATTAGTACCAGAAAGCTGTACATTCCATCAACTCCAAATGGCCAAAAATTGGAGTTACTGCATTTTAGCTTAGGACGGCAGTATATGCCTCAGCAATACCACCAGCTGTAAGGGTGTTTCGGATAGTAGGCATGATATACCCTCTGACGAGTCTATGCCATCCGATGACGAAACAGCACCTTCGGACCTAGTCCAACACAGTCTTATTAACTGGCCTATCCAGTGAAGGTTTTCCAACTATCATGTCCTCAATGGCAGTAGCCAGGACAGCGATTAATCACCAGCCGGGGATTTCGTGTTGGTGTTTCACACAACAAACTCCTCTGACGCCGGAAAACAACAAAAACTTCTTATAATTTGCTTCTATGGTAGCTTCTCACCATGGAAAAATCCCATTCTCAACATTTTCAGTCTTCAATTTCTTTACTATAGGTAAATCACCAAAAGTATGGTAAAATTTTTCTTTTTCAATGATTTTCACTTGGGAAGTGCAGGAGGAAGGACTCAATCAATTTCTAGCATATTTATTCTTTCACCTGGAACCATTTTAAAACTAATGTATTCAAAATTTCAAATTACTTGCTTGAAGCGTTCAAAAGTTATCGGAAAATATTGTGTATTAAGGACTTTTTGTATGTGGGCTGCCAGAAGGAGTAGATGAATTTCGCTGACTAGAAAACTCGAACTTTGTTTTCATTCAAAACTAATTTGTACAAAATTCAGAATTCGTGACTGAACGATTAATTGAGTTATAGTGAGTTCCGTAAATTGAGTGAAGAGATTTTTACAGGATTTTTGTATGGCAACTACTCGAAGAACACATGGGAACTTTTCCATTTAACTATAGCTATTGGAAAACCATCGAATACAAAATTTCAAAGTCGTATCTGAAGGTGTTCCAAAGTTCTTGGCAAATATTCCTGAGCACGTGTCTCAAGTACTTTTTTGCCCTTTAGCGAATTTAGTCTTACAAATTCGATCAAACATCCAAATTCAAAATTTCAACACTCTAGTCCAAGGAGTTCTTGAGTTATTGTGCGTACGGACAGAGAAACGAACGACAGACGGACGGACGGACGGATTTGGTTTTGATTTCAAATAATCCAAAAATAATGTATAACTTTTTTTCGCCCGAGGTTCGGTTCTATGCGTTACATGCTTTTGGGCTAGATTAAACTTAAAATCAAAGAACTCATTTTGTGGACTTTGCCTTTTTTGGTCCATATTGCCTTTTATGTCCCTTTTTATCTATTCTGCCTTTTTTGTCCTTTTTTATCCATTTTATCCACACGATTGCCCAACCAAATAAAAATTCGCTGTGCATAACCTACCGTTAAAGTGCTGGAAAATAATGCAGCTTGCGTTGGACTTTTTAAGCAATCGCTTGCAGATGATACGGTTAAAATTAAGTTAAGCTTTACAGAAAACGATTTTTTTACGTTTCCGTTTTATTAATTTTTCTACAGCTTCTGAAACAAATTGAAGCGAAATTAAAAGAGGCAATAGAGCCAGTTGCAGGAAGTCTTTTTTGACATTTTTTGAGGCTTTTGCCATTTTTCTAGTTCGTGTTTGCCTTTTTTCAATTTTTTAGGTCTACAAAATCCGTTCCCTGCTTATAATACTCTCAGATTTCATCTAGAGCATAAAAATACGGGACGAGGGTTAAAATACTTCTTCAATCAATCAAGGCCAAGGCAATCAATGATTAAGTGAGAAAGGAATTTTAGAGAACACAGGAAAGTCCAGCTGGCAGCGAACGCCTGAATTGCAGCATTTTTGCCTTAAAGATCAAAAAGAAATTGATGACGATATCATAATATTTATATTACACTCTGAATAGTTTTTTTTTAAATAATTAGTATTTTTAGTAACCATCCACAGATCCATTAGATGCCACAGCACAACTAAACGAACGAAGGTTTTAAGTCAAGGATTTGGGTCATTGAATTATAAACGATCAAAGAAGCCATACATACACTCATTATTCCTACAACACTGTTTCGTTATACATGCAAATATATTATTTACTTCGTGGATAAGTAGGTACCCTAGTATCATAGTAATTAAATACAAAATATTCAAGTATTTAAAGTTTTCGTAGTTTTAAGAGTATACCGCTTGGTAATTCTCCGTTAAACCCGTAACAATAAATAATTCATTTATGCAATATGGGACATAGGGAAAGTGTTTAAGATGTATACCTCGGCAATTTTTACATTTTTGGAATGTGCGCATCGAGAAATAAGAAATACGTCGTCTTCACAGAAGAACAATATTGTATCGAGATATAGAGCGATGAAATTCGTTTTAGTCCAATTTGAAATCACTTAGATTTTTGATGATTGTAGACTAGACCGTCGGGCAAAAGGTCAAAAAAAAAATCGCTCGTGCAGAATGTCCATCGTGACATGCGCTGTGTGGCACGTAGCGCCGTCCTGTTGGAACCACATGTCGTCGGTATCCATATCATCCAGTTTAGGCCACAAGAAGTTGCTTATTATCGATCGTTTGACGGTTATGGCAATGCCAGTTTCGTTTTGGAAGAAGTACGGAATGATGATTTCGCAGGCTAAAATCCGCACCAAAATGTAACTTTCTCGGGATGCATTTGGTGCTGGTGTATCTCGTGTGGATTGGTATTGACAATTTTAGTTGTTCACACATCCATTCATCAGGAAATGGGACTCGTAAAAATCACGCAATGCGAGGAATGTTTTTTGAACGGAGCTCTGATTTTGAAAATAAAATTTGATGACACGTTGTTCAAAGCTATAACCTTCCGTGGTGATTTGCCATACACTTCTGAACAATTCACAACAAATTCGACGAATATTGCTTTAACAACATGGCCGCTATAACCTAATAAAGTTCGAGCGTTCCTACTGAAACACCCTATATATATATTTAGAATTTTTTTCATATATTTTTTTTATATAGATGACCGTTTTCGTTTCACCGTTAGAAATATTACGCTGTTGTAATTCAAATTTAAATTTATAATTATTATTGCTTGTACCTCCACAACAATGGTGTGAATCTCAAAACTAACAATAGCTGTAGTGAAATAAAATTAATTAGATTGGCTTGAAGGAAAAATGATTAAGAAAAACCTTCGGAGAACTAAACAAGCAATTAACAGCACAAAATAAAATAATGAAAAATAATTAAACTAAAAACTAAAATTACACTAATTAAATTGAAGCCCTTGGAATAACAAGGAATCAAATCATTTTTCTAACAACAGAGAAAACTTGACTTTTCTGGTATTTTATTGCATTAAAATTATTTTATTGATTTTTTATCATTAAAATTATTAAGGATATTATTAAATCATAAGGAGTTAACTGCATCAGCAGAATTTCATCCGAATGCAATACGAAGTCAGAACGAACAATCCTTATTACACCAAGGGCTTCAATTACTTATAACTGAGCTCAGGGCATTCAAGAAGTCAATTATAAAAACATAACGCAGTCACGATCGGCTGCAAGCCAATCGTATCATACTCAAGATGAAATACTGGACTCCGATTTATATTTTAGTTGGGAATATATCAAAAGAATGAGGAGTGCACATACAATTATTGCATGACCTTTTATTTACAGAAACTATTGTATAGTGGCTACTCGATGGATGGTTAAACGATTTCTTGAGTTATAGTGAGTTCCATAAATTAATTTAGTTAGTAAATTAAGTTAGGACATTTTTACCAAATTTTTGTATGGCAACTACATGAAGGACTTATGGGATATTTTTCATATTAATACTTTCAGTTGCGACTATTATAAAATCAACGTATACAAAATTTCAAAGTCGTAACTTAAAGCGTTCTAAAGTTATCGTTCAATATTGGTGAACACGTGTTTTAAGGACTTTTGTATGACAGCTAACCGAAGGAGTCGACGGATGGCGCTAAATAATGAACTCATTCTTGCTTTTCATATGAAACTAATTCCTGTAAAATTTTGAATCCCTGCTTTAACTCGTAATAGAGTTATAGTGGATTCTGTAACTTGCATACATTTTTGAAGGATTTTTGTAGGCTGCTACACGAAGGACTCATTCGATTTGCATCATATTCGGAACTTTCGCTTCAAACATTGTAAACCTTAAGTATGCAAAATTTCAAGTTCCTAACTTGAAGCATTCGAGCAATAATTGTGGATACGTGTTTAAAGGACTCTTGTATGGGAGATACCCGAAGGAGTGGAAGGATATCGCCCATTAACGAACTTAGCCTTACTTTTTCCATTTTACAGGTGCTCACAAAATTTCAACTTCCTAGGCCAACGCGTTCTTGAGTTATCGTGCAACTGGACGGACGGACAGACGGACAGCAAACGGATTTGGGGTTTTTGTCCAGAACTGAACACAAAATAATATATAGCTTCTTTTCGTCCCAAGCTCGGTTCTATGCGTTACAAACTTTTCGGGCTGGATTAAACTTATAATACTCTATATGATTTCATCTAGAGTATAAAAATGGGTACGTTAATCAATCAAGGTTCATTTCACTCGATTTAATTAATACTTTTAAAGTCTACATTTATTCATATGCGTTTTTTGTCAAATGAGTAACTTTTAAGCTAGTATTACACTCTTTGACCATGTGGTCAAATTGCAGTAATAAGCGAATTCAAATGAATATCATATATCCGCTCGGTCAAATTAGCTTTTTCGCATTGCCTATTACTGCAATTTGACCACTTGGTCAAACAGTGTAATACTAGCTTTAAAGGGAAACAAACATCCTGGCAATTTCTTAATTATTCAAAATTTGTTGAACAACAGACGGTCCAATATTGCAATTAAGCAATGTTCATAAGGAATGCAAAATATCAAAAGTAATTTGAATCTGTTTTGTTTTAGTAATATTGAAGATATCTTCAAAAGTATTAAAGCCAACGCAGTGAACCCTCCCTGATATGAAAGGTAACAAAAGAGGTGGTAATATAATCAATTGATAAACTGTGAACCTAAAAAATTTCTTCTACTCATATTTTTAGATTTCATATTTATTTTATTTCTCTCTATTATGGTACAATATATTTATGTCCTAATCTACATTAATAATAATTATTGTAAGATGATAATTAGGTTGCACTCATCACTAAGAAAACCCTAAATTGATAAGAATCACGAATTTATCGATAGTCCTAGGTGGAATCTAAGACCATTAATCTTTTCTGCTAATCTACTCCAGAGTTAGTAATTGACTTGACTGCTATTTTGAAGCCCTATAGTTTTTGATTACATATTTATTGCTCCTAAAATGGTCATCAATTAATTGATAATAAATTATATGATCAGCAATAAGAGCTTCGAATACAACATTGATTACAGAGTTCAAAGTATTTTCGTTCAGTGGTCGGACATTTGAACGGAACATGTGATAGTTATTAAATAAAATTTAGTATACTCAGACTGAGAATCACTAGGTTGATTTTTTATGCACCAAAGCAACTTTCATATCACATTTAGTGAAGATTTTTAAACAGAATCTACATAGAAGATGCGAATATTATCAATTCAAAACTAGCGAGTCGAGCGAGTGTAATCAAATACCATACGAGTAGGTAAACCATGAATTTGGCATTGGTTTTCCCGAATTTACGCCACTCTTGTTCCTGGCCCATGACCATCAAGGTGCACTGCCGCCGAGTATTATGAGCGATCTAATGTCATCCTAGGGTGAGATGCAAATGCGCATCATGCAGTCTGGGGTAGCACTGACTCAAACGAAAGAGGCGAGTTGCTTTTTGGCTACTTTTCAAGAACTAACCTTCTTCTATGTAACACAGGGCAAGAGCCCACCTTTATAACCAGGAATAGATAATAAGTCTTAGACATAACCCTGGTTTCCGATAACATCTCACACATGGTCAGCAACTGGAAGGTTTCTGAAGAAAACTCCTTTTCGGATCACCGCTACCTCCAATTTAATCTGAAAGATTACAAACCTATCCCACCGGCCTTTAGGAATAACAGGAGGACCGACTGGGTCAAATACCGGGAAACTCTTAGCGGCTTACTCCCACCCATACCACCACTCCAACCGAGTAGCTCAACTGATCTCGACGGTCTGGTCACCACCTTCACGCGCGCCATAAACGAGACATTGTCGAACTCCTGTCCGGAGAGCAAGCCAAGAGAGAAACGTAAGCCGCCATGGTGGAACGCAGAACTCGGGGCTCTTAGAAAATGCTGTAGGCAACTGTTTAACAAAGCCAAAAGCACTAAAGACGTTTGCGACTGGGACTCCTATAAAGGATCACTTCGTAAATAGAAATATGAACTGAGAAAGGCGCAGCGCGAATCCTGGGGACTCTTCTGTAGTGAAATAGAAGATTCCTCCGAAGCATCCAGACTCCGTAAAATTCTCTCTAAAAATCCAACCACACCATGCTACATGAGGAGACAGGACGGATCTTGAACTACCTCAAGTACTGATCTTCTCCTGGACACCCACTTCCCTGGTAGCTCGCATGTTGAGTCGGAGCGGGTAAGCATTACAAGAAACCATGCAGCGTTCAACTCTGACGCTCTTATAACAGAGACCAAGCTCCTCTGGGCGAGAGAAGGCTTTAAAATACTTAAGTCTGCGGAACCGGATGGAATAATTCCTGCTGAAATCCAGCAGACCTCGGATATAATTCTGCCTTGGCTGAAGGTTATCTTGAAAGGCTGCCTGGATCTAACCTATACATTCCTGAAACATGGATGGAAGTCAAGGTGGTTTTCATACCCAAAGCAGGATAAAGCTCTCATGTCTGCCCTAAGGACCTCAGACGTATCAGTCTATCATCCTTTCTTCTGAAAACACTGGAAAGACTAATGGATGTTTACATCCGCGACAATATTGACAAGCGATTGCTGTCCACATCACAAACGCGTGGGGAGGTCGGTCGAAACGGCATTACATTCGCTCGTGCGCACCATTGAAAAATCCTCTCCTTACATGTAAACTGCTACTGGGATTGGACTCAATTGAGAAAACCAACTCAAGATAGGCAGACGGTATTACATGTTACACTGAAAGACAGATCTGGCCGAAGCTGGATCTAAAACGCTCTAAAAGGCTGACTTTGCTCAAAAGGGCGAATACCAGCACCACAGTCGGTGTCCTGACCGGACACTGTCTTATAGGTCGACATGCTAAAAGATTCGGCCTCTTCTCAAACGACTTCGGTAGAAGCTGCCTGGATGAGGAGGAAGAGGAGACAGTCCTTCACCTTCTCTGTACTTGTCCAGCTCTATCCGCTAGAAGGAAAGCTCATCTTGGAGCTTACTTCTTCAACAGTGTTAGTGATCTTGCCGGAATGGAGGTCGCGAGAATCCAACGCTTCATTGCAATCTCTAAATGGTTTGACGAGTAGGACCGGATTCGATGATCCTGTGGTAGCACAACGGACCTTTTAGGTCTAAGTGTGTCCGAGTTCTCACGGGCAGCCACGCGTACCTACCTTGTTCCTAACACCTTGCCTCATAATCCCTAAGATTACTCATTTGTTGTTAACTTTGCTGATTTTCTGGCTACAGAACATTTGTCAATTGTATGTATATTTAATTTTCAACCAAATGAGATACAGAAATCTTTCCCAAAGAAATTTTACCTAAATTGCTGACTACACTGCAAAGAACTTTAACATGATTCTGCTTAGCTACGTACGATTCACGGTCTGGGTTAATGAATTTACATTGCAATCAATTGCAATATAAACAGTACTTTGCATTAAAGAATGCTTAACTTTGCATAAAGTGTCGATAGAAACTCGAATTCCATACGAGTACTTGGTTTGGGCTGACTTGCGGGCTTTAAATTAACTCAACGTTTTATCTCAGCATTAAATAATACACAATTTTTTTTTTTTTTTATTTAAAGCAGCTTTCTGGCGTAGTTTTGCATTATCGCACAAACTTATTTTAATCGGCTAGCGTGTTTGAGGAAAGAACTTAAATATCCTGATGTTAGTCAAAGTTCATTAAAAATATCGAATCTATAAGAACTGCAAAATAATATCTACGTAGACATGTACTTTAATCTCGCTTATCTGTAGAGATAAGATATCGAATGGTAACTAAAAATGAATTACTCGTCGTACTTTGCTCTGGCCGAGCCGTGACATAATCACATTATCACGGTTTCACCAGACATTAAATTTTAATTCAAATAAAATCCAATTGTTTTATTCTGCCGGACTCTTATTAAATGATTTTTATTGTTCGAATAATTGGTCCTACAGTTACGACTAGCTAACTTATAATAAGTACCCCTGCAAACAACTACGCAAATAAGAACTGAAGTACCAATGGTGATACACAGACACAAAACTAATTTAGTCGGTAATTAGCAACATCATTAAATTTAAACACGTCTGTAAATTTGTATGCAAAAATAAACGTTGAAACATGTTTTCTAAAATCAGTTAAGAATGTTTTATACTTTGAACAATGTTGATATCAACTAAAAATGCAAAAAGGCATAAGTATATACTTGTTATTCGAGCTAAAAGAAAAGAAAATGAACACATACAACATTTTAGTTTTGCTTATCGACCCACATAAGTCTTTTTTCAAATAAATTCTCATCTATTCAATATATTCTGTCGTCTCACTATCAGTATTCTCGAATCTTCGCTTTTCGAAAACTTACCAGGAATACAAGTTATATTACATACAGTTACTCACATAATTGAGCGTACACCCATGTATGAATAACTACAACTTGAATAACTCAAATTGCTCTTAGATTTCAGAAAAAAAATAATTTATATATCCAAAAGAAAAACATTATCTACGATATTAAACTTAATATAATGTGGAATTTTACATTTAAATACCGTTTTAACGCAAAAAACAGAAATAAGTCAGAATTTTACCACCACAAAATTGAGCGTACACGTAATAAATGTATATCACTTAGTTCCGCGAAATATCGTAAATCGCACCATTACACTTTCTGTGACCTATTGAGTGTTCTTTTGTTTACAGTTATAAAATTTGTCATTTACGTTCTAGTTTAAGAGTAGTGCAGTTTGTTACGAAAATGGTTGGAGCTAGAAAAGAGACTGACTTGTCTACACGGCAAATAATTATTAAATTACATTGTGACGGGAAATCTTTACGCGAAACAGGAAGAATAGTGGGCAGAACTCATTCCACAGTCCAAAAAAATTATTAATAAGTATAAATGTACAGGTATTCTAAGGAACAAAGCAGGAAGAGATAGGAAAACAAATTATCCCTAAGAGACAAACGGTTTATCGTGCGCGGAATTAATGAGAATCCTAAGATCAGTGTGCCCAACTTGTCGTGTGTAGTGTCCTCAAGGATCAAGGAGTCGATATCAGCAGAAACAGTTCGTCGCGTTTTGCAGGATGATGAGTACAACGGTAGAATTGCTAGAAAAAACCCATTTATTTCGAAACAAAATAGACTGAAAAAATTGGAATTCGCAAAAACCCATGTAAATCTTCCGGACAGCTTCTGGAATAATGTTATATTTTCGGACGAAACAAAAATCAACTTATTCGTTTCGGATGGTAAGCAAATCGTTTGGAGGACACCAAATACGGAGCTAAATAAGAAAAACATATGACCAACTGTGAAGCAAGGCGGAGATTCGGTCATGGTATGGGACTGACTCTATGGCAACTAATGGTGTTGGAAAACTGGGAGTTTATCGACACAATCATGGATAAAATGAAATATTTAGATATCATGCGAAGAAATTTGAAGTCCTCTGCAGAAAAATTACAAATGCCCCCCGTATATTACTTTCAGCACGATAATGACCCGAAGCATACAGCACATGTAGTTAAGGAGTGGTTGTTGTACAATACTCCCAAGCTCCTAAAAACTCCTCCTCAGTCTCCTGACCTCAACCCAATTGAGAATTTGTGGCATGAGCTCAAGTTTCGGTTGAAAAACTGTAATGCTACAAATAAAAATCAATTAAAAAAAAAATCAAGGTAGAGTGGGAAAAGATTACACCAGAATTTACAAAAAAATTAGTTGAATCGATGCCTCGACGTTTAGAAGCAGTTATAGCAGCCAAGGGATATGCAACAAAATATTAATTAAATTAGTTATTAGATTTTTGTACTGAAATATTTTAATTTAATAAGCTGTACGCTCAATTTTGTGTCAATGAAAATCTGAATGTTTTTTATTTTTGTTAAAAAAAAATGCTTTTATACATGAAATATTATATTGAAAATGAATGAATATGTTGACTATAATGTTACTCTTTTGTACCAATAACATTTTTTTTAATAAAACGAAACAACAAGTTGAATTATTTAGCAATTAGTAATTTTTATATGGGTGTACGCTGAATTATGTGAGTAACTGTATGTACTCAGAAAAGTTACGGGAATTGAAAGTCGGAGTATAAAGGATCTGCAATATTCTTCCTTGGAATAAACTAAAGAAGGTAGGGGTAATGATGTACCACCAAATTAAGAGCAATGCATATTAAGACCGCAACAGTTTAGTAGTACAGCAAACTAGGGTTTCGGGATTGAAGATTTAAGCTAATTTTGACGACTGAAAAGAAGTATAAGTAGAATTAGATACGCACATGATGGTGTTACTTAAGCTAGTATTACACTGTATGACACGTTGTCAAATATTTGACGAAGGCTTTACATGATGAAAGTGAGCTCTTTTGGAAGCTTCTTCCAGATAAAACAACACCTAGTACAAAAAAATAACTAACCACAGTTACCATTTCTAGCTTGTATTGGAATAAATAAAATGAAGCCACTTGTATTTGGCCGGCTTAAACCTTTCGCATCCGGTTTTTTAGCGGTTGAAAACATTTTTTTTATAATATCATGTTATTTGGTGCACCAATAGACTATGCTCGAAATTTTATCTTCCTGGTATAATTGGTTTGGAAGATATTGTAATCCAAAGTTTCCAAAGTTTTTCACCCCTCCCACCACACGTCCCGTATAAAAAATTGTAACCCTTGTCGAATCTCCCACTATTCCAATTACAATTACATAGTTTCTACATTTTGACATTAACCGTTCAGGAGATATAGATTTTAGAATGTTCCAATTCCAGCTTTCGAGCGTTTCGTACGCATTGTCAACCCCTCCAACTCTTCAACACATATCGACAATTTTTTTTGCAAATAAAGGTTCACAATCATAGTTCTATATAAGTTCCATGTTTGAGCTTCGTAGCGTAAGCGGTTCCTGAGATTTAGAAACCAAAATTTTTCAACTTAATATTATAACATTATTTTCTTTATGCTTTTGTCTGGTATACTATTCCTAAAACGGGTAAATACAATATTTCAGGGTAATAGTAAATTTTTTTGAAAATGCATGTCAATCACAATAAAAAATAATAAAATAAAACAGTGTTGAAATATGCACTAGGAATTACATATAAAATATCTAAACCAAATGTTGCGTGTACATCCAGCACGAATGGGTTAAAAATTGACGCTGTTTCCAAAAAAAGCCAAAAAGTGTAAGCTGTAATATTTAAGGAAAGGTAACAGTTTTATACCTGAAGAATATTTTTTGAAAATAAACCATATTTTTATGTGTTCAATATTTTTCGAGATTTTGGTATTAAGCCGCAAGGTAAGTTTAATAAAGGACTCAGTCGAGTCCGAGACGTCTCACAAAAATTAAAATAAACATTATTTTACCCGGAAAACTAGTTTTTTTTTTTAAAAAAGAAAAGGAAAAATATAATTTAATATTTCTATTGGACTAGAGAAAAGGGAACATCAACAAAAAGTTTTACTTTTCAGGAGAGCGAAAAAACTTAAAACAGTGCAGACCGCACAGTCATTGCTCACTTTAGAGACGAATTTCGACCTCATAAAGTGCGTAAGAAAATGTGCGAATAGTATTATTCTTTATTCAAAGAATACATACAAAAAAGGAGATCCTTGAAAAAAATGTAGAACAATCATTTTTTTTTAAATTGTAGCAAACTAATAAGCCTAATTCTATGATAAAAATTCACACAGAAAATTTAAATATAATTTTTTGTTACTAATTCTTCGAGTTTCAAAAGAATCGGAGAGGGTAGGGTCACGAATTTTGTTATTTTGGCAATTCTTGATGGAATGACCCTATATGTACCAAATTTTCGATGGTATTTTGCGATTCCGAACCAAAAAGTTATGTACTATTATTTTTTGTAAAGTACTACTATTTTTCACCTAAATGCACTACTGTACAATTTAACAAAACGACAACACTGCTGAGCATCACCATTTTACAGAGCAAAAAGTCATCAATTTACTAGTGATTTTTTGTTTTGAAAATGTTACAATGACTTTCCGCAGTAAACCGTCGTCTTTACTCATATAGTTTTAGTCCGACAAAGTCGTGCTTTAATATTCCTCACCTGCTAAGAAAGGTAGGAGCCACCACTGGTATACAGTCTAATATACAAGCTTTACAGAAACAATGCTTTAACTTTAAAGATAATTCCTAGGAACCTTAAGAGACCCGACTTATTACCTTACTGGTAATACTTTTCCTTATATCCCTTTTACTATTCTTGGAATCCGTCCGTGAGCCTTACGTGCAATACAGGGGTAGTCCGTGAGAGGAAAATGTTCTTCATTATACCTTCCTAGCTTAGGACATCAATGCAAAAAATCATGAACTGGCAATGGAAAGATAATGTTTCCTTGCCTTTCAATTAATCCGTAATACATTGATCAAACATTACATTTTCCGCTGCGTTGGTTTGATATTTGCTATCATCAAGCATCAACTATCACAAAAACGGTCACCTAGAACAAGCTGCAAGAACATGATATACGATACATTAAAAAAAAATTTAAACAGCGAGATATTTACGGGATATTAAACAAATCCGAGAAAGTAAGTATATAAAAAAATCCGGTATATGGTATAACTCAAAGCCATGAATTTTGCATTGTATTATGGTGTAGCGGACGATATACATACGTAAATGAAATACGTATGTAAGTACCCAATAATTAAATAAATTATAAATAAAAACTGCATATTAATTCTAGTCCGAGTTCTGTTTTTATGATTTGTTTATTACACGACTTACGATCTACTCGTAGTTATTGAAAAATATAACTAATGAATGATTAGTGTAAGCCAGTAACGGCTTATTTGTGGATGAAATAAAGATATTGAAGTGAATTAAAAGAACCGGTGAATACTAATATTTAATTATGGAGAATTATTAGACGAAAACTTCGTGCTTAAACAATTTTTCGTTCTTTAATAGTCTAATATATGGACAATCTTGTATTTGGAGAGATATGACGAAATTCGTGAAAGTACGAGTATATGCACTCCCTTTACACTGATCATTTTTTTTTATAGCATCGAACTGAACTTAGGGGCCAACCTTTAATACTGTTATGTACAGTCCAGTCAGTATAGGATGGGGAGAAACACAAAAAAAATGAATATGAAAGTAAAAATATAAATAAACAAATAAATAAAACAAAAGAAAAATAGGATTAACAGTAAGAGGGATCAGTGGAAAACAATCGGTGGATGGTACGTTTAAAAGACTGTAAGTCATATCCGCTAGGAAACACAGTTGAAGGCAATGCGTTCCACATTCTGGTTGCACGAGAAAGAAACGAATGTCTAAATTTCACTGTACGAAATTTTTGTGGCTCAATACGGTCAAGCAAAGAGAGATACGTTTTGGGTGCTCCTGCCCAGATATGTGAATTGTACTCAAGTCGGGGCCTAAAACCATTTTTTACCTCATCTTTTTGTTTTGGCTTAAATTACCTTTTTATTAAATCACATACACATACGAAGTTTCACTTTCCTAGCATAAGCATTTCCCAAGAAAGAAGAAAACACACCATCTACCAAGAACCGTGTTACCACTATCAAAAATGGTCGAATTACTATTTTACTTTATTATTTTTTAATAATAAAGTATTGTGATCGACCTGAAATTTCAAAAAAATTTGCTACCTTGAAATTTTGTTTTTACACGTTTTTATAATGTGCCAGCAATATATCGCTATATAAATACCAAGTTTCAGCTTTTTATCGTTTGTGGCTCTCGAGATATAATAATAAAAATATTTTGCTTGTAATGCTCCTCCGCCACCCCTTATACTACCATCCCTAATTTTGTTTTTCTGGTACCAATATCATGAGCCAAACCAAGATCACATCTTCTATAGGTCTTCAGATATGAGACGTTCTAATCTCCGTATGTTCCACCGCCACCCGCACAAATTTTCCTCTTTTTGACATAATTTGCTCTTGAGATATCGTTTTGCGATCAAAAAAGAAACCGTCCAGGTTTTGCAATAATTATTGTTTGTAGTTAAAATGATTAATGGAGACGAATTACTACCTATTGTTTAGTCTTACTCGTAGATTCAAGACCAAGTAAATGCTGGCCATACTTATAGTACAGTTTCATACTGTCTGAGGATGTATGTCTAAGGATGTAGTACGTTCCGCTAAATATCACTGATATACGAGTACGTAGTACCAGAACCATTTTATCTCATTTAATTATTATTTCCACTTACTCAGTAGTGTTTTCAATTGTTTGAAGAATATTGCGTTTACGTGGGCCTTCTGAGGTTTTTTATCTTTGTTTTCATTTATTAAATATTGTATTTGATCCTCTGGTCGGGGTTTCCTGCAATCAAGAAGAAATTAATTAATTTATTGCCAAGAAACAGAAAAAATTATTTTGACGTGTCCTTCTAAAAAAGATTTTTTTGTGATCCCTATTTTTGATGTACTGATCCCATGCTGTCGAAATTGGCAAAAAAAAAACCTTTTTTTCCCTTTGCCATTTACAGTTACAGGAAAAACGTAGTACATGCATCCCTTGTATCGGAAAGTTTTGATAAGGTAAACGTATGCGAAAATCGAGTCAATGCGATTTATACGTAGATCGACTTACCCCCGGAATTTATATTTACGGTGAAGAGGAACATACAAGGGAAGCCTTCAAAATAACCGCATGCTTAAAAGAAAAAGTGTCTTCAGAATTATGTTTTATTATTAAAAACAGTCAGGTTGAATGAGCCCGATAGCAATATGTGTATCGTTGCAAATCAGAAAGACTAGAAGAAGTTGACTACATAATGTGCGATTCGTGAACCCATCGCCTTGTCTAATTGCCGTACGTTGAGGCCCTACCTATGCAATTTGATTGCGGGTATTTATTTGAATTATAAAGGTAAAATGAGTACACATCGTAATCTGTGAAAAAATTCGCATTCAATATTAAATCGATTTGGTCTTATAAATTGACCCAAATCAAAACTGCTGGTAAAAATTCATATTTCATATTTTATTTCGATTAAAGTTAAGATTAACAAGAAATCGTTTTAGCAATTAGTTTTAGCAATTTTATCAAAATTGTGCAGAAAACACGAAACAGACAAACCGTTCGGCAGAAATCACAAAATGTCTAGAAAAGAATTGCCTAACGCATCAAGTGCCACATAATATTCATTGTCTTGAAATCTAGTATCATGTAGACAGAGGCATGAAACCATAATTTTTTGATATGTATTTTGGGTATCAGTGCTTTTTATGACTGTACTTAATTGAGTACAATGGGTCTATATGGGTTAAGAAGTCTTAGAACCTCGGGAGGAGCCAAGAGAAATACGAAACAGATCTAAAGATGTGTTGGATTTCGATCACGGCGTTTATATTTGTCTCACGAAAAATTCCCTTTAATCAGTTAGGATATCAGCACTCACTTTCTTGAGGACTACCACACCCTTTTGTAATTAAGCAGGGGTGTACGTATTGCCCTGAACCCCTGAGTCGCTTTGCTCTTTAAGGTCGCAGAGGATCTCAGTGTGGGTCTCCAAAGAATTATCCTTGAAACGAATAGCGCCGAATTTATTCGATAGGATTTTGAAGTTGGTTTCCGGCCAGATCTGCGTGGTTATAAGCTTAGGTTAGGTTAGGTTATAGTGGCAGCCATCCAAACTATGGATCGACTCACTTAGACCAATCGGTTGGTCCATTGTGATACCACACCCGTGACACCTTAATGAACTCCCATATAGGGAGTTATTGTAGCATTGCTACAGGGAAAAGCTACTCGAACCAGCCACAGGTGCGAATGAACTTGGCTAGTTCATCAATTCGTGCTCCAGCCATGTAACCGAGTCTGGAGAAGAAGTGGCTGCCCATGGCTCTGAACCTAGCTGGGCTAGCTGGGAACACTCACAAAGTAGATGCCTAACGTTCTCTTCTTCTTCTTCACTTCTGCAGCTTCTGCAGTAGTCATTATATTGAACGCCTAAGCGTTGTGCATGAGACAGTGCCCCGTTATGACTGCCGTAATGTTACGGGTATTACTGGCTATAGCTGTCTGGAGGTTTCACACGTAGTTAGGTTGAACCATCTGCCATTGGTCAGCTCCATTGCCTTCCTGTCAAGATTACTCTAGACGTAATTGAGCGGTATTTTTACCGCTTGGGTTGCATGTATAGCAGCCATTATAGATCCAGTTTTGGCCAGCTCATCGGCGGCCTCATTTCCTGGTATCCCTTTGTGTCCCAGCACAGGAGAACCTTATGAGCTGCGCCCAATATTTTCAGACGCTCCCTACACTCCCTCACTAGCTTTGACTTGACTAGATTGGAGCTTAGAGCTTTCATTGCTGCTTGGCTGTCTAAATAAATTTTTATACACGACTCTTCGGAAAGATTTGTCGCGGAATTTAGTATGTCCACTGCACTGATTACGGCAAAAAACTCTGCTTGAAAAATACTGCAGTAGTCCGGCAGACGAAAGGATACTTGAATGTTCATGTCGGCTGAGAAAATCCCTGCCCCCGTTCCAGTATCCATTTTTGACCCATCCGCGAATATAGCAACTTCAGATTCCCTTATCACTTTTTGATTATCCCAGTTCCCCCTAGTAGGGAAAAGGGTATGGAATCCTGTATCGAAGCTTAAAAACGGAGTTATATAGTCGGTGAGTTCACTAAGCCCACAATCTGGAAATAATGAAGGAATTCTGCTATGCCCATAATCCGCAGATTTCCAGCAGCCAACAGACTCTTTTAAGCTAGTATTACACTGTTTGACCAAGCGGTCAAATTGCAAAAAAGCGAATTTGACCGAGCGGGTACTGTGAGCTTAATTTGAATTCGGGCGCTCTTGGCAGCAGCATTCATGATTTGAATATCTATTGGCAGCAGAAGCATCATAATCTCCATTGCAGCTGTTGGCGTTGATTGCAAAGCGCCCGTATTGCCTAAGCAAGCCGCTCTCTGCACTTTCGTTAGACTATTCTTGTGCACGCTTTTGTCCAGGGCTGTCCACCATACCAGGCCACCATAAAGAAGAATGGGCCTTACGATAGAGATGTACATCCAGTGAACCATTGCAGGCTCTATTCCCATTTCCTGCCAAAGGCCTTCTTGCAAGTATAGAAGGCAATTGTAGCTTTCTTGATGCGCTCATCAAGGTTTCTCTTCCAGTTAAGCTAAGCGTCAAAAATAATTCCTAGGTACTTAGCTTCAGTTTTAAGCTCCAGAATGGTATTACCTATTTTTGGAATTGTAAATGGGGGTATTGCTCTCTTTCGAGTGAAAAGAACCGGCTCAGTTTTTGTGGGGTTAACCCCCAAACCACATCTTGCCGCCCATTCGTGCAATTCCCGTAGTGCTCCATGCACTAGTTCAGCTATCGTGGGTAGAAATTTGCCAGATACCAGTCTAACTAGGTCATCAGCGTACGCTACCACTTTGATCCCGCCCCTTTCGAGTTGGGATAAAATAGGATCGACAACTAACACCCAAAGTAGAGATGATAGAACTCCTCCCTGCGGAGTACCTCTGGACACAGTTCCAGATATTTCATTCTCACCAATGGATGCATGTATCATTCTACTTTCAAGCATGCCGTCGCTCCAGTTGGTAATGTCCAGATCAGCCCCTGCATTCAGCAGAACTTTCCGAATGGCATCCCTCTCAACGTTATTAAAGGCTTCTTCAACATCTAGAAAGACACACATTGTGTATTCTTCATTATGCAGCGTACTCTCTATGGTCCTTACTATCTCATGCAGAGCGGTCTAAAGCTTAAGTGTTAAAAGAATTTGTGGCTTGATATTTCAGGCGATGAATCCCCGTGAACAGCTGCATCGCAGCTATACGAGACGCCACCAGCACGTCGATCCTGCTCGAATAGTCAGGCACAAGTTCGGACGTAGGAGCAACTGGCCTACTTTTCTCCTTCCTTCACGAATATTATCACCTATTCAAGTCAAGGTAATCACTTCTTGTCCTAAGACCACGGTCGTCCTAAGACCAAATGTAATCTTTCCAAAACTAAAAATTTAAGGAAGGTGGTTTGAACTAACTGATCATATTTCGACAGGTTTCACCTCATCTCAAGAAGGATTTGGCCTTGTGATACTACGGTAATAATTCCGCTTCACATATTCAGCAAGGTACAGTGAACCGAGCGAACGAATAAGTCACAAACAAAGAAGACAGCTGAGCGCCACCCTCATACGAGTATACAATAAAGGGCCGATTGCGGATTGAATTGCCCACGCAGATGAAGCGATAGCCATCAATTTTTGAGTGAGTGCGGTTCTTACCTTTTCCTATGCGAAAACTTTCCGTACGCAATAATCCAAACTGCAGCGGAAATTCCAGCAACTCCAACTATGGTGCTTTGATGTTCCGCTAATTTACTTAAACTGGGCGCCATCGATTTTTTTCAATGCGTACTTCTCTTTTATTAAATTTCGAAGAAAATATAAAAATTGATTTTAAAACGGTGTCGTTGCCGCGTCACGCAGAAACAAAAAAAAATTTATTTATTACAAATCCACACTGTCACTTTTCGAGTAATCTGTGGTTCTGGACCGTTACTTCTGCGTTCCACTGTACGATGGTGCAAAGTTGCGAAGGTGATTTTTTGCTGATTTCGACGCAACTCCGCCGATCAATTCCAAAACATTTTTTTCCCGTGCGATAAACTTTAAAATTACCCGAATACGAGCAGCACTTTGAGCCTTGCAACTTGTTTTTTAACATGCAAAAAAAGAAGTCGACTCCTACACTATTTCTAGTTCTTAGCCCGAACCCGATGACATTTCTCACGCAACTGTTCACTCTTCACTTCACTTATCACTTCCAACAATAAAAACGCGGAAATGAAATTATGAAAGTCCAGCCAACCAATGAAAATAAAATCAAAAAAGATCCACTGCCAAATTCTCGACTCGAATCGACAGCACCGAAAGTTTGACATTTGGATAAGCAAGTGTGCGTGGCGAACACGGCGAATTCCAGTAAAAGCTGAAGTTGGCCGATTGTTCATGCTCCGGAAAAATGTTTTTTTTCTTCACTACGAAAGAAAGTTTTATTTCATGCGTCTTGGAATCGTTGCTGAGAGAATTTAATTAGGTTCGAATTCACGAGAATACAATTTCCATTATTAATTTGGTACCAAAGCCTAAAAGGTATTTCACCTCCGACCTAATCGACTTCAATCGAGTCGCAGTGGCATCACTGTGCCTTCAATTGATGACAGATCTAATCAAACTGCTTGTCCAGGACAGGGTGTGGTGTCTGATGTTCTTGTTGTCGAATTAGTTTTTATGTTTTCCGTTCGTCTGTTGGTCCGTTAGTTCCATTTTTGTTAATTTGTTTCCTCAAGTTTTAATTACTCGCTCGTACTAAAATATGGATCCGTCAAAGTTTCTGCTTGCAGTCCTTGTATCCGTTTTCATTTTGCACGAAGGTAAACAAAGCGCCAAACTTCTAAACACGATCGTTTCACTAGTTTAATTTGAAATATTTTCCGTCTCTAGCATCCGCCCTGGAATGTTACGTGTGCTCGAATCAAACCGGAAATACTGAGAAATGTTTGAACACGATAAAAACATGTGAACAGGGCGAAGACACCTGTTTGTCGGAGATACGATGGGGTAGTACACCGTACTGGTCGCAGGGTGCTCTCAAGCAGTACTACGTCTCGAAGAGGTGCTCCACGAAAACGGAATGTTCGCGGATCCGCAAGCGATATATGCCCTATTGCACGCACATTTGGTACGAGGACTGGACCTGTTCGGAATGCTGTCGCGGCGATCGGTGTAATTTCTTTATTATTGTAAGTAATCGTTTTGTTACGGTGGAAAAGATTCATTTATCGCGGTTACGAGGTTAGGTTAGGTTATAGTGGCAGCCATCCAAACTATGGATCGACTCACTTAGACCATTCGGTTGGTCCATTGTGATACCACACCCGTGACACCTTAATGGAGTCCCATATAGGGAGTTATCGTAGTATTACTACAGGGGAAAAGCTAGTCGAACCAGCCACAGGTGCGAATGAACTTGGCTATTTCATCAATTCGTGTTCCAGCCATGTCCCCGAGTCTGGAGAAGTTGCCCATGGCTCTGAACCTACAGCACTAGCTGGGGACACTCACAAAGTAGATGCCTAACGCTCTCTTCTTCTTCACTTCTGCAGAACTCCCAGGAGTACTTAGCCTAAACAAGAAAACACAAAATATTTGAGAAAAAAATCTTTATTTCTCAACATAGTCTCCTTTTAGGAAGTACACTTTTCCCAACGATTTTGGATAGCGTCGATGCTTCTTTATAGTGAGAACTGTCGAGCTCCTCAAAATAACCGTCAACCGCAGACTCCACCTCTTCTCAGCTGGCAAATCTTTTACCACCGAGCCATTTATTTAAGTTTGAAAAGAGAAAATAATCCGAGATGACTATATCTGGCGAACAGGGTGCGCGGGGACGCAATTCGAACTTTAACTCATTGATTTTGGCCACCGCGATAACGGATATGTAAACTGGTGCATTGCACTTTATTTTTCTCCAGTCGCGGCCGTTTTTTCCTTGATTTCATCTCTCAAACGCTGCAACAAGTTCGCATAATACTCACCGTTAATTGTTTTTCCTTTTTCAGGATAATCAATGAAAATTATCCCACACGCATCCCAAAAAAGTGACGCCATAACCTTGCCTGTAGATTGGAATGCCTTCGCCTTCCTTGGTGTCGATTCTCCTCTGTTAGTCTATTTTTTTGACTGTTCCTCATCTCAGCCGTGGGGTGATAGACTCTTGTTTCGTCCATAGTTATGAATCGACGCAAAAACTCGGCATTATTGCTGTGAAACGTTGCTAAACACTCGATTGAAACATCCTCACGACGCTGTTTTGTTCCATTGTGAGCAAACGCGGCAGCCATCTTGCGCACCGGTTTTTAATGTCCAAATTTTCAGTCAATATGCGATGTACAGGACTTTTTGAAATGCCAATTATATCTGCTAGCTCGCGCACTTTCAGTCGACAATCGTCCAATACTATTTGGTAGATTTTCTTCACCATTTATAGCGTGGTCACCTTCTTCGGTCGACCACGGCGTTGTTCGTCTTGACAGCTCGTACGGCCTCATTTAAACTCTGCCACAAAATATTTTATTGTTGCAAACGGATGAGCAGACTCCCCCAGAGTAGAATCTAGTTCGGCTTTGATATTGGTTGGACTGAGACCTTTCAAATGAAAGTATTGATTGTATCACATAGCGATGACCAATTTTTGCCATGTTTAAAAATTCACTGAGAGCGTTCGCTATTGATGGCTGCCAAATAAAGACTAAACAACGTAGCGTCTTCAAACTTTAAACTTATAGGGGGGATAGTGCTTTCTACCACAGTATTTACTTTAAAATAAAAACCGCCATCTATACGCTAGCTCTGTACTTCGGGGACAACCGTCGTAAGAGCGCGCTATGAACGATGCCTAAATCGCACTTCAAAGTCAACTGGTTTTCAAAGTACTCGTAGATTCTACAAAAAGCAAGTGCATAATATAAAATATCCCTTCTTCTGACATCATCGATAGTATTTTCTCCAATCAAACTTGAGAAATTGCGGACATCTTCGAAGATCCTCAAAATATGTAGGTATTTTTCGAGGGGAGAGGATGTTACCGAACTAGGCTGGGAAATGTGGAGATGAGTTTTTGAGGAAAAAATTAAACACTGAGTACAAGGAAAGGAGCGGGGCCATGTTGGGTGGAATTAAAACCCATGACCTCTATAATGATAGACAAGCATGCTTAAACTAGCTATTGAGGTCGATTTGGGCAATTGCGCATCTTTCGAAATACCGTACATCGGAAGAACTGTAAAAATGGCCAAAGAACGATTGAGCACAAACTGCACCACAAAACTGTTGTGATCGGAGGCCTTTGATTGAATATTCTGACTTAAAAAAGTCAAAGTATTTGAAGGAAAGGTAAGGTACGAGACAACAGTGGGCCAATTCCACCAACGTCCGAATTGGTGGCTGAAGTTCGAGTTGGAGCGACACGCTTGCTGACGTCCGTCGTAGCGGCGGCTGTGCGGGGAGGGTACGTTGCACGAAAAATCAGACCATAAACCCTAGGCCTGTACGAGGGCGGATTGATAATGACGTGGAAAAATTAAGAAAACATAATTTGATCCGGAAAAATTTATTTTATTTTTCAACGTAGGCTCCTTTTAGCTCGATACACTTAGTCCAGCGTTTTTCCAATTTTTTGATCCCTTCCAAATAATATGATTTGTTCAACCCTTCAAAATAGGCGTTGGTTTCACTTATGGCGTCAGTATTCGTGGTAAATCTCTTTCCAGCAAGGCATTTTTTCAAGTCTGGAAATAATAAAAAGTCGCAGGGTGCCAAATCTGGAGAATACGGTGGGTGAGGGAGCAATTCGTACCGTAATTCAAACAGTTTTGCCGTTGCAACAACGGACGTGTGAAACAACACTTTTTTCTTCGCCAAATGAAGCCGTTTTACCTTGATTTCAACATCCAATGGAACCAATAACTCAGAATAATATGCTCCCGTCATTGTTTTTCCTTTCTCCAAGTAGTCGGTGAATATCATTCCATTGGAATCCCAAAAAACTGTCGCCATAACCTTTCCAGCCGATAGAACGGTTTTGCCTTCTTCGGTGCGCTTGAACCGACATCCTTCCATTGTTTTGACTGTTGTTTGGTTTCTGGAGTGTAGTGGTGAATCTATGCTTCATCAACAGTTACGAATCAACGAAAAAATTCATTTGTATTACGTTAAAACAGTTGCAAACCGTGCTGCGAAGTTGTCACATGATTGCGTTTTTAGTCATCTTGCGGATAGCTTTCTCATGTCCAAATTGTTTTTCAACATATTCCAAACACGTTCAAATGAGATGCTTACTACGTTAACTATCTCACGCGCTTTTACTCAACGATCTTCTATCACGATATCATGGATTTTATCGATCATTTCTGGCGTGGTGACCTCATTTGGACGACCTGGACTTGGTATGGTTTGTGTCCTCGTACGACCACACTTGAATTCAGAAAACCATTTGTAAATCATTTGGATCGATGGTGCAGAGTCCCCATAATGCTTATCTAATTTTTCTTTGGTTACTTTAGCTGTTTTCCCTTTTAAAAAATTGTGTTTAATCAACACACGAAATTCACTTTTATCCATTTTCAACAATTTTTGTAAGTCGACTTTCTTAGACGGCTGCTTCTCGAAAACTAAACGAGGTATCAGGCTTAAACTTTGCAGGTAATCTATTTAAGGATGGTCCAGGTAAAAAAAAATAACAATTTCCTTACCTGCCCACTCCTTCTTGATTTTTCCACGTCATTATCCATCCGCCCTCGTACAAGAAAAATTAGTCGCGCCGACTTACCCTGGGATTTAAAATCTGGGATATCTTTCCCAATAGGTCATGAGAGACCGAGCGAAGATGGTTTGCGCGACTTGTCAGGGCGCTCTGGTGTTGTAGCGCCCTGTCTACCCACCCTACCTCAGCCACGGGATTCCATAAAAAAAAGAATATTCGCGTCGTGGCCCCATATAGAGGTTCAGGGTCAGGAGAAATCTCCCGCGAGGGTCTATTGTATGGCCTTTAGCCTATCATCTTCTATGCAAATAAACAAACAAAAACAATCTACAAAAAAACTTACCCCTTTATTTATCATCACTTTGTCTCTTTTTTTCGCTCCAAAACGGTCTTTTTTTTATCAAGGATTTAAAAATTATGCTGGAGAACATTTTTGATTATGCACATTTACTTTTGAGTTCCTAGTTTTAAGAAGGCGCGAAGCGTTAAGCCACCGCGCAGACTATGCCGAAAATAGGGTCCATAGCGATCCCTTTGGAGCCTCATAGGTCACTAAACATTCCCGAAACAACCTAGATCCCTGAAGAACTTGACCAGAAAACTGAAAATACAAGTTTCCCGGGTAAAATACTGTTTATTTTAATTTTGAAATATGAACTTAATTGGATTTTGGGATCGAGAGGGGATCGATTTCACCAATATACGGAATAAGATTGCGCCGGTCATAGGAGTCATACGACGAAGTAATTTTCTACAGACACATATTAAGGACACTATATACAATTCTTTTATACTCCCAACTATAACTTATGGACTTTTAATTTGGAGCCAAACGACTGAGTATAACATTGGAAAAATCTCGAGAATAATGAATAAGAGTATCAGAGCAGTTTTCAACTTTCCACATATGACACCCTCTCTGGAACTCTATTTAACTTATGGAAAACTAAATATTGGAAAACTTATAAGACTGGAGCGAATAAAAATTATATATAAAATCAAACACCACCTAACGAAATCTTCAATCACTCTTATATGTACACACCAACGACATACATCGCTTTAACACACGAAATGCTTCGTCCATAAGACAAAAACATCTAGGATCCGATCTATGAATCAATTACTGAATTTAGTTCACTACCAACCGAAATTCGACAAGCAAAAAATTGACCGTATTGTGAATGTCACGTCACGTCACTTCGATGCCGATTCGACATCGACGCCTGAAAAAGCGATTGTGAATGTCGATTGTCATCCACAGTTGTCACTTTGATCGTCATTTTCCGTCGATGAGATTCCAGTCCGTGACGCTTGAAAAAAATTAACGTCGATGCAAAAATGAAATGATTGTAAATGAAAGCATTCACATGAGCTTAAATTCACAATTTACAGCTGACACATACATATCAATATGGAAATGCTAATGAGTCACGTCGATGCGGTTACACAATCGGTTCTTTTCGATCGACGTGACACGTTGAATCGGCATCGAAGTGACGTGACGTGACATTCACAATACGGTCAATATATTGGAACTAAAAAGCTTAGCGAAGAGATATATTCAACAAGACGACACATAAGTGGGCACTCTTAGTTTCTAATGATCTGGTAGAGAATTGCAGCGAACTCAGTTCGACACGTATCATAGCTGTGTGAATTTGAACGAGCTCGTAAATTCTTCTCTAGATTAAACGGCAGCTACTTCTCCCTTATATTCAGACCTATGGACATTCATCAGCTCTCTCTCCAATGATATGATTAAGGATTCTCAATCTCTCTTTCTCTGGTTTTAAAATTACAGTCTTATTCTGTCTCTTGTCTTTTTTTTATGAATTATATTCTTATATATCTTATTGATATATGTTCATGTTTTTATACAAAATTATGAATTTAATAAATTATTTTGTTAATAGTTTTTAGTAAACACGTTGTCATGCCCTATCGACCTCAGGTCCCCGAAATTGTCAAAGGAAATACTTCCCAACCACCTCAGTCGCCTCCTTGCAATCGCCCGACATTCACACAAAATGTGGGTGATGTCCTCCTCAGCATATACGTCAAGGCAGTACCTGCATACGTCAGAGTCAGCGGCTCCCATACGCATAGCATGCTTCCCTAGCCCAAGTACCTAATTTATGTACATAATGTTCTTTGAAAATTTAGTAAATTTAATTTTTAACTAATGAATTATTATTACACCGAATTGATCAACACAATCCTATTTTCCACAGAGCGGTTCTACAAAAACAACATCGCACAGTATAGTTGTGTTTGCATTGGTTTTCGCGATAACAGGAGCCATTCTATCTTAGCTCTAAGCCCGGTCCGCACAAAATAGATCTAAGTCTTGCAGTTCTAGATATAAGTACAATGTAATTGTTAAAATTTTACTTTCAATTTGTGTTTTAGAATCTCATTTGTGATGAACAAGAAATCATTCCGTCCATTTTATATACAATGTATTCGTTTTATACACTTTACACAAAAATTATGACAATAAAATTTATTTTAAAGTACTTGTCATGTCAATGCACCCATACACAACTTCAGTTTCAGTTTGCATAGGGACATCGAAGACGCCGACTTACTCTTCTGCCGAGTGCTTCAGACCAGGATGTACTATGATTGTCAAAAACTAGTATAGAAGATGCTTAAGGTAAAAACCAATAAATTCAGAGACGGTATGGAAAATTCTGAATTACTTACTCAAAAAACGACTAGAGCTCAATTACTATTTTCGAAATTATCGTATGCGGGAAGGGGTTACATACACCTGGGACGGCTAAAACTACGCTATTTTTACGCATTTTTTTCTTGCATAAAACTGAAGTTAATTGAACAACCATTATATATCTCTTAAAGTATTACATTTTGTCTATATTACGTGAAAATTTGGTTGGAAAATTTCAAACGGTAAAAAAGTTACAGTCGTTTTGCTGGGACGTGTTTTTGTTGAGAGCGATTTCGGTACCAGACTTTCCTCCGCCATTTTCTATCGAAATTTTTTTTTTTTTTTGAAAGTAAATACATAGCTCCAAAGCTTACTGAGCAAGAATTTCAAAATTCAATTTTGTCGGATCATGGCAGCCTCTGGAATTAAAAATGCAATTTTTCGTCTCAAAATTGTTCAGTAATTATGAAAAAAAAGAACTAAGCAAGATATCGAAAAAATGGCATGGTAAACGTAAGAGTGTTGTATTAAACACAATTGTGCAAAAGTAGGTCCCGATCGGTCCAGTAGTCGCGGAGATAATCCTGGTACCGTTTTTGAAAACGCTGTTTCGAGAAAAACGCATTTAAAGTTTAGAGTACAGTTTACATTGAAATAAGGTTCTGTGAATTTTAATAGTGGAACAAGTATACCTAAAGGTATTTTATATTTTTTACACTTTTGCTGTTCTTTTTGACGAGTCACGTCAGAAGCCGCTGTTCTTTTAGTCGAGTGTAGATTGCACTTTCTACACTCGCTCGAGAGCAGGTGTAATTTCTTACACTTTAGTGTAGCTTACCATATGTCAAACTTGATGGTTGCATGCAGATAAGATTGACTGTTAGTATTTATGGAATTTCTGTTTTCAATGAATCCATGCAAAAATATTGTATGGCAATAAATTTGCATTGATAGAAGTGAAAGAATAAAGCAAATAAAAAAGTTCGAAATTTTAGATGTCCCGTTTCTACACTAACGCGTTATTTTTGCGCGATCTACACTCTACACTTAAAATGTAAGCTACACTAAAGTGTACACTTAACCTGGCAAAAAGAACAAACCTTAAACCTCACCAACTTTTCAAAACATGTCCCTGCTATACAGAAGGTCATAAATACCCGGAATTAAAAAAAAGCTCATAGTCAAACAGATGACAAAGGCCGCGAACACCTATGCGCCAACCGTTAGTCGTTGCTCACCAGGTCGGTTACAAAACGCTGTAACTTCATCATTACAGCGAATTTCTTTATGAAATTTTCGGGGTAGACACTTAAAGGATGGTACTTTCGGATAAGGACCTTTTTGAAAAATCGATTTTTTTAACTACCCAGGTGTATGTAATCCCTTAAAGTCTGTCGGTTTCGGCTTGCAAAGATTCTCCATACTCGAGAATAAAAGAAACTCACATTAATTTACACAGTATTTTATATATTGTATATTGACCACAAGCTTACAATCAAATTGTTTTTATAATTATTTTCAATTTTTTTTTTTTAATTAATCATAAGAGATCGTTTATAATAAAAAAAAGAAACAATAAAAAGCTGAACCTGACTATTGTAATAGTTTTTCTATATTTGTAATTATTATTTTTATATTATAAGTTAGATTAAATTAAGATAACATACTTTTTTAAATGTATGCACTATTGTTAATCAATTTATATATATTACATACGAATGCGAATATATAAATATTATATAATTTCCTATAAAGATTTTTATAGACAATAATTTTCTAAACATACATACGAAAAAAAAAGTATCTAATAATGAAAGTCAGTTTAAATTCATAGTATTTATTTATTCAGATCCCTTTTGTGTTGCTTCACACTTACGAAAATTCGTTTAAAGTTTGACGAGCTTCTTTTGGAATTTATTTTCGATAGAAAAAAGCTACGACTTAAAAGAGCAAAGCGTTACTTCATAAAACGGAAAGAATACGTAAAAGTCCGTGTTTGAAGAGCAAAGTTAAAGCTACATAATGATTTATCAATCCCAAAGCTTTCGTTTTGTAGAATAAATTCAATTTCGAGTCGACTTGCTCGAGAAGGACGTAAAAAAGAAGTTTGGTAAATAAGCAGGCTGCTCGAATCGAAAAGAATAAAAAAAAAAAGTTGCCCGTAAGACGTGAGGCTCTATTTGTTTTTAATTGCTGTGTCAGATTCCGTCGAGCCATTGCGCTGTATTCGATTTTCGAATGAACTTTTCGGAACTTACTGTAGCTGCAGTGGTTTCATTTTTTTTTGTTATCAAATTCAGAGTTTCCCACATTTTCACAACACAGCAGTAAAGAGACTCGCAAATAAAACGTTGAACGAACAAAAATTAAATTGAAAATACTATTTTCCAGGTAAAATACTGTTTATTTTATTTAGTGTGACGTTAAATAAAATAAACAGTATTTTACCATGGGAACTAGTATTTTCAGTTAGAAATGTACTGTTAAAACATTCACCAAACCATAAATTGATGATAAATTCACTTTTCACCGAAGCAACATACATACAATGACACCGTGCTAAGGTTGAGTCCGTTCTATGTTACTGACTGCTGAGACGGATGGATATGCAAAAGTTTTCGAAAGTTGTAGGGAATTCGCAAAAAATTAAAACAAATATTATAAATACAAAACAATTTTCATCATCGTATCAGAAAACATAGAAATATTCTTACAGAAAAAAAAAACAAATTGTTTTCGTCTTAACAAAAATTCGAAAAATACGAATAACAAATTAACAATTAATTTTAAATTTAAGCAGTAATTTATATAATATTAGGACTAAATTTACAATAAGAGTGAGAGTAGAATAAAAATACGGGGGGAAAAATAAGGAAACGCAAGCTCACTTCAATTCGATTGCGTGAAGGCGAAAATATGTGCAAAATAAACGAATTATCCGTAACAATGAACACAAAAAAATCAATTAACAAAACTAAACTAAAACTTATTATCGTCGTTTTAGAAATATACTTCAAAAATAATTAATTTCTATTAATAATTAACGAAATGCGACTTATTTGTACATGTTTTCTATTTTTTTCTCCATTGTCGTCTAAAATTCCAGTTATTTTGCGTACAGAATCGGACACGACAACATAATTATTATAATATTTTTGTTTACAATTCGTCGGCTTCATCCATAAATCCGACTTATTAATTATTTTACTTAGTTTTTATGATAGACGCTAATTTTTACGCTACGGTATTGACTTCTTCGACAATATGATTAGGCGATACTTCGCTTGGCGATGCGAGAGGTGCAATTGTGTTTGCAGTAGCACCGGCCGATGCATTGTCTGACGATATAGCCCCCGAATTATTGCTTGTGGTACTAAGAACACGGGCTCCGTACGGAGCACCCTTCAGTTTTCGTGCCTCGCGACGTTGCTTACTCTGCTGCATGACCAGACGTAATTGATCGAGTTTACACTTGGTCTTGCTGTTCTCTAGTTCAACACTACATTTACTACAAATTGTTTTATCTCCATTATTACTACCTAAATCCTGAGAGGTGGTGGTGGTGGTGGGGTTGAGACTGCTCGCAATACTGCTACGGAAAATGCATGTACAGGATAAATTTCGATCGCTACCGATTGTAGCACTCAAATCCGACGACGAGGAACTTTCCAAAATTGATGATTGAGTATCAAGCGACAGTGATGAACCGCAACCACAACTACCTATTGAGGTTTCGCCATTATTCCGGCGACAAATATCTATAGAGGATGTTGATGCTGTTGAAAGGGCTGCGGACGATGACAGACTATTGTAGTGGCCATTACACTCGCCATAGACGCAAGTTCCGGACTTTGAACTGTTACATTTATTGCACGATTCATTGGTCGAAGATGATGACAAATTCTTCGAAGACGCCTGAAATTTTATTTTGAGATTATAATCAACCTACAACAATGTGCTTTCAAACAAACCTGTTTAATTCCCCTGGCAACCGTTGGCGATTCGAAACTAATTCGAGCGCCGCGACTATATTGCGGTGTCGCGCTCAACAGATCATTCAAAATATGAATCACAGTCGAAATGTCTCGTTTCGGTCGACCGTAACGATCTTGGAGAGCCGGGTTCAATGTACCGGAAAACGTTCCCGAATAGATTCCTTTGCCGTGATTTTTCATCGATTCAATAACGGCACCCGAACCACTTTTGCATGGTGTCTCTTCGCATAAATCAACTTTGTTGGTGAACACCTCTTTCGAAAGTTTGCGCAATGTTTGCGTTAAATTTCTTGATGCTTCGGCCAACGCTCGACTATCGGTAGCGCTTAAGGCCGAAATGGATGTCTCGCATATTGAATCCACTGTTGCATTATCGGATACAGTTGAAGTAGACGGTGTGTTGATCGATTCAAGCGATGATGTCATTCGCTTTTTCTCAACGTTTAGTTTTTTTCGCAGAATGGTACCGTTCCCCGAATTATGATGTTTTTTCGATCGTCCGATCGGATTATTTGCGGTTTTATGAAGCAATGATGAACCAGTTATTTGCTTTGTATTGGGCGTACTTGTTGTTATTCCTTGATTGGAGGAGGTACCACCGGAATTCAAGCTTGACGAAGTGCCCTTGGATTTTGCCGACGCACTGTCAGTTTGTCGTGTCTGACATTGACTCATATCACAAGCCTTAGTATTATTGCTTAAACGTTTACACAGACAAGACGTTAATTTAGCCGAAATTGGATCGGAACAAATCGTCGAGGCGGTTCGTTCATTCGAACTAGAATTGCTGTTGGCGTCAGTCATAAAATTCTTTAAATCAATTATTGGAATGCATCCTTTTGGTGTCGTTTTGAGTGCGTTGGAAACCAATTTCGACAATGACTTGATGGGTGACTGCTCCAGAAGAGATTCAATATCAAACGAACTGTTTAGGTTTGCGGAACAGGAACTCGAACTACGCGATTCGTCGGGATGACAACCACTCGTCGATGGCTGAGCGATCGTTAGGCTCTTCACAATGCTCTGGAGACTTTCGATATCCTGTTTGGTGAGGAATGTTTTTAATTCGCCACTTGAGCTGATTGACGATGACGATTCGTCTTGAGATGCTGTGCTAGATAAGAGCGATGATGAGCTATCTAAACCTATGGAACTATTATGGCGAATATTATTTGCATCTACGTCCATTTTCCGAATGGCAGATTGCGATTGACTGATACAGTTATTAATGACACTACCGTTAGCATTTGTCCCATTTGAATTAACAGGATTTGCTGCAGCTGAAGTTGCTGCAGCTGAAGTTGCTGCAGCTGAAGTTGCTGCTGCTGCCATCGCTGCAGCCGAGGATCGACTACTTCGTTGGCCCGAACGAGATCTAGAGGTTGTGTGAGAGGGGCTTGATGGATTTACTGTGCTCAGTTGCAGTTGGATCAGCATCATATGATCTCCAAGTCTCATACTTAAATTTAAAGGTGTTTTTCCGCTGAGGAAATCATTCACTTGAGAATCGTTTAATGACTCCAGTGCCTGCATCACAGTATTTTCTGGACGTTGTGCCTGAAAATAGATATAATTTTAGGTGGATCGATAGATATTTGAGATTCCACGAGTTTCATTAATAACAATTAGCTTCGGCAGTAAGGTATTTATCATAACAGGTCGCCTATATTCTAAAAGCTTATGGAATAAATCATTTAATCCTCAGATCTCCGATAAACTTTCATTACTGTCGGTACATGAGTGAGGTTTATCACTATGATTTTAAAAAAAGGTACATAAAATGCTAAAGCAATTACATAAAATTAAAGAAAGGTTACGATGTACAGTAAAAGATGAACCAACGTTCGTTTTCGTATTTATTTATGCAGATTATATTATTTCTAAAAACAACAGAGAACGCAAAGTTATGTTGTTATTTACTATTAGAAATAAATAACTATCGCTTTTTATAAAAAAACTACATAGACGTTTCCTGTTGCTTTATTCTATACAAAACCACCTACCATCTCTACACCCAACTAACATGTTATTTAATTTTATTCGCCATCCAATAGTCTATAAATCGTATCGTAACTACGGAAAGCTGATTCATGCGCATTATGTGCCTCGAAATAAGTTCGGAACTAAACATTTCTCTGCTATTAAAATGCATAGAGACCGGCCGAGAATAAAAGTGAATCAGTGCTCGAAATTTTCAATATATAAAATACCCGTCTATTCACCGGCATATCGTTCTGGATCGGCAACCATTAAGCTTATTATCTACATGCGCCATGTAAGCGTTTCTTTTTCATATGAATCTATGAATTTACGACGCGTAAGAAGCGTTCTCCCTTTATTTACAATGTTTTCGAAATTTATATATATTTTTTTAATTAAAGAAAACCGTTCTTTCCAAAGGAACAAATCACGGTTGTAAGAAATGCAACATTATGAAAACGCCTGCGTTTAAAACTTTGAATGTGGTTTAGCGCACACGCAACAAAAATTAGATCATGGCTTTCCGCTTGTTTCTTTGCACAATCGAATTCTCTTGTTGTTAGGCCACTACAACTTATACCTTATTTTGTTATAAATAATTCTGAAGCGATACAAATGATGCGTTCTAGCGTCCGACTTCGATGGAAAGCTTTTTTAGAAAATCGTCATCTGAAAACGAGTTATGCTGATCGGTTTTTTATGCCGAGTCTCGTATAATTAGATGAATTTATTATTTCATTTAAAATACATAATTGCAAATTCATGTTTAAGCTAGCGGAATTTTTATCCGTTTTAACGAATACATACGCATTTCGGACTTCCATAATGTAACAACTTCAATGAATATATTTAAAGAAAACCATTCATAAAAATTATGATTGCAATATTTGGCTTTCACTTTTCCTCAGATTTTCAAACCTGTTCATCAGAGACATTTTCGGATTTTTTTCTTTTGGGCCAATTATCGATTTTCGCACTTATATGTGCCACCGAAAATAATGATTTTACGCTGCGCTAGTTCTTCGTTCCACATAGTCTACATTAATCGATAGTATAGCATATTGTCAATTCAAATAAATTATTTTACTTTAGAAATATGTATATAAATACCTAGTGCCTCAAAATCAACTATTTATTTTAGAATACGTACCAATAATCCAGTCTCTACGTTCGGGATTAAGATTATTTTTGATCCTTCCATTAGTCCATTATCTTTCAATGTCCCATCCTGAAGCTCGCTAAAAAAAAGAAACAGAAATTAGACTAAGAAAATTCAATTTTTGCTGCAGACTCTAAGAGGAATATCCGGAAATTCAATTGTTGGGACGGTTCTGCTCGTCAAGAACAACTGCATACATGTACTTACAGTCCCTGTTCATTGAATTAGGACCACTCACATTTTTTCTCATTTTTTAAAAGAAATTAACTGTAGCTTCACAAAGAAGTGGTTTTTTCCCAAGAAGATTCATTTTATCTTGTGGCTGTAAGAATTGTGAATGTAATATACGCTAAATGGAAAATCCCACCCTTCTACCATTTTTCAGGATAGTGTTTTTTACCGGCCCCATCCTTTATGTGTTCAAGGCGATAGACAGGTATGTATATAAAATAATGAAATTATCCCGAACTTCTCAATCTTTTTCAAATATTTGAAAAAAATTTGTCAAGTGGTGAACAAAATATTGTGTTTAAGCAGTTTTTAGAAATACCTGTGGTTTTAGATTACATAGTTTCAGACATTTAAAAGTACGTGTGTTTTTTTGAGACATTTTGGTCAAAACAATAAAAAGATATTTGCGCGGACAAAAAGTCAGCAATATTTGCTTTATTGAACATCAAAAAGTTTTCCTTTCGAGAAATAGCGAGAAAAGAGAATGTTTCTCATCAAACTGTGATGAGAATCAATAAAGCAGTCCATGAAAAGCAAGGCCAAGTCAGCAACAAACGGCGGAATTGTCGCGGGAAAAGGAAAACAACGCCTCGAACGGATTGTAGGATTATTCAAAAGGCCTGCGAAAACCGTTTTCAATCCACGAGAAGCTTGCATGAAGATCTGCTGGGGGAAGGGATAGAGATATCCGGTATGACCTGAAGAAGGCGTTTATATGAAAGCCAACCTTAAGTCGAGGCGACCAGCAAAAAAGCCTAAGCTAACAGCTAAAATGCGAAAAGCCAGGCTGGAGTTTGCTAGAGCTCATCAACATTATACCGTAGCTGATTGGAAAAATGTAATTTATATTTAATATCGATGAATAAAGATTTCATTGCCTTAATTTTTCGCTTGGAAATATAATTTTAAAAAATTGTGTTTTTTAGGTGGTATTTAGTGATGAGTGTAGACTAGAGTCTGTGACGGAGACATCAATACGTTCGAAGAAGGCCATCAGAGAAATGTGACGAAGCTTGCGTCGTGAAAACTATCAAACATCCACCAGTCAGAATGATATGGTCCTGCATCTCAGGCGATGGAACTGGACCGATCTTTTTCGTCGAAGGAACTATGGACAGCATCCAGTACTACGACGTGATGGACAACATGTTAATTCCATATTTCAACTACTTGAGGTGCTGTGAAATAGGAAATATATTTATGCAGGATAGTGCATCCTGTTCTCTATCTGCGATATCCCAATTCTTCCTTGGCCAGGTAATTCTCCCGACCTTAACCCTATCAAGAGTCTGGAGTCTGTTAAAATCTGAAGTTCATTCCTCTCCTAATCCTATCCTAGATATCCTAAAATAAAATATTAAAAATATATGTGAAAACAGAGAAGGAATCAAAAAAATGATACAGCGATGCATTGAAAGCATGCCAGAATGAATTAAAGCTGATGTGGCCCTACAAAATATTAACACTAAATCAAATTTTTAATATTATACTTTAAATATCATAAAACGAATAAAAAATCTAAAAAACAAAAAATTTATTTTTTATTTCCTTTCTACAAAAAGTTTTATTTTAGCATAAAACAAAGAGAACATTTTAAAAAAAACCTTATTGGTCCTAATTCGTTGAACAGGGACTGTATATGTATATAGTTGAAAATTTCAACTTCCTAAACAAAATCATTGACGTAACGAGATATAAAAAACAGATTCTCGGGCTTAACCGTGATCCCTCCTCCCTGACGTAATGTAAGAGTTTACTACAGAGTTTCTGTGCTCAACTAGAAAATAAATTCCATTAGAAAAATACATAATTTAAGTATCGTTTTTTTAACGCCAATTTGTAACGTTTGAAACGATATCGAGTTTGTTTTTCGAACAATGTTAATATTATTATTGTGCCTTATCACTTTCTTGTATGTAACTCCAATAATCAGGAGCGATAAAACCTGGCGACTTTAGTAGCAATAATAGCAAATTGAAATTAACCCTGTTCAGAAAAAGTTCTCTGAACATGTCAATTGTGGCTTGATCAGTATTTACTTTGGAGCCATCTCGCTACCTGACCATCACTTTCCCTGGGTAAGAAATACAGTCATACTGGTATGGGTTCCAGGACACAGTGATATTGTAGGCAATGAGTCTGCGGAGAAGTAGCGAAAAAGGGAACTGACTTAAAATTCACAGAACCAGTGCGTTTCCAGTGGAATGTTAACAGCTGCGGCGAAAGAAAGACTGTTGGACTGGATTAACATCCAAGCTGACCTGCACTGGACAGGGACGGTGGGGTGCAGACAATCCAAACCGTTCTTGCTCGAATTGCTCAAATTGAGCCGGAATCAGGTTTGGCGCTTGATCGCGCCAATTACAGGACACTGTACGCGTAGAGAGCATCTGCGATACGATTTGACTGGTTTCAGACGACATTTGCAGATTGTGTGAAGAAAAAGAGGAAACTGCAGAGCACGTTCTATGCCATTGCGAAGAACTTGCACACAGAAGACTCAGACTTCTTGGATGTTACTTCCTAACACCATTGGAACTCATGTCTGACTCACTCAAGAGCATATTAAAATTTATTGATATAGCCGTCCTGAGTGAGTTATAATAAGGGAGGACAATCACAATAGGCCCACTGAGGCCGCAGTGAATCGGGATTTTTAAACCGTCCTCCACCATCTACAATCTATTAGGTCGGTGCAGATGAAATGTCGTTTTTCTCTATGAAGTGAAGTCAGTTGCGATTTCCATGTCTCAAACTGCGCCAGGTGGCACAAGTGGTATTGGGTATTGAAGTATAAATATCCCTACATTTAGGCCTAGCGCATTCTTGAGACTAAAAAGTCGGACAACTGTTTAATCACATCGAGCCGCGCACACTCTTACCTGCCCGACTAAACTGTTTAGTCGTTGTTCATCCGCACATTACTCAACCACCGGCCGAATGTTACAGACAATTGGTACTAGAGAAAACCGGTCGTGTGAGATTTTTAATTTGGTCAGTGTGCGCATCTAGATAAGCCGCCGTGTATATAGGGGCCAATGCGAGACTTTAGTCGCACATCGATCGAAAGGCATCTGGCCTGCCTATTACACTGTATAGTTTCGACGATTGTTTAGTCTCAGTGTGCGCCCTTCCATATAGCTTCATAGCCATTAGCCATTCAACTAAACTATCGCGCGATTTTAAATCTCTAGTCTGCGGGTACTCTTACTCATGGAGTCATTTCAGTTTTGGACTTCATTGAGATCGGACAGAAAAAAAAAACAAAAAACAAATGGATTCGAGTCAAAAACGGGTAATTTTCCTTTATGTATTTAAACTTGGCCATAGCGCAACGGAGGCAACCGAAAACATCAACAGGGCATTTGGAACTAATACGGTAAACAAGCGAACCACACTGCGATGGTTCGAAAAATTCCGATCAGGAGATTTAACCCTTGAAAGTAAGCCACGTGATCATCCAGGACCTTCGATCGGCAAGGACGAGCTGAATTTATTAGTGGAATCTGACTTACACCAAACTGTAAGGGACATTGCAAGAAATTGGGCGTACTTTATTCGACAGTTTCCCGGCACTTGCAACAGCTTGGAAAAATCAAAAAGCTTGATAAGTGGGTTCCGCATGAGCTTGCTGAGCAAAACATGACGAGTCGTCTGGAAATTTGCAGTTCCCTGCTCTCCCGGAAGAGAAACGATCCGTTTTTGAACAGAATAGTGACATGTGATGAAAAGTGGATACTGTACGACAATCGTCGCCGATCGGCACAGTGGTTGGATGCTGATGAGACTCCAAAACACATGCTGAAACCAGGCCTCCATTCGAAGAAGATAATGATGACTGTTTGGTGGTCTGCAGCTGGAGTTGTTCACTATTCCTTTTTGCAGCGTGGTGAAACCATTAATGCAGAGAAGTATTGTACCCAACTCGATGAAATGCATCAGAAATTGCGTATTCAACGGGCTAGATTGGTCAACAGAGATGGAGTTATACTGCTTCATGACAACGCACGGCCTCATGTTTCAAGAACAACGGTCCAAAAATTAAACGAGTTGCAGTATGAGACTCTTCCTCATCCACCATACTCACCAGACCTTTTGCCAACCGACTACCACTTTTTTAAACATTTGGATTATTTTTTGGCGAACAAACAATTCGATAATGAAGCAGCCATTAAAAATGCCTTCGAGAACTTTATTCGCTCTAGAAAGTCAGACTTCTATGAAACTGGCATGAATGCACTTGTATCTCGTTGGAAGAAGTGTATTGCATGTGCTGGTGCCTATTTTGAAATTAAGTTTTATAAAAGTTACAGTTTGAAATTGCACTACCAAAAACGACATTTCATCTGCAACAACCTAATACAATCTGGGTAAGAAAAAAATCTGGATCAATTGACGACAGCGGTCTCCAGAACGTGTTCTTATTGCAGATTATTGGTTCTTCCGCAATTGTTATAAAAAGTTGTTCATGGTGCTTAAATTCGCCTGGAATCTTTTACAGGCACTTAGTAGAAATTTCTCTTCAAAGTCGCTCAATGGAACGGAAAGAACGCGAATAAGCCACGTTCCTAAATTCTCGTTGTATTCACCATTTCATTCTTAGGTAAATTGTGATGATTTTTTTGATTTTCGATGAAGAGCGGGTGCATAAGTTTCCCCGTTTAGGTTTGCTGAGATACCGGGTTTTCCTTCGGCTTTTTATATAAAGGCATAAAAATTCTTTTCAAAATTTTTTGCTATTCATCCCCTAGAAAAATTCCGTTCCAAAAAGTTTCTTGGTTTTGTTAGGTAGTCAGCCGTAAATTTCAAACGCATCTCGGTTAGGTGGGTAGCTATTGACAGAGATAGCTAGCACATAGACCGCTACATGAGCCCGTTGTGATCCCACTGCACCATGGCAATCTGAGTCTTTCTGGCCACGGTTTTTTGCCCACAGCTGGTTTTTTGGCTAATTTTTCAAGAACAAACTGAGCCCAATTGGCCGCGGTATTTTTCTGTCAAATATTTATCCGTGTTTTTTGGCGCGAAGGAGAGGAGAGAAGGAAGGAGTTGTTAAGAAGAAAGGGGATACCGAACCTAATCAGTTATAGGGATGGGAAGGAAAATCAAGAATCGGGACGGGTATGGCAGTGTACTAGCAGGTGTTAATGATAATTTTTCAGTACTACTGGCTGTGATACGGTCTAGCAGAACAGCAAAGTTGCCCAAATCAACTACTGTCTGGCAGCTCTGATGGTACACGTTCCGGACATTAATAAACTTAATTTTGGACAATTCCCTTGCTAAGTTTGTCAGTATATAATTCATTAATTATCAATGAAAGCTGAAATAAATACAAACGGGATGATAAATCAATATTTCTTCTCGAATCGAATGAAAAACTTTTCTCAGTTATCAATCGAAGAATATGTGATTTCTGGCAACCCTAGTAACACCAAGTACAAACATATCAATCCCACACCTTTCGCCAGTAAATTTTTCGCCGTGCGTGGTAAAAGCCACAGGCCACAGCGCCTGAATCTATTTTACTCGATGTACTGAATACTGCTCCCAGCCCGGCTGGCTTCCATTCCCGTGCATATTCAGTAGCAGAACGCAGAAGTGTTCGTTTGTATGGCGACTACTGAGACTATCGGCATACACAGTCAATGCCGTCCGAGAGCCAGAAGACCTAGCGATGAATCGTTCACGTATTCAATTCACTGTCTATCAATATTTTATGTTAACTGCTTCGATTGGGAAACGGTTTCCAATCAAGCCGAATCATCCGGTAAGTTAGACCAGCCGAAAATAAAAGAAACTATGGCTGGACTTTCGTTCAACTCACAGTTGCAATTTCATCAATTTTCTATTTTATGAGCACCCAGTAGGGGTCTACGTACATAATGTCGCTTCCCGGGAGAAGGGTTGGTGCAAAATTTGCAAATGTAAATTTACGATCCCTCGCCACTCGTTGCCAGTCCGGCAACATTAATTACAAGCGTATCAGTCATACAAAACGAAAAACTCCGGGTGCAAGACAGAAACAAGTACAGCTACCGTACCGACACCCGACTTTTATACAATAGAACTATTCGATGACTTCGAAATGGTAAGGGGACAGACAGCTACAGCTGAAACCTGCGCCGAAGTAGAATTACGACTTGCTGCCAGCACCACCAGTAATACGAAAAATGCTTTCACTGCTTTTCCTCCCACTCGTAGGCTGCTTTGCATCATTTCTCTTTTCTTCGCGGAATTTTTACTTTTTTAGCGAATTACTCGGCTCAAACAATCAGAGGTCTAAAGTTGCTTCTTTCTACGCGTTATTCTTCACGCAGCACACTTTATATCTTGTCTTAGATTGTAGAGTCACTTCATTTACTTATGTGAGATCACAAATGTTTATTTCCAGACTCCTAATAATTCATTGCTGTGTAAATTTTTTCTTATGGACCCTTAAAAAACCGGTAGCATTTCGATAGCACAACTTTCGAATTGGGATTCCAAGTTTCTTTTTCATGTTCTGAATGCTTTAAATTTTTTTGGGAAATACTTTCGACTTCAAATGATTGGGATGTACAACAATTGGTTTAAAAAAAACATTGTTTTCTGCAAAGGTTGGCAGCTGCCGAAGCGCTTTAAGTTAGCCTATCATCAGTCATACAGTACATGCACAAGAATTTCAGAAATCGCAATTACTTTTAATAAAGCTACCATTTAGCCGGGCGTAGATCCTTCTTAACATGTGTATAAAACAGCGGGAATCGGATAGATAATGCCCTATGGATGATATAGCTGCGAAAGCTAGTAGCCATATAAAGAAAGATGCTGGAATCCACAAGGAAGACATGTGTGGTGAATAGACCACCATAATGCAAACGAACAATCGAGAAGGAACTTCAAGAAGTGATTAAGTCCAGGCGACAGATCAAGACTGAAGCCCATCTTGTAGAGTTATGAGGTCACACCGGAACTTCTGATTTATCCTCTATATCGGGCGCAGGAACAGATTACTGTGAATACAAAAAATGGTCTAATTGAAGACGATCGACAGTGTTTGCCACATTTACTACGTCGAATAGAGTCGCAGAAATTATTTAAATTGCCAGTTAGTCAGATCGATTGTTGAGAAAATCTTCTAAAAAGCAGAACTAGAAAAAAAACTGCAAATCTTTCAAAATTTCGATTAATTTTAGTATTTGACTGGCACCTGACACTTAACAGGGTCCACCAAATCTTGTAAGAAAATTTTAGAGTTTCAAACCTTTTCTCCTTTCAGAAAGTACATTCCGAAATTTTCTATTCTTTGCTCTACTATGTCGTGACTGAGGTAGGGTGTGCAGACAGGGCGCTACATCACCAGAGCGCCCTAACAAGTCGCGCAAACAATCGCTTATCGGTCTCTCATGACCAATTGGGAAAGATATTCCAAGATTTAATTCCAAGGGTAAATCGGGGTGACTAATTTTTTGTTTTACAGGCCTAGGGTTTATGGTCTGATTTTCGAGCAACGTATCCCCCCACAGCCAGCAAGCGCGTCGCTCCATCTCGAACATCAGCCACCAATTCGGACGTTGGTGGAATTGGCCCGCTGTTTCCTCGTACCTTACCTTTCCTTCGAATATTTTGACTTTTTCAAGTCAAAATATTCACTCCAAGGCCTCAGTTCACAACATACTGATTGTGGGAACAAATCCTACACAATTGAAAAAAATCAATCACAATGTGGTCCATTGTTTGAACACGGTCTAAGAACTAGGATCGCTCCTCAGCATTACGAAACTATTGTTGTTTGATGCGGGGGGAAGGCACGCAGCAAAGCAGCGCAGGCAAAGATGGTCCCCCGAGTCCCCCAGTCTCCACCCAAACTTTTTCGTCCTTCTCACGAATTGCAAGAGCTCAGGTAGGGAGCGAGAACGGAGTTCTTCCATCTTCATAGCATCAACGTCGTATACATGCATTCTCGCAAGAGTAAGCTGGACACTCTAGAAGAAAATGTTCTGTTGTGTCGTCACTCTCGTCGCAAGCAATGCACATGGGATCGTCGATGATTCTCATTCTGACCAAATGTAGGCCACAAGAGTTATGCCCTGTGAGGACACCAACCAGACTACCACATTCTTTTCTGGTCAGTTTGAGAAGAAAAGCAGTGGTTCGTCCACTTGGTCCCTCAACAAGGTTTCTAGTCTGCCGCATTCCCGAAAACCGGTTCTGGTCCAACCAAAGCTGACTCCGATCCCGCCTTTGCTATTGTATCAGCTATTTCATTGCCATTTATATACAACTGCTAGCTGACCCGGCCACGCGTTGCTGTGGCTCAGTCCGGCTTAGTTAAAAATATAGAAAAAAGTTAGTACAGTAACGTTTCTAATAAGTTTGATTAGTTATTTATTGCCGCACTGGAAACTGAGTCATTGGGATGCGTGGTATCAAAACGTACTCTCCTTTATACTTTCCCTTTATAATGGTTGCTTCGATCACGTTGTTCATTAATTTTTTTCACCGCTAGACTTGTGCCGTTACAAAGACGCGGTTGGTTTATATTTCGCAACATTATGACCACCGATCCGACCTTCAATTGCAGATTGTGAGGCGGCACTCCTAGCAAATCCAGCGAGTTCAAAAATTCGGGTGGATAGTTGACGACATCATCTTGGTTAGTAGCGGAATCAACTGATTTGTATGTCCTCAATTCACCGGCAATTTCATTTTGAAATTTAATTCATTTACATCCATGTTTTTGGCAGCCAATATTGCTCGTTCGCTCAACCAAACATGATCTGTGTAATTTTTATCAACGTTTGAGAACACCTTTTCAATGAGTTCGGTTTTTGATTCAGTAAACTGACAAAAATTATCAGGAAAGGTTATCCAGCCAGTCAAAATGTCTAAAGGGAATTTGCCATTACCCATGTCAATGTGTTGTTTTGAAAATGTTTCTCCAGATCGATCATTTTGCAACTCGACATGCATTTTCTTGCTTAATAGCTTGACGTGCTTCCACAAAATGGAGGACTTTAAACAAGCATTTAGTTCATCAGCTGGCGTTGACCGTGGAATCACTGGCAATGTTTGACGAAAATCTCCAGCTAAACACAATCATCGCACCACCAAATCGGTTTTGAATGTTCCGCAGATCTTGCATGGTTCCGTCAAATGCCTCCAAAGACCTTTTATGTGCCATCGTGCATTCATCCCATACTATCTATTTAACGGCAATTTTAGCGCTGAATGGGCTGTTCGACCGCCTTCCAACAATGTTACTGCAATGCCTTGCTTCATCAAGCATTGCTGCAACATTGTTGGAACACCTTTAGTGGGAAAATGGGGGTTTTATGTTTTTCCGGGCAATTTTTCTCTTCATAAGAACCTTCCTCGGACTTCAGGGAATGTTTGGAAAAAAAATAAGCCGAATTGGTCCAGCCGTTCTCGAGTTTTGCGGTTAGCAACACATTTAGCGATCGATTTTTATTTATATAGATTACAATGAACATAAATATGGACGAAGTCTCAGCTTTCATCAACACTTGCAATACTGTGTTACAAGTGAAGGAGAAAGGCGATAAGGATCCACACAATCAATAAACGCCTAGAAGTTAGCGGGTCACTCTTTTATGTCTTACAGTAGGAGTAGATAGTCATGTTCGGTGTGGGGAGGGATGAATGAAGTTGGTGATACCACAGAAATGATGGTGGACATTACACTTGAAACGTTGAATATTGAACTTTCAGAGAACACAAACGATATCATTAGCTTTAGCTTTTTTTAGCTTAGGTATTTGCACCCAGCAGGTAGAACATGCTCGTCGAAAAGTCGTGGCAACTCAATACATTTTGTACGGAAATCCAAGTCCATGTGTAAGATAGAGACAGCATGTACAAAATTATTGAAACAATGCATTTACTACAGTTTCATCGCTATATGCAAGAAAGGGAAACTACACACGTAGTCCTACCCATCTGCCAGAAGCAACAGAACTTTCGTAGAATATGCATCGAAATGGCACGTCATGCGTGTATAACATTTATTGAAAATGAAATTTTAGCTCCGATGAATAGCTTCTTCATTTTTATCAGTGACGTTTGGCTGTTCGTCGATTTATATCACCAATGATAAAGTTGCGAGAGAAGAGTGCGCAGTTATTTTTTGTCTCGGGAAGAAGGACATTACAAAATAATTAAATTTTATCAAAACTAATAGAGCTGTATTGATGCGTTTTGTTTTTACGATTCAATTTATTTTCAGGCTTATAATTATTTAAAGTTCTAATTTCTTTTCAGTTCAACTTTTTAAGTTTGGAAGGTTAGGAGACGAAATTTGACACTAGGTCTATGTTATACGCGACAGGGCTTAAGAAGTCAAATTTCGTATTCTTTCTTTCTGTATATAAGAGACAGAAAGATGTCAGCACATAATGTTCTACCTAAATGAAAGCTTATGCACAATCTGGAGAATTATATCTCTTTTGTATGCCAAAGGAATCATAATTTTACGTATAAACACCCGAAAAATTATGCGTAGAACCATCGTAAATATTTCACGTATAGTGTTACAAACTATACGTATAAACATATACGGCTACCGCGGAAATCGTTGCCAAAAATCGTACATGGGTTATATGACCTTTATAAAGTCCCGTTTCGTCGTCTAGTATACGTAACTTTGCCTGCTAGGCAACTGACACCCTGCAAGAAAATTACCGGATAAGTCCGCCGGAGCTCCGCCGTAACATTAAGCGGTAATCTTTCAGTTAAAACGTATAGGCCTCGGGACAAAAATTAACTTATATACTTCGTATCGGTGTACATACGTGTGTTTCGCTACCTCTGTCCATCTCTTTCACTCCTAGTTAGTGATACCCGGTAGCTAGCCGTTAAATTAACCCAATCCCATAGTGTAAATTACAAGCGAGGCCAGTACGATTTAACGGGTAAATTACAGGGTAATGGCACCCTATAGTTGCATACTAAATTACCTACATGAATGCATGGAAATTTGGAAGCGAAGCCAGTACGATTTAACGGGTAAATTACAGGGTAATGGTACCCTATAGTTGAAGTATAAGTTCAAAATGCATCTTAATTTTCCATCCCAGATATCCTGGTACCTGTTCGGGCTGATTAAGGTGTAGAAGAAAAAAATCCCTTTTCAATAAGAAAAACTTAAAAAACAATGATAAGCATGAAATAAGAAATAAAGCAAGAAGTTTAGAAATATCCAAAAACGTTAGGTACCTAATAATCGGAGAGCTCACGACAAAAAATCGCAAGAGTTTTAGGAAAGCTAATATTTTAGTATTTGGTTACATTTAGGGTGTATGTAAATATACTAGAGTCAGCCTTTAAATATACAATTCAATATGGATAATATACAAGGTTTTAAAGTAATACTATTTTATTATATGATCAAATAAACGAAAATTTAATTTTTATTTAACCCTTATCGGGCCGAAGAGGTACCCGGGTACCTATTACTTTTCTTTTACTATTTTCGATAAACAAAAGAAGCTAAAACTTAAATTATGATTTACTGCCAGTAAGAGTATTTCGTGAAGATACTTGTAAACAATATATCTATACCAAATTTATGCATTATAATAAGAAATTAAGTGATTGTAACAGTAGGTACCCGAGTACCTTTTCGGCGTGATTAAGATGTTTTTTTCTTTGGCTCGATAAGGGTTAACATACGTGCATCTAACTGTTATTTTCATAAACTATATTTAATAGATTTACACTGTACCAAATTTCAGCATTCTTAAAACTCTTACGAGGACTCGATTTCAACACCTTTGCGTGGGTGGTGACTGAGTGGGTCCTACTGTTGGGGTGTCTGACCATTGTTTTTTTGTTTCTCATTGTAAAAACTACCTCGTGGTAAATTTTCAGCTTTCTTAGAACTTTTTCATGACACTTGTATTGATTGTTGCGCACATAGGCCGCGGTCCGAATTACGCTCACGGTGCTTACATTACCAACAATGCTTACAGTCGGTCCGAATTGTATGCACGCTTACGACGCATATAACCGGACCGATCGTGTGCACACAGTGTACTCACATTGCCTATCCTCAAAACCGTGAGCAGTGTAAGCGCCAGAAAATTACGCCTCCATGCAAATTGTATACATCGTGAGCGCAATTCGGACCGGTTGTATGCGTGCTAAAAGCGCAGAAAGCATAATTCGGACCGCGGCCATAGTAACAGAAATCGCGCTCGCATGACATTTATACTTTCGGCGACTGCTGACTGGTCCCGTTCTAACGAAATGAAGTCTGACTGTTATTTTCATAAATTATTTAGGTTTAGTATCACGCACAAGCGAAAAAGTAATGTAAGAGATTTTTCATATTTCACATTTACTTTCTAAACGAAACTTCGGTATGTTTTAGAATGTGGTCAATAAAAGTTTTTGACATTTGGGACGTAAAACAATGAATAAAAACGTTTTAAAATTTTTGATTTCATCCAGCCAGTACAGTTCGAGACGCCATTATGGAAAGTTTGGTTGACGCGCGCTACTCTCCAACTACCTTTCGTGCAGCCCTGCGGGGCTCAGGGATTAAAACTCCCTTTTCGCGTTCATGTTTGGCTGGTGCGCGCTACGCTCCAACTACCTTTCGTGCAGCCCAGCGGGGCTAAAGGGATTTAAACTCCCTTTTTCGCATTCATGTGTCAAAACGGAACCGTCATGGCGGTTCGAATAAAATGTACTGAGTGACCAAAATTAAAAATTTGAAATCGGTTTTTTATAGTCTTACGTCCCGAATGTCAAAAAATTTTATTGACCACATCCTAAAACATACCAAAGTTTCATTTGGAACGTAAATGTAAAATATGAAAAATCTCTTACATTACTTTTTCGCTTGTGCGTGATACTAAAGCTTTACCATTATATAAAATATATATTTACTGAATCAAATTTCAGCTTTCCTAAGACTCTTGCGAGGACCCGATTTTTTTGACATCTTTGTGGGGGGGGGGGGCTGACTGGGTGGGTCCCACTGTTGGGGTGTCTGACCATTGTTTTTCAGTTTTTCATTATAGAGCTTCATACTAAACGTCTTCTGAATATACAATGCACGAATACGGTAGATGTGCACAAAAATCAATAATAAACATAACGCAGTCACGATCGGCTGCAAGTCAATCGTATGATACTCCAGATGAAATACTGAACTCCGATTTATATTTTAGTTGGAAATATATCAAAAGAATGAGGAGTGCACATACAATTATTGCATGACCTTTTATTTACAGGTAGAAACTATTGTATAGTGGCTACTCGATGGATGGTTAAACGATTTCTTGAGTTATAGTGAGTTCCATAAATTAAGTTGGGATATTTTTACAGAATTTTTGTTTGGCAACTACATGAAGGATTTACGGGATGTTTTTCATATTAATACCTTCATCTGCGACTATTATAAAATCAACGTATACAAAATTTCGAAGTCATAACTTAAAGCGTTCTAAAGTTACCGTTCAATATTGGTGAACACGTGTTTTAAAGACTTTTGTATGACAGCTAACCGAAGGAGTCGACGGATGGCGCTAATTAATGAACTCAGTCTTGCTTTTCATATAAAACTAATTCCTGTAAAATTTTGAATCCCTGCTATAACTCGTACTAGAGTTATAGTGGATTCTGTAACTTGTATAAATTTTTGAAGGACATTTGTAGGCTGCTACACGAAGGACTCCCTCGATCTGCATCATATTCGGAACTTTCATTTCAAACATTGTAAACTTTAAGTATTCAAAATTTCAAGCTCCTAACTTGAAGCATTCGAGCAATAATTGTGAATACGTGTTTTAAGGACTCTTCTATGGGAGGTACCCGAAGGAGTGGAAGGATATCGCCCATTAACGAACTTAGCCTTACTTTTTACATTTTACAGGTGGTGACCAAATTTCAACTTCCTAGGCCAACGCGTTCTTGAGTTATCGTGCAAACGGACGGACGGACAGACGGACGGACGGACAGCAAACGGATTTGGAGTTTTTGGCCACAACTAAACACAAAATAATATATAACTTTTTTCGTCCGAGGCTCGGTTCTATGCGTTACAAACTTTTCGGGCTGGATTAAACTTATAATACTCTATATGATTTCATCTAGAGTATTAAAACGTACGAAAGCATTCGTTTTAATAAAATTGTTAGAAAATGGATTAGACCGCTCGTGTTAAATCAAAATGACTCGCGTAAAAAGAGTATCCAATATTTATTTTGAGTTTGTGTTAAATCAAATTCGTGTAAAAAAGATTCGTGCAAAAACAGAATTAGGTGTACACCATAAATGGAACCAAATACTAAAATATTAGGTTTGTTCTTTTTGGCTACACTTTTCTGCACTAACTCTTGAGCGAGTGCAGAAAAGTGTAGAAAGTGAACGAAAAAACAAACTTATTAGGTTTGTTCTTTTTTCATTCACTTTCTACACTCGCTCAAGAGTTAGTGCAGAAAAGTGTACCCAAAAAGAACAAACCTATTAGCTTTCCTAAAATTCTTGCGATTTTTTGTCGCGAGCTCTTGGACTTGAAGTGCAGTATAACAGAAATGATAGTAGTACGGCGTTGCGGGATAGATCCGCTTGACTAATTTACGCGGAAATTTGATGGCACATAGACTAGAAAAGGGCCATGTACTCCAGAGTTTAAATGTATCGCATCCAATTAAACAATTTTGATGTCAAGGTGTTGGATTTAATGCATGTGTTTGTACTTTCGGGTAGCGCTTTCTTGCAGGACAGTTTATCCAAGGCCCTTACCAACAGGATTGTTAACCCTGCTAAATTAGCTTTTGGGTGGATCCACATCGTTTTTTCAATTGTAATCTGATCCAGTTGAAAAAAAACACCTATTGTATTACATAAAGGGTCGATCGAGGTATGAAGGATTTGCTATGCTTTACCGTACGTGAAAATTGAGATTTCACGATACACCTGTAATACCACGGTACACCTGTGTGGGAGGGTAGATTCCGAAAGCTCCGATATTTCTGCGGTGCTCAAGGAAGTCTATGAAGGTTGGGATAGCGCTAGAGATGATTTGGGCGATGCAGTCCATATATGCGAATTGTGCTCGAGACACGGACAAATAGAGGCTTCATAAATGTTAGTTAGTTTAAACATAAAACAACTGCGGCTAATACTTGCAAAGTGGTTTCTTTCTTAGAGCAAAAATTTTTAAGATCTAGTGAAAACTATCGAAGGAGCAGAACACCTTTATTTTGCTTTCGAATAGGGGAATCAGAAACTCTAGTTAATCGAAAACGGTAGCGACCTTCTTATTTTTCCGAATCAAATTCACACTTCGACCCGAGAAAGTAGCTACGCATTCCTGGGCCACGTATGGAGTAACCTTTGCAAGCTATCCTGGCCTGGCGATAGATTGGCTTGAGGGTTGACGGGCTTACCGATTCGGCTGGCTTGACCGTATTCGTACTCCTCACAAAACTCATTCTTCTGGTTTTTTTTAAGTTGATATGCGCTACACAACGCGCCGAATGACCGCACTCTGGCAGCACTACGCTCGGGGCACTGGGTACGCCAATCTTGTACTTTGTAGAAGCTCGTTATTGTTGTTGTTGGCGTGCAAAAGACGAGACGGGGTCGGGTCGGATTATGTCGTCACTACTTGGCTTTGGCTGGCCGACGTCGGCCGTCGCACACCCAACCCAATCCAGCCAGCCGTTTTGCTATGCTTTTTCTTGCCGTACACATAAATCAGCTGTGCAGTGAACAAGATGGCCGCATGTTCGGTTCGGTTCTGTCTTTGCGGAGGGTCATCCGCTGAATTTGGCCCACCGACGACACAAGTCCGAGTTCCCTGACGCAGTACTAAAATATGGCACCCACGTCGAGTTATGGCGTCGCTCCCACAGCTCGCTTTACTGATTTTTTCTGAAAGGGAACACCGAGATATCGACGTGCGGCAAAAGGGCGGAATGGAAAGCACCCCTCGCAAGAATGCACTCCACAAACAGATTAACAATTCGAAATTTACGGGGGGTTCAGTTCTAATAGGTAGCAAGGGAGCTCACAAATGGAACAGAACCGGGACTGGGGGCGGACAATTTCAAACTCAATACAAACCGTTCGCGATGCAGCAAACAAATCCGATCCTTGGCCACCTTCAATTTTTTCGCGATGATTTTCTTCAGATTCTCGACCGAGTTTTGGATGTCCACGAGAACGGTAAAACTGCCTCCGGTGGTGGTCGTAATATTTAAATTAATCGGCGGAGCTGCCAGATCGGAGCCACACCCAGGAGTAATGTCGCGGGAGTCGCTGCTTCCAGCCGATGATTTATCCATTTTCCAGCCGTGCGTCCAATTTGCCCAGCCGACTGTCTAGCAAAAAAGCACCGTCCTTTCGCGTTCACCTCGAATACGAGCAAAAAATCGCAGAGCACGCAAGGAAAGGTCACTACCGCCGTGAAACAAACCAGCAGTAATCAAAAAATAACTATAAAAAAAAGAAACACCCGACACAATGGAGACGGGAAAAACCGAAAAAAAACTTCTTCCACAATTTTCGCAACGTTGCGGATTTACCGTCCCGAGAACGCGGATTTTCCTTTGTAAGACGCGCACTACCCAATTGATTTCACCGCTGGACTTTTTTATTCAGTTATATAAGTGTAAGCATTGTCACGGCACGGCGTCGATGGAAACGTTTCACCAACAAATAATTTCGAACTCACTCCGTTCACTGGTCAAAGACAGACAAGAGGCGACTGCGGCGAGTGCTTTGCGATGCGACAAGGCGACATGCGAGTGCGGCGATGAACGTGACGTGAGTGCGAGCAGTGAGCGCGCCGCCATTTGTTTCGCCTCTCGCTCATGAGCGGCGAGACGAGCCAAACCCAACACGCTCGACAATCGAAAAAAAAATCCGACTATCGGTACTTTTTCCACTTGTGCGGTATTGGTACTGTCTCTTTTCAGAACAGCCAATAGGAGAAATGTCGCTTTAAGGCACGACAAGAACAGATCTATGCGTCTGGACATAGTCTGCTCGCTCGGGGATTCGTAGATGTGGCATTTATTTCGGTGCGAAAAGCAACGCAACAAACTGTGATTTAGCTATCTGCTCTTGTCACTCTTTAGGCTTACTCTTGCTAACTTCTGCTGTGCTGCTCCATTTCCCTTAAATAACATATCTCGCATGCACTTTCTATTTTCTCTTTATTTCTCACGACGATCAGCTGACTGACAATGACGTCACATCGGATTATCGAGTGCAAGTCGAGCACGAACTACGTTAAACATCGATAGTTTGATGTTTCGATAATATCGATATTTTTTTCCAAAACTATCGATAAACTATATTTAAAACCGTATCGTTTGTGTTTTAAGGCTCGTATCTCACAAACCCATTGTGATACAGTGAAACCTGTCCAGAACGGACCCTGTATAAAACGGAAACCTGCCATAACGGAAAAAAAACTGGGAACGGAGCATTTTCCAATGCAAAACACCCTGTATAAACCGGAAACCTGTCTAACGCGGAAACGGAACGTGATTTGCGGAACGAAATTTTTCGTAAAACGGAAAACAGTTGAAATGTGACATGAGTGGATTTGAGTATGACTGACTGCAAGTGAAAGACGGAAAATGGTTTTAATTTGTTATGGAACTAGAGTGTTACAAAAACTTTTAAAATAATTTTGGACATCTGTGTTGAAATTTTCGTAGTTCAGTCTTTGGCAAATTGTTGGTAAGGTGCAAAAAAAAAAAAGCAAAAGCAAAAAGCAAAACCAAGTTTTCCAATGGACTTGCGACCAAAACTTATTTTCTGATGATGCTTATTTCCATCTCAGTGGACATCAACAAGCAGAGTTGCAGAATATGGGCTGATGAAAATCTAGGGGCACTCTTTGAAAAGCAAATGCATCCAGAAAATTTCTTTTTGTGGTGTGTATTTTGCGCTGGTGGAGTGATTGGTCCATTCTTCTTCGAAAATGCACCTGGCAGCTCTGTCAGAGTGAACGGGGAAAGGTACCATGCCATGATCACCGACTTCTTGTGGCCAATATTGTATGATTATGACATCGATGTGGTTCCAGCAAGATGGTGCGATGTGCCACACAGCTGAAGTTCCCCGGGCCAATAATCTGCAGAAACAGCGAAATCAATTGGCCACCGAGATCGTGCGATTTGACTCCGTTGCACTTCTTTCTTTGGGGTTATCTCAAAAGCATGGTTTACCCCAATAAACTCAACACCATTCAACAACTGAAGGATCCATTGGTATAATTAAGGAGAAGTTATGCTGTGATGTCATCAAAAATTTGGACAAACGGGTCGAAGTGTGCCGTAGGAGCATATGAGTAAAATTCTTTCCCATACTTAATTGCCATGAACCAACTCCATCATCCTCTTTTTTTCAATTTTGATTTAACTTCGGAATGCGTTATTGTAACACCCTTTATTTGAACTGTATATATTTTTATTTTTTGTTTTATATATGTACTGTACTTCAATCAAGACTTTTGCTGAACAAAACTGTATAAAACGGAAACCTGGTAAAACGGAACAAAAAGTTGGGTACCACAGCATTCCGTTTTAGACAGGTTTTACTGTATTAAATTGAAATTTTTATAGTGGATAAAATGGATGAACCCCTACGAGGTACGAGGGGTACCTTTTGGTGGATTTTGTGCGTGAGGGGGGAGGAAGGGGAGGATTTTAGATGAAAAATGTTGGTTTCTAGATCTCAAGAAATGCTTATGCTGAAACTTGAAACTTATGTAGAACTATGAGAGTGGACCTATTTGCAATAAAATGGTCGAATTTGGTTGAGGGGTGTGGAAGTGAAGGAAAAACAAGGCGTCCAACACGCTTGGAAAAACTGAGATTGAAAAATTCTAAAATCGATATCTCCTGAACGATTTCAGTCGTTCGTCGTATGGCAAAAAGATGATGTGCAAAGTTTACTTTTTGGTTGCTTTTAATTTGGAAAATTTGGGGGGTGATATTTCTCCGAGCGATTTTGTTGGGAAAATGAATATCACAAAATTGTATACAAGCGTAATTGGAAATATTAATAGAAAGAGAAAGAAAACCGACTCTGTGAATATCATCCCTTTTCGTTGGACTCGACACCTTTTTTTACATTTTTTAAAATTTTTTTTTTATATATCACGACTTTCTGTTGTACCGAAAAGATTTTTTACAACACAAACAATTTGTGTGTTCGTTGGAGATTTTGAGGAGACTTTGGAAGAGGGACACAAACACAATTTGTGTTGGTTGGAAACTTTAAGAGGGGGACTTTGGGAGAGGGACACTTTGGGAGGGACCCGACAATTTTTTTTACATTTTTGGAATATTTTAGGGTGTTAACGAGGTTACACTAAATGTAAACAAGTTGAAGTGAGCACCTGCTATTGCTAATGGATCACTTTAGAGGGGTTTCTCCAGCCAATCAGAGCACACAAAAGAGTGGCGCGTAAAAAGGTCGATTCGGTATTGCGCACGTTTTGAAACGTAATTGAAACTTTTGCGAGGGTGGTGAGGCGCGGCAGTAGGGGGCAGTCATTTCCAAAAAAATTTAATTTTTATATTTTCAGAACCGTATCAGATATGATCTTGAAAATTTTAATTTTAGGACTTGCGGAGAAAAAGGGTGGGTGTGGTTGTAGAGGGTGATTGTGAGAGAGGGTGGAAATGAACAAATTCTGATTTTTATATCTTTTTCATATCTCAGAAACGGCTCATGCTAGAAAGTTGAAACTTAGTACGTATATGTAGATGCGTTACTAGAGTAATTAAAGTAAAAAAAAAGTTCAGATTTTCATTGGCGTACCAAGGTGGAGTGAAAAAATTGTCCGTGAAAAGGGTTTTTCTACATTTTCACGAATTTCGTTAAATCTATTAGACATGTCGAGCTATCAAAGCAATGTCACTTCTGCGGACTTTTTGTATAAGCGCCTAGAAACATTTTTTCCAAATTTTTCGATTTTCAACCTCTAAGTGGGTTGTGGTTGTGTGCATATTCACGAATTCCGATATATTTGTTAGGTCTAATAAGATATCGAATTCACTTTTACTTCTAAAACCTTTTAATTTAATCGGTGAAACCCCCGATTCAAGTGTTTTTTGTTATTATACCCCTTTCGGGGGGAGGGAGGGAGGTTAAGGTTTTAAAATATTGTTCAAGTTTTCACGAATTCAGAAATTTTTTTAGGTTTAATGACCTTTACTTTTAGCAAATATATCCGAGTAGACTGGTATATTAACTAATATTCATATACCCTCATTCACATAAACTGTTTATCTTCAAAACTAATAATAACAATTTATCATGGTCACGGTACAGGGTTACGCTGACGACCTTGCCATCCTTGTTAGAGGTAAATTTGAAGAGACGGTGACAGATCTAGCTCAGAATACCCTAAACCAGGTAGCAACCTGGTGCACTAAAGCAGGATTGGGTATCAACCCAAAGAAAAGCACAATTGTTGCATTCACCAAAAGGAGGTGTAAGGACAATTTATCTAAGCTCTTTTTGGAGAATCCATAGAGTATGCTAGTGAGGTAAAATGCCTGGGTATCATCCTGGATGAAGAGCTCACTTGGAATGCTCATTTGGACAAAGTTCTTGAAAGGGCCAGAATCTCTCTCTGGACCTGCAGGAGCCTTCTCGGCAAAAACTAGGGACTGCGTCCAAAACTAACTTATTGGATGTATACTGTCGTTGCTAGGCCCATCATAACTTACGCGGCATCCGTCTGGTGGAAGAAAACAAAGCAGAAAACTGCTCAGCTTAAGCTGACTAAATTACAAAGACTGGCATGCATGGGTATTACTGGGGCGATGCGCACCACTCCCACAGCTGCCTTAGAGGTGCCTCTCAACCTAGTACCTCTACACTTAGAAATACAGAAAGAAGCTAGGTTCACTTCATACAAACTTTTGACCTCGGAGGACGAGTCAGAGCGCAAAACAGCTTGCCCAACTCTCTCCGCGGAACTCAACAAGGACCCCATACTAGCGATACCTCTTTCTGATTCAATGGTACCGAAATTTAATTTCACAAAGCCATTCAAAGTTGTCCTACTTGAAAGGGAGGATTGGGCCACAAACAAACCCACTCCAAAACCAAATATATATTCTTTCGGACAGCAAGGCTGCAACAATGGCACTTCAGTCAGTTCAAATCTACTCCAAATTTGTTTGGGATTGCCTCCAATTCCTGATTGAACTCGGAAATAAGACAAGAGTTAACCTCATTTGGATTCCAGGACACAGCGGCTATGAAGGTAATGAAATGGCCGACTTAATGGCTAGGAAAGGTTCAGAAGCTGACTTCATGGGACCATATCCATTCTGTGGGATACCGTTAAGCACAACCAGAATGAACATCCGAATGTGGCAAAAATCGCAAAGTGCCATTTACTGGGACTTGGCACCGGCCAACAGGCACTCATAGCTTTTTATGCCAAAACATTCGGAAAAAAAGAACATCTGATTATCTAAAATTAACCAGATATCAGACCCGAACCCTAGTGGGAGCTCTGACTGGACATTCTCACATGAAGAAGCATCTCAATAGGATTGGTCTCTCTGAGACTAAAATTTGCAGAATATGCAATGACGAAGACGAAACACCAGAGCATATCCTCTGTGAATAAGAGGGTTTAGCTCACAAAAGACTTCGTCACTTCGGTCAGGGTTTCATGGACCCATCGAAATTCCTGACCATTCCTCTTCCCAAAATACTAGGCTTTATTGAAAGCGCAGGGATCGAAGAGGAATCATAGTCAAACCGGGGGGACGTCACAATAGACCCGACTGTGGCTGCAGTGACAGAGGTTAACCATACCAACCCCCATTTCCAATCAATCTATCTATAGCTTGTTTTTTAGGGAATGTAACCGATCTTGAGATGTACAAATTTTTGCTACTGTGAACCATAAAATTCTTTGACCAATGTGATTTTTCGTAGGAAACCCTATTATTAAAATGTCATTTAATTTTTGGATGTGCATGTAGAAAATTTTTTCCTCAAAAGATAACAAGGAATCACCCCTGAAAAAAGTACCGGACGTATATATGTATATATTCTCTCCATTATTCTGATTTAAATTGCTGAGTGGGTCAGAAGGGGTTACCCTGAAGCTACACGAGTACAAATACTATTCTGCACCTTTCGTGGATAACAGTGAAATTCAGACAGCCTTTCATCGCCCGAATACCAGTAATTGTCAGGGCAACCTCCTTGAGCAACTCAACTGTTCAAAAATAAGGTTCACCACTACGTTAGAAACTTCTCTCCTGCTCCAATACTCTAAATCACCTACCTGTATCCTGTGTCGGCTTAAAAGTACATCCGCATTAAAGGGTCACTCCATAAACGATATATCCAACCGTAGTATGCAATAATACAAATCAGCATTTATCTCTTCATTTCTTTTTCTTATTTATTTAAAGTTTTATTTACAATTTGTTTTGAAGCTTAAAATGATATCAAAAATATGCTATACCTACACAAAAAGTTCACAGCATATTACAGCTTTGCATGAGTTTACATATTTGTTACATGCTCAATTTGAAGCTTTATATTTTTTTTTAATATTCCAGCAATTACAAGAGTACTTAAAATTTAGAAATGCACCAATGTACGACACTCTCCTTCTTCTTGAACTCAGCTCTTGAACTTTCTTAGAGAAAAGGTTTTTTTTATATTAAAAGTAATATTACAAAAATTAAGTGTGTATGTATGACGAATAAATGAGTAAAAATTCTATAAATGGGAGCTTATGTAAGGACTGCACTGGAAAATTATTTAAACTAAATTTTACTACGTAGTTCCAGTTAAACCATTTTAATATGAAAGAAGTAGAAAATAAATATGACAACTACTATTGTTAATACAATTTTAAAAAATAATAAATAAAAATCAAATATTACACATTTTAAACATATGGTTTTCGTTTACAGACTAAGAAACACGGAGAGAATGAAAGGATTGAATAGTTTTTAATAGGAAGTTTCTTATTGCATTATCGACGTGATAACGCTGAATTTAAAAAAGTTTATTGCTAGCATCACGAAACGAAAAAAATTGTGGACGATATTTTGTTTATACTAATTTGCCTACGCGAACTTTTATCAACAAAACCTATAGTTCACTATGTGGAATATTTAAAATGATATGTTGTTTAAATTAACAATCTATACTAAAAACAATCTAGTCTATAACAACGGACCACGGATGTTCAACTTTTCCATACTGAATGTCCATTAATGCTTGCTTGATGTCGTCGAATACGGGCTTAGCTTGTTCCATTGTTGGTATAAAGAGATTCTCGCCCAAATAATTTATCCTATCGATGGGGCTTACAACGCAAGCCGTGCCGGTCCCGAAGAGTTCCAATAACTATATGAGGAATATTAAATGTAGTAAATCACTAAAATATTGTGCAGGTCTCTAAATCTTACCCTGTCTTCTTTGAGCAACTGACACACCATAGGCATAGTAAATTTAGCTTCTCGCACTTTAAATCGACCCCACTGTCGCGCTAACGTTAATATCGAGTCACGGGTAATTCCAGGCAGGATCAGACCGTTTAATGGCGGGGTAATAAGTTCCTTTTCTGTACATTAATTCGTTTTAATAACGCTAATGTAGAAATACTTAACGCCTATGTATGCTTACCTCCGTTGTCGTTAATGTACACCATGAAAATATTCATTGTACCAACTTCGGTTAGCTGATGATCTTCACCGTAGAGCCATAAAACTTGTTGCAATCCTTTGGAAGCGGCTTCTTTCTGCACGTGAATTGTTGGCGCATAATTTGATCCCATTTTACGATCACCAACACCTCCTGGCCACGCTCTGGAAAAGAAGGGTTTTCTTAAAGTAATTAATTAAATAAAACCAAATTTTTTTCATTTATAGTCCCTTAACACATTGGGTGTCAAACATTTGCCAAAAATTTTGACAAAGCTATTTAAAGGGATCAAAATTTTCATTGGACGTAGAGCTGGCATTGAACGTGTTAACTAGAATATACAAATGGAGTTGGTTTTTTCCGGTAATAATAAAAAATCAAATGATTATTATGACTCTCTGAAATTCGTTCATGTAAGATCAACAACTTGATCAATCGAAAGCCAGTTTGCACAAAACTATTTTAACTATTTTTAAGGAGCTTCGGACAGTACCCATCCTGCAGACAAAACACTGTACTATATAGTAATGTATAGTTATGGTATGTTTGTACGTCTCTATACGATCCAAATATTAAATTGCTCTATGAATTAGCTCACGCGTAAATTAAAAAAAAACCGTAGTTAATAATCTTACCGTGTGTATCGAGGATCGGCTAATAGCGAAACTGCACCTGATGATCCAGCTTTAAAATATTCACCTACAGGACATAAGATTGTATACAATAGGGCAGAATCTGATGACGCAACGCCTAAAGTTGGCTAGAAATAATTAACATATATTATAAACCTATCCCCTAAAAGTCCTCTCGATAAATGTCTTACATCGATTCCAATCAGTGTTGGGCGTAAATACAAACTGGCTGCTTCAGTATGTGGCACCCATTCCTGATCGATCGAAACTAATCGATTTAGGCACTGGATCAACTCTGGACTTTCGAATGTTGGAAGACCAGATCGTTTTGCTGACATATTCATCCTGTTCATGTTCATATCGGGACGGAAGATTCTAATTCGGCCATCGATTCCGCGATATGCTTTCATTCCTTCGAATAACTGAAAATTAATAAACAAAGCATACTGTTGAAATATCTAAACAGCTATTATCTGTGTTTGAAATTTGGTATGTGTTTCCTGTTTTGTTCAATCCGCGTTGGAACAGTTTTTCCAACCTTGGTCAAATGTATAGTATAGAAAAAACCCAAATCGTATCAATGCATTTTAAATCGATTACGGTAATAACAGATAATAAAATTATTATTAATAATAATGAAAAAAAGTTGATCATTTGCGTTGGTAACAAAAATGACGTGCATCGAGAGTTCAAGTCATATTGGATTAGCAAGAAGGTTGTTATCAATAATTTCATTACTACAAAATGAAGACAATAAATCGTAAGTACACAAAAACAATAATTTTAAATCAATTATTGAGGAATGCTTCCTGTAATTCCTTATATGAGGCAAACTGAAAAATGAATTTTTTAACCGGCGGTATTTAATGTTTAAAACAAAGTGTGATATGTTCGATCAAATTTTCACAGATTTTTCACCTTAAGAAATTGCCATTTAAAATTTTTGGAGCTCGAAGTAAATAACTAAATATTTCAAATGGCAGTTTCTTATACTTTAAGATGGAAAAACTGTGAAAATTTGATAGACCAAAAACTGAAAAATACTCGTATCATACTTTGTTTTAGACATTAAATACCGCCGTTTAAAAAATTCGTTCACTATTCTTCTGTTTGCCTCATATAAGGAACTCTTACCAAAACATCATTGTGTAAGAGACAAATGAATAAAAATAAACAAATAATGAAATATTATAATAAAATATACTTTAAGTAAATAAAGGCAAACTAGAAAAGAGAAAATATTTATTTATTTATATTTAAATGAAAACTTTTAGCGAAATTATTGCGGGTTATAAATTAAACCGAAACGTTTCAAAATATTAAATTTATTAAAAACATAGACGAAAAAACAATCGCCTGAATTCCTCTTTGTAAGAATTAATCATAATCAAATAACATGAACAAATAAATTACTATCATTATCGAATTACCTCTACTGCGTAATGTAAAACTTTGGCGGCAGGATGTATGACCAAATTTTCTAAGGGCGTAATCTCGGGTTTTTGCCAACCACCCAAACTCCGGTGATAAAACACTTTCAACATATGATCTGTGAAATGTTTGCCAAAAACTAAATCGTCAACTTCGGGTTTTGGCTGCAACTGTGTTGGTGATGCTAATCTTACATTGAGTTCTGAAGCCTGGCACGAAAAAAAAACACGCAACCAGATTAAAATAAAATAAAATTAATAATTTGAATAAAAACTAATCATAAGATTTGAATGAACCATTTATATGAATGTATCTTACAGGTTCAAATGTACATACATAGTTATTAAAATTTGTTTGACAATGCAATGAGTACATACCCGAAACTGATGCCCAATATCAGGATCATGCTCAATCGGCTTAGGTATTGATGACGAGTAATCTGGCGTAATAGTTGTAATTCCTGTCGATTCATCATCTTCGAATTTTCGGGCTTCTTGGGTTCGCAACGAGCCACTGCTGCATAATCGAATTTGTTGTTGAACGTAGTGACGAAGTTTGTGTTGATTTCTCAAGACACGACGGCACAGTTCCTATTGAATATATTTTTTTTTAAATTAATAATTTGCTCATAAAATCTATCTAAATGTTTGAAAAAATACACTTAAATATAATTGACGGGGTTACAACCTGAGGGGTCTAGGTGACAAATTCGTGGAAATTGTGTTGATAGCAAGAAATGTCTCTTTAGACTGTCTGCTGTATTCTACCAGTGGTGCACAGGTGCAAGAGCAGCTTAAGGCTGCTACCTGTTAAAAAACAAATCCAATACTAAACGAAAAAGTACCAAGCCAGAGGGGTACAAGTGCAACTAGGGCTCCTTTTTAACGAGCCAAATCAAATTATTCTTGGTTTTTTGCATTTAGTTGTATTTAGCTTTGTTACTGTTAAGTTTTGTTACTTGATATAACGATTTGCCTTTCTGTTAAAGCCAATATTTCATTTTCAAAATCTCGTAATGGTTAAATTTTCAAGCTTTAGTTCCCTTGGACTTATTCATATTTACTTAACTTGGTACCGAGCATAGATAATTTTATTTTATTTGCGAATTCCATCTCATTAAAACAACTAAAAGAAGTTCGGAATTCGTGAAAACTTGGACAATATATTACACCACCAGGGGGTTTAATATCGTAAAAATACTTAAATTGGGTTTTCCTCGATTATATTTAAAGGTTTTAGAAGTGAAAGTGAATTCGATACCTTATTAGACCTAAGAAATATATCGGAATTTGTGAATATGTACACAGCCACTTTACACCCTCTTAGAGGTTGGATATGAAAAAATTTAGGAAAACATTTCTAGGCGCTTATATAAAGAGATGCAGAAGTAAAATTAATTTGATAGCTCGGTATATTTAATAGATTTAACGAAATTCGTGAAAATGTAAAACAACCCTTTTCACTGACGTTTTTCTTACTCCACCTTTGCACGCCAATGAAAATCTGATTTTTTTTCGCTTTAATTATTCTAGTAGTATATCTTCATATAGGTAAGGTTTCAACTTTCTAGCGTAAGCCGTGTCTGAGATATGAAAAACCACTCCAACCTCTGTTCCTTTCTACCACTATCAAAAATTTTTTTTTGAGGTGTCACTATGGTCATACAGCTGAAAATTTTGTAGCTTTCTATCCTTTGCAGTTTTCGAGAAATTAAAATCAAAATTCAGTCATTTCCACCCCTTCCCACCATCACCCCCTACACCCGCATCTTCAAAATTGTTTTCTCTCCTAGAAGCCTACTGGTCCTAGCTCCTGTAAAGATCATATCTGCCACAGCTCATAGGATAAAAAAATTGAATTTTTTGAAAAATGGATATGGAAGTGGAGGGTTCCACGCTCCAACTCTACACTCGAAAATTTTACATTCAGTAGACTCCACTGGTAATCCTATATACAGAAACCAAATTGTATCTTTCTGGTACAATTGCTTCGAAAGATATTGTAATCCAATGTCTCCAAACCTTCTCCCTCCAATTCCTCCTCACTACTTCCCTTTTTAAAATTGACTTTGTCTAGGCTCGTAGTGTCCCTTAATACAGCCCCACTCCACCACCTTCTGTCATCAACCGTTCAGGAGATATGGACTTTAGAATGTTTCAATTCCAGCTTTGGAGCATTTCGGACGCATTATTTTGCTCTCCTTTTCCACACCCCTCAACCCCACTCAACCATTTCGCAAATGGTTCCACTATCTCAGTACTGTGTCAGTTCCAAGTTTCTGCTTCCTAACGTAGGCGGTTCCTGAGATCCAGAAACCAAATTTTTTCATTTAAAACGCACCTCCTCCCACTTATTATTAAAAAATAATAAAGTAAAAATCTGCCAAGTATATACACGAGCCAAATTTCATCTCTACTGCGTAATTGGTACGCGAGATATCAATCTTTTATGAGCCAAAATTTTTCGTCTAAAACGCCTCCCCACCTCCCCCTAACAACCCTTCCCCAGGAGTACCACTCGTAGTGGTTCACTCAATCTACCTACAAAAAAAATTTTCAAAAATAATATACATGGAAATACGTTAAAGTTCAGTGCCAGAGCGGTACAAGTTCAATGTTTCACGAGTTCATACCACGTTAAACAGTGTATCTCGGGAAATTATATATATTTCTTTTTGGCACCACTGCGGAGAGTACTAAGTCGCTAAGAGGAAAACCAATCAACCAGGTCGGTAGGTCTTAGCCATAATTATTGACACTTAAAAGACTTTGATATGACTTTACTCGAAACACTTGAATCGGACTTGTACCCCTCTGGTTCTAAGCCCATCATATTATATATAGGGTGTTTCAGTAGGAACGCTCGAAATTTGTTAGGTTATAGCGGCCATGTTGTTAAAGCAACATTCGTCGAATTTATTGTGAATTGTTCTGTAGTGAATGGCAAATTATCATGGAAGGTTATAGTGTTGAACAACGTGTGCAAATCATCAAATTTTATTTTCAAAATCAGATCTTCGTTCGAAAAACATTCCGCGCATTGCGTGATTTTTAACGACGAGGCCCATTTCTTGATGAAGGGATGCGTGAAGAACCAAATTTGTCGGATTTAACGCCTTTAGACCTATTCCTTTGGGGCTATCTCAAATCGCAGGTCTATGCGTATAATCCGCAAACAATTGATGACCTTTAAGTCAACATAACGAACGCCATCCATCAAATTCAGCCAGATTTATTTGCAAAGTCGTCGAAAATTGGACCTCTCGAATACGTGCCACCAAGCAAAGCCGGGGCGGACATTTGAACGACGTTATATTCCATACTTAATGCCATAAAATATTCTTTCAAATAAAAAAAGAATAGGGTGGATATCTCACACACAACTTGTTTTATTTACATTTAAAACTTGAACGTCCTTGTTGAAAGACCCCATATATATCTATATATATATACGGATATGTATGCAGCTGTAGGAAAAATAGTGGTTTGATTTATGAGCGAAAAATAAATTAGTTTTATGAAAATTGCTCTATTGTTGTAAACAAGTTCCAATTGGCAACGATCATCATTGAACTCTTGCTGTTTGAAGGCTATTTTCATGAACGAGAGGAGGCCTGGCATATACCGATACCATTTATCGTGTCTGACTGAAACTACTCGAACATACTTCTTTTCTTTCTTACTCTTCTTGATGCCAATGGAGGTCTTGTTTTGCAAGATTATACCTATATTATAGTGTTATCATTTTAGTTCATTTCAATTTGTATTACTAATGAAAGGGGATACATAATTCAACTCGGAACAACAAACGAATTCCATTGAATTTTAGATATACTATCTCTGTGGAACAGTTTATTTTAGTGCGAGATAATAATACCCAATATAATAATAGATAATTTTCTTAAATATTATGTAACATTATTATGTAATTTGTTTTTTAAAATTCAAATTAATACGCAAGAACCAGGGTTGCCAGATAGTTCGCTGCAGAACGCGTCGAGTATGCTTACGAAATAGCCCAAAACCCTCATGAAGACTTGTAGCCCAAATACCGCGCTGAACTTTGCAATTTTAATAGACCTACTTAAACGTGTTGAACACAATTGCGATTTCGACGACGAACTGTGTTCCAGAATCGTATATGGTAAAATAAAAAGTTCAAAAGTTATATAAAGTTAAAATCATAATTGAAAAATGATTTCGCCTGGTTTTCAAGTAAAACATAATTCGATTTCATTTACTACTTGATCGTTTTTATCAATGAAAATCACTTTAAAAATACGCTTTCGCGTAGACCGTCGTTTCGCTCTCGCAGTACAAAAACTTATCCCCCGGCTCTGCGGCATTTATATACTGCATATGTTGAGTCGAGAAATTTCCAGCACATATACGGTTGTTTGTATAGAACGCGGAAGGTTTATTACATTCGAGAAGTGTCTAAAACACGCGAGAAGTAGGTATATAGAGCTCTTTAGAGTTGTTGTTTTTCTCTGGAAATTTTTAATATCAATAACAAGTGAGTTGTTCAGGTTGTCAGAGTACACATGTAACAATAACTTTAGAGGGACCGAAATTTTTGCAATACGTGTCTGTAACATACCAATCCAGTAAAAATTATAATAATTAGTACATTATGCAAAAAATAAAGGAACTCTATGACAGTCATCAATATTGGTAAATCTATTGTCTTTTGTATGTTATATTTCTGCGGGTGTCTATAACTTCAAAGAAAGTGGTTCATTTGTAGAAAGTCCACAAATAATGAACCGATTCTGAATTACTTTTTCTTTTCTAATACCAGATAGATATCGTGTGAACTATTTTTTTTGCAATATTATGACTGGAGAACCGAAATTTAGTGGCAAAAGGATTTGTGATATGACGTAGTTTGCAAACGTTGTATTTGAGCGTTGTATTTTGGCAGATTTAACCCAAGAGACGACTGAAATTCAGTTTTCTAATTTCTCTATTTTTTTTCCTCGTAAATTGGGTCTGTTGTAAACTAGCAAAATAACCCTATAGCCCAAAAAGCTATCCGCGAATTGAACATTTAAATAGCCCAAATCGCTGGAAAAAGCCCAATCTGGCGACCTTAGCAAAAACACTCCTTTGAATAGGTTTTATATGCACCACATACAAATTACATACTTATTTGAGTAGTAGTAGTCCAATAAACAAAAAAGTATAAATATTAATTATACTAAAATATCTTCATACGACAAATAACATAGAATCCAAAAAAAATTTCATCTCTCTTTATTTATTGTTATTTTGTTATTGTTGTTGGGGTGATTTTCTCATTTTTCTTAACTTAGTAAATTATCGTTACGTACGAGTATAAAACATTTTCAAAATGTGTATTGAGATTATATATCAGGAATTACTTGCACATGTAATAATTTAATAACAAAAAATAATTAAATAAGTTAATAACATAAGGCTAATTATTATTTACTGCATAAATAGCAAACAAAATAAATGACAAGAGAAATATCAAAACAATATGAAATCATTAAAAACATTTCATCATAATATTCATCATATTTTATTTCGTTATTAGTTGTTCACAGTTATTCCCGCTATAGGACCTACTACTTGACCCATTGATTTGTTTACACTTAATTATTTCCTACAATTTAATTATTTATTTAAACAAAAATTGTATTTTGAACTTCACCTGCCTATACTCTACAAGCCCCTACATATACACACATGTGATCAAAACAAATACTTGCGAAAAAATAAGTTTTAAACTAATTTTATGGTTAATAATAAGTGGAGTTTTCTCGCTTCAGAGGTGATTGTGTCACGTACAAGCAAATTGATAAATTTTTGGCACTCGACAACAAAAATTAAATTGAAGTCAGTACCAATTTTACATAGAAGAAACCATCCGTGTATATTAATGAAAGTAAAATTTATTTATGACCTTGAACTTAACCAACGTCATTAGACCGACACACGCTGCATTGAACAACTCTTGAAACGAATAGATGTGTGAGTGAAAATAAAAATTAAATTGAATGAAACGGACGAAAATTATTTTTAGAAAGTGAAATTGTTTTTTTTTTGTTCGCTTTCAATGTGTAAATTTTCTAACTAATCTAATTTTTCTTTTCATCCTACAACAATTTAAGTTAGTAGTTCACTTTAAGTATTTTTGTTTTTGATAAATTTTTAATTGTATGTTCAAAGTTACCTACATAATTTACAAACAAATATATTATTATTAATACTTTAGCTGTAAAGACTACCAAATTCACCAAATATATTTAAGTTGTATAAGCGCTGTACAGTTAATAAAGAAGTATTGTTTTAGGAAATTCTCTTGGTTTCTTCTAACATGGGCATATGTACATATGTGCATATGTGGAAAAAAAGAAAGACTCATAATACGCATACAATAGAATAAATTGATCAGTCTCTATTCTATTAAAAACTAAATATCGTTTGTTCAAAAGTCAACTTGATCCGTAGAAGAAAGTTACGTTGAAACTCAAAATATCAAGAATCTTACGTTTTCAACAATAGCAAACAAGACAACAAAAAACTTGATTCAACTTGATAGTATTTATTTTGATTGATTGCTATTAACCTAAAGTTCTCAAAAGCAAAACAAGATTTATTTGATAACGAAGCCCATGTAACTAACTCGTACCTATAACAAAACTACTAAAGATTTAATAAGATGCATGATTTTTAATTTTCTTTTAAAAAGCTGATTACAACTTTAATTAGGAGATAAGCAAACTACACTTTGGCAAAAACAATTATATGCAATAAATCATAGAAAAGTTTTGGTGTGAAAAACTTGGGTTGAGATAATTTTCTTAAGTAACTAACTTTTGGCCAATATATTAACAACTTAATCTAGAAGAAAAAGCAATGATGTCGGCCTTTGAAGGAAAACTGGGATCGAACGAAGGGACAACGTACAGTCCCAAATATTATTGAAGAGATCTAGATTCGATGTGGAATTTGGCAATTTTTGTTAAACTTTGCCTAAAGTCAAATGTGTATAAGATGAGAAAAATGAAAATGTTGTTACTTTCAGTCAACCAATAATATTCCATTGTTAATATCGTACTAACTTTGTTGTAAGGATTAGCTCAAATAAGTTTCATACATGATGCCTCCATTACTAAAGTGGTGGAGACTAGTTATTAAATAACCCATCCCCAAAAGCAACATGAGCAAGTTGAAACTTCTTTTTAACGGAAAGATTTCGGTTGAGAATTATCCGGATATATCGTTCACCAAGTTATTTATTATTTCTACTAATTTTAATTTCTTTTACTAAATAAAGTGGTTTTAGGGAGATTGCAACCAGCTCATTACATATTAAAGAAGTTGAGAACGTCGCGGAAACGCTAGTCTATAGTCTTAACATTTTTGCCTTAATTACTTTAATGGCCAATTCGGTAGAGAAAAGTGGTCGGCAAAAAATTTGAATTTCATATTAAGAGAGACATTCGGTTACCATACCTGAGCTCAGACCGTTTGAATCGTTTCACGATTTTGACATTATTAAAACTTGTTTCTCAAGCTCCCTAATGAATGTATAGATTTACTTACACTCGTGATACCAACGTATGAGACAAACTTAAAATAGCCTTCCAAGGCAGTTTTTTTTTGCGAAATATTTTCGTCAAGATTCAGGTATACCGAAATGATAGTGATAATTATTATTTCAGATAGTACGAGTAGATGAGAGTATGTATTAGATATTCGCTGTATGCCGAGGCGACAAGACAACGTGTCAATCATGAAATTTATTAAGTTTGAGAGTCTGTGAAAGTACACAATGATATGCTAGGGTTGATTAAAAAAAGGGGGTTTTTGCAAGAAGGCGTATGTAATTTTCAACTTACCTTGCTTCCAAGAACCATTCTGGTATATTAATTTAGCACTATTGTTTAGCGAGTGTAGTACAATATGTTTCTACCACTATTTTTTTTTTTAGCAGATTAAGAATTTTTTATTTAACACGATTTCGCACAATTGAATAAATTATTGCTTATTAGAACTTTTAAAAATCGTAGCGACAGTACACACCAATAAATATAAAACACGTCCCACTCGTCGAATGGATGATGAAAAACTAAGCACAATTTCGATCGAGTTTATTTAAAACTTTTTAAACGACGGCGAAAACGCAACGTAAAAAGGTAATGTAGTGTAGGTATATGACAAATATCTTGTCTTTTGCTTGATATCGAACTCGAAGAATATACAAATATTCAACAAAAAAATAAAGAAATAAAACGAGTTCAACGCACACAATCGCGTTTTAAATATCGAAATAATTTTTGCTCGTGCAATTTCCTTAGCGTTGTGGAAAAGCGATCAATCGACTCGAACTCGACTAGGCTGTTGCTCGCCGATTTATAGGTCTTCTTGGTGCGTTCGTTTAACACAGCAGCAACGTAAATAACACGAGCACGAGCTAAACCGAATCGACTGACTGTGACTTTGACTAAGCTAAGCTGTTCTTGTTGATGGGCGCGCTAGCGGCTAGCGCTGTAATCGCGATAACAGGTTAAGAAGTCGAACGATTGTCCAAGCCACCATCAAAATTGAACCAAGACACAAGTTGGAAGAAAAGACTCATAGGAAAAATGTTTTCGTGTTGCTATTGCTAACCTCGGTATCGCGTATGGTTTGGATTTTGGTATCTCATATCTGGTAGAATGATGATGCGGTCAAATGTTGGGGCTTGCTTTTTCTTTGAAGATAAGTAAGTCACTCAGTTTCTTATCAGGCTAACATTTCTATATTCTATTCCTAGAAGTTCAGATACAGTGCGACATTTTTATCAGATGCGGGTCTTCGTCAAATCTCACACAGTAGGAAATTGTAGTGTATGAGTTGGAACTGGAACGCTGCAAAATAAGCCCTTGCCCTAAGTAATTCCGGTTTTTATGCAAAATTACTTACGTACTATATTACATACTCGTACCTATCTTGTTTTTATTAAAGATCATCTGCCCAAATGCAGCTAGCTAAAATTCGTCATGAAATTTATTTTTCCTTCCTCAAATTCAGAACAAACTAGAAAAACTTTTATAACACTACACTGCAGACTGCACACCGAAAGAAAAATTGAATCAAGTATGATACATTGTTAACCAACAATTAGTCTAAAATGTTCATATCAAATACAAACATTGTTAAACTAAATAAGGTTACGTATTTAAATCAACTAATGAAGCATTGTTAATAGCAAAATTTTTAAATATCACGAAAATTGATTAATTTTAACATAATATGTGATTCTTTCAAATACGAAACATTTCATTGTCAAAATAATTGTTAAGCAACAAGCACTATGTTCAGTTGAATATTACTCCTGCTTACCACGTTTAAGCTTAATCTAACTCGAAAATTATCAACTGATATAAAAAAATGTTTGAAAATGGCAGTTTTCCGTGATTGACCAAGCAATATTCATTCCCATGTGCGAAATGCCGGAGTCCAACCAGAGTCCCGTACACTGCCCAGAATTGGCATTGCATTGTCCGCCAAGACTTGTCGATCGGTATTGTTTTGGTACTGACAAACCACCAGACTAGTGTCGAGCCAATCCTGGTGATCTGTACTCCCACTCGATCTGAGCCGACTTTGATCCGAGTTGCTGGGCCTATGTCGGGCCTAGAATTGGATTATTATTGGTGTTTATCTCTTTCGCCATTGGCTCGACGGTCGGCTCTGTATTGGGCACATCTTGGTAGAAATATTTTTTCTTTCTCAACATATCAATTGATTCGGTTTCAACCCTATTACTAGTGGCTAGCATAGCGGACGTATGTGTGACGGGACCATGGTTCGAATCCAAAAGTGTGCAAGGTGTGTAAGTAAAATCAATTCGCATTTTTCAAAAAAAAAAAAAAATAGCAAAATAAATTCGTAGTTTAAAAAAAAAAAAAAAATAATAATAACATCAATAATTTTAATTTTATTTTTGTTTCTTTTCTTTACTGAGGCCCAGTATCAGGCCAGAGTTTCACCAAGAGTAGGACCGGTGTGATCAAATCGACATTGGCTCGGCAATGATTTGGTCTAGGCCACATACTGGGCCCGAAACATTAGCCAGTACTGGCAACTCTGGCACCAGTACTAAGCCTGTGCTGTGCCGTTCTGCTTGTCGTACATGGGTTGTATGCTAAACGCCAAAGCTGTTAGTTTTGCTGCAACCATTTTCGTTCAATTATCTACAATTGCAGTTAAAAGAAGTGAATTTTGAATTGTTGATTAAAATTTGTGTAAAAAGTTTGTGTTGTTAATATACATACAGGTGAGTGAATTTCTGTTTTAATAGTTTTTTTCTTAATGTGTAGTATATTGCTAGAGTCTCATTGGTTTATCACAATTTAGTATTCAATAGTTTATTTTTTTTTCTAGATAAGCTCTGAGTTTCATAGTTCGTACTCAAGCGAGCAACATTGCTTATCGCGAGCTGGGATGACTTCAAATCATTGATTATTCCAATCTTCGATGATTAAATCAAAGACAAATTGAAGAAATTGCTTAGAGTTGCTAAAAAATTTTCAAAGGAAGTTATTATTTGAAACTTGATGCACGGTATACTTTCACCTTCAGTACGACAATAAACTTCAGCTGTGTGAAAATTCTACAAAGCTAATATAAAGGACTCACAACAGACGTTAATTTTCGTCGTTATTGAATCGATGATTTAACATTGGACCGACTTGCCAAGAATCTATGAGACCGAGGTTAGAGTTTACAGCCAACTATTAAATGGTTTACTATTCATACTGTTACATGTAAACCTGGCAACCGCGCAACCGTGCAACTCGATCGTTTCACATAATGAAAACAACAACAACCGAATACCTAGTTGCAAAATAACCCAATCAGAAATAAGGCGAAACAGCACGGTTGTATCTCTCTTCTTATCGAATGCTCTCCAATGTACTAGAATCCAATTAGAATCAAAGTCGAAAGATCTCAAGATCACTTGAACCTTCTACATACACCACTGAACGAAGATCAAAATCGAAAGCTCTAAAGCTTTCTAGAACAATCCATACGCATCGAACATTCAAGTACATCCTCAGTGGCGGAGCTGATAGTTTTGGCGCCCGGCGCACTTTCTACGTTTTGGTGCTCAAAATATTATATTTTGTTTTCGGACAATTTTCAAGATTTAGCACGATATAAATAGAGGAGAAGGTGGTAAAGTGACCCCCGCCGTTAATTTGGTCCCCTAATTATTTCTAATGATTCATAATACCATTTATAGTTTGTGTTACATATCGGGCTCTCTGACATGTAAAACAGATAAAAAGGCACTATAGAACAAAACCGAAGTGCATTCCTTATTCGTATGAAGGATCGCCTTGATTCCGCAAGATTTGCAAAATTTATTCTATCAACATCTGTGATTGTCTTCAAACGTGGATCTTATAAGAATCAATGGAAGAATATATCAAAAGATCTCAAGGAACGAAACGTAGCCGCGGTCAAGGGTGTGGATGTAATACAGGATGATGAACAACTCAGCCCGGATAGAAATACTGAAAGTGGTGAAAATGAGGCTTCTTTGACTGAATACAATTCGACCAGGGACGTCATTTCAGTTTTACCCAGGGTGCAAGATCTTTTTCACTGAATATAAATGCATGTGGTTTGATAATAAGATATTAGAGTATGCAGGCGCGCACGCACAGTTCAAGGAGTACGTACATTTTTCAAACTCTTTGAAAATAGTCTTTCTTGAAAAACTCACTCACTTCCTGAACTCGACATCTGACAGTGAAGACACATATTGTGAAGGATCCTTTCCTAGTGACCAAAGAAGTAAAATATGCATTCAATTGTGATTTTTTAGAGCACAATGAATGTCCTGAAGCAGAAGGCAATAATTATATTTTTTAAAGCTTTTCCCTATGGTTTTAAGCACACATTTAATTTGGCTCTCTGGTGCTATATTACCCACACATTTTCCGTGTCAGCCGTATGTAAGAATTTTTGAATTTAAATAATTCTTAGAAACTGAGGCTTTATTCCTATTTTAAGTGTATTTTAAGTAATTATGTTTAAAGGTTGTATCGACATAACGAATTATTTTAAAGTAGCCTTTGAAAGGTATTACCTATTAGCACTTATTTGAATCGTACATGACCGAACAATTGTGTAGGTAGATGAAACAATAGGTGTGACGCCCTAAAAATTTGGCGCCCGGCGGAGTTGCTCCAATTGCTCCTATGAAAGCACCGCCGCTGTACATCCTAGACTGCAACCAGCTAGTATATAAGCAGGTGAAGCTTTCAGCGAAGAGACAGTAATTTTTATTACGTCGACTGAGACAGCCAGCGTGTATACGCGACCGTGTTGAGAGAGAACGAAAGTGAACGAGTCAAGCGATATATGGTATAAGCGGGCGGTATTGCCATACAGTGCGAATTATTGTGCGAATAGAATTTAAAGTGCAATTAATAAATAATCACTTATTTTTATTTTAACCGAATTGTGTTTTACTTGAAATCACGGCGAACCCCTAGCTCGCAACAATACGTAATGAAAATGATCGGACCATTAAAGCATATTTGGGCATTTTGATTTATATCAAAACATAAAATTCATAAAAGTTATTGCAAGAACACTGTTTCTCGTAAAAATTTGACTTCGATGGACCTGCTATTAATTTATATTTAATCCCTAATAGCGAGAAATATACGTTTATAAAGTTTTTTGAAGTACCTCGGAAAAATTGCATTAATAGAATATAAATGTAATATAAATTAAAATTTAATATACTCTTAAATAATGTATACACATATGTGTATCAATATGTGAAATTATATAATTTGCTAATAAAAAAAATTTAAGGGGAGTTATGCATTTTATTAAATTCTTCTGTAAACTACAGGGCAGACTTTAGCACTATTGGACAACTATATTATATTTTATGTAATAAAATGATATCAAAATAATTATTCATTTTTAAAATTCAGTGCAATTGATATTAATGTAAGTAACAATACAAATTGTTTGCGTATCATGTTTAAAATATGAAAAATGAAACTGTTTAACGAAAAATATTTGTGCTTAAAGGACCACTTGCATAATATTTCAGGAATCATTAACGTGTTTCACTAGCATTGATCATGATAATTGAAGCACAGATATATTTTATTTATTTTGTATATTGATACTTGTACTCAAATATGAACATGATTATTTAAAGACAAAATTAACAACGAAATTGTTGAATCAAATAATGATAGTTGTAATGTTATGAAAATATAATTAACAATCAAACCATATTTGAACTAACAACGTTGATTAGTTGACGCAAATTCAAATAAGGTTTGTATTTGATTTTACCAATGAATTTCTTTCGGTGCACTACTAAATATTAGAGGCGGATCGAGCCTTTCAATATGAGAAGAACAGTAGAACTCTTGCTCTTCAATAGAGAGTGGATTGGAAATCACATCACATACATGATAATCCCTCACTATTCCACTTTTATCGTTGCTAAATCCAGGATCCAAACCAACACCTTAGGATTGGAACCTCTTTCCACAGTATTACTTTTTTGTAACCAAATTGAGTAACTTCGAAACTCTCAAAACTACAAATTGTTGGAAAACTTATCAATACTTCTATTAAGGGATGAAATTCTGATTCAGGAAATTGCTTGGAATTACCACCTTCATCACTTAGTTGTTTGATATCTCAAGGTCATTCCACCAAGAATGTGATCTTACCATCTCCGATTCTTTTGAAAATTTTTGTACTTGAAGAACTAGTGAAAGAAATAATTGAAATTCAATTTTTTGTTTCTATCCCATTTTTTTGTTAGTTATAGTATTTAGCAAAAATGGTGTCCGAGTCCTCTTTAAAAATTCATATCTTTGGTAATTTTTATCCTAGAGTTATAAAATAGGGCTTATTTTAAAGGGGAAGGTTGTCGCAATATAAAAAAATACGAATAAAAATTATCCTTGAATTTTTTTTCAAGGATAACGATTTTGTCCTTTATTCTTGAATACCTCAAATTTTTTTTTTGTATTTCGTAGGTTATACTGCTTTCAAAACGTACCAACTTGGAATCTCAAGGGGATCGCGGTCAAAAAAATCTAAGAAAATCAGTGGTTCTCAATTATTTTATTGAAAAAAGGTCATTCCATCAAGAATCGTCAAAGGCGTATCTTTAATTTCTTTTATTTTTTTCTATTTTGTATATTATACTGTTTTTCAAAACATATCAAAAAATCAACTTGGGCTCCCAAGGGGATCGGGGTCAAAAAAATCGAATTAAATTATTAGAGAACTAAACTACCCTTAATTGAGAACCACTGATGTTTTTAGATTTTTTTGACTCTGATCACCTTGAGATCCCAAGATATTTTTTTGATATATTTTGAAAAACAGTATAATATACAAAATATAAGAAAATTAAAAAAATTAAAAACACGCATTTTGAGGTATTCAAGGATATCATTATTATTTTGATTCGTATTTTTTTTATTTATATTGCGACATTCTAGGGTAAAAATTACCAGAGATATGCATTTTCAAAGAGGACTCGGACTCCTTTTTTGCGAAATCTTTAACATACTATAACTAACAAAAAAAATTAGATAGAAACAAAAAATTGAATTTCAATTATTTTTTTTCACTAGTTCTTCAAGTACAAAAATTTTCAAAAGAATCGGAGGTGGTAAGTCACAAATTTCGTAATTTTTGGCGATTCTTGATGGAATGACCCCTCAGGAGTAATTTAAGCTAAAGATTTTCCTACTAAGGGTAGAGCGAAGCAAGGTAACTAGTACAGCAAAAAGTGCCAATTTTTGCAAACTCTGGTGTAACTGTGATATATAAATGTATGTTTTTGGGCTGTGATGTTTGAGTTCTAGTATGTTATAAACATGACTGCATTAATCAAATTGACGAAAGATGATGGAAATTTTTAAACAATATGAAAGCATGTATACCTACCAACATAACGTTTTCAATACAAATATTCCAATCCACTCCATTTGATATCCGGTACTTAACTACTTAACTTGAGAAACCAGATTGCCAATCATTTGCGAAGAAAAAAAGTAGTTTTAAATTTTGTTATTAGTCCGTGAATTCTACTTGGTCAGTTTCCTTTAATCGAGAGAAACAACTTTTTAAGTTTGCAATATACATAATTTGTTTTTATCGTATCGATAGCAATTTCCAATGCAAGTTGGTCGCGTAATTGAATAGTAGCTACCCGTTCGTTGTAAACAAGATATCACATGTAACCGCAACGATGTTTTTGAATTTCAAGCCATACGTTTACTCCAATTAAGCCCATGAATTGCTCGAATCACCAGGTTTGTAAGAAAGTGGTGCTGACAATATTCTGGATACCGTACATTGAGTAGTAGTAGTTTGTACTTTGTATACTGGTTCAGTACTGTGGCTCTCTACCATATCGTAATATGGTGGCATGATCATGTGTGATATATATGTGAGCAGTAGATATACCATATATACCAAGCCACAGCTTGTGATCCAGTCATCCAGCATCCATAAGCCGACACTCGAGACTCGATCTGTGCCTGCCTATAAGCAATTTTGCATAAACTAAAGCCCGACGTGTGAGTTTATACGTACGGCGATGTGAGTGATCCGCGATTGCTCCTGATTGGCTTGATTGTTGGGCTCGTCGAAATCTAGTATAAAATTATTTCAGCGAATTTCTGACTATCGAGATAGAAAATAAGACAAGCTGGAGGGTAAATTAAATTTTTTATCGTGCCTACATAACACATATTCTATAATTTCTGTCTCGGAAAATACTCAGTCAATTATTTTTGTTTTCGCGCAAGTTGACGCTATGCGCGTTGAATGCCATTGAGCAAAATAGTTAAGGAAAATACGCGCGTCATAGTGTCGTCAAGTCAAGCAAATAAAACGAAGCGGATGTTATAATGGGGGCGCATCTAAAGAAAAGTCGTAATTTCTTATCGAGCCCAATTTATCATTTAAAATCATTTGGAGGCCTGACCACGAGATTGATGTGCACGCGGAGGCACGCAAATTTTTCCGGGGAATTTCAACTTCGCATAACACATTTTTATTTTTTTTTGTTAATCATACAACTCGTGCCGTTTAGTCGAAAACTTGTTTACCTATCAATAAACTGAACTGTGTTCAATGTCAAAAGGAATAAGATGAGAATGAGTTAGTATTAGGTTATTTTTAAGATATTCGATACAGAAAAATATTTGTGGCGATATTCCAGAGTGAGAATATCAAAACAAGACGTAAATATATCTGTGGTACATATAAGTATATTTAAGAAAAATGACAAAACATACATATGCATACGCTTTTACTTGATCCTCTTTTAAGTAGCGAATTTTAAAAGAATATGTCTAGCTGTATATACGACCTATATATATATTATCTGGTTCTAAAAACATACTTTTCACAAGGTGCCATATTTTGTTGATGGGACCGGGGCCATAAGTAATTTGCTAATGTAAAGTACATAAATTATACAGTGGTGCATAGGTATATAATGTACAATATTCTGATGTACAAACATTATTTGAAACTTTTATTTTCTTATAAAATTAACGAGGCACTCATACATGTAATAACATTTAATTATTATTATTAAATTATTAGTTTAGTTTTTTTTTATAGATGTGTAAATATGTGTATTCATAGCAATTATAATTATTTTTTAATAATAAAGTATTGTGATCGACCTGAAATTTCAAAAAAATTTCCTACTCTGAAATTTCAAAAAAACTTCCTACCCTGAAATTTCAAAAAAATTTCCTACTCTGAAATTTCAAAAAAACTTCCTACCCTGAAATTTCAAAAAAATTTCCTACCCTGAAATTTCAAAAAAAATTTGCTACCCTGAAATTTTGTATTTCCACGTTTTAGGACTAGTACACATAAAAGGGCAAAAAAATGTCCGTCTGTCCGCCGTAGACGACGGCCGTACGCAAAATCGTTTGAAGGTGCGTAGCTCCCAAACCTATTGAGATATTAAGTTAAAATTTTTATGGTGGGTAGATTGGGTGGCTTACGATTGGTATCTTTTGGGGCGGTGGACGTGTGAGGGGAAGGAGGGGGAGCGTTTTAGACGAAAAATTTTGGTTTCTAGATCTTAGGATCCACTTATGCTAGGAGGGTGAAACTTGGAACTTATGTAAAACTATGATAGTGGACCCATTTGCAAAAAAATGGTCGATAGAGGTTGAGGGGTGTGGGAGGGGGGGGGGGAAACAATGAGTCCGACACGCTTGAAAGCCGGGATTGAAACATTCTAAAATTCATATCTCCTGAACGATTGACATTAGAAGTTTGAAGAAGGTTGAAACTTTGTGGTTGTCTCTAGGGATACTTCGAGATCAGACAAGGGCTTAAATTTTTAACGGGGGTGATGGGGGTGGAAAACTTTGGAATACAATATCTTTCGAACCAATTACACCAGGAAGATAAAATTTGGTTTCTGTATATGTGGTTATAAGTGGAGTCTATTGAATTTAAAGTTTTTGAGAGGGCAGGTAGTGCACGAAAGTGGAGGGATAGCAATTTTTCAAAAAATTTAATTGTTGTATCTCAAAAACCGTAGCAGATATGATCTTGAAAATGTTACAGGATTTGGAGTCAGTAGACCTCTAGTAAGGAAAACAATTTTAGGGGTGTGGGTGTTGCTGAAAGGGGGTAGAAAGGAAAACATTCGGATTTCTATTTCTCGAAAACGGTAATAAATAGAAAGCTAAAAATTTACGACTATATAGAGATACCGTAGAGAACTTTTTACTCTAATAAAATTTTTGATAGGGGTAGCAAGGTACGGAGTGGTTTTTTATATCTCAGAAACGGATTATGCTAGAAAGTTGAAACTTAATACGTATATGTAGATGCACTACTAGAGTAATTAAAGCAAAAAAAAGTTCTGATTTTTATTGGCGTTCAGAGGTTACGTTAAAAAAATGTCCGTGAATTCTCATTTTCACGAATTTCGTTAAAACTTTTAGACATGTCGAGCTATCAAAGCAATTGCTTTTCTGCAGGCTCTTTATATAAGCGCCTAGAAACGTTCTTCCAAATTTTTCGATGTCCAACCCCTAAGGGGGTGTAAAGTGTTTGTGTGCATATTCACGAATTCCGATATATTTCTTAGGTCTATTGAGATTTGGAATTCACTTTCACTGACAACCTAAAGAGTAACCAGGAGATAGATTTTACTTTATTATTTCAATAATACAGTATTGTTATCGATTTTTAAAAAAAAAAAATTTGCTACCCTCAAAATTTTTTTTTTCACGTTTCATGACTAGTAGACGCGAAAAAAGCAAAAAAAAATTTCAGTCCGTCTGTCCGCCGTACGCCGTACGTCTACCGGTGTACGCAAAATCGTTTGAAGGCTCGTAGCTCCTAAACCCTTGGAGCTCTTAAATTAAATTTTTTTTTATGAATAGACTGGGTAGGCCCCTTGAAGTGACCAGATTCGGAGGGGTGGGGGTGTGAGGGGGGCGAGGAGGAAGCGTTTTAGACGGAAAAATTTAGTTTCTAGATCTCAGCAACCGCTTATGCTAGGAGGCTGAAATTTGGAATTTATATAGAGCTTCAAAAGTGGACCCATTTGCAAAAAAATTGCCGATATAGGTGAAGGGGTTTGGGAGTGGGGGGAAAAATAATGCGTCCAAAACGCAAAAAAGGTGAGATCGACACATTCTAAAATCTATATCTCCTAAACGGTTAATGTCGCAAAATTGAAACTTAATGGATATCTGTAGGTATACTAGGAGAATAGATCGGAAATAAATTTTTGAGTGGGGGCAGTGGCGTACGGCGGTGGGGGGGTGAAAAACTTTAGATTACGATATCTTACGAACCGATTGCACTAGACAAATAAAATTTGTTACGTGTATAAAGGTTGATAAATGAAGTCTGCTAAAAGTAAAATTTTTTTAAGGGGGCGATGGAGCATGACAGTGGTGGGGACAAGAATTTTTCTAAAAAATTACGTCTTATATCTCAAGAACGGTATAAGATAGATGCTTAAAATTTTTACCAGAAGTAGGTATCAGAAAACCCTAGCAGAAAACAAAATTTTTGAAGTATAGGTGTAGAGGGCGAGGGTGGGGGAGGGTGAAAAGGAAAAAAGTTCCGATTTTTATATCTCAAGAACCGATAATGATATAAAACTGAAACTTGGTATTTAGATAGAGCTATATTAGTAGCATGTTGGAAAAATATAATTTTTTATAGGGGTAGTATGGTACGCTGTTTTTCCTATCTATACGGCTTATGCTACAAATTTGAAACTCGGTATGTGTATGTAAATCAACTAGAAAACTAATTTAGATTAAAAAAAATTTTAAATATCTATTGGCGTTCGGAGGGGGGGGGGGGCAAAAAAATTGATCAGTGAAAATAGAATGCATTTATTTTCACGGTTTTTGTCATATCTATTTGGTCTTTCCAAACATTGAATTCATTTTTATAGTATGACTTCTTCATATAAATACCTAGAAAGTGTTTTCAGGATTTTTTGAAAATCGACCCCTAAGGTGGTGCAAAGGGGGTTGTAAACTTTTTTACAAATTCTACTATATCCCCAGGTCTTATCAGATATCGAATATCTTTTTACTTTCACGTGCTTGCGTAATAATCACCTAAAACTTGTTTTTAAGTTTTTTCCTTTTTCAGCTCCGAAGAGGGTATAAACGGGTTGAACACGTTTTCACGAACTCCGTCATTTCTTTTAGAAGTGATAAGAAATTGAATTGGTTCCTACTTTCTCGTACTGTCTTCATATTTATTTATTAACTCCTTTCAGGATTTTTGGATATTCAACCCCCAAGTCGGTGTAACGAGGTTGCATATCTGTTGATATATCGAATTTATTTTTACTTCCTACGGTTTCATATATAAAAAAGCCAAAAAGTCAATTTCAGTATTTTAGATATTCAATCCTAATGGGTGTAAGGGGGTTGTATGCTTTTCAAAGCTTCGACATATTTCTTAGGTTCGATGAGATATTAGATCGCTTTTCACTTCCACATACTTTTTATATAATCGCCTACAAACCCATTTCTCAATTTTTCGATATTCAACCCCCAAGGGTTTGCATACGTTTTCACAATTTTTGCCATCCCTTAGTTCTGATGAGATATAAAATTCATTATTACGGCCAACCAATTCACGATTTTTTGAATTTCCAGAACCAAGGGGGTGTGAAGAGTTTGCTTACGTTTTCACAAATTTTCCAAAATCCCTCGAGTCTCATGAGATATCAAGTTGATTCTTATGAAATCGTCTAAAAACCTGTTTCACAATTTTTTCGAAATTCAAACCCCAACTGGAAGTAATGGGTTTGTGTACGTTTTAACAATTCGTCATATCTCTTAAGTCTGATAAGGCAACAAATTCGTTTTTACTTCTATGGGCTTCTAGTGTACATAATATACCGAAATTCGAATAGTCCACACGGGCTTTTCCAGTGTTTAATCGGCTAAAAATCTCTATTTTAAATATTTTTAATTTAAGAACAAAATTAATTTTCCAAGAAATCTAATAATCTCGAAGCAACTTATGATACACTCCGACTTTGACTGTTCCCGAACTTTGACCCGAAAAATAATAAAGTTTCGCCCAGACCATTGGCAGATTTTTTGTAATTATGCAAGTATCTAGAGAGCTTCGAAGATTGAAATAAGAACTTATTCATATTGCGTAAACGGTGTTTCATGGTTTGTATTTAACCTTCAATGTAATACAGTGCGGAAGGCTAGTGGAATTGAAAGTCGGGCTTCAAGCATAAGAAAAAGAGAAGCATAAGAAATATTCTAATATTCCAAAAAAGTCCAGGGGTATGGAATGAAAACCTGATCGTCTTCAATGGCTGTCTGTTATACACCTTTTAGTATAAATTGATTGAAAAATATTGAACTGTAAAAGGAATTACGTACACATACTTTTTTCGTCCGCAAATCTATTCTTAATGCGTTACAAACTTTTCGGGTTGAATGAAATTTATAATAATCCAAATGATTTCATCGAGAGCATAAAAATAATACTTTTTCCGTCCGATGCTTCTGAACTTTTGACGCTAGTTTAAATTTACTTCATTAGTTTACAGATATAGATAGAGTATGACAATTCTATTTGCAAGAAACAATTTAATCAATTTCCTTCAAATAAAATATTGTCAAAAAAAAGTGAAGATCTAAGATAAGAGCTTTTATCGCGGTTCATTGAAAGTCAAATCCACACAGCGCACCATAATGACGAAAACAAATAATATCATTTATTAGACCCACACAGTGATTTTTGATAATATACTAGAATGCGACCAAAATTGAATTTAATTCGAGAGCGATTTACGACAAGGTCTGCATTTACGAAATGGAAAATGAAATAAATTATGATAAATTTTTAGCGAAAGGTGTGTGATTTAAGAAATGATAAAAATTATTATGTAATGTAATTTGATGTTTGTGATATACTATACAGTATATGGTAGATAACATTTCTGACACTTTCTTAAATTTTACTTTGGTATCATACGATTGGCTTGCAACCTATAGTAACAACCGGATTCTAACTCTTTATTTTTTTACTCAACTTTTTTTTATAAGGCTTATAAGGAGTTTTTCTAGTTACTCATTATGTCATTATAAATATAATGATTTTTGTGGCTGCAGTAGGGTATTTATTTATTAATGGATTTGTCTGAATTTTTCTCTTGTTACACAGAGTAGACTCATTTTAGCAGGGCCATTGTATTGGGGATAACCAGTGAAGATCGCAATACCGTAACGCATTTGACTATTACTTCGACTTAAGGGGTTCACACGGCTAAAACTACGGTTATGTTTAAAAAAAATTTTCGTGCATAAAACTGAATTTAATTAAACAACCATTATATAATATCTGTGGTCACATGGAATAACTTGGTAAGTCGAAAAATAGTAAAATGGGATAAGTGTACTGTGGTTATCTCCCAAGACTTACACGCACTGTGAAGAAATTATTGCTATATGTTATTTGATCACTGAGATGTCAACAAATTTAATTTTTTCACAAAAACTGGATTTAAAGGAATAGTTCAATAGTAAAAATAGCAAAAAAGCGTTGCCCTGAATAGTTTCGTTTTTAGACTTACCTACTTATTCCCTGTGACCATAGATATATCTTTTAAAGTATGACATTTTATATATATTGTGTAAAAATTTGGTTGGAAAATTTCAAAAGGTAAAAAAGTTACAGTCGTTTTTCTGGGACGTGTTTTTGTTGAGAGCGTTTGCGGTATAAGACGATCCTCCGCCATTTTTTATCTAAAAACAATTTTTTTTTCTGAAAGTGTAGATACTACATACATAACACTTGTGCTGATGATGAATTTTAAATCATGGCAGTCTCTGAAATAAAAAATGCTATTTTTCGCCTCAAACCTGTTCAGTAATTATGATGAAAAAAAAATCTATACAAGATATCGAAAAAACTGCTCAATAGACACTAGGCTTGCGCATTTTAGTTCAACATAGTGAGCGATCATTTCCGATTCCCGATTCCTCGCGAACTAGTTCGTTCTTTTAGTTCATAGTTCATTACTTCACGGGAGTTCAGTGATGAGTAGTCGAAGTTCGAAGACAGTAGATCTAGTAGAAGATAATGAGCAAAAAAAATAAGGTCAGATCTAGTAGAACATGATGAACAAAAAAAAAAGACACTAGATCTAGTATAGTATATTGTCTTACAGCGTTCCGAACGGCAATGAAAAACGAACTAGGAGCGGGACTGACTGCCAGTGACTAGTTCGTTTATTTCAGTTATGGGAACGCTCTTCTGAACTAGTTCGTTCGTGAACTACACAAGCCTAATAGACACTAGATTATTGTGTGAAAAACAACTGTGCAAAACTAGGTCCCGATCGGTCCAGTAGTTGCGGAGATAATCCAGATACCGATTTTGAAAATACTGTTTCGAGAAAAACGCGTTTAAAGTTTAGAGTACAGTTTAACTGGTTTATTTCAAATTTACATGAATTTGTCGATTCCTGGGTCATATGACGGATCTTCCATTAGATCTTTTTTATACAGAAGGTCATAAATACCCGAAGTTAAAAAGAACCGTGAACACCAGGCTCATAGTGAAACAGATGACAAAGGTCGCGTATACCTACGCGCCAACCGTTAGTCGGTTACAAAACGCTATAACTTCATCATTACTGCGAATTACTTTATGAAATTTTCAATATAGGCACTCAAAGGATAGTACTTTCGAACGAGCACCTTTTTGAAAAATCAATTTTTTTGAACTACCCAGGTGTATGTAAACTTTGCTCGAAAAATAAAAAAATTGCGTTCATATTGTTGGCAGATTGTAGACTATAATATTTTTAAATATTGTTAAATTTGTATAACATTTTAGTAATTATAAAAATATTTCAATTGAACTACTTACTCACATGGAGGCAATAACATTTTACGTCTGTCTACCGTTTCCAATAGAATTTTCGATACGCTGTCAACATAAATGAGAGTAGACATTCGCATTTTCCGCTAAGGGGAACTATTAATTACGATTAACCAAAATGACCATGACTGACACAGAATCCCAAGTAAGGATACAAAACGAGCGTACCCAAAGCTTCCGAACAGAATCTGGCCTGAAGCAGGGAGATTGACTCGTTCCCATGCTTTTCAATCTCGCCCTAGAATATGTCGTCAGAAAGGTACCCTTTGATACCAGAAGTACCCTACTAATCAAGTCCACTCAATTAGCCCAAGGAACACAAAATAGTCGCTATTACCACATTTATCGGTTGGCGTGACTTGAAGTAATGACTTCTGACTGTCATAATTACCCAATATGTGGGACTGACGACGTGCGGACGACACTTTAGCGACCTCATTGGGAAAAAATTTGGAAGTCAACACGACGTCATATCAGGTTGTATACAGGTTTATATATAAACGACGTCTTGCCGACGGTGTACATAAGTGATTGCTACCACTTATTGCGACTTTCAGTACGTCTTTCTATCATTGGTGTAGTCTGTAGGAAATTTTATTATAATTTTTTAACATGCTTGTATACATATTCAATATTATTATAATTGTATCGATACACAATTGCTTTAATACCATAGTTGAGAATTTCAAGTTGCCAAAATGATGTAACGTGAAATATAGCAAACGAAATATAATACGTAATATAAAAAGTCATCTATATTTCATGCAGAAACAAACAAATTGATCTTCATCGTGAACATAATACTTTTGCCTTTCAAAAAAATGAGCGCCTTAAAAACGAGATTCTTAAAAAATTGTTTGTTCTTTTTTTTATATAAAATTAGATTAAATTAAAAGATTTAAAATAAGGTTTTCTTCTAATGGTATAAGGTTTAACTATTTCATCTATTCTCTACTTGTATTGATATATTCAATCTTTAAAAAAAATGTTTTTTTTAAAGTTGAACATTATAAAAACAAATATTGAACATTAAATGTTGTCTTCACATCGTACGACCTTACGAAAATTTCGACGATGCGCATATAAGCTTTAATACAGGATTTCTTACTTGACCCGAATGCAGACGTACATGATTTAAATCATTTTTCATTTTTCTGTAATATGTCGTTGTGTGTTTAAATTTCTTTAATATCTTTCTTCTAAGTTCTTTAGAGTCAGACATGTTTGACACTTCAAGCATAGTTATTGCGACTATGAAGTATTAAAATGAGTTTGCGACTTTATTGCAACTTTAAATACCTTCGGCTGACTTTAAAGTCATATATCCAGTTATCATGTAGTCACTATTACTCGATCTAGGACGAGCAAGTCAGGAGTCGTTAATACGTAGTATATTGGTCAGTATAAGTAACATACAAACTAAGGTCGGTAAATAGTTATAAAAAAAAGTTGTTAAGACTTCAAAATGACATACCAACTAATCGCTATTACGTCAATACTCCGTGTTTACTACTGCTCGAAGTATGTCGACTTTATAGTTGTAGAACGGACGTCGTCACAACTACGTCAATACTTTACTGAGACTTTGTGCTCCTTGGGAGTGGCGTACGCGAATAATATAAACATCATGGCCAGATCTGTTCCAGACGTGAAGGAAGTCTTCCACTGTCTAGACTCAGCGGCAAAGGATATCGGGTTAAGGATCAATGAAAATAACACCAAGTTCATGACTCAAATAAAAAGAAATGCGTCAACTAGACAAAATATGACCATGGGGGACTACAACCTGGAGAATGTGGATCATTTCTCGTGCTTGGGATCATACCTTGTAATAGACGGCAACGAACGGGACGAAGTAAAACAACGGATCACACTAGCAAATAAGGCGTATTTCACGGTCCTCCCGATCTTAAAATCGGAAAAAGTGCACAGGCTGAGCAAACTTCGCATATACAAGACCATAATAAGACCTGTGCTACTATATGGAAGCGAAACGTGGACTCTCACCCAAGCGTCTGAAAAATCAATAGACGCTTTTGAACGACGAATTCTCCGAGGAATTTTGGGACCAGTAAGAGAAGGCACTGAATGGCGTATCCGGTACAACAATGAGTTGGCTCGTCACATGAGGCATTTTACAGAGGAAAAGGTCATCCAGTTACTAGTGATTTTTTGTTTTGAAAATTTTACTTAATGAGTTTCCGCACTAAACCGACGTCCATACTCATATAGTTTTAGTCCGCCAAAGTCGTGTTTTAATATTCCAATTCAGCCTCACCTGCTAAGAAAAGCACGAGCAGCCACTGGTTGTATAATATCTATGACTACCCAGCCACATCGATCCTTATAAAATTTCGTAAGCTACAATGGGCAGGCCATGTGGAGCGAATAGACGACGGAAGAACTCCCAAACGCACACTGAAAGGTAGAGCTCAGGGCAACCACCGGTGGGAAAACCGCGGAAAAGATACAAGGAATCAGTTGACGCAGATTGCAGATCGCTTCTTAGATGCACAAATTGGAGGACGCGTGCGCTAAACCGAGATGACTTCAGACAATGTATCCTGCAGGCTCTGGCCCGATTTGGGCTGTCGCGCCATTGATGACGGAATTATTAAAACTAGAGGTTTTCATAACAAAAAATAATTTCAAATTTCATATTAAATGCTGACGAACAACATTTTATGTACATTTAATCAATTCAAATATCAAATAAAAATGTTTATAGAGATAACGAATAATACTCAATTAAATCAATTTTTTGATGATGTCTCTCCGTAATGCCACTTTAATACATTACTTGAGAGCTTAGATGAACAAACTAATTTTTGTTATATTTCGCATTAAGTGATGAAAATAACACAGCTTTATATATTATTTTTCATTAGAGTGCAAATAAATAACTTATCGACTATATGAATACGAATAAGTAATATTTTGTGCTTTAAAAATTTACGTCGTACAGTTTTAATAATTGGTGCATCATAGAAAGGGCGAAAAAAAACTAAAAGCGCTAAAGTTTGCTGCTATGATGGGTTAAACAAAACTGTACATTTCGCACTTGATTACTATGAAATAAGTACGAGTCGAGTATGTACACATGTTAAACGTAAAAAGAATTTCTTTATATTTAATTAAAAAAAAGCTGATCATACGATTACGATTGTAGAAATCTGTTCTAAAATCGGCCACTACACACCTCTCCAATAATCTCTTTAAAAATGTATAAAAATAAAAATTCCCACACCAACGAAACAAACAAAAATTTGCAAATACAAATCGTAGCTACGGAAATATAAAAACAGCTTCGCAATTATTGATGTTGACGTCAGACACAAAATGGTGTATGGTATAAAAGTACATACATACATATCCTTAGATTTTTTTTGTTTTTTGAAAATCTTAATAAAATTCTTGTAATATGATCAATTTGTAAAAAACTGATCGGAGTGATGAAACCGGAAGAATGTTACGCATCATACCCTCATAATGATGACATTTCTGTAGTAAATTATTTTATTTTAATTATTAATTATTCTATTACGAATTTAATGTAGAAAAGTCTAGATTTGATATCTGTAATATGCGGAGTTTGCAGTTTTTCCAATTTAGTGCACTTAATAGAATTCTGAGAATTCAGACTCGAATCGACTCATATACTAAGATACTAATATAATACAATGAAATGCTGTACTATTTCAATCAGACTTTTTAATTTCAGCTGTCTGTTTTATAAGTAGATGTTTAAACAAATAACCGAAATCGCATAAATAATATAAGTTGTTTTTTTTAGATAAAACCGTAACCTTAGTCCTTTTATGGTCGAGTATTAATAATATCTTAAAAACCGTTGCCGACATAATTGTAATTATGTGAAATCATTTTTTATGGAATTTAAATTCTAGAAAATTAAAGTACTGACAAATTTGAAAAGTCAAGCAAATATTCGACTCGGAGAACTGTTAGTCATACAACTGAATGAGATTCGTCAACAAAATCTAAATAACGGAAAATTGTATGGATATGTTGATGATTGTGAATATGATGATGGGTCCAGAAATATTCATAAAATAAGTAAAATTCGTTTTAAACTTAACCAAAATATTTATGTATTTTCCAACAGTTTGATCTTTTAAATATAAAACAATGATGTTAATGTAAAAATTGATTTTATGTCGTAAATGGTAGAAAGTATATCGTCCTAAGTACTGTTTTTGACGATATAGCAAATCTAAGATTTTAAGTTGTGTTTTTTTTAGTTCCTGTGTAACCTTCACAGAGGCAAAACACTCTGGCTCTAGGCACTGCTACTGTTCTCGGTAAATATTTTAGATCATAGGCGGATATGATGACCTGAGTGTGTATTTCGAGTCCTCGGCTTCTAGATCGCTAGACTGTTTTCTATTACATTGTATAAATTTATTGATTGTTATCTAAATACAAATTTTAGATGGGATTGGTTTTTAAGAAAAGTTATATGAATAATTTACAATAATAGCGAAAGTAATTTTTTTTCCATTAACCATAATTCATTGGAGACCATAAAATAATTGATTCAATGCTAATAAATTAAAAATTATAATAACTAGTAAATAAGATGTGAGAATCGATTAGGTAATTTAAAAAAAGTGCCAATAGTAATGCATATAAGTTTCAATGATTTAAATTCATAAATTTATTGAGAAAGAAAAACATTTTAGATCGTTTTACATACTTAGGTAATAATTAAAGAGGAAGAATTAAAATTATATCCGCATCGAAAATGAGATCTTTTACACAGGTGTTTATTTGTATAAAAACATCAATTTATACTAAAATGCAATTCGATTTTCCATTTCGTGTAAAACACGATCAACTAATAAATATTATCGAAATAAAGAAAAAAAATTGCTTTCGCTAGTTTCAAAATCATCCTAAATTTTACATTTAATATTATATACGTACAGAATTTAAACTTAACATAATATTTACATAAATAATATTAGAGAGACTGTAATTTTAAGTGCATGGCTTTGAAGGTGCTCTGACCGGTAGAAAAAAAACAGGATCGGTTTTAGAGTTTTTTCTCCCACACGACGATGTGTGCATCATTTGAATTTGCAACTCTAGATATTGTTCCGGACGATGTAGGTTTCGAACTAGGTGAATTTGTATACCATACGTGTCGCCAATATCCTCTACCACCCATCACAGTCAATATTGTACGCGGACCAGTATCGTTTGGATTCGCCTTTGCACCAATTTTCGACTTGTTCTTCAATGTAGCAGCCGCAATTGTTGCTGGCATTGCTGAAGGTGGCGGTTTCGTGTGGACGGACGTTATTGGCACTTGTTGTTTCGGTGTTGATGCTTCAAATGAATTGTGATTGGTGTGTACTTCCATCTGAATAGTACTATTTTCTGAGATATTACCAAGATCACTTCCGTTTCCGGTCTTATGACTAGCACTGCTGCTATTTCGCGATACCGATCGGCCGCCAAATAATCGTATACCCATACTTTCTTCGCTTCCAGATGAAGTATACAGACTGGACGAACGTGAATCGACTGACCAATTTGATAAATCCAGTGATCGCGGGCGACTAGCCTTCATTCGTAATCGACGATCAAGAGTGCTGACTTTGCCCGGAATTGCAGCCAACTCAGGATCGGATCGTCGCTTTTGTTCATACATGAAATCCAAGAGGTTTCCTTGTGTTCCGTCCTGGGCATCGTAGTCTTCCTTTACGAATATTAATTTACCGTACAGACCATAAACATCACAATTCCCATGATCGGAGTGTTGGATTGTTGAGCCATTAGAGTGTATGGACGAGTTAAAAAAATGTGATGATCCTAAGCCACGTGGAAGTGTTTTTGACGCTCGAGATGTTTCGCTCATTTCCCTGAAACGTTTTCGACGTAACGCTGGACTATTGGATACTTGAGCTCGAAGTTTTGATGATACGGACAAATCTGCTGAGTTTTGTTTGTCCAAATTCGGCTTTGCAGAATCAATGTCTGCATTCTCAAGATCTTTGCGCAGAGTAACTGACATATCACAGTCACCAGTATTATCCTTTTTTTCATCTTGGCTAAATTCAACTAATTCGTCAACAACTTCGTTCACTAATTCGTTTGCAGGCTTCTTAATATATGATATTGGCACAAGCGGAAGTAAGAAGGTAATTGGACCGAAATGCGCATGGTATGATATACTGACGCAACCACTGATTATTGGTACGCCTTCTAGCCGTGGCAGTGGTATTGTAAGGGCAATGCCCACATTTGTTCCAACCCACAAAAGACCTTTGCATGCCATTAATGCAGTTACGTAAATTGAGCTATTATTCACACTTTCTTTGGACGTTGTCTTCACTCTTAGTACGTTTGCAGCTATATTTATATCTTGTAAATGCTTAAAAGTTTCAGTGTGATACAAGTAAATGATACTGGTATTCTTTAATGAAATCCAAAGTCCGATACCTGAATGAGCCATTAGGTAAACTGGTTGTGTATTTCCATGAAGAACCTCAAAACTCTTTTGAATTTCGCCCGATAATGCGCTCAGCACGTATACTCTATTTCCACATCCGGCGTAAATATTTGTATTTATTGGTAGTAGACTATAAATAGAGTTCAAATTTCCTTCTGACAATTGAATAATTTGCGGATCCTTCAATAACCACACACCATTCAAATCTCGTCTAAAAATCAGAAGATTCGCATTGGAAAGAGCCACGAAAACTGAATCCATATGATACAAAATTTTTGTCACCACACCCGGAACAGAACAGTATGCAAGCTGTTCTTCTTGTTCCGGATTCGTTGCAGAATATATTAAAATTTTTCTACTGTCCATACCCATCCATACAAGATCCCCGAGCATGCTGCTGTCCTCCTCTTTCGTTCTACAATTGCTCAGACCCTTAACGAATTCCATACTAGTTACTTGACTTTCAACCAGATCAAATGATCCCACATCCTTTAAAGAACCAGCTTGTTGGTGATGTTGTGATAGTACTGCAATATGACTACTTGTCCCGTCACTAGTGCACACCCACAAGTAATTTTGGTGCTTAAACCGTCGACGAGTTGTTCCGACACGAGGGTCGTTACTAATACTATAATAGCAGCCACAACGCACCTGTAACAAGTAAAAGTTTAAAATAATTAAAAATGTTTAAAAAAAACAACAATAAAGGCTTACTTCGGTTTGATGTTGTGACTTGTAAACAGGTTGAGCTTTTACAAAAAGAGGCAATTTTGTCGACGGTCTCTGCTCATGTTCCGGAACCTCCCAAGCCGGTGAGTTATTCATATCTAGGGCTAATTGTGCTAGTCGCAATTCGGTAATCCATTCCTTTTTCACCGAAGGATTATCGGTCTGGAATGTGAATGTCTCTTCCTTGCCAGACTTATTCCGCGCAATTAGTTGAAGACAACACGAATCCACCCAGGCCATTTCTTCATCCTTCTTCTGTATTAAGCTTTGTATCGAATTCATGACATTACGCATTACGTCTGCATTAATTTCCTTGTAATTTCCTTTTAGCGAGCCAGCAAGATCATTTATTCGCGAGATCACTTCGTAGTCATACATAAGGTTGCTCATTTCACCGCAAAGATTATCGGCTCCGTTTGTAAGGACGGTCGCATTGTCGTTGCCGCAGGAGCTGCTATTTGATTTTAAACTTCCGCCACGATTGAGTCCTAGACAAAAATTTTACGAAAAAAATTTTAGTAACAAAAATAACAGAACTACGTGTCATACTCTAAAATGTAGATGAAATATTTAATTTATCTTCGAATTGTAGCTGGGGATAGTGAAAAAACGTCTACCAAGAAAATAACACTGGTCAACAACAATATTATAAGCTTTACGAAATTGTCAGAGATTTCAAATTCCTGCATATTTTTCCCCACCGCCCCTACATTTTTAAGGTATCCGCCATTTTTCATTTTTTAACAATTTTTCTTTCTTTAAAAATTTTTTCCATTTGACAAAAAATATAATGAGAACTACGATGTGTGGTTTACGTGGAAATGTTTCCAGAATATCTCTATTTTTGAAATAGTTTTTTTTTCTTATCTAATCTCTCATAAATAATTAGGCGTAAAATTTTTCTGCTTAACAGTGCTGTAGTTCTGTTTATTATGACTTTTTTTCGGGCAACGATAGAGCAGAATATAGATTTTGCCAGCAGTGTTGTTGTTTTCAATGTAAATTTTCTACTCTGATCTGGATGAATGCTCCTATTATGGGGAGGGCTCCGCTCTTCCCGGCTCTCTTGCGGAACTAGTCCACGTTCCTTTAGGAGTCGTAAAGAGGGTCATACTCTCACACTTCCAGACTGCGGCTAATTCCAGATGGAAAAGCCTAACTACCTGCGCCATATCTAGGAAGATGTGGCCATCTTACAACCGAGCCAAGTCAGACGAACTTCTATACAAGACCCGGGCAGACGTCTCCAGAATCACGGCGATCAGTACAGGTCACTGGCCGATTGGGGATCATGCGGCCAAACTGGGCATTCCATTCAATGTACATTGCCGCAGCTGCCAGGACACTAATGAGCGAGAGTCGCTTGTTCATTTCCTTTGCAAGTGTCCGGCTCTAGCTAGAGCCCGAGAGCGAGCGCTAGGCAAGCCCTTCTACGGGGACCTGATGGAGATTTCGGGAAAGAAGATTGGAGAGTTATTACTTTTCCTGAACAGCACAGGGTGGCTATAGCGATCCAATTCAATCAACCTTTCTCACATTCATCTTCTGTATTCCCCAGTATCAACAACCCTTAACAGCCGAGTTTAACACGAGTTTGTGGTTCCAAAACGGCCTCTGAGCTAATTGAGCCCTGTCTGGGTGACAGGGCTGCCACTTAAACCAACCAACCAACCAACCATGACACATAAAAGCTGATACTATCATTTACTGATTTTTTTTGGATTAAAAATCTAAAATTACGATCGTATCTCGGATAATTTATTTTTGTTGTTAATTTGCAATATGTATGGAAGGTTTTATTTTGCTGTATTTACAACTTTCTAGCATAGTTAGTTAGTTTCAAGAAGGGGCTTAGCGCTAGAACCACCGCGCTCACTAGGCGCCATACGGGCCCATTGCGACCCCGTCAGATTCTCGTGGGCTGTTCCATTCCCTCAAAAATACTCCAATTCCCTACAGAACCTGACCAGTTTGTCATCCCATAACGACCTCAAATCCTCGATGTTATCAAAGAAAAGACTACCCAGCCATCTCAGTCGCCTTCTAGCGATCCCTGGGCATTCACACAAGATGTGAGTGATGTCCTCCACAGCGTACAGATCATGGCAGAACCTGCACATGTCCGTTTCCGCTACCCCTAGCCGCATAGCGTGTTTCCTCAGCATACAGTGGCCCGTCAGTGCTCCGACGAGCAGTCGCAGTCTTCCTCTATCCCAAGTTAATATATTCCTAGTTTTTTGACTATCCAGCTCGGGCTCTAGAAATCCTGCAGCTTGCCAACCCTGCCCACCTAGAGTTGGCCGCCTTTTTAGCACGCTCACCAATTTGCGCTTTGATACCGCATATCGGTGGGCAAACATACTCCTCAACCCTACCATTCGATTCCGATCCCGACCTCGCAAGCTCGTCCGCTCTTCAGTGGCGTGACGTGATAATTCAACAAGGGGAAGCAATTGGTTAATATCCAAAATTTATTATAATTATTCTACCTACAAATTTACTGCGTATTAATTGAACCTCCTCCATCAGCTACTTTTAACATTTTACTAATATAAAAGCACCCAGCAGTCACGAACGGGAACCAGGAGGCTATTTGGAACATACGGGCCTATTACGAAACTCGACTCGATCAAAAAACTCACATTCTGCGACTATGAAACTCGACGAGTGCCTACTTGTCGAGTTTCACTCGACTTTTAGTCGAAAAAAAAGCGTGAGTTAAGAGAACTGCGTATTATGAGAGCCGATCGAGTGAGTATTTTCTTATAAGAAATGTCAAACTTACTGGACTGCTGGAAATGAAGTGACTTTCCAATTGTCGAGTTTCATAATACCAACTTTAGCTCGAGTCGAGTCCAAATGTGAGTCGAGTTACTCACTCGACTCGAGTTTCGTAATAGGCCCGGTTATTTTTTAGGTTGTCAATCACAGTCACCTACATCGCATCTCATCATTAAACGCGTTCTGGACTTCTATCAAAAAAAATTATTAAGTTTCGCCCAGGGTATTGGCAGATTCACGTATTTTTTTGAATAGAAGAGTCGATCTCATTAACCCTAAAAGTTTTTCGGAATTTGTGAAAACGCCCAGGGGTTTAATATCGAAAAAGGCTTGCATCAGTAGATTTTTCTTCGATTAAATTTAAAGCCTTTAGAAATAAAAGTGAATTGAATATCTCATTAGACCCAATATATGGAAATTCGTGAAAATGTACACAACTACTTTGGTTGGATATCGAAAAATTTGAAAAAAAACACTTCTAGGCGCTTACATAAAGAACCCGCAGAAGTAAAATTTATTTCGGCATGTCCAATATATAGAACGAAATCGTGAAAATGCGGAAAAATCTTCTTTCACGGACATTTGTTTTACTCAACCTCTATGCCAATAAAAATCTAAATTTTTTTTCCTTTAATTACTTCAGTAGCATATGTACATATACGTACTAAGTTCCAACTTTCTTCTTCATAAGCCGTTTCTGAGATATAAAAAACCTACTACCTAAAAACCTGCTACCCATGATAAAATTATTTTTCTAGGATACCTCTTTATTGGCTCTATGTAGTAAATTTTTAGCTTTCTATGGTTTGTGGTTTTTGAAAAATAAAAATCGATGTTATTTTCGTTCCATCCCCTCCCACCATCAGCCAGTACCTCCAACATTTTTTCCATGTTAGAAGTCTACTGAACCTAACTCCTGTAAAATTTCTAAGATCATTTATATGGTACGGTTCTTGAGACAACTACAAAGTTTCAATCTTCTGACATCAACCGTTCAGAAGATACGTATTTTAGAATGTTTCAACTCCAGCTTTCGAGCACTTCGAACACATTGCTTTCCCCTCCACTCCCACACTCCTCAACTCTTATCGCCTTTTTTTGCAAATAGGTCCACTATAGTTCTACATAAGTTCCAAGTTTCAGCCTCCTAGCGTAAGTGGTTCCTGAGATCTAAAAACCAAATTAAATATAATTCAACTATTTACTACAATTCAATTTCAAACTTCGATTAGAATTCAATTCCTATCCTACTCTGGTAGCACTTATTTCTTATCAGATCTCTGCTTGCTGAAAGCTTCACCGCTGCAGCCAGGAATGTGTGAAAGCAAATAGCGTATTGCTTCCACCGTGCCGTGTATGAAAATTTTTCATGATGTCACAGTGGGCTTACTACGGAATGAAATGAACGCTCATAGATGCAACTTTCAAATTGCTTCCATGTGTCTTCTTCTTGGTTTCTTTTCGCTTGCCTTTATCGTGGTGTTGCCAAATCGGTTGTGTGCGAAATTCGCGTGTAGTTTCTTGCGAACTTTTATTTATACTGTGTCAAAGAAAATGTTTGAAACATGAATTTTCTTCGCGATTTTTCTGAGCGATTTAGAAAACGCATTTTAGATATAATATTTTTCAGCAAAATGTAAGGGAAGCAATGCTTCACTTGCTTCCATGGACGCCACGCCACTGCGCGCTCTTTTGTTCCCTAGTATATTACTATGTCCTGGCACCCAGCAAATCAGTACTCTGTTCGGACTACAAAGTACCTTCAGCACTTCTCGATAGCGCTTTACTAACTGGGATGTAATGGTGACCGATTCAAGCGCCTTCATGTCCGCCAAGCCATGCTGTCAATGTAGAGTGAGATATTCTGATCGCCTATCTCCCCCCATTAAGAGGATGTTTGCTGCCTGCAACACAGCCAGAATTTCCGCTTTCACATACATCTGGCAGCTTAAACGACTTCCCTACACTCAGCTGCTCAGAAAAGACCCCAGCGTCGACTATCTAGCTTAACACATCCTTAAGATACTGTGCGATCAATTAGTTGATCAGAAGATTTAATAACATTTCTTTTCCAGCTGGCAAAACGAAAAGATTTTTCCAATAACAGGATAAAAACACACAAAAGTATTCTGTATAAGGTAACATGATCGAAGATCTTTCATATAACGTATTAAAAAGCAAAATCACTAATCTTGAGTAAGCCCGTGTTGCATGTACATGATAAAAAGGATTACGATCAGATTTCAAACGGCAAATACTAAGGTAAGCGGATTTCCATTCACAAGTCTGCCTGTTGAATGTAACGAACGAACGCTACTCGAACCGGAAATTAGGTATTACAAGTCCTAGCGAATGAAAAAATGCTCACATTGCTACACATATTGGTTATTGAATGAGAAATGAGAAAAATGAAAATAAGTGGATTTATTATTGAAGGTTTTTTTGATCTTAGCTTACCGGCTGTTAAAATCCGAGATAGAGTCGCCGATGTGCTATTATCAACTATTTCTACATCAGTAACTGAATACATCCATTTAAACGAAAGTTTCTCGGTGGCACCGAAATCGTGTGATTGTTTCGGAGCAACCGATACGCAAATGATCTTATCGTTGAGCAGTAACAGTCTTCTTTGTTTCGACTTAACTATAAAGCCAGACTGATTGAATTCCATTTGTGTCACATTATCCTCCCGCAGAAGATATCTTTGTCGATTTCCATCCGCCGATGATGACGCAGTCAGCGATCTCGTATTGAATGTTCCACTAATGTGGCCCAGCATTTCCTTAAATGCCTGATACTGCTCGGCTTCACGTTTCCGTTCGTTCAACATTTCGGCAAGCGATTCGAGCTGTGTCAGTGCCAATTGCAGCGACATTCGATCGTGATGTCCTTGTGGAGTGTACTTAAGAAGATCTTGAAGAAATAAAATAAATTGCGGAAATCGTTGAACAGGCTTCACCATCAGACCGAAAAACGAAAGTCGATCGTGCGCACTGATCTGCTTCACTTTGAAGAAATCGGCTAGTGCCGATTTTCGTTTTGCTTCCATTTTTGCGAGTTCCATGGCCGCTGAGAAGTTATTAATGAAGCTACTGTATACTTCGAGTACGTGTGGTTTACTAAATGCGCCTACAAATACGTCACCGATTTTTTCGTCGCGATCCCAATTTCGTACACAATCGGCTAAAGCGATTCGAAAGAGCTTATGACTTTTTAGGATTTCGGGTAAACGATGAAATAATGTTGAAATTTTTGAACTACTTAAAATTGGCGGGCTACTATCTTCGAGGGGTTTTCTGTAATCCTGAAATAAGAAATTAATTAAATTAATTATTACATTTAGAAAAGAACGAGCGTTTGCAACTATTTAAACATGGATATGCCGTTTACAGGCGATATTCAATAAAATCCTATTATACATCACATAATAATATTAAATAGTATTTCTATGTAATTCTTCCTCCCTTCTTTTAAATTTTACTCTACCAATTTTGTCACTCATAACAATTTTTAAACCTTATTAAACTTTTTAAAATAAGGAAATATTTAACAATTTAATAAATTTACTCTCAGCTAAGCCACGTAAACGCAAAATGAACTTATCGCATAAGAAAACAGATGTGAAAGTTAACAAAATTTAATAAAGTGGACTTAAATAAAAACTAAATTTAAAAATTAAAGAAATAATAAAGCTCACATTGACTAGACGTTGAAGTGTGGCGACATAAGAGTTCTCACTGTGAGCAATAGCCGCAACAATATGTCGCCGTTTAAGCTGTTGTTGAGACAAACCTGCTGGCGCTGGCGGCAGTGAGGGCATTATAAGTTGCATGTGCGTTCGATTTGTACCATTAACTCTGCTACCCGGGTGCAGCATACGATCTAATGCAAAATTATGCGCTGGATCATCGTCACTCTGCAATATTTTAAACATGGTTAAGAAAACTGATGCTAGTTAGCTCTGTATAGCTGTGTTCGACCTACTTCACGTAATTGTGGCATTTTTGAACTGGAGACACTGCTGGAGGTCACTATAGTCGGCGAGGCGTGGTCCGACGTTGCATCCGTCGAATCTAGACCGGCGGATAGCACAGATGTTCGTACAGAATCGCGTCCCCCAAAATCGTACTGATGTGTGGACCCGCGTCGTATTGAAAACCACCGGGAGAGTCGACCTCCCGGCGTTTCCCCGGGAGTAGTGGACTCATGTTGATGATTGTGCGTGGCAGGCATCGTTGTTGAACTGCTCACGCCAGACGAATGTTGTTGCTGTTGCTGTTGCTGTTGATTTCCACTGTTTCCGCCGCCAACTCCACTTGTCCGCCATTTGTCAAAGGACAAATGCTGTTTCGCCTTGTTGAATGTTGATCGCAATTGACTGTTCCGTTGTGTCGTCGAGGATACGCTACGTTCACTTATGTCGTCTTCTTCGACGTCTTCGTCCGAAGATAAGTCCTGTTCGCGTTCCGAACACCAACTATCTTCGGAACTGTTGATTGTTCGAGCCGATTGGGTGTGTTCTAGTCTCGGTTGGGAACTAGCAGAAATGTTGGTAATTGGAAGCGACGGAGGAATTGCACTACTACAACTTTTATTCTGATAATGCGAGAGGATCGTTTGATTATTACCACCTGCGTACCGGGAATTCAAAGGATCCGACCGACGAATCGAGGAGTTGTGTAGCTGCGCCGTTGTAATAGTCGCCGATGACGAAGCTGGCAATGTTATTGACAGCGGATCTTCCCACGAACCGGAATTAGCTTTCGTTTCATCTAAAAATAAAATAAAAATAAATTTAAAACATTGCACAGTTTTGTTCGAATTTTAAGTGTAAAAATGTGATTTAAAAAAACACTCGTCTCGTTAGAAGTTAGTTTATATTTCCCGAACCTGTTTTTCAATCTCCTGAAATAGCTAAGTATGTTGTTACATTATCTCAGAAGTACTCTTTTATAAAAAAAACAATTGTAACTAAGATCCGAAATGAAAACATGCATTTTTTTATGGCCTATTGGAGCCAATGATTAGCAATTATTGTTTACCAATCCAATAATTCATTTCTTACTTCTGTAATTATAATAGAAGTCGGTCATTGTGATATCGATATTGATATTGTTACCCATAGCAACACATTTTTTTCCACATCATTCGGAATACAGACTGTCGCGTCGAGTTGAGTATCTCAAGTTAATGAAAGTTTCCAATTGGATGTGAAGGAAAAACTCGTCTAGACACGGGGTCATAATAAAAGTAAATGTGTAATTTTATGTATTTCGATATAACTTAACATCATAAGATGTTTATCCTTTTATAAGCTGCAGTCTAATTCTAATCGATTAATCTTATGTTCAATTCAGTTTGACTTTTTCCTGAGCATAGGCAACCAGGTACGTTATTTAGATACGTTATACAGATTTACAGTTATATAGATTTTTTTGACTCCGATCCCCTTGAGATCCAAAGTTGATTTTTTTGGTATGTTTTAAAAAACAGTATAATATACAAAATATAAAAAAATAAAAAAAAATTAAAAATACGCATTTTGAGATATTCAAGGAGAAAGGACAAAATCGTTATTCTTGAAAAAAATTTCAAGGACAATTTTTATTCGTATTTTTTCTTATATTGCGACAACCTTGCCCTTTAACATAAGCCCTATTTTATTATTCTATGATAAAAATTACCAGAGATATGAATTTTCAAAGAGGACTCGGACACTATTTCTGCGGAATCTTTAACATACTATGACTAACAAAAAAAATCTGCGAATGATCTGGGCACAACTTTATTATTTTCGGGTCAAAGTTCGGGAGCGGTCAAAGTCGGAGTATATTATCAGTTGTTTCGAAATTATGAGGTTTCTTGAAAAGTTAGTTTTGTACTCAAAAAAAAAATATTTAAAATAGAGATTTTTAGTCGATTAAACATTAGAAAAGCCCGTGTATGGTAAACTATTTGAATTTCGGTATATTATGCACACTAAAAGCTCATAGAAGTAAAAACGAATTTGCTGCCTTATCAGAATTTAGAGATATGACGAATTGTTAAAACGTATACAAACTCATTACTTCCACTTGGGGTTTGAATTTCGAAAAAATTTTGAAACAAGTTTTTAGACGATTTTATAAGAAGCAACTTGATATCTCATGAGATACGAGGGATTTTGAAAAATTTGTGGAAACGTAAGAGAACCCTTCACACCACCTTGGTTTTTGAAATTCGAAAAATCGTGAAATTGGTTTTTAGGTCATTACATCAAATGCCGTAATAACCAATTTTATATCTCATCAGAACTAAGGGATGGCAAAAATTGTGAAAACATATGCAAACTCTTGGGGGTTGAATATCCAAAAATTGAGAAATGGGTTTGTAGGCGATTATATAAAAAGCCTGTGGAAGTGAAAAGCGATCTAATATCTCATCAAACCTAAGAAATATGACGAAGCTTTGAAAAGAATACAACCCCTTTACACCGCTTAGGATTTAATATCTAAAAATACTGAAATTGACTTTATGGCGCTTATATAGAAATCTTAGGAAGTAAAAATGAATTCAATATATCATCAGATATTCAACCTCCTTACACCCACTTGGGGGTTGAATATCCAAAAAATTCTGAAAGGAGTTAATAGATAAATATGAAGACAACACGAGAAAGTAAAAACGAATTCAATTTGTTATCACTTCTAAAAAATATGACGGAATTCGTGAACACTTTTCAACCCTTTTATACCCTCTTAGGGGCTGAAAAAGGAAAAAACTTAAAAAAAGTTTTAGGCGATTATTATGAAAGCCCTTGAAAGTGAAAAGATATTCGATATATGATCAGACCTGAGGGATATTGCAGAATTCGTGAAAAAGTATACAAACCCCTTTCCACCCCCTTAAGGGTCGAAAAAAATCCTGAAAACGCTTTCTAGGTATTTATATGAAGCCGAAGAAGAAAAATTAATTCAATATTTGAGAAGACCTAATAGATATGACGAAAACCGTGAAAATTTATGCATTCCATTTTCACTAATCATTTTTTTACCCCCCCCCCTCCAAACGCCAATGGATATTTGAAATTTTTTTTTATCTAAATTACTTTTCTAGTTGATTTACAAATACATACCGAGTTTCAACTTTGTAGCATAAGCTGTTCTATAAATAGGAAAAACACCCCCCACCCCCGTACCATACTACCCCTATAAAAAATTATATTTTTCCAACATGCTATAGCTCTATCTAAATACTAAGTTCCTGCTTTTTATCATTATAGGTTCTCGAGATATAAAAATTGGAGCCTTTTCCTTTTCACCCTCCGCCACCCTCACCCACTACACCTTCTAACCACTGAAATTTTTTTTCCTGCTAAAGGCCTATTATGCCTACTTCTGGTAAACATTTCAAGCATCTATTTAAGCATCTATCTTACAGTGATATGAGACGTGATTTTTTAGAAAAATTCTTATCCCCTCAACTTTCATGCTCCACCGCCTCCTTAAAAAATTTTACTTTCAGCAAACTTCATTTGTCAACCTTTATACACAAACCGAATTTTATTTATCTAGTGCAATTGGTTCGAGAGATATCGTAATATAAAGTTTTTCACCCCTCCCCCCCTACCGTACGCAACTGCCCCACTCAAAAGTTTCCGATCTATTCTCCCAGTATACTTACAGATATTCATTAGGTTTCAATTTTGTGACGTTAACGGTTTAGGAGATATGGATTTTAGAATGTGTCGATCTCGGCCTTTTTCATTTCGGACGCATTATTTTTCCCCCCACTCCCACACCCCTTCACTCATATTGACAATTTTTATGCAAATGGGTCCACTATCAAAGCTCTATATAAATTCCAAGTTTCAGCCTCCTAGCATAAGCGGTTGCTGAGATCTAGAAACCAACATTTTTCGTCTTAAACACGACCACTCCTCCCCCCTCACACCCCCACCTCTCAGAATTTGGTAACTTCAAAAGGCCTACCCAGTCTATTCATAAAAAAAAATTAAATTTAATATCTCAAAGCGTTTGGGATTTTTGAGCCTTCAAACGATTTTGGGTACGGCGGACAGACGGACTGACATTTTTTTTTTGCTTTTTTCGTGTCTACTAGTCATGAAACGTGAAAAAAAAATTTTTAGGGTAGCAAATTTTTTTTTTTAAAAATCGATCACAATACTGTATTAATAGAAAATAATAAAGTAAAAATGAGATAGAAACAAAAAATTGAAATTATATTTTTTTTTCACTAATTCTTCGAGTACAAAAATTTTCAAAAGAATCGGTCACAAATTTCGTCAGTTTTGGCGATTTTTGATGGAATGACCCTGCTATAAAATCAACGTATACAAAATTTCAAAGTCGTAGCTTAAAGCGTTCTGAACTTAGTCTTGCTTTTGACTTAAAACTAATTCCTGTAAAATTTTTAATTCCTGCATGAACGCGTTTTTGAGTTATAGTGGATTTTGTACTGGCTTAAATTATTGAAAGACTTTTGTAGGCTGCTACTTGAAGAAGTTTGCTTTATATTTGGAATATTTAGCTTCTAACATTAGAAAGTTTATGCGTGCAAAATACAATTTCTTAACTTGAAGCCTTCGATCTATAATCGTGAATTCGCGTTTTAAGGACTCTTGTATGGGAGGTACCCGAAGAACTGGAAGGATATCCCCCATTAACGAACTTAGCCTTAGTTTTTCCATCTTACAGATAAACGGTTTGGCCGGCCAACTTGATTTATTCTTCACAGACCACAGTATGGCTTTTTTCTCTTCGGGATTTCGTTCAACGCTCGACATATTTTATCTGCAGTATATATACACGTACAATGTACATAATTATGTTTAAATGTTTTTTAGATAAGAAACAGTCATATTCTTAGCAGCATTATGTTATAAGAATAACACACACGATAGAAACATGCCCTCATCTTTCCCTTTCATCTTCTCTTTGACAACATATGCTAGCTGAAATCTTTTATTATTGCTTGCTCATTCAGTCTTCATTCTTCAGACTTCATTCTTCACCACATATAAGTAGAGTTGTTAAATTGCATGCAGGCGTCTGTCTAATCATGGCTTTAGGAAGATTGTACATCTCGGTTTGTTTTCAATTGACTAACGTGCTTTACGGACCTCAGAAAGCATATAAAAGCCGTCATTGTTTTTTGCTCCCGAATCTGGGTCTGAGTCATCATTTCTTCCACGATTTTTTGGGTTGGACCTTTTTTCAGGTTTTGATTAAATATTCTTATATCAAATTTGGAATCGAGCAGGGTCCAAGTCGGGGTTGCTCTAGCATGTGATCAAAGTTCTGTTGCCGAAACTCGTTATAAGCCGGCGCTTTTTTTTCGTAGTTTCTTCATGGTTTGGTTCATTACGATGCCTTTAACGTGGGTCTAGTCAGGTTGTCTCTCTGTGGCTTTTAGTCTTTCACCAAGTCCACTCCAAACGTGCCGGGCCGGGGTTGGACGATAGGCTGACAACCTATCTTCGGAAAAAAATTTGTTAAGAAGCTTCGCGAATAAAAAATCGGACTAAGGGACGACAGTAATGTTCCAAGTCCGATCGGATAAAAATCGTCAAAAAAGCCACGGATTTGAGCGGTCGCAACATAGAAGAAGAGAAGGTCATACTTTTGAGTATGGATATTCATAGCTACGGTTGTTGGACCTTTGCCAAAAAGAAAAACATAACAGTTAAATTTTAATATATTTTATATTTTTATGACTTACGTAGATACAATGAATTAAATTTGTTTAAAGAATTTAAACCATTAGATATTATATACTGCAGTAAAAGAAAAAAAAGCTTTTATGGAACTTTACAAGACCAATTTCCTTCCCATTGTGCAAAAATTAGCACCACCCTCTCTGTCTCATACTGCCCCTTTTAAAAGCCTTATTATTAGAACGTGCCACTACTATAGCTCTACCTCAAGTTTCAGCTATACATCATTAGCGGTTCTCATGATGTAAAACCTCATCCTCATCCTTCATCCTCCTCTACCTCACCCCCACAATTTTCTTCTATATAAATTCCTAAGATATGAGACGTGATTCTTTAGAAAAAAACTCATCTCCCGCACTTCTTTGTCCCACAGTCGACATTAACCATTTACGAGATATGAACTTTAGAACACGGAGAGAATTCATTATTAATATACAGTAAAATACGCATTATATCAAACAAATTTAGGATTGATTTGGCGTCAAACAAATCTGTTATTATTATCAACAAACATTTTCTTGATTTTACACAAATAAATTTCACTGGTATCTAGAATTTCATTATTTATTTTCAATAAATGTTTGCATGATTTTTGAAATTATGATGTTGGATGTCAGAAAAAGCTTTTGTTGAAATTGAGACAAACAATACATATTTTCTTAATATCAAAAATTATTTTTATTTTCTATGATGAAGTTCTAGATATCAGCAAACTAGATATCAGATATCTAGATATTAGCAATTACTATTTGAATCAAGCAAACACGAAGGAGAGAATTAATCATAATATGATTGGTATTAAGAAAATAATGGTAAACTACTACTCAAATCAAGCAAACACGAAGGAGATAATTAATTTTTATTTAATTGATTTCGAGAAAATAATGATAAGGTCCAGAAAAGTAAATATTGGTATTTCAAATAGGTATAAAGTAAATATAATACACATAATACCAATTTGTATGCAATAAAAACAAGTTAATATGCTTGAAACAAATATTTATTCAATTCAAAGTACAAAATAAATTCAATTCATTTTTATAGTAATTCTAATTGCATGTGTTTACACATATGTATCTGCATATATTACAAAGCTATAATTTTGGCAATTTAGAACATTTTGTTCCATCAAGTAATATATTGTTACATGTAAGCCTGGCAACCCCGCAACCGTGCAACTCGATCGTTTCACATAATGAAAACAACAACAACCGAATACCTAGTTGCAAAATAACCCAATCAGAAACCTAGCTGAAGATAAGGCGAGACAACACGATTCTATCTCCCTTCTTTATCGAATGCTCTCCAATGTACTAGAACCCTGTACATGAACCACCAAAGTCGAAAGATCTCAAGCTCACTTGAATCTTCTGCACACACCACTGAACGATGATCGAAATCGAAGGCTCTGAAGCTTTCGAGAAGATTCCAGAACTGAACGAACGTTCAAGCACATCCTAGACTGCAACCGGGTAGTATATAAGCAGGTGAAGCATTCAGCAAAGAGACAGTAATCTTGATTACGGCGACTGTGACAGACAGCGGGTACACGCGACCGTGGTAGAGAACGAAAGTGAACGAGTCAAGCGATATATGGTATAAGCGGGCGGTACTGCCATACAGTGCGAATTATTGTGCGATTATAAATCTGTGAATTTAAAGTGCGATTAATAAATAATCACTTATTTTTATGAAAAAAAAAAAAAAATGAAAAAACAAGTTTTCCGGGTTCAATACTGTTATAATTTATTTTGCGTGACGTTTCGGACTCGACTGAGTCCTTTATCCTTTATTATTTATTTTTATTTTAACCGAATTGTGTTTTACTTGAAATCCCGGCGAACCCCTAGCTCGCAACAATATTTAATTGAAATGGTTTACATGGGAAATAATCAATATTTTTGCAGTAATATTTACAAGTTTCAGTTCCTATTATAAAACAGTTATACATGATACTCTTCTTGACAATTTTAGTCACTTTTATTGCAAAATAAATACGTTTTTCGAAATAGAGAATATCTAAAATTTTTAAAAATTTTTGATTAGCATATAAGTGTACACCTGTTTAAAAGCAGCAATAGATTGTGATCTAGTGTGACTACCAAGAGGATTAATAGTCTCGATGATAATTCATAATAAAGAAAAATTGGAACTACCTACGAATTTTCCTTGAAATTTCAATTTCTTGCTTTTCCATAGTTTTCCTTTTGTTAAGTGACATATTAATATAATTTAAAACTTTTACTGAACACTTTAATGTAAATTTATACCTTTTAAATTTAAATATGCATTTTGAATTTTGCATTGCACATTTTTCCCGCTTTCGGTCATATTACAGGATTGAACAAAAAAGCACTGTTACAAAATTAAACTATAATACCAATACACTGAATTCAAGAAATATTTGTTCGATTCAAATAAATGGACTAGTGGAGTTCAAACAAATTTTGATTAGTTCAAACATAGTAACTTCTATTACAATTCTGAAATCAAGAAAATATGGATTGAAATAAGTGGAAACTGTAGCTTTAAACTGACATGCGATTCATTTATTATAAAGCAAATTACGTTTGATTCCAATAAATATGTAATGTTTTTAATAAAACAGTATTCCTAGTTATCAATACACGTAATGTTTCATTTAAGGCCAGGTATCAGTCGAGAGTCCCGAAAAATGCCTCAATTTCAGGATTTTTTTGAATATCAAATAAATATATATGGAAAAAACTATTGGCGGCTTTTATTGAGGTACAAATAAAGAATATTTGTGAATTTTTTCATAAAAAAATATTGCAAAATGACGGCTCCAGCTCCCATGACGTAAGGCCGCGATCGGCGTGAGTTGATGCACGCGGTACCTTCTACAGCCTTGCCAAGTCATCTGAAACCAAAAGTCCAAAATTTTTATGAAACTAGAGAAAATTTGCGGGGCCCTAACGTTTTCTGATTTTGAAAAAATGCCCTGAGACTAAAATGGCAGCTTTTTGAAAAAAAACAACACTTCTTTCACTCTTTTTTTGGCTTAAAAACTCAAATAAAAAAATGTGAATTAAAAAAAAAAGCTGGACGTTAGGGCCCCTCCGAATTTAATTTACTTTCTTTTAAGCTTTTATTCATTAAAATCACTTCATTCGTTGAAGCTAGAACGTACCGCGCTCCGGAAAAAGTGGTTTCGAAACAAACGCGTTTAAAGTTTGACGTTATAAATAATCGTATTTAATGTTTGTTCCACCGTTTCACAAATCGGTCTGTAACTCGTGAAATACATTCGATATCGAAATATCCTTTTGTCCACGTATTCTCAATAACTAAAGGATTAAAATTAAAATTGAAAAATGCATTTTTTCATCGTCATGAACTGATACCTGGCCTTAAAACAACATATTTCTCTCCGTGAATATCTTGATCTCAGCGTTCGAGCGTTTCGGAACCCCCAGTCGTACACCTCTCTACCCATATCGACAAGTTCTAATATATAAATTCAAAGTTTCAGCCTCCTAGCATAAACGGTTGCAGATATCTAAAAAATATAATTTTTCATCTAAAACGCTCTCCCCACCTCACAACCGACTACACAAGAAGAAGCCACTTAAAGAGGATCCACCCAGTCTACCCACTGACGAAATTTCAACTTACTAGCTCAAGCTACGAGTCTTCAAACAATTTCACGTATGGCGGACAGCATACAGACGGACTTAAAGTTCGTTTTTTGCATTTTTAGTGTCTACTTGTAATTTTTTTTTTAAATCGAGCACTATACTTTATCATATTAAAAATATAAAGAAAAGTATTGATTTCATTAGCTTCTGATAGTAATATCATACTTGTTTCGTTCACATTCTTTGACGTCGTTTTGAATTGAATCATTATTGTTCGTAGAGATATTTGCCTTTTTTAGCGATCACTGGTCCATAATTGAAGATGATGGACCAACACTAATCAAGCAGTATGAAAAGGCCTCGAAGGAAAAATGTTAACTAATTTTTTCAATATCCACTGTTTAAAATTATAGAAAATAGTTGTATTTTTTTCACCCGTTCAGGCTCTTCATTATAACTAATCGCAAGAAAGTTGTAATCCGAATAGAATACTGCCTCATTTTTTACCCGATTTTCATTCCTAATTTTTCTCTGAAAATTGCTCAGTTGAGTTGAGTTTGATCTTTTGTAAAGTTCAGACGTTTTATTGGAAGACGTAATGAGGACTGTAAGAACGAGCGTAATAAGCATCGTCCGATTTCGAACGAAAAAATAACTATTTAACTATGATTTTAAAAAATTTATCCCAGAAATTCAGCGCATGCACCGGTGTAAAACAAGGCTAAATTTCATCACCAGCCCTGTTTTCACCCATTTTCCCTTAAATAGTAAACTTTTTATAATTATTAAATCGCTGTAATAGCTATTAGTAGGAGGGACCTTACCGATCATATGTACTATATATAAGGTTAAATAAATTTGGATATGAATATCGCTTTACATTGTGATAAACTAAAATTCAAAATCTGTCAAAAACTATTCGTTAAAAAACCGATTATCTCGAAGAATTATACTTGGGATATTTAGAAAAAATAAGCTTTGGTTCGATATCACGTGTACCTACACATACGAGTATGTCCATATAACGTATAATATCCGAAGTCTTATTTTACATAATTATTGGGTAACAGTGTGCTTATGCACACTGTGAGTTCACAATCTCGCACTAATCATTTGATACAATCAGAAGAACCATCCATTATATTAAATTAGCGAATCAATGATAACTGCTAGACCATGAACAGTTTAAATTCGTGATCATGCGCAGAATCGATTTGTTTCCCACCAATTATATTAAAAAACTGTTAAAATCACGGTGAGAAACAAGATTTTTAAAATAATATGATAAAATAAATAATAAAAAAGAAATATCACAGTATCTGCCCATATTGCATTACACCCTGAAAAGTTTCTGTTCTAAAAGAAATGTACAACTATTTATTTTCGTTGCTGAACTTAGGTAGTCATTGTGAAAATTGCGGGTAGCGGTAGTGCCAAAGACGACAATTTTACATATGCCATGTTTTTTAACCAGCTAAATATTATATTTAGTTATTTTTCATCTCTCTACTTTCACGTAAAAGTCCAGAGCATAGAGTAAGCATGTCATACACTGTTTTAAAAAAATTTAATTTTCAATCCAATTTTTACATGAAATTTACAGTATATTTAATTTTTTCAAGTAAAAATACACATTTCAATCACTTTTACACGAAATTACTGGTACTAGTAAATTATTCATGTACTTTTCAACTGAACCGTACAATTTATATGAAAAGGCACATGAAAATTACGCAACATTTCGTGTAAAATTAACTATATTTATATATGTATTGAAAATTACGATCTTTTTCGTGTAATTCTACTTATCTATTTGAATTTTACGACGAAAAACATGTCATATATGAAACCACGAAGTTGGACGCTTCGTTTGATTTTGTTTTCTACTAAAAAGAAAATGAAACGCCTTCGGTGACGCAGTGGCTACGTGCGCCAAACCTACTCAGCAAAACCAGAATTGGTCGCGTGTTCGATTCCTACTTGCAGCCAAGGGTTTTATTAAGAGTAAGTAAGTAAGAAATAATATTAGAAGTAGAAATAAGTGTATCTTAAAGAGTGCTAATTATACACTTTTTTTAGAGTGTAAATTCAAAAGAATATCCAATGAATTTGATGCTTTCGAAGTTGAAATTTACTGATTGCAAATTGAAATTTACTGACCGAAAATTGAAAATTACATTCAAATTGACTATTACATCCCAATGCTAATTTACTTGAAAAGGTGCGGCATATTTGCCTACTATCCAAAAGATGTAAAATTCAATGGATTTTTTTATGTAATGTATTTTCTTCAATCCTTTTGTATTCCATGAATGCTGAAAGTTATTGATCTTGTCCAGAAAGCTCGTATTTTTTTGTTTACGTTGGTATTTACAAATAACAGTTGTGTTATTTATATTAATTATGTATGTTTACTCAATATTTTTTTTGGGTATATTGTAAGCATTTGCCTACAGAATTCTTTACTTTATTGCAGAATTTTTAAATAGGCCAAAGCATCAAAAAGAAATAAAAAAGTACGCTTTTCTTAACTGATTAAAACCCAAACGATTTTTCGAAATAAGAGGAAACACATGCTGAACTTAAAACTTTAATGACATTCTTAAGCGTTGTGACTAATGTGATCCAGCAATGTACAGATGTAATTTCAAATAATCACTGCAATGGCGGCCAATGGCGTTATCAAATAGAAAAAAATATATTCTACGCGGCTGTTATCTTCATGTCCCTGAAACTTGGTCTTTCTTCATCACCATCATAACATAGGGGGTTTCTTATCGCGCTGGTACGTATGCAATATGTACCTAAACATTCAGCAGTTTAAAAGTTTGAACAGTTTGATTTTGATCATAAAATAAATTTCTACTTCGTAATTTATTTGCGAATGTATTCAATTAAGTCAATAGTCAGTCGCAGCAAAAGTATACTTTTGAAGGTAAAGAAAGATAAATACATACCTATTCTATAAAAGCAGAAAGGTCACGTTTTATTATTCTAATTTTTGTTGTACACATAAAAACTTGGCGTGGAGGAGTAAGAGAAAAATTGTTAGAGCAGAAACATTTCAAGCGGATTTATAGGTACACCGCTGACAAATTTTTTTCATTTTAGTATCTACCGCTAAATCTGTCTGATATGCCTTCATTTTAGTTTTTATGAAGTTCTGACGTTATATCCAAAATACAACTAAAGTTCCTTATAAGTGTATTTTTACGAAAAAGCTTATAAATCCCGATTTAGTTTGTCCTGTTCTTGTCTAGAAATATAATATATTTCTACCATATTTCGTTTACAAATAATTTAGCTAGGTAGAGTACAAGTAATGAATGTTATCAATCAAAAGGGTATATAATAAATATAACCAATATTGTAATGATGAGTAATGGCAATGACTTCAATTACACAAAGTAAGTCCTTATCCTATCCCACACAGATTAGATAGGGTCTGTCGTTTGCTATGAAAGCTATTCATTTTCTCCATTTACATAAGAATGTGAGTTTTTTTTTAATTTTGCGTATGAGTTATGACAAGGATGGAATCTAGAATTTTTCGATAACGTATGTAAATAACTGACGCCTGACGCGTAATACATTCAATAATAAGCACACACTAATAAATGTGGCACGTTTCTAACTAGAACAGGAGTAGATTTATATCTATTCTCTATGTAAAATGATAATATCTAAAATGTTTAGTGTTCCACACAGTAAAAAATACTTTATTATTAAAATAATAAAGTAAAATCCATTGAATTTTACATCTTTTAGATAGTAGGCAAATTTGGCACACCTTTTCAAGTAAATTTACATTGGGATGTAATAGTCAATTTGAATGTAATTTTCAATTTTCGGTCAGTAAATTTCAATTTGCAATCAGTAAATTTCAACTTCGAAAGCAGAAAATTCACTCGATATTTTCTTCAATTCACACTCAAAAAAAGTGTATAATTCGCACCTTTTAAGATACACTTATTTCTACTTCTAACATTATTTCTTACTTACTTACTCTTAATGAAACCCAGTTTCATTTTCATATCAGTAGAAAAAAAAAATCGAACGAAGCGTCCAACTTCGTGGTTTCTTATATTACATGTTTTTCGTAGTAAAATTCAAATCGATCCGTAGAATTACACGAAAAAGAACGTAATTTTCAATTCACATATAAATATAGTTAATTTTACACGAAATGTGGCGTAATTTTTCATGTAAATTGTACGATTCAATTGGTAAGTACATGAATAATTTACTAATACCAGAATTTCGTGTAAAAGTGATTCAAATGTGTACTTTTACTTGAAAAAATGAATAATACCGGAAATTTCAAGTAAAAATTGGATTGAGAAGTCAATTTTTTAAAAACAGTGTATGTTTTAAAAGGGTAGATACATTTATGTATTTACAAATAGTGAATCTACTATATCTACTTCATAATCATAAAGAACTTTTTTTTAAATTTATTAAATCGTCACATTCTCAAATTCGTCACCCTCTTAATTACTTAATAGTTCTTAATTTACTATGTGAGCATTGAAGGACAAGCAGCGAAAGTATATTTTGTAAAGATAAGTGTTCTACAGAAAATAGTCTTGCCCTCTTAATGAATAAAATATAAACAGTGCCAGATCCAAGAGCTTTTAATTAAAATTGCAGGGTGGAATGTTTCTATAGTGTGCCCAGTTCAATTCAGAACCTTAAATGGAGCTTCAGCACATTTCAGTTCAGACGTAATTTCCAATTACCGCTTCACTAACGACGAGGAATGTTTCTATGATTAAAATAACTATCAAAAATTGATTATTTAATGACGATTTATGATTACAAACCAGCGCTTCTCTACGGTTTCATGACAACGCTACGTGGCGTAAAGGCGCTTTTGTCTCACTATTCGATACTTTCAAGGTAGAAATAATCTATAAAAGGTTGTAGTTTTGTCATCGTTTGCCGTTTTGAATTAGAAGCAATTTATACCACATATACATTGTTTGGCTGGTTAGTGTGCGCACGTCTTTAAATCGATGTAAATTAGTTAATCATTTTTACTTTATTATTTCAATAATACAGTATTTTTTTATTGGTGTTTTACGTTAACACGCTATTATTTCGATATCTTTTTAAGGGGGTCATCAACGCAGACCCATTCCCATGTTAACTAAAGTACACTTTTCTCAGGAACCGCAAATCGTATAGAGTTCAAACTTTGTAGGCTTGTTTTATCACTCAATTTAAAGAGATTTAGTGAAGGATTTTTAAAAATACATAGCAGAAAATTATTTGTAAGCTTTAGACATACATGCCGAAAAAATGGCACTTTTAGTGTTAGTTAAAGTCGTATAAAACCTCTGAAACATAGAATTCAAAAAAACCGCCACTAAAAGTGTGCAAAACAGTGCCACAAACATGATAAAAAAACCGCACTCCGATAACTAGTTTCGTTCTTGAGAAAAGTGTCCTTTTAAAAAAAATCACAACTTTTCAGGAGAAGCAAAAAACCAAATATGTACGTTTTTCAAGGTTTTTTTTAAAATTATTTCATAATTTGATAGTTTTAATTTTCCAAAAAAAATTGAAGGTTTTTCGATACAGATGGTTTTGTTTTCACTTGTTTTATTTTTATTTTAATCGTGTTTTTGTTTGTGATTGTGAACAATAAATAATAATAATGCCTAGAGTAAGAGTGTTCAAAAAAAGTCGTGGTTTATACTTTTAGACACTTTTACTCATCGGAAAAATATGCGGTTTGTAGCATTCTGCACAGAGTATAGTCTATTTTAAAAATAATACATACATACATTTAAAAAAAAACATTTTTTCAAAATTTTTTCGTTGACGACCCCCTTAAACACTATAGTGAAGTTGAGTATAGAGATTATTTAATAATATAATATACTTAGTATGAAACACTTGCGATTCTAACTCTTATTTTTAAGGACCAACCAAAATATGGTTCTTATGAATCGGGAACAAAACTCTAAGTGAACATCGCGAATCTATATATTTCTATACACCACTATTCTCTCGATATAATCATTTTCTTAAATACCTCGCTATAAATAATCAGCAGTTTTGAATCTTTAAAAGAAATCATGTAAAATGAAAATTATTTCTTTTCGCTCGTTCCCTTTTCACATGCCTCCAAAACATTTTGCCGCGTTTCCACTATCGCATTAATGTGCATTGGACGCGAATGGTTAGGCGAGACGATAGTGGAAACACTACATTCGTGATCAATGCGAATCCCTTTGATGCGCTCTAAAAACCGCCATGCGAATAAGCGAATGTGAGTGGCACTGGTGGGAGTGGGAGCTAGTAGGTCTTCAGTTCAGTCCCAGCGGGAATACGAGTAATGTATTATGTACTGTATGTAATATTATAGTTTATGCAAGGATATTAGAATGTGTCTTTTTCACATTCCGAAAAATATATAGAGAATCATTCATTCAACATTTCAGAAAAAATTAAATATGAATGTATGGTAATGTATCCATTGAAACGCGACATTTTGATCCACTTTCAGCAATCAATACGCGTCCTTTTCTGTCATTTCAGAAGCCATGCGGGCTCCCCAAATTTTACTCCCAAAATATGACCTGTAATATAACCTTATATATAGTTTGGCTTTAGGTTAGGTTAGGTTGAGAAGAGTGGATTGAAGCAAGGGTCGCGTTTACGTGCAGACCAGACCAGTCTGAATAGACCAAAAAAAAAAACAGTTTGGTCGTACGCATAAATACAAACCAAACCAGTCCATTTGGACTGATTTTGGTTTTGATTTTGGTACGGACGAAATGAAACTAAACCAGTCTCGTACTGTGAAAATGCGCACATAAATGCAAGACCGAAAAATACCAAACCGGTCTATGTAGACTGGTCTGGTCCGCACGTAAACGCGACCAATGTGCCACAGTCCATTACGAGAGAACACTGTGGATCCATTGTGGTCCCCTCGTATAAAACCGAGCTCTAGACTACTGATTCCAAATATTGCTCTTCCTTATGAAGAGAGTAGTTCTCCATAAAAGAATCATCGCAAGTTCTGATAGATCGGTCAAGGAGAATTTCCCCAAGTACCGATACCTGGTACGTGCCAGACTTTCACATTCACACACTAGATGCTCCAGTGTTGGCTCAACATTCTCATCACCACAGCGACAGCGACACAGATCAGCCATGGGTATTCCCAGCCTTTCTCCATGCCTCCCAAAGGGACAGTGTCCCGTTAGGACCCCTATAAGTTGTCTGCAAATGTCCCTGCCCAGAGACAAAATGAAGCTAGAGTTTCTCCTATCAAGATTTGGCCAGCAGATTCTTGCTTGCCGGCAACCTGGGAGATTCACCCAAGCCCCCTCCATCTGTCTGAGCGCTTCAATATCAATCATTCCCTTTACACATTCAATGGGACATAGAACCGACTCGTCGGCCAGCTCTACGCTCATCTCCGACCCCCTTCTGGCGAGCTCGTCTGCCTTTTATTTCCAGGGAAGTCACTGTAACCAGGAATCCAACTAATCTTCAGGTTGTTATTCATACCCGCCAACTGCAATATTCTTTTACATTCTCCCACAAATCTGGCAGTTTGGCTTTGCTTTTCCATATATTGACAACAGAAGATCTGTTTATTTCAAATGCAAAAAAAAAAAAATTTAAAAACTCCAATAACTCCAAGTCTAGGGGGAAAAAGTTCCGTAAAGCGGATAAAGTCGAAATGAAAGAAGTGTCAAAGATGACACCCTTCAAACACAAATTACGATTTTGGTCTCCGTTGTCCGGGACGCGGTCAAATTCTACTAAACAAGGAGGTTACTTGGAAAAAAAATTTTGTCAATTAAGGGCCTGTCGTGACAATAGGTCTGTTCTTTTTGTCGGTGTAGTGTACTCAGTGTACACTTTCTGCCCTAATGCTGTTCTTTTTGTCGGTGTGACGTCAGAGGTTGCTGTTCTTTTTGCTAGTGTAGTGTACTCAGTGTACACTATCTTACACTGGATCGGGAGCCGGTGTAAGATCTTCTTCTTTGCCATCTGTCAGAATTGATGGCTCTATGCAGATAAAATTGACTTTGTGCATTTATGAAAATACTGTTTTGAATGAATAAATGCAAGAATATTGAATGGCAATAAATTTGCATTGATAGAAGTGAAAGAATAAAACAAATAAAAAAGTTCCGAATTTTAGCTGTCATTTTTCTACACTAACCCGTTCTTTTTGCGCGATCTAAACCCTACACTTTCAGTGTAAGTTGTATCCCATTTTCAGTGTAAGTTACACTAAAATGTGAACTTCACCTGGCAAAAAGAACAAACCTAATAATAGGATAACAAATCTATTTTAAAACTGACATTTCCCGAACAACCGTCATCGAATGAACGTTATCAGCTGGTTGGCACCTGTGCTTCATCTCCCACTATTCTCTCCAACTATTTTAATTTAAATTTTCAATGGCTTAGTGCAACACGTGAAGCCATTCATGGAAGAATTTTTTATACGTCTATCAACTGTAGGGAGCAGATGAGACACCACCATGTGACCTCAGGTACTAACTCGTTGGCACACAACCGGTCGGAAAATTTACATTAGGTACATTCATCAGTAAATTAAAATTACTTAGGTAGGTACAATGATTTATTGCGTATCTACAAGTACCTACCTACCTATTTGATTGTTTCGACCGAAAGTGAAATGTGATGATTTTAGGTATTAAAATTTTGGCTTACCAAAGGCCTTCGAACTCGAACTGAAGCTCAATATTGGCCCAAATTCGAAACCAATTTATTTGTTCAAATGCAGTTCAGGTGCAAGGGGAACCATACAGGTGGGCTGCACAACTGGGCAAGTTCTCGAGCTGAGCTGCGGTATACGGCAAAAAACGCAGGGAATGAGTTGATGACTTCAGCTCCGGCAACAACGTCTCGAAAATGCAAGAAGTTGGTGACCAATCCGAAAAAAATTTAAACCTTTCTTCAAAAAAATCGAGTACTTCTTCGAATTTAAACGTCACACTTTGGTATTTTATTGAACTTTTTCCAAGGTTAGCTCATTAATATTTTAAGCACTTCACTTTTAGCACTGGATTAAGATAACGACTCTTTTTCAGGACAAGAGAGCTCAATGAACTTTCAATTGTTAGACGCGTAACTTTAAGTAAGTTAACACTTTCACTCATGAAAATTGTGAAATAAATCAAAAATAAGAATTTTAATTTAATTTAATTTCATATAACTATTTTAATTATTTACAAATTCGCATATTTAATTTAAAACGGCACGAAGAACAACTTCTTTATAACCAAACGAATTTAACACTGATGAAAATTCATTGAGAAAAACCCGTTTGTGCTTTGTGCCGTGCCGTACGAAGTACGATGTGCGCAAGTAAAGAGACGAGAGAAACTGTTTGATTCAAATATGACTCAACTCAACCTCATCCCCTCGCCCTCATCACAACAACAACACAACCATACAACTACACAACCGCACATTACCTATATCCATGCATTACTGTCACAGTGACAGTACGCAACACACAACTTGATAGTTCAATTTAGAGATACACAAGCGATAAAGTTAACTTTTAGTTTGCAGCGGTGCGATGTAATAAAAATTCTCAAACTAAATAATGTAGAAATGTAAAGGTTGTTCCAATAACTCGTTCCGAAGTTAAATCGATATTAAAAACAAGTGGATGATGGAGTTAATGAAATTTTTATTAAAAAATGTTATTTGGTCCATGGCAATTAAGTATGGAAAAGAATATCACTGAAATGCTCCCCACGGCTCCTATGGAACACCTCGATCAGTTTGTACAAATTTTTGATGACATCCCAGCATAATTGCTCCTCAATTAGACCAATATGGTTTGTTATCGCACCCTTCAGTTGTTGAATGGTGGTGGGTTTATTGGCGTAAACCTTGCTTTTGAGATAACCCCAAAGAAAGGTCCAACGAAGCCAAATCGCACAATCTCGGTGGTCAATTGATTTCGCTGCAATAATTCCATTGTTGCGTTGGCCTCGTAAAAGGCCTCAACAATTTTTATGCCGCGTTTCCACTATCGCCTTAATGTACGTAGGGCACGTGCGATGAGCGCGAATGTCTAGGCGTAAGTGGAAACGGCACATTCGTGCTACACGCACATCTCTTTGATGTGCGTCAAAAACCGCCATCGACGCGAATGTCAATGCGAATGTTTTTGGCAGTGGTGGGGGCTACCAAGTGTTCAGTTCAGTCCCAGCGGGAATACGAGTAATGTTTTATGTACTATATGTAGTTTTTGCAAGATTATTAGAATGTATCTTTTTCGCATTCTGAAAATATATAATATGAATAGTATGGTAATTCTTCCATCCATTGAATAGGAATGTTTACGAAATGCAACCCTTTTTTCCCGCTGGGGTAGTGTCTTCGCATAGGCGATAGTGGAAACGCTACATTGTGCTCATCGCACATCCGTTTGATATGCGTCCAAACACCGCATCGACGCAAATGTAAACGATTCTCGATTTGAGTTGCAAACTAACGCGAATGTGCCGTTTCCACATACGCATACGCGCTAGTTCGCCTCATCCAATGCACATGAAGGCGATAGTGGAAACGCGGCATTACACGTTCTGCGATTGATAATCTATTCGTGATGCACCTTACCAACAATTTGCCAAAGACAAAGACTGAACTACCAAAATGTCACAACAGATGCCAAAAATTATTTGACGTTTAAGCGTGGTTCACAATAAACTTCGGAACGAGTTATTGTAACACCCTTTCGTTCAATCGTAATTAAATAATTCGGCGGGTGAAGCTGGTATTAATTCTCTAACCGGCTGAGCGTAATATATTTTAGGTTTGGTGACAAAATAAAATGATAATTTATTAACAATTTTATAAGCAAAAAATGTAAGACAATAAGTTATTTACATTAAAAAGCAAATTGTTAGTTACAGTAAAGCTAATCATTCAGTTTTTACCCGTTATAAACGTGAGTGATACACAATTTCACTATTTTACTTTATTATCTTAATAACAAAGTATTGTGATCGACTTAACAAAAATTGAAAATTCTTATACTCGCTATTTAGTAGGCTTACACATTTTAGTTCACCACAGTGAGCGATCATTTCGGATTCCCGATCCCTCGCGAACTAGTTCGTTCTTTTAGTTCATTACTTCAGGGGTGTTCAGTGATGAGTAGTCGTAGTACGAAGACAGCAGATCTAGTAGAAGATGATGAGCAAAAAAAAGGTCAGTAGATCTAGTAAAAGATGCTGAGCAAAAAAAAAGACACTAGATCTAGTATAGCATATTGTCTCACAGAGTTCCGAACGGAAATGAAAAAGGAACTAGGAGCGGGACTGACTGCGAACTAGTTCGTTCGTTTCAGTTATGGGAACGCTCTTCTGAACTAGTTCGTTCGAGAACAACACAATCCTACTATCTAGAGAGTAGTACGTAGAGCATTATAAGTTTGATCAGACCAAAAAGTTTGTAGCATAAAACGGAGACTAATACCTTGGATACACTGCTTGTATACAAATTATATTAGTCAAATCATGATATGCGATACAAGATGGCATGATACACAGCCCATACATGTTATACTTGTAGAAACCGGACGATCACATCGCACACAAAAATGAAAACACGCTCATACAATTCTACTGACGGAAGGATAGAAAAATCCACAACTGCCATTCATTGGAATTTCAGTTGATTTCAGTTTTAGATGGCGCTGATGGCAGTTAAAAGATGGCTATATCAGCTAAAATCGTCGAATTTATATACAAGGAAACAGGTTGGATATTATGTAGTTATCAGCTCGTTGACGTACTATATGCGTATGATTGGGTGATACACTGGTGATATTGACGATATTATGATTTGTATACGAGCTGTGTATCCAAGGTATAAGACAAAAAGAAGTTAAACATTATTTTTTGTACAATTGTGGCTAAAACCCCAAATCCGGTGACTGTATGCCCGTCTGTCCGAACGCACGATAACTCAAAAACGTGTTTAGTTAGCAATTTGGTCTCCTCTCTTCGTTAAATAGCATTTGGAAGGCTAAGTTGATTAACGGGCGAAATCGCACTACTACTTCGGGTAGCTGCCATACAAAAGTCTTTAAAGCACGTGTTCAAGAATATTAGCCGATAACTTCAGAACGCTTTAAGCTACGGTTTTGAAATTTTGAATACTTTGATTTTCCAATAGTTGCAGATGAAGGTATAAATATGAAGAGAATACGATGAGACCTTCTACACGAAAATCCTAAAAAAATGTCGTTACCGCATTTTCGAAACTCTCTATAACTCAAGAAATTGATTAGCCACAAAATCGAAACAATATACAAATTAGTTTTGAGTTAAAATTAAAGTTGGTTGATCATTACTCAGTAACATTGCTGCACTCCTTCGGGTGTCGGGCACCTTCCACACCATCATCATGGTCAAATCGGTAAACCAACAGTCACGAAAGGTTCAATATCGGGGTTTATACGGAAATCAGCGGAAACGGCGAATTTAGTATCTGCTCGATTTTACTCTTAAGAGTTCAAGTCAAGTTCCAATATTATTTCCGGTTCTAAATTAGCCGTCATCTGGTTTATATTTATTATGAGAAAGAGCTCCAATTGAATTCTAAATTTCAGAGATGGTCTTAAGCAAATTATTTTTATATCTAATTTAATTGTTAACTTTTAGATACATTAAAACCTTTTATGAAGAGAAAAATCAGAAAATTTACTACATAGTTGCAAATTGAAATATAAGATCTTCAAGAATAGATTTTAAGTATTAAATGATGTAAATTCAAAAGACTTAGCAGCTTGGAAAACTGAAATTTACTGATTACAAATTGAATATTAAAGTCCAATGTAAATTTACTTGAAAAGGTGTGACATATTTGCTACTATCCAAAACATGTAAAGTTCAATGGATTTTTTGCTGCGTTGGTACTTCATATAAAACAAAAATAATGAAAATTTCATTTCACTATATGTTTTAACACACACATGAAATACAAGCTTATAACCTTCTGTACTGACGCACTATGGTGAGATCCATGAGGGTTCGGGGCTAATAAGAACATCATCTATATATAGTGTCAAAATCTAGTTTTAAAAATCTTGTAGCGTTTATCTGCCACTCAAGATATCGCTCGATGGCTCAAAATAGTTTGCTATCAGTGAACCTTCCACTCTACAGTCACCACTTATGAAAAGGAAATTCGTGAACATAAGTGGCTTTTCCTGCTTCGGAGATGTCCGATAGCGATCAGTCGATACTACTCGTATTAAAGTCTTAATAATATGAAGAGATTATCCAGATGTGTGTACGGGGGGTTAATGAATTATAAATAAAGAAATTATGAATCGCACATGAATGAGTGTGGACCCTACAAGTAAGAAATATGTATGAAACTAATAATGTATATTGTGTGTAACGTTGGTTCTCGCATTAGCTTTCGAATACGACGCGTAAAATATGTATGCATATAGTCTGAGGTCTGCCATATCTTAATGACCATATTTATTCCTAAAATATAGAATAATATTATAAAATTCTTATACTCAGGAATTAAGCTATAGTTTATATATTCACTGCAGCACGATTTGCAGATTTGCAATCGAAGTTACTGCAAAATATGACGGGTTACTTGCCTGCCATGCGCGTATAATCAAAACATATGTATCCTATGGTTCAATCTACTGATGCCGAAGTTACAGTACAGGCACGGTTTTTATAAAGTAAATGGTTCTACAACCTCAGTTGAACGTCAAGTGCAAGGGCAACACGAGTATGTAAGATTTTTAAGTTGCTTGCGGGTTTGTGCATACGTGTCTTGTAAGAGCAGGACCCACCGCAGTGCAGTGATCAGCTCTTAAGCTACATTTCCATTTAAGACAGATATGAAGAGGGCCAATGGCTACATAGTTTTAATGTTATTAATTTTTTAAAAGTTTAGTTCTTCTTCACGTAGTTTCGCCGAGAATTTTTAATAGGACTATCCAGGAGGGCCAGATCCTTGGTGTATTTTCTGGCACACTGTGACCGGGGTGCAGCTTGATTAGCACCAGAATACGACTTTTATGTTAATGTTTACGAAACGGAAAAGAAATCAACTATCTAACTATAGATAATTTGAGTAGTACGTCCTTTCGTGATTACTTAGATTAATCATTCCGAAACCCAAGAAAAAACAATCTCGATCTTATTTTTCGGATGGTATTTCCGATTATCCGATGAGTAAGTGAATATCATGTCCATGAACCACCAATCCAGGCGGGCGCCATGGCACACTTGACTTGGAGTGTTCAGGCGCCCCGTCACACATTCAGAACTTTCGTGTACGTGTTACTTGAAACTATGAGCAGCTGTGTAGTTCAAGGTGCGCAAAAGGCACACTTTCTGAATGATGTTCCGCCGATAAGTTCCATTTAGGGCTAGGCTTAGGCAACTGTTTAATCATATTGAGCTCGCACACTCTTATCTGCTCAACTAAATTGTTTAGTCGATGCCCATATGCACATTGCTCAAAACACCGATCGATAGTTACAGTCAATTGGTATTCGTATCAACCTATATCACCATTCACCACCACTGGCAGAGTATTAACGCTGTAATCTGCATCACACCATACAGATCTACTTACATATTGCACATAAGACACGACTAAATGCTTAGAGACAAAGCCGGTTTGAGAGAATATAATTTGGTCCGGTTGCGAATGTCCATAAGCCGCGATTGTTTGGTCGCGCTTCGATCGAAAGGGATCTGTCTTGCCTATTAAACTGTTTAGTTTGGACAAACTAAATGATCGGAGTGCGCCCTTCCATATAGTTTCACAGCCATTTGTCATTCAACTAAACTATCGCGCGATTAAAAATCTCTAGTCTGCGGGTACTCTTAGTGAAGTGTTAAGATGAGTGTACACTACACTTGGCAAAAGGAACAGACCTCATGTCACGTGATGATAGATTAGTACAAGCGGTGACCGCGTAAACCAACCATCAGACTATATACTACAGAGTTTTAATTAATTTATAATGGGTCCATGCTTAAGGTCCATCGCTCAAGAATGATCTAAGGCCGTTTTTAGCTAATCTGTGCCATTGGAAAGCAACAAAAAGAAACGATGTAGCATTACGTCAACTTCCGCTTTGTGGCAGTATGGCAGAAGCACGACACATTTCCCAGCAATGTTTACATTTCAGGGTGCGCCCCAACTGTATAAATTTCAGACCTTATGAGTTGTGACTTTTGTGACAGATCCACAGACTGATGCAGCTAAATAATATGTTGCGTGCGTACTGAATACGAGCGAGTGACGACAATTTCCGATTGTACGTTCTAGCAGAACGGCTTCTTTGTGGTTCTTTGGTGTGAATAGGTTGAATCAAACTGCTTGTACGATATTTGTAATGTAAGAGGTGAAAAACCATAAAAAAATGCTACATACCTCGGCTTTACATTTCTTTAGCGTTTCGTAATGTACTCGTACATCCCATACAAAAGTCCTTAAAGTATGTGTCTACGAGTATTGACTGATAACTTCAGAACGCTTCAAGTTAGGAATTTCAAATTGTTTACACATTAGTATTATAATGGTTTCAGATAAAGGGATAATATGCTTGGTGTAAGAACTTCCTGAACTAAAAGTTCTTGAAGAAGAAAAATGTTCCAAATACGGAATTGAAAAATAGAAATATTGTCGTTTTCTTTACAGTATCAACCAACCGTAAAAAGGATAAAATATGGCACATTGGCTGTACATATGGCGATTGTCAGACCTATTCCGATGTATGAGACACTAGCATGGTGAAAAGAAACCGCTTGATATATTTATTATCATATTTGCGCTAAGGATCTTGAGTTGTGCGATATTTAGCATTTACACCAAAATGGTTTCCGTAAAAAGCAATAAATCTGGCTATTCACCTCAAGATGTATTTTTACCATCTTTTTCTTAGAACATGCAGTAGTCAATTACATAAATTCCATGTTTAGTGCGAGCTTTTATTCGTATGTTTTTCTAATTTTATGTAGGGTAAACTACCTAATTACCGGCCACTTATCTTTTTTTTTTATTTTAAAATTAAGTAGTAAATTTATGTAATGTTAGTATTAAAAAAATCTGCCAATGGTCTGGGCGAAACTTTATTATTTTTCGGGTCAAAGCTCTAGAGCGGTCAAAGTCGGAGTGTATCATGAGTTGCTTCGAGATTATTAGATTTCTTGGAAAATTATTTTTGTTCTTAATATAAAAATATTTAAAATAGAGATTTTTAACCGATTAAACATATAAAAAGTCCGTGTAGACTATTCGAATTTCGGTATATTATGTACACTAAAAGCCCATAGAAGCAAAAACGAATTTGATGCCTTATCAGAATTAAGAGATATGACGAATTGTTAAAACGTATACAAACCCATTACTTCCACTTGGGGTTTGAATTTCGAAAAAATTGTGAAACACGTTTTTAGACGATTTCATAAGAAGAAACTTGATATCTCATGAGACATGACGGATTTTGAAAAATTTGTGAAAACGTAAGCAAACCGTTACACCCCCTTGGTTCTGGAAATTCGAAAAATCGTGAATTGGTTGGCCGTAATAATCAATTTTATATCTCATCAGAACTATGGAATGGCAAAAATTGTGAAAACATATACAAACCCTTGGGGGTTGAATATCGAAAAATTGAGAAATGGGTTTGTAGGCGATTATATAAAAAGTCTGTGGAAATGAAAAGCGATCTAATATCTCATCGAACCTAAGAAATATGTCGAAACTTTGAAAAGCAAACAACCCCCTTACACCCATTAGGATTGAATATCTAAAATATTAAAATTGACTTTTTGGCGTTTTTATATAGGAAACCTTAGGAAGTAAAAATGAATTCGATATATCATCAGATATGCAACCTCCTTACAACCACTTGGGGGTTGAATATCCAAAAATCCTGAAAGGAGTTAATAAATAAATATGAAGACAGCACGAGAAAGTAGGAACCAATTCAATTTCTTATCACTTTTAAAAGAAATGACGGAACTCGTGAAGATGTGTGCAACCCGTTTATACCCTCTTAGGGGCTGTAACAGGAAAAAACTTAAAAACAAGTTTTAGGCGATTATTACGCAAGCACGTGAAAGTGAAAAGATATTCGATGTCTGATAAGACGTGGGGATATAGTAAAATTCGTGAAAAAGTTTACAACCCCCTTCGCACCCCCTTAGGGGTCGAATTTAAAAAAATCCTGAAAACACTTTCTAGGTATTTAAATGTAGAAACCGTAGAATAAAAATGAATTCAATATTTGGGAAAACCTAATAGATATGACGAAAACCGTGAATATATATGCCTTCCATTTTCACTGATCATTTTTTTTGCCCCCCCTCCAAATGCCAATGGATATTTGAAATTTTTTTTTATCTAAATTAGTTTTCTAGTTGATTTACATAAACGTACCGAGTTTCAACTTTGTAGCATAAGCCGTTCTATAGATAGGAAAAACACCCCGTACCATACTACCCCTATAAAAAGTTATATTTTTCCGACATGCTACTAAAATAGCTCTATCTAAATACCAAGTTTCAGCTTTATATCATTATAGATTGTCGAGATATTAAAATCGGAACTTTATTCTTTTCACCCTCCCCCACCCTCACCCTCTACACCCACACTTCCAAAATTTTGTTTTCTGCTAGGGGTCTATTAGGCCTAACTCTGGTAAAAATTTGAAGCATCTATCTTACACGGTTCTTGAGATATGAGACATGATTTTTTAGAAAAATTCTTATCCCCTCCACTTTCATGCTCCACCGCCCCCTTAAAAAATTTTGCTTTCATCAAACTTCTTTTGTCAACCTTTATACACAAACCAAATTTTATTTGTCTAGTACAATTGGTTCGTGAGATATCGTAATCTAAAGTTTTTCACCCCCCACCTCCGTACGCCACTGACCCCACTAAAATTTTTGTTTCCGATCTATTCTCCTAGTATACCTACAGATATTCATTAAGTTTCAATTTTGTGATATTGACGGTTTAGGAGATATGGATTTTAGAAAGTGTCGATCTCACCTTTTTTGCGTTTCGGACGCATTATTTTTCCCCCCACTCCCAAACCCCTTCACCTATACCGGCAATTTTTTTGCAAATGGGTCCACTACTGAAGCTCTATGTAAATTCTAAATTTCAGCCTCCTAGCATAAGCGGTTGCTGAGATCTAGAAACCAAAATTTTCCGTCTAAAACACTTCCCCCTCCTCCCCCCTCACATCCCTTCCCCTCCAAATTTGGCCACTTCAAGGGGCCTACCCACTCTACCCACGAAAAAAAATTCAACTAAATAGCTTGTAGAGTTTGGGTGCTACGAGCCTTCAAACAATTTTGCGTACACCGGTAGACGTACGGCGTACGGCGGACAGACGGACTGACATTTTTTTTTGCTTTTTTCGTGTCTACTCGTCATGAAACGTGAAAAAAAAAATTTTGAGGGTAGCAAATTTTTTTTTTTAAAAATCGATAACAATACTGTATTATTGAAATAATAAAGTAAAACCGATGATTGATTTGTGAATATGACCTTTTTTTTGTATATATACATACACATTGGTAGTAATTAATTATTAATAATTAAAATTATTTTTATTAACTTTTTAAATTTTTCTAAAGACCAGATTTCCAAATTCAATTCCCGGCCACCAAAATTCTAATTCTGGCCGAAAAGTATTCAATCTCCGGCCAAGTTGAACTCTATGAAGAATTATGAAAAAAAAATATTTTTTGACAAATAATTTATTTATTATACATTATATTATTTTTATAAAGACTGAATAAAAACTCAATTTGGAATTATACTATTAGAAAATGAACTGAATTTAAATCTAAAATTTTTTAGATAAAAATTCAGTTCATTTTCTAAAAGTATAATTCCAAATTAAGTTTTTATTCAGTCTTTATAAAAATAGGTATATAAATAATAAATTCAAGTAACGAAACAAAATGATCTAATAACAAATAACAAAATCACATTTAATACTGATAGTATGGCATAATTCTATGAACATATTATGGATCACTTTGATTCTGATAATTATTACAGCTAAAACTCTTTGGGCTCCCTAGACTTTCTCGGAATAGGTTTTGCATAGAAAATATGCTTTGAAAGGTTTGGAGATACAGAAAAGCAGTTGCGCCTTCTGGAAAAAAGTGCTACTTTCAGAGGATGATGTTGACGAGCAGAATCGTATTAAAGTTACATATGTTTTCTGGATTTGTTCAGTGGGCGTTGCCGAGGAAGAAGATCTAGATGAGTAGGGCAAGATAGATGGTTCTTGGGGACCCGGTTATTGAAGTTGGCTTAGTTGTTGAAATTTACAAGCCAGGCTAACTACCTATGTATTTGAAAAATTCTACCCAATTTTTAGTGATTGGCCGTAATAAGAAACAGAGCATTTGTTTCTGGCCACGGTCGGCCAGCAATTAAATTCAACTGGAAATTATAACCTAAATACCGGTCATCCAAAATCTTTTTAAATAAATAAAAAATATCACAAATCTTATTTAGTAAGTAGAATACTATTTGTCATCTGCTAGAAAAGCATAGTACAAAGCCCGAAGTATTGAAAATAAATTAATATTTACCTATTTTCTATGTCTCGTCTTGTAAAGAAAATCCAAGAAATTCACGCATGCACGTATCAAATCAATCCACTGACTACTGAACTCGACAATTTTTGCAAACCACTGAAGTACATGTATGAAATCTTTATGTGTTATTTACGAGTATGATGGGTTTCGGTGTAATCAAATAAAATAAGTTCGATTTCAAATGTTTCAGATATAACCATCAGTGCGCATTTTTTGAGAGTGTGGTCGGGAACTGGGGGTGACCGGAATTAGACTGCTTTTACACCTTCTTCATTTAACTAATATACGATTAAATCACACGCTAATCCTACAATGAACACCTATTTAGCGTTTCCTAATTTCTACAATTTTGAAATCTTTTCTAAATAGGTTTATGTGATATCCAAACAAATTTTTGTTTGTTTTTTTTCTTCGAGTTGAAGCCATCTGCAAATGGATCTGTGCTCCACTGGCCGGAAATTATATCGCATATAACGACTTTTAACATTGCACATGGCGGCTGTGATTTCGCATTTAATTTTCTGATTACGTTAATTGGAAGCTTATTTGTTGTGTATTCTTAGACTGCCCTCAGATGATTTGTCCTTTAGCAGCAGAACAAACTGTGAATTTATTTGCCTTTCTGCATCTGTTGCTTTATTGTCAGGGCTATCCCAGTCCCGGATGGCCGCTGTAATCATAATATTGGCCTTTGCAAACTTTACAAATGCATATGGAGTTGCCATACATATAAAACTACCGTACGCGTGAATTGTAATCATCTGTTTGATCAGTGAAAGAGTTTATACTGGGTCTGAATTAGAGCAATGACATTAATTTGTTTGAGTTAATTATTTATTTAGGTATAGCAGGCCCCATCTTTCTGGCATGAACCTACATTGGGAGTTCAATGAATTTTTCGCTATACCCCGTTCACAATGATTATCTAAATTATTATGCATAGAAGCCCATTTAAGTCTTCTTTACTGCGCTAATCCAAGTGGGCATTTTTCAATTGACATCATTGATTCTAAAGTGTTTTTAAAACTTTAACGACTTCTTAACGAACAAAATGTGTTTTCAATGCTTCCGCCCGCTATAGAAGAATGGTACAGTGCACAGTTATGGGTATTCATTCTAGTGCCCAGATATGCTGGTGCAATTGTAACACAATCGGTTCTGACTCGAAGTCATCTTTCACAATTTAGGCCTCGAACACACCCAACCTATATCCCTGGGTATTCTAGGGGTAATTATATTAAAGCTAAAAACATCTCCTTTCTGAAGTCCTTTACATGAGACCATTTGAAATCGTCTAAAAATGAATTAGTTCTTGAAATCAATTATGAATCATGATGAAGCTAAAAGAAAACACTCCAATAAAATTATTCCATGACTTCCAAGCAAATGTATAACCTAATTTGTTTTGATCTAATTCCGATGTACATTTAAATGTAAGCAAATTTGAATCAAATATTTTTAGAGAGGCATAATGCTTTATGAAGTAAACATTTGAATTTCATTTCTTTTGGGCTCTTTATGCCTTATTCTCATTTGATCGTTCCTTTTCCAGCAATCGATTTTTAATAAACAATATTTGAAAAATACCCATTCATACATAGCTACATTTTTCCATATCGGAATATTTTCTTTTCATACACATGCAGTCCGAATTTTATTCTGACGCATATCGGTCTTATTCGCAGATTCGCTGAGAAGATAAAAAGCATGCCTAATATTTAGAAGACATGTGAGTCTGTATGCACCACACGCGTTGTGGCTGACACGCCAAGTTTACCGCTTTACATTTCAAGGCTCGTTAATTTTATGGTATTTTGGATCGATGCCAACTATTATTGCTTAAATACTGAGTCATTCCGAATAAAACTATCTGTGCGGCCTTTGTCAGTATTGAATAAAAATTATACTAGGTAGCTATATGTATCAAAATTTGGCTTAATAATTTGAAAAATATTTTGGTTTTATTTCACAGACAAAAATGTGTAGGTATACAGAAGGATAGTAAGTCCAAGTTATATTTTAGATTTTTTTTTTATTTTTAAACATACAAATATGTAATTGAAAGAAATTAAAATTGCCAGATTTATTGAAGAATTGATGGGATAAGCATTTACATAATTGTAATACAGAAGAATGAAATATTAAAAATTTCGAAAAATATTACACACATATTTTTAACTTTTATGACGTGTCGATTATTTTAGTATTTCAATGCGTTATTTGTACCATTAACACTCCAGCAGACAGACCATAGCCATGGATCTTTGAGTCCTTATGTACACTGTTTTAAAAACAATGTAATTTTCAATCCAATTTATACTTCAAATTTCCAGTATATTTCATTTTTTCAAGTAAAAGTACACATTTCAATCACTTTTACACGAAATTACTAGTATTAGTAAATTATTCATGTACTTTTTAACTGTACTGTACAATTTACATGAAAAGGCTCACAAAATTACGCAACGTTTCGTGTAAAATTAACTATACTTATATGAGCCGTTTATTTTGAAAGTGGGGCAAGTACATTTTTTGTTATTGCGAGATATTTAAAGGTTTGCATTTCAATAAATTTAAAAATATTGATAAGCAATAATAGACATATTTTTTGCTTTTTGTGGTATTAGATAATGTAAGTTTATTATCAAATAGTGTATATAGTGCTAGCTAAAAAAAATAATGGTTTAATTATACCTTAATGGACTTGCCTCACTTTCAAAATTTATGAGTTATTGTAATCGTTAATTTTAAAGGGTCATTCCATGAAGAAAGAAAGTTGTGACTTTATCGTCTCTGATTCTTTTGAAAATTTTTGTACTTGAAGAACTAGTGAAAAAAATAATTGAAATTAAATTTTTTTTTCTATCTAATTTTTTTTGTCAGTTATAGTATGTGAAAGTATGTTAAAGTTTGCTCAAAAAAGGTGTCCTAGTTCTCTTTGAAAATGCATATCTCCGGTAATTTTTATCCTAGAACAATAAAATAAGGCTTATTTTAAGAGGGAAATATAAATAAAATATAGATAAAATATAGATAAATATAGAATATAGAAAAAATACAAAAAAAAATTAGCCTTGAAATTTTTTTTTCACGGATATTTATTTTGTCCTTTATCCTTAAATATCTCAAAATGCGTTTATTTTTTATTTTTTTATATTTTGTAGGTTATAATGTTTGTAACAAAGCAAAAAATTAAAAAAGGGGATCGGGGTAAAAAAAATCAATTTAAATTATTAGAGAACTAAACTAGCTTTAAATTATTAAGAACCACTGATCTTATTCAATTTTTTTTCTTTGAGATCCCAAGTTAATTTTTTGATATGTTTTGAAAAACATTATAACCTACAAAATAAAAAAAACCGCATTTTGAGATATTAAAGGATAAAAGACAAAATAGTTATCCTTGAAAAGAATTTCAAGGATAATTTTTATTCGTAATGTTTTTTATTGCGACAAACTTCCCCTTTGAAATGAGCCCTATTTTATTGTTTTAGAATAAAAATTACCGGAGATATACATTTTCAAAGAGGACTCGGATACCTTTTTTGAGCTAACTTTAGCATACTTTCTCATACTATAACTAACAAGAAAAATTAAGATAGAAACACAAAATTGGATTTCAACTATTTTTTTCACTAGTTCTTCAAGTACAAAAATTTTCAAAAGAATTGGAGATGGTAAGATCACAAATTTCGTAATTTTTGGCGATTCTTGATAGAATGACCCTAAACGAATAATATTTTAGTTGCATCATTTGTTTTTTAATAATAAAAACAAGATACTGTTTAATTTTATATAGATATTTATTAGTTTGAGAAAAAGTAAAATAAAACAAAGAAAACAGTTTTTAAATTTGCCGGTGTTGGAAGTAAACATATTTATATCGAAACAATGAAATTTGTACTTGTTATTATTTTTGAAGTATTGTACAATTATCAATTACCAATGTCAGGAATAGATAGATAGAAACATATTTTTTAGACATGATGTAAAACCAACACATTGGTTTCACAACAACAACCGGAGCTAAATTATGCCATAACATATTCGGTTAAAAATAATTTCAGCCAAAGATGGACTTGCATCACTTTCAAAATAAACATATTTACAATACCGTTAATAGCTAAAACTTCCATCTCCCAAATATTACGGAATTTGAATTTTTTGACTAAAAATTGTTTGCAGATAAAAAGATCATATTAAGTTTTATCTATAGTTATCATTATCTTAATTTTTTTGAAAAATGGACTTGCCCCACTTTCAATATAAACGGCTCATATATGAATTGGAAATTACGTTCATTTTCGTGTAATTTTACTTATCTATTTGAATTTTACGACGAAAAACATGTAATATACGAAACGAAGAATTTGGACGCTTCGTTCGACTTTGTTTTCTTGAAAAGGTGTGGCATATTTGCCTACTATCTAAAAGATGTAAAATTCGATAGATTTTTTTAATGTGTACTATAGAGATAGCATATACATAGTTATGAAAAAAGTTCCAGTATAAATGTAAGGCAAATTCAATGCATTTTCTACATACATCTTTTTCATTATGAAAGAAAGAGAAATCGCCAAAGTTGTGACCTTACCATATCCGATTCTTTTGAAGAACTAATGAAAAAAATAATTGAAATTCAACTTTTTGTTTCTATTTCATTTTTTTTGTTAGTTATAGTATGTTAAAGTTTTCGCAAAAATGGTGTCCGAGTCCTCTTTGAAAATTATTTTTATCCTAGAATAATAAAATGGGGCTTATTTTAAAGAGGGAGGAGGTTGTTGCAATATAAAAAATTATCCTTGACATTTTTTTTGTCCTTTATACTTGAATTTAATTTTTTTTTGTTTTTTATGTATTGTATATTATACTGCTTTTCAAAACATATCAAAAAATTAACTTTGTATCTCAAGGTGATCGGAGTCAAAAAAATCAAAGAACATCAGTGGTCCTCAATTAAGGCTAGTTTAGTTCTCTAATAATTTAATTAGATTTTTTTGACCCCGATCCCCATGAGATCCCAAGTTAATTTTTTAATATGTTTGAAAAACCGTATAATATATAAAATATAAAAAAATAAAAAAAATTGAAGATCCGCTTTTGGCGATTCTTGATGAAATGACTCTTTTTCTATAAAATAATTGAGAGCCACTGATGTTCTTAGATTTTTTTGAGATAATTTTTTGGTATGTTTTGAAAAGCAGTACAACTTACAAAATATAAAAAAACTCATTTTGAGATATTCAAGGATAAAGGACAAAATCGTTATCCTTGAAAAAAAATTTCATTTCAAGGATAATTATTATTCGTATTTTTTTATATTGCGACAACCTTCTCCCTTTAAAATAAGCCCTATTTTATTATTCTAGGATAAAAATTACCAGAGATATGAATTTTCAAAGAGGACATTTTTGCGAAAACTTTAACATACTATAACTAACAAAAAAAATGAGATGGAAACAAAAAATTGAATTCGAATTATTTTTTTCACTAGTTCTTCAAGTACAAAAATTTTCAAAAGAATCGGAGATGGTAACGTCACAAATTTCGTAATTTTTGGCGATACTTGATGGAATGACCCTTACGTAGCCACAAATATGCAAGAAGCAATAAAACTTTCACAGAATATGTGTAAAGGAGTCAAGTCAAATGAAATTTTGATTACGACGCATTCTGGGTTTGAGTTCTTCTCCGTGAAGTTTAGTGGAGGATGAACTCCATTGCGATGCGACTTCCATCGCTCATTCCCATTCGTATCAAATCAAGGATTTTATTGAATATATTTTTTTTTAAGTTTCAGAATATCCCAAGCCTTGACGACCTGCATTAATGTTTTTTGTTTATTTCTAGCTTCAGAGCACGAGCCAATAATGCGACAATGGTTTCGAGTTGGGAACGCATTTTTAAAGTAACATTTCAGGTACACTATTACTTCACATTTTTTTTTAAACGTTTATCTTACATTTAGAATAGAAGGATTCGAAATTTGGCAGTTAGTTCAGCGTCAGGCTCATAAGTCAAATTTCGAATCATGGTTTTTTTTCTGTAAAAGGCGAAAGTAAAAAAAATGTGCGAGCAAATACGTTTCACTACTCGTAGAAGTGAAGTGAATTTTGTGCGTACAAACACCGTACGTATGTTACGTATAACCATCGAAAATATTATACGTAGAATCGCTGTAAATATTCTACGTATAGTGCTCTTACAAACTATACGTATAGACATATACCGCGACCGCGGACATCGTATCCTAAAATTCTACGTGTGTTATCCGGCTTTTATGCTGCCAATGCTGCTGGGACACTGCTGGTATCAACATCATAATATCGTCAATACCATAGAGATATATATATACTGGAGATGAGAAGCAGCGATTGAGTTAAAGGCGGACGTAGTCACATTCACTCACACGCAAAATAACAACAATTGACTTGACGACCCCGTTTTTTTCTCACTCACATTTATATTATGTCCCGCTCTTAAAACACGCTAAACAACAACAATTTGATATAACGACCCTGTTTTGTCTCACTTCTCTGGCTTCAAAGCGGTTTATACAAAACCGGTGGTTTGTCGTCTCCAGTATCTCCATGGTCAATACCAGCAGTGTACCACCCAATAATATGCATATGGATCATTCAATCAAGAATTGATCACAGGTGCGACCTTACCTTCGCCGATTCTTTTGAAAATGTTTGTACTTGAAGAATTAGTTTTGATGGATAACACACATACATATCGAATGTGTTCCAGACGATCCAGCCAAAACATAGTATTCGGGTCGTAGGAAATCAAATTTGGAAAATCCTATCTTCAGTTAAGGATAAGCTTCCTTAAAGTACTGGTACACTTCCTTCAAATTCCGCAAAACCAAATGTTTTTAGACGTGATCTTTCTTACCCTTTATTTTGATTGAAATAAAATCTTTTTTACCAGGGTAAGGTCACGAATTTTGTCATTTTTGGCGATTCTTGATGGAATGACCCATATACGAGGTAAACGCACCCAGCCCGCGAGAACTAAAATAGCTGAATTAGGCTTTTTATTTACGTTAGGTGATTTATAAACAGCGATTTTATTATAATTGCATAAGCATTTAACTGCGCGCAGGTAATAATAAGTACGTATTGCTAGTGAACTTTTAGAACAATCCGTGATCTTGAAAATGTATAAATAAATGGTGCTAATGACTATCACAACCACAAACTAATGTACACTATTTGTCATATGCTCCAAATGTCTGACAATTATGTATGAAATTGTGCACGATTTTCATTTCATTCATATTAAAAAAAAATATTTTGCGGTGGTTGCTTTTTTCTCTTCATAGAGCTTATTAAATTCAACCCGCCAAAAAAAATCAAATTTAACAAATTGGGTTAAGCAAAAATTAGAGAAATAGTTAAAGACATTTATATATGGCGTTTTATTATACCATTTTCGTCCCCATTGTAGCGGTAATTTAATTTAGATTAATTTACTCGAATAAATTAATGCTTTCGATTATGGTAAGGTAGGTACATATTTGTGCCAAATTGAACTGCCCAATTGATATAAAAATTGCTTATGCAAGTCTGAGTCATTTCAATGTGATGAAGGTGAGATCATTCTATTCGGTTAGTGATCACTCTCAACAGTACGGAAAAGTGACTGTGTAGCTTTGCTTTTAAGAAAAGTTGGTATTATTTATGTAAAGCAGATAAATAATACGATCAAGAGTAGGTGTGATCATGAGGAAGTTTTTTTGTGACTCATATCACTACTAATTTCAAGAATTGTGTTCGCTCGAAACGAAATACGAATTTATTTAGTTAGTTTAATTATTATCGGAGAAGATTAAAGGTACATGCAACATAGGCTATTCCACATGACATTTGATACGAGTACTATCACACAAAAACAATACCAAGCAAACTATTCTTCCAAGAAGTTGTCTGGAAGATCGTGCACTTCCGCTGTGTCTGACCATCTCCCGGACGTGGCTCATGATTTCTTTATTCGAACGTCTTTTGAATTTTAAACTGAAGTCGGAGTTCGATGCTAATGCGCTAGATGTCCGAAGAATAATCATTTTGAGTAGCCACTCTGTACACTCTAAGAAATATTGGAGTAAATTTACCATGGCAAATATTTTCCATCGATAGTAATGGTAAAATTACATGCATGTGTAATTGGAGGGACAAATTACACAAATAAGTTGTAATAATTACACAACATATGCGTAATCAATACACATCAATGATGTAATTATTTTACAATAGCTGCGTAATCAATAGATAAAAGTGGCGTAATTGTTACACAGAGAATGCAATTTTACGCACTGTTTGTGTAAAATTCCCATATTATTATAGGGGAAAATCATTCATTTAATTCAGATTAATTATACGGTAAAATCATAAATTAAAAATGTCTGATTTAATAAACCTGACGACGTGAAGTATAATGAAATGATGAAATGAATTTTCGCGAACTTGCTTATTCTGGCGTAATATTACACAGCATTTAAAGTAAAATTACACTAAGCCTGAATTTACTTTATTAATGGTGTAATATAATCATGACGCCTAAATTTACTCTTTTTATAGTGCAAAATAGATGCAATTGTTCACATTATTGTGTAATATTACCTATTTGTGCGCTAAAAAATTATTATACGTCAATAATATGTACAATTACATATATTGTGTATTTTTCCACTTCTTTTTGCTTTAAAGACAGAGTATTTTTACACACTGTTTTTACAGTGTAAGTAATGCTCTTAACTGTTTCATCTAGTGGCACTAAATTCAGAAAAATACGGACTACGTTGAATATTTGATTTGAACACAATGAAACTATAGTTCGAAAATATAATTAAACAACAACGAGATATTCGGCAAAAAGGGTTTTCCATTGTTTTTCTCCTTATAAAATGTTATAATAGTCTGCAATGTCGCACGAAATTATTTTCCACCTTCAAAGTCTTTAAAGTTTTTTCTTTAACAATCAGTCACCCTAATAGGTATGCCTTCACCACCCCTGTAATTATACTCTCCTTTGATATTTATTAGGTAGGTATAGAAACGACTAATAATACATTTATGAGTATGTAGCCCATACATAAAATATACGAACATAAGCTGTTTCTGCTCTATGTTCTATCTCATACTCGTAGTGCCGTTCTTCATAGTTCTGAAGCTTATCTTATCCTACCAACATACAAATCGGGATTTTTGAGTACACTTTATTTGAGTATGCATACTAACCTACCGGCTTATCGAAAACAGGTTTAATAGGTCGAATATAAGAGTAGTATGCTGTAGGTATCTACATTATATTTTAATATGGAATACGAACAATCTTATAGTTGAATGAATGAAAAGTTGTTTACAAAACCTTACTAAGTTACCCCGCGTCTACACTGGCAATTTATCTAGCAATGGGAATGGCAATATTTTCATTGCGTTAAATGCCAAATTGTAATGAGTGGGCATTTGATTGATAGTTAATTTTCATTTGAGCGAGTGAATTCGAAGTGTCAAGTTATGAAGCAAAGCAAAATGTTGGACATTGCATAAAAAAAAATTATTGATAAGTCATTTTGCGATCAAATCAAACAAAACTTATTCCTACCTGTTGACAAGCGACGCTCACTTATGTCAAATGATGCGTTTTCTGGCAATATTGCTCTCAAAATTAACATGGCAATTAATACCATGGCAATGTTGAAAGCAATATTGCCATATGCATTTGATGTGTCTACACTGTCAATTTGTGCATGGCAATATTACCGTTGGCATTGCCATTGTTAGATAAATTGCTAGTGTAGACGCAGGGTTACCAGGAAAATACAGATACAATACTGTCGACGAATTAATACGTTGTCGTGCAAAAAAAAAATTGCTCCTTCAGGAAAAGAACTAAACAATTAATTGAAATTTAATAGTCAAAACAAATCACCCGGATTGTACTTGTTTCAGTTAGTTCACTGTACGAATAGTTGATCGTTTAAAGGATTTCGCTTAAGGCAGTCGTCTGGTTTAGAGGGTCAAAAAAATGGTTTTTTTTTTCCTTTTTTTAATCGATGTTTTAGCTATAGGAGAATATGTTTCTTAAGTTTTAGAAGCCAACAACGAAGATACAGGTCCGAGAACAGGTAACCATCGAGTAGGTGTCCGGGCCAAGCGGGGCGCGCGGTAGGATATGGAGAGGTATCTTGGACCTTCGATCGAATTATAATATTTAAAAAAGGTACAAAGAGGCTGTCTGACAATGTATTGGGTACGTTTAAATACCGAGTCTAGCTGTTACAAGGCTTTACGGACTGTGTGAATATTGTGAACGCTCGTAGTTTCAGCTGTTTCTCGAAATTTTGTTTTTGTTATTTTTCCAAATTGACGGGCGTGATAGCAAAAAAACCTATTTGATTTATCGACCCAAACCAAAGTTCATTCTGTAGAGTATTAAAAACTATTCTAAATGAACTTAAAACATTAATAAAAAAGTAATTTTACACCATTTTTATTGCACGATTAAGGGGGAAAAAATTGTAAAAATCGTAAATTTTTTATTCAAGCTCGCAAATTAATAATATTTCACAGTTTTTCTGCTTTTTTTAGTAGATCTACAATAAAAACATATGTTAATTAAAAATAAATTTGGTTTTTACGTTTCAATTCGCCAATTCGAGACTCCAGCGGGGAAGCGCTTCAATGGTAGGCTTCTAATTCCGCCAAAAAAATCGCCGAATATCACATTTAAAAAAAATTGCCGAAAATCACCTTTTTAGGCCAGACTACTGCCTTAAAAGCTGTAAGGCAAAGTTTATTAACGGTCTAAATCACACTTCTATTACTCAAATTCATAATTTCGATATACCAGAAAAAAAATATATAGGTAAGAAATTGTTTATCATTAACTAGAATCACAGTATTCCTTTGAATTTTAATTTAACTGTTTTAATGTAAAAATTGTATTGGGCGACATTTCCATAATTTTCTTTATTTCAGATATTGGTTATCTGAAACGACGTTTTCCAGCTTGACTCCGCTTGAAGAATTGTGTACTGTAAACTTTCGAAGTTCGTGATTTCTTTTACTGATAAATATTCGTCTAGGTTTCTAACTTGTATGAAGATATTACATTGCTACATTATACCTATACCGACTTCAATGACTTTAGCTTGAACGATACTGTATGAGAAGCATCATATTATTATAAAAATAAAAGGCAGTGACAGACATAAATGAAGATCTTTAGTTGGATCAGATTTTTCTTCTTCGGTTCATTTGTTATTCTTAAATATCATGTTTGCAAGCCGGTTTGGAAGAAACCGCATAGATGTCACTCATCTCGCTTTAGAAAACAGTTTTACTTTTTGTATAAGTTACAGATTTTCTTCAAGATTGGCTTTATTTATTACAGACTAGTATTTGCTGTATAAGGGTAGCGCTATATGGACCTTACCTCATTTTTGGGAAATGTAACACAAAGAATAGTTGATTCTAATAAATACTTAAGAACTCAACAGCCTAGTGCATAATCCGTACTAACCAAAAGGTCTTTACCTCCTTTTCATGGTTCATACTAATCAATTACGCACAGATACACTTTCCGACATTTTTTTAATTAATTTAATAACTATTAAATACTTCTAGATTTAGTGCTGAGGCCGATGCCCATTGCCACATTTAAGAAGAACTCCTGCTACGAATTTTTCATCAGAATGAATTGAAGTTGGTCGGAGCTCGTTCAGAAGAATTTCCATTTTATTTTTTATACTTTAATTATTTATCTTCTCGCGAATGTGCGCTATTTTCAGGTTCATCGCTGCGAGTTTCAGCCCTACGTAAACTTACTATATTTAGATTGTTATGTCTCTAAGAATAACTGCGAAATGTGTACATACATGACTTTCTTTCCGCAATTCGAATGTTAATTGAAAACTGTATCCATGGTTAGAATTTGGCATACACACACGTAGGTATATACGTATTTAACTTTGCATTACAATTTGAGCGAACAGAGTGTTGCTCCTTACGCGTAATAAGAACTCTATTCAGGGTGTGTGATTCCCACATCGACACTTAGTTGTTTTTGTCGTTTTTTTTAACATTGATTACCTTAAGGGGAACATCTGAGTAGAAAAATTTTTTTTTTCGCTCATCTTAAAGTTTGTAGTCTTAAGAATATTGTATGTAAATTTCATATTGAAATTCCAATAATTGTGAAAGTTATGGGCAATTAACTGGAATAGGGCCTTCGTGAATTCTAATGGTTCGTCTTCCAAACCAAACTTCAAACGTGATTATCTCGACACATGCTTTTTAAAGACAGTCCCCGAAATATTCGGAAAAAGGCTCAACCGATTGCTTCCAAAATTTGACACAATATTTTCGGATAATTACTTTTTTTTATCAAGCCAGAAAGGTCGAAACTTAAGGTTAAAAAATGTTCAATTGGCCGCCATTTCGTAAAAAAAAATTTTTTTTCAAAAAATCCTACGATGCATATATTACATTCTCAGAATCTTTTTGAAATTTTTGTTTCAGATCAACCGACTGCATGTAATCTTGGGAACGGCAGACCGTGCGAGCGAGCGACTCTTTTTACACCAGCCAATACAGCAGCGCACCCAGTCGATATATGTATATTTATAAAAAAAATTGTCACCGTACCTCAAAATGTATACTTTCGAATAAAAGGAACCTGGATAATATCGAGCAAATAGTTTTTGAGATAATAATTCCTAAGATTCACCTATTTTTTCCCGCTGTCTACTCGGATGTTCCGCCTTAAGGGGGTCGTCCTATGTGACGGCCAGTTTTTTCGGGCATTTTTTTTTTGCAGACTATTAATAATTACCCATTCTTGAAAGTTTTACCACATATTTGTTTATATATCATGAAACATTGGAAATTTTTTTAAGGAGAAATATTGGTTTTTTCTTCCCGTGCAGAGCTCTTGAAAGTGACCGCTGTAAAAAAAGTCAAAAATTTTTAAAATTAAAAAATTGGCCTAACTTTGAAATTTTTTTTGAAATTTCGCGTTTTTTTTGATTAATTTAGCTTCAGCTAAAAAAAACTATGACAGATATCGCTAAGATTCTGCTACCAGTTGTAACTAGGGATCCGATGAACATGGTATTCAAATTTCAGCGCAATCGGTTTAGTAGTTTTTTCTGAATCGTGGCAGCTAATTTGAAAAATGCAGTTTTGAGAAAAACGCAATTAAAGATCGGTGGTGGCCCGGGCCAGCTCCGAATAGCTGCTCCATTATACGGCTATTACTTTATAACGACTTCGAATTCGGAGAAATCCTTTTACATACATATTCTAGGGATGATTTGGAAGTAATTTAGTAAAAAAAAAGTAAAAAGATTTTTCTAACCCGGCACATAGTACGACCCCCTTAAGGGGATAAATGGCCATTTTTGAGACCCATTTTCTCTGAAACTGCTAATCGTATCGCTCCATTTTCTTTTATTTTGGCCTACAGGTCGGTACTGCATTATTTAAATTTGATAATCTTCGATCAACTAATTCCTTTATCCAAAACAAAGAAAACAAAAAAAATTAATGAATTCTGATAAGCGGTTGGCGAGAAAACGGGACAAACACTTCAAAAAACATGATTTTTCAGGAAACCGGTTTGTTTACAACAACAGTGTGTCAGCTGTGCGTCATTTCTTTTACAATCTTTTGTTGATAATTTTCGTGATATTTCTAGTATTTTTTTATATCTTGTAAAATAACTGTGGCAACACTAATTTTTATCATTTGACAATAAAATAAAATGACAAGCAATCAATATCATTATTATCATTTTTTGTGGATTTTTTGGGTCATTATGCGTCATCGTATTCGCAGAATTTAAATCCAATATAACTTTGAAAAAATGTTATCTAGGTAGAATATCATGATAAACAAGGCTAGTCACGTTAAATTAGGAATTTCCTGAGGCTATTGGTGCGATTTTTTTTAATAATGAATACAGTCTACAAATTTAATAGCACATATTAAACAATGAAGCAACAAGTGGTCAACTCATTTTTTCAATAGCATGAGAGGGCTTGACTTTTCTGATACCTTATTGCATTCGGATGAAATTCATCTGATGCAGATTTAATAATATCCTTAATAATTTTAATAAAATTATAAAAAATTAATAAAATAATTTTAATGCAATAAGGGCAGGGACGTAATTTCAATTTTGTTCTAGGTGAAGGGTGGGGTGTGGGGGTGGCAAGGTATTAGGCATGAATATATATACAAATATGCATATACTATATAAATATATGTATATATTATGTGTATATGCGTACATGGGTCTTTTTGCAAGATGTGTGTTGAAACATGAATTTTGATATAAGTTTGTGCAAACCGGTATTGACAATGAATAGTATTTACGTAATTTATTAGTTTAACATATATAGAGTGTTTTTTTTATAGGTATAGTTTTTCTTTTTTGAAAAAAAAACATACGTAATTTACTAAATGGCAAAATTTTTTTTTTTAAAAAGATTATTTTATGGCATTTAATTTTTAAAAACAATTTTGGGCATATGACCACCGCGACTGCGTTTAATGAACACCATCCGATCAGCAGGGACGTCATTTCAGTTTTTTCTAGGGGGGGGGGGGGGCAAGATGTTATGTTTGTATATATTTTTATATATAAATATACATATGTTATATACCTATAATCTATCAAAATCATAATTCAGGGGGAAGCAAATGCCCCCCTGCCCCCCACAAATGACGTCCCTGCCGATCAGTCCAATTTTTGGTCACTTTTTCGTGCATTTCTGGCCTTATCTAAATTTTGAATCGTTGCTGGCTTATCAGCATATACCAGTGATTTGATATATCCCCACAAAAAGTAATCCAATGGTGTCAAATCACACGATCTTGGCAGCCAATTGACAGGTCCAGTTCTTGACATGATTTTTCACCATATTGACGCAGCAATCTGTGAGTTTTCCGTATAGAACGCAAATTTCGAAAATCAATTTCCACAATTTGTAAACGTTGTTCTGGTGTAAGTCTTTCCATGATAAACGTGCCAAAACGTACTGAACAAAAATGTAAAAGACACAGTCAAGTTTGACAGGTAGTTTGACAGGTATCTCTACTGAAAAAACTATACCTCTAAAAAAACTACCCTATATAATATACATCTAGACGATTATAATTTCTTAAAAGTTTAAAAATAAAAGATAAACAAAATATCATTCATTAATACAAAAACACGAAAACAAACAATTTTTTTAAAATAACGGATATCGTCTTTGTTTAAAACGTCCAAAATCATTTATAACTTCATCAATATTTACTTTTTTTGGTTCTTCTTCGAGACATGCAATTAGCAACAGATCACTAAGCTATTGATTACCGCATCTATTCCTGAGATAGGTTCTTACCCGTTTCATGCAACTAAAAAACCGTTCGCTTTCAACTGATGTTACCGGCAACCTCAGGATGAGGTCAGTTATTTTTAACCACTCACTAAAGCTTTGTGGAAAACGATAGAAAACTGTTCGAACCTCCTGAATAGTTAAAGATGTTCTTTCATCTTTATAGAGTCATTGGATAACGGACTTTGCCGAAGACAGCTGGGTGGAAAGCATAACCGCATCGATACCGTAAAAGGGATATAGTTTTATAAGTTCTTTCAGTGTATCCTGACTTAAAAAATATACTGACTTTGGATTCATTGCTGAAACAGCATTCAGAACACTGCAGTTGATTGTAAATCGCACGAATTCGATTTATACCCTTAAAATTTTTTCGCTGGGGTCTTAATCAATTAAAACATTACTCATTTGTTCATCAAATTCAAGGGGAGGGGGGGAGGAAATGCCTCCCCTGCCCCGAGGAAATGACGTCCCTGAAAAGTCTAGTTTTCTCATGTTGTCAGAAAAATGAGTTGACCCCTTGTTGCACCAAGGGCTTTAATTATCTACATAATACCGAGATAGATTTTTATTTAGATACTCGTAGATAGATAATTTATTGAAATTTATTAAGTTGTATAGTAACAAGTAAAAATAGTTCAGTGATTAGATCTTAATCTTTACAGCTGCAATTGATAAATTTGCATTCTATTTGCAAAACTTACGTTATTCTGACACAGTAATATGTTCAGTGCCGTTCTTAAAAATACAATTGCAGGTGAACACACTTATAATGGACTCGCTTTTAGTGGACACTCGTTTATAATGAACCATTGGCAAGATCCCGACTCAATATCTTAAGAATAAATAACTTCGGATAAAATGGACTCTCGCTTACAGTGGACTAATACTGACAGTCCCATCGAGTCCATTATAACCCATTTTATCTTCTATGCGTGTACTGGACTCAATGCCAATAAATATGTAGCTTACATTTGATCAAAATGACGCCGTTGTGTACTACATCCATTCCTGACTTCAACATTTTTCTTTATCCAATTCCAATCTAGCATAGTAGATCACCAAACACCGCGCAGCGGCACTCAAATAAATCTGTCACACGATATGTTAATTTCGTAGCCAAAAAACTAATAAAAAAAATTTCTAGCACAATATTTAGACAATTTCCGCGCGCGACACCCGCACATTAAAATCTCAATATTTATATTAGAATCATTTTTTCACTCTATAACACTGTACTGGTTAATTTTAATTAAATACACATAACTCCAAAATTTCATATCAAACACCCACGTCCATTTTGAACAGTCCGCTGACTGGCACTCACTGGTTCTGCGTTCTGGTTCTGGCTTCTGGCTGGGTTTACATTTTGAAGCATCATTTCAAAGCCATAGCGATAGGAACAGCATAGCAATATCAGCATAGGCATGCAACACGCAGATCGCAGAACGTTCAAAGTCGTAGCTCTTTGCGCATAGCATAGCAGAAAGTAACAGATATAGCATAGGCCCTACGCTGACGCTCTAGTACATACTTGGCCGATACGAAAACGAATGCCAGATGCTTCAATTGAATCATCAAAACATACGGTCACGGATCACGTTCACTGTGTCCCGCCAGCACAGAGCTGCAATCAAGATCGGAGCACTTGGTGAAATACATCTCTGTGTTGAGAGTGAGTGCGGGTGTGTTGGAATTCTTAGTGCCCAGCGGGAAATGCGATGCTGGATCAATACATTCATTATATAGTATGGAAACACTTTCACTTACTTCACCCACCTAGGCTAAGGAATCATTAGTTAAGAGTCCGGTTTTTATACGACGGGAACATAATGGATCCTTAGTGATCTTTCGTGATGGGCTGTGGTACAGTTCTACAGTTCACTCCTCTAAACCTAACCTAACCTAGGCCAAGGAAGGGCACTGGTTACCCCTGCATTACCAGTAGAGCTTACAGAAGCATTCCAAGAATAGTAAAATGATTTGCAATAGCTAAGAAACAGTGACGTTTTTAATGCAAATTCAAGAAGATTCAGTTTGAAAAATGTGTTTCTCTTTTTGCTCTCAACTTGTCTGTATATAAACAAAATCTGCCAACAGTCTGGGCGTAACTTTCATATTGTCGGGACAAAGTCCGGGATGCTATTAAAGTAAAGATGCAACAGAAGTGTTGGCGTTTCGCTCGTAGTCAGAACTGTAACATCCGCTTTTTCGAGATATAGAGGTTATTCCAGAAAACTAGCTTTGTCACTAAAATAGCTCTTTATTAGAAATAACTTTCAACATTCAATAGTGGTTCTCGTTATAAAAATTAGAAAATCAAAAAAATTGTTTGCAGGCGATTATAAAAAAAACTGCGGTCAAGTAAGAGCGAATTTGATATCTCATCAACCATAAGAGATATGGCGAAAATTGTGAAAACCTATCAACCCTCTTACACCCACTTGTGGGTTTAATATCTAAAAATCCTGAATGAAGTTCTTAGGTAAATATGAAGAAATCCCGAGCAAATGAAAACCAATTCGATGTTTTATTACTCCTAAGAGATATGACGGGATTTGTGAAAACGTGTTCGAACCTGTTATATCCTCTTAGTGGTTGAAAAAGGGAAAAAACTTGAAAACTGTTTTTAAAACGAGTCGGTGAAAGTGTAAAATTATTGGATATCTAATCAAACCAGAGAGATGTGGCTAAATTCGTGAAAATGTATACAACTTCTTTACACCTCCTTAGGAGTTGAATTTCAAAGAATCCTGAAAACGCTTTCTAAGCATTTATGTCAGGAATCCTTAGAAAAATATAAATTCCGCTTTTCGGTAGACCTAAGAGATATGACGAAATTCGTAAAAATATATGCATTCCATTTCCACTGATAATTTGTTTGCCCTCTTTTCGTTCGCCAATAGATATTTGAAATTTTTTTTTATCTAAATTACTTTTCTAGTAGATTTACATATTCGCATCAAGTTTCAACTTTCTAGCATAAGCCGTTCTATAGATAGGAAAAACACCCCTCACCACCGTACCGTACTACCAATATAAAAAATTATATTTTTCCAACAGGCCAGTACTACAGTTCTATCGAAATGTCAAGTTTCAGCTATCCACCATCAAGGGTTCGCGAGATATATGAATCGGAACTTTTTCTTTTTCACCATTACCCACCTATGCTCCCTATACCTACACCCCAAAATTTTTTCCCCTACTAGGGGTCTATTAGGCCTACTTCCCGTAAAAATTTTAAGAATCTATCTTAAACTGTTCTTGAGATATGAGACGAGATTTTTTAAAAAAAAATAGTATCCTCCCCACTTCAACGCTCCACCACTTCCTTTGAAAAATTTACTTTCATCAAACTCCATTTAATGACTTATATACACAAACCTAAAGTAATTTTTCTAACATAAGTAGTTCGTGAGATATCGTAATCTAAAATTTTTCAACCCCTCACCCCCGCACGCTATTCTCTTCCCTCATTTCCGGTCTGGAATCATTAGTTCTCTTAACTAATGATTCAGGACTCTTTCCTGTTTTTATACGAGGGGAACATAATGGATCCTTAGTGATCTTTCGTGATGGGCTGTGGTACAGTTCTACAGTTCACTCCTCTAAACCTAACCTAACCTAGGCCAAGGAAGGGCACTGGTTATCCGTTTAGGAGATATTGATTTTAGAATTTCTTAATCTCGACTTTCGAGCGTTTCGAACGCATTATTTTTCCCTCCACTCCCACACCCCTTCACCTATATTGACAATTTTGCAAATGGGTCCACTATCAAAGTTTTATACAAATTCCAAGTTTCAGCCACCTAGCATAAACGGTTGCTGAGATTTGGAAACCAAAATTTTCCGTCTAAAATGCTCCCCAACCTCTACCCTTACACCACTACCCCCTAAAAACTAGCCACTTAAAGTGGTGCACCCAGCCTATCCACAAGAAAAATTCAACACAATAGCTCTAAGGGTTTAGGAGGTACAAGCGTTCCAACGATTTTGCGTACAGCGTACAGACGGACTCAAATTTTTTTTGCTTTTTTGGTGCATACCAGTCATGAAACGTAAAAAAAAATTTCAGGGTACCAAATTTTCTTAAAAAAAATACATCGCAATACTTTATTATTAAAATAATAAAATAATATATGTAAACTTCATTCATCACCCCCGCCTTGTTTAGTTCAGTCCAAGGAAGAATATTGCTTATAGGTCTCTTTTTCATATGCAAGGGCTTATAGTAATAAGTTTTGGTGAGGTTAAATAAAATTTTTCAGGAACAGTGATAATGCGTACTCTATATTAGGAGTACATACAATCATAAAGTACGGGTACTTATTAGGACAATTGCCACAATATGCAATTGTTCGTAATGATCCCTGTGAAAGAAAGATATGATGCAAAGCAACGCTATAATATTTCCGATTTCGAAAAGCCAGGTTATAAACAAGAATAGAGATATTTTAAATTTCCGGTACTTTCTTAAGTCAATGTGCCAACTAAAAATAACAAAAAGATAAATTCGATGTTAATGTTTACATTCTCTGAATTTATTTTATTTTTCACTTCTAATTATTATTATACATATGTTTAAATTGGATACAGCGTGGTTAATTTAGTAGTCATAACTATCTGGTATATTCACTGGTATTTATTTTATTAAAAAAAATACAAAAATAAAATTTGAGCGATTTTTACTTTCGTTATTTTTTTTATCATTTTCTGTAGTACCATGTTTCTGTAGTGCCATGTTTTAATGCCAAACTGCACACACAACATCACTAAACCATCTATAGTCCAGCACGGTATTTCCCTATAAGTACGATGTACTATACTTACTAAATGAAATAGATAGATATTAATGTCAACTCAACGAAAGTATAATAATTATTTAAGCAGCCAAGTCTTAAGGTTTTAGTCTCGGATATTGATAGCTTCTAAAAAGCTATATCAACATATTTCGTTAACAAATCATAGACTAAACTTTGGATCTGTTATTGGGGGTTTATTTATAAAATAGAACGATTCCATGAATAGCTGCGACGCCAAATTTCGCTCTTTCAGTTTAAAGTTATTTAACAAATTACACATAGTTCAATTGTTAATGTTAACGTCATGGTATAAAACAAAATGAGGTATGTATTGTATTGTATGTTTCAAATTATTTGTTTTAAAGTTTTCATTCAATAACCCAGTTTAGATTACATTTCTCACGACTTCTTACAAATTTTGCAACTTAGAATAAGAAGTAAAAGTAAGAAAAGCGGTTTGCTTCCATACGAAGATGGAGCAAACCTCCTTTTTATGTCATATAGATTTGCATTGGCGTTCGAAGGTGATGCAAAAAACTTGTTAGTGAAAAGGGGTTTGGTTACATGTTCACCAATTTCATTATATCTTCTACTTCAGTTATTTTTACTTCTGTGGGCTCATTATACAAGCGTCTAGAAAAGGTTGGCTATTATTAATAGGCTCTGCTTTTGGAGTATTCTTTTCCGACAAGGTATTAAATATTGTAACTAATTTAATTTTGGTGTATTACCTGTGATAATGGATAATGAAAAATTAAATGTAATAAAGAGAACAGGGCCAAAAAAAAATTATTGGAATCGAAACGTTGCAAGGACATTAAAAGTAAAATAAGATGAGCGTAGATCAAAAAAGTTATGGATTCGAATCTTAGTCATTGCATAGTCCTGTGCTTTTGTTTACAAATAATTAACCAATTTTTCTTAATTTTCAACAATACCCATTCCGAATTATCCTTTCATAACCATGTTCTTATTTACGAGTTTATGTTTATGTATATGTTTATGTTTTAAATTTTTAAAGAAAAACCCCTTAAAAATATTTTGTTGTTATTATGCTTTGAACATAGCGCATACATATAGGTATTTCAGTTTTAGCTCTTTTATTGCTGGAAGAAACGCTGTGTGTTTATCTAACTAATATGGTCCGGATATAAAGAATTTTTATTTAACTCTGTATTTAGCTTTGAATAGTGGAATAGTGTCGCTATCGCCACCCACTTCAATACAAAAGGGAAATTTGTAAGTATAACTTATTTTCAAAGTGAGAGCTGTGTAGCCCAAACAGTGCGTTTTTTGAAAAGAAGTTTTGGCCGAAATGAAGCGCCTGATGTACGCGAGTTTGTGCAAAAAGTTCGTGAGACTGGCATGCTAGTGGACAACACTCATGGCCCCCGTCGTCGTACGGTGCGCACAGACGAGAATGTGGCTGCTGTAGCCGAGAGTGTGAGACTCACTCCACGAATATCAACTCGCCGTCGATCTCAACAGCTCAACATTTCACGCACTAGCCTGAGGAGAATTCTGCACAAAGATCTCGGATTATGCGCTTACAAGGTCCAATTGACTCAGCAATTGAAGGCGCACGACCATCCGCTTCGTTATCGCTTCGCAATTTGGGCGAAAAATCATCTTTTCTGTCGAGGCGTATTTTCATCTCGGCGGCTACGTTAACAAACAAAATTGCCGCATCTGGGGCTCGGAAAACCCGCACGTTATTGTCGAGAAGCCAATGCATCCACAGAGAGTGAAAGTTTGGTGCGGATTGTGGAGTGGTGGCATCATTGGACCATTTTTCTTCGAAAATGAGGCTGGGAACAACGTTTCGGTCAACGGTGAACGTTGCAGAGCCATGTCATCCGACTTTTTTTTACTGAAATTGAAGACATGGATTTGGACGACCTCTGGTTCATGCAGGATGGCGTGCCATGCCATACAGCCCGTGCCACAATCGATCTTTTACGCACCAAATTCCCAAATCGTGTTATCAGCCGTCTTGGCGATGTCAATTGGCCGCCTCGGAGCTGCGATTTGACCCCTTTGGATTTTTTTTTGTGGGGAACCGTGAAGGACCGATGTTATGCCAACAATCCAGAAACGATTCAAGCACTTAAGGCCAAAATCATCCAAGCAATCCGTGAGCTACAGCCCGAAACCATCAACAAGGTCTTGGAAAATTGGAGTGACAGAATGCGCTACTGCGCAGCCAGCCGAGGCAGCCACTTGAACGAAGTTGTGTTCCATTAATGGGCATATTTACTCTTACTAATAAAGCCATAATACATGGAAAAAAATTTAATTTTGTTCATTTTATTGCATTTTTAAAAAGAAACTTGTATTTGGCCCACCCTGTAGTAGAATTATATTTTCTTTAGACACTTCTAAAGAAAGATCGAATTTTTATAAGTTTGCTCCTAACAATTTTTTTTATTGGCATGAAACCTCTTCGATTAACTGCACCGATTTAAAATCCTGATAAATAAATTTCAATCCGCGAAAGGAACCACAACTGTTAACTAAACCGTTCACTTTTTTCACACAACACCATGTAAAAGATTGTTTCAAAAACATTAAATTCACTATTGTTCTTATCGTTGAAAAGACTAAAACCCAAAAAAAATTTCTAGCAAATAAATTTTATTTTATTCAATCAAGAAGTATCCGATTTAAGTAATGCTAAACACCTTTCAAAGAATTTAAACAATCTAAGTACATAAATTTTACTATTTTTAAAAGTCTACAAATACGATAAAGTTAAAAGAAAAATAATTTTAGCTTTTCGTCAAGTAAAGAACAGGACTAAATTTGTTTAGTTTTTTAATATACAGTATGTAAGTAGTTGAGAACTATTTTAAAAAAAAATTTAAAATGCCGTTCATATTGCTTTTTTGGCAGTTTGGATTATCCTTTCTTAATACTTCAATTGGCAACATTTAAAACCGGCTTTGAAGCTGAGAGATATACATATATTAAAATTTTAATCTACTTAATTTTTCCACTCACATCCACCACTATTGGGCGTAGCTGATGCTAGTTGCATGCACTGTTAGTAAAGATAGGGAACACCTTACCCTTATGTATAAACACTTCCTTTAAATATAAACACTTTCGTCCTTGTTCCTTTTTCAAACGTTTTTTGTGGGCTCGGTTATCCGACATCTGTTGCACTTCTCTTAAATGGACTTTGAAACAGTTTTCTTCGGCTAGTTAGTATCACGTGATATTAAGCAATATCTTCAGCAGTTTACGACTGTATGTAATATTACACTCTACGAGTATATACATATGTGCATAACATGATAAAGGCCGGATCGATCTAGACTGACTGAAATGAAAGTCCTAGCCTTACTACTAATTTATGTAAGCCCATACGTCTAGTTTTAACCGAATGAAATATTTTGTCGAATGAAATGAGTAATACATTAATATTAACAAAGTATTTTACATTGAGTAGGTAGCATAAATTCTTTAAACAAAACCAGTCAATAAACGCATTACATTCATAAATTTCAAAAAAATGTTACTGTTTGAAGAATGTACCCAGCAAGGGAAATGAGTCATTAATGATTTATTTATGACTTACTTTTACGAGCAACTTAATCGCTCTCCGCCTCGAAATTTATTCGTTAATAAATCTTTCGCCGTTGTTTTGTAATTCGTTAATGAATTACTTTAAACGATTCATTAACGAACATAAAGTATAAATATATAGTATAAAACGATTATACAGGGTGTTTGGCACTCCGTGTGCCACCTTGTAAGGGGTTATTCCTTGATATATTTGGAGAAAAAAATTGTTCTACAGGGTGGGTCAATTTTCAATATTAGTGGAGATACAGGGTGGTTAAGAAAAGTGTTTTTGAACGGTACCCTCACTCACTTAAAACGTTATATCTTGAAAACGAATAATCACAAGGCAAAGTGTTATAACTCGTTTTTTAGGGAATCGAATTACCTTTCATTTGATATAACAGTCTAAATTGTAACTGCACCTAATCTTGAGATATTTACTCGAAAACACAAATTTTTGCTACGTTAACCCTTAAAATTCAGTGATCAATGTAGTTTTTCTCAGAAAACCCCATTATAAAAATGTCATTTTAATTTTATTTTTTTATGAACCATATTATTACCTACAAAAGCTGCATACATATGTATGAGTTACGATTAACATTTTGGAAGTAATAGGTAAAAATACATATCGGTTAAAAATTCACTACTGTGACCCTAACAATTTTTTGACCAATGTAATTTTTCTCAGAAAATCCTAGCCCCAACCTAAAAAGTTGCAAGGCAATTCTCTTCTTCTTCTTTTTCTCTATATATGCACAGGAGCTTGTGGCATCCACACACGCAGCAGATTACAAATCGCTTACAACCGGTTTTCTATCTGCATTTGGTCGTGTTTTATTCGTAACATGTTTATATGTAGATCTATCTTGTATGATGCAGATTACAGCATTAATAGTATGGCAGCGGTGGGAATAGGTTAATACGAGTACCAATCGACTGTAACTATCGGTCGAGTTGTTTAAGCAATGTGCGCATGAACATCGACTTAATAGTTTAGTCGGGCAGATAACAGTGTGTGCAGCTCGATTCAATTAAAAAGTTGCCCAACTAAATAGTGAGCAGTATGCGCTAGCCCTGAGACTGAATGTCCGTCCTTCAACATTTAATTAAACACGATTATCAAATGCCTGCCGCTAAGCGCGAATTCAGCTCGTGTATTCAATTTTCTATTCTAGTTATGGTGTCCATTAGATTCTAGGAATCTTATGCTTATTTTTCTATCGATATTCCCGAGCGCTTGTTAAATTGCTTGCTGGGTAGTATTCTATGGTATATACCTATAGCAAAAAAGCGTAAAATAATGCTCATGCTCATTGCTCAAGAATTCTATCAGAAATGGCCTGCAGCTTTACGGTAAAGGCCAACAAAACTAATGCGATGACCCACCAGGCCCCGCGAGACCAGGTGTAAGAAGGTGTATTCCACTATCCGTCAAACTTGATGAGTGTATGAAGATAAAACCGACTTTCAGCATTCAGTGAATTTGTTTCCTATGAACACTTGCATGTAGGATGTGTAGCAATATATTTGCATTGCCAGAATTTTAAGAATCAAGCAAATAAAAAAGTTTAGTGCAGAAACTTTTTGCCAGGTTAAAACTGGTTACACCGCGAATAGGGAATAAGTAGAAAAAAGTTAAATTTCAATAAACCTTATTTGATGGAATTGTTTCAAATCGCTAAGGGCATCTAGGAATACTCTTCTTCGTACAGATTACAAAGTATGAATTGTTATTAATTTCCACTGCATATCCGCATCGCTTAATTCCGATAAACATAAAAACGATAAGAACTGGTGACAGCGTCCGATTATTCTCGACAGAAAATGTGTAATAATAAAATCGCATACGAATTGAGTTCTGCATCATATCCGTACCGAGTGCGACTATAAATAAATTGACAAATAGATTGGATATCATCTGGCAGAATAAAATGTCAAATAAATAAACCAACCAGCTCCACATGTATTCACTTTTGTATTCTTTTGCTCTCGAGAGCAAGCAGTAGACGACAGACTCGAATATGCCATCATTTTCATTCCGCTTTATATCAGGACACGGGTTGGAGAAAAGATTGCGATGGAGACTAAGATGCCATATATCCCTAAGGACTTATGCTTGTCCCACCAGCACTTCCATTCCAACCGAACAACAACTTATACAGAGATAGGACACTTTTCAACGAGACTCATCTTATTGGCTTCTTTTGAATTTCGGAGTGTAGTAAATAGTTTATTGGATTTTGAAATGTGCAGCACCGACTCGGCGGCACTTTCTTTCTATCTTTAGCCGAAAGATCCATACAGGGAAAAGTGCATGGTAGTTTGTGCAGAAACAAAAAGTGCAGTGTAATTGCAGAAGTGGCAACGTCATCAGAAGTGCCACTCGCTCTTTGCTTGGTGCATATAAAAAAGGACAATATTTTCCGTTTTCAATTACGTATGTGTAACGTTGGGTTAATCACCGTATGCACAATTATCTTTTTTTGTTTTACATGAGGGCTGTTTACATTTTTATCAGATTCACAAATGCCATTAGAGCTCCGTACTAACAAACTACCTTCCAAAAGGCCTAACCGAGGCTACGACTACGAGGCAGGGAAATAGCTTCGGTAGGGCTTTATGGAAGGTAGTTTGGTAGTAGGGCTACCAGACAGTACTTGATTTGTTGTAGGCAACTTTGCTGTATCACAGCCAACAGCACTAAAAATTATTAACACCTAGTACAATGCTATACCCGGTCCAATTTCTGACCTCCCCATCCCTAAGCTGACGACTGGACTGTACATTACAGTGTATTAAAGGCTAACCTCCTAAGTCCAGTTCGGTATCCTTTAAAAAAAGGATATTTTTTCTTTACCTGTAACCATTGAAAAATATATGTATAAAATTACAAATTTTTAGCTGAAAGCATTATAAAGTTATCGGACAATACTCGTGGAGATTGGAGGAGGTGTCAATGGATTTGACTCTAACTTATAAGACATACCTCAAAACTATCTCCCATAAAATTTCGACTTCCCGGCTCAACAATTTCTCGCGACATAGTCTGAATAGACTCAAATTCCTGCCGAACATGTCTTTAATAACTTTTATTTGGGAGATAATCGACCCTAACTTTAGCTCAAAACCAATTTGTATAATATTTAGAATTCGGACCTAAACGGTTTCTTAAATTATAGTGAGCTCCGTAAATTTAATGAATACATTTTTAAATGATTTTTGTATGGCAGTTACACGAAAGACTCATCGAATTTTCTTCTTTCGCATACCTTTATCTGCAGATATTGGTGGTTCTGAAGTTATTGTCCAATATTGTATATCAATGGCTTTTGTATGAGGAATACCAGCAGGAGTAGGATGATTTTACCCGGTAACGAGTCTTACAGATTCAACCAAACATCCGAATTCCAAATTTCAATATCCTAGGTCAAATTATTCTTGAATTATCGTGACAGACTGACGGACAGCAAACGAGTTAGCAAAAAATAATATCTAACTTCGTTTCATGTGTTACAAACTTTTGGCTGCACAGTAAAAAAAAATTCATTGAATTTTACATCTTTTGGATAGTAGGCAAATATGTCACACCTTTTCAAGTAAATTTACATTAGGATGTAATAGTCAATTTGAATTTAATTTTCAATTTTCGGCCAGTAAATTTCAATTTGCAATCAGTAAATTTCAATTTGCAATCAATAAATTTCAATTTGCAATCAGTAAATTTCAAGCAGCAAATTCACTGGATAGAAAAATTACAATTATAGCATAATTGAGAAGCACTGATGTTCTTCGATTTTTTTGACCCGATCCCATTCAGATCCCAAGTTAATTTTTTGGTATGTTTTGTAAAACAGTATAACCTATAAAATATAAAAAAATAAAAAAAAAACCATTTTGAGATATTCAAGGATAAAAGACAAAATCGTTATCCATGAAAAAAATTTGAAGGATAATTTTTATTCGTATTTTTTTTATATTGCGACAACCTCGCCCTTTAAAATAAGCCCTATTTTATTATTCTAGGATAAAAATTACCAGAGATATGAATTTTCAAAGAGGACTCGGACACCATTTTTGTGAAAACTTTAACATACTATAACTAACAAAACAAATGAGATAGAAACAAAAAAATTAAACCATATTTTTTTTCTCTTGTTCTTCAAGTACAAAATTTTTCAAAAGAATCGGCGATGGTAACACAACTTTGGCGATTCTTGATGGAATGACCCAAAAACTCTATCGCATTAAATGATATACAGTAGAACCTGAAGAAGTGACCACCTTCCTATAAATTTCAATTGCCTAAAGTTGCCATTTTTTTACGGTCCCGATGTAAATCAAAAAAGCATTTTAATATTATTTTTATAATCTGACCAATCGAATAAAGTGACCAATTTTGCACAGTCCCTTGGGTGGTCACTACTGTATATGTATGGATAAGCAATTATATTTATATTTCCCTACACAAGATCCCAGACCAGAATAGCTCAGATTATATTCCATTACTTATCAATCTGAAGATCACCGTAAACAAGTTAGTTGGTTTTTGTATAATAATTTTTTTTTTCGAAACTTCAATGAAACCAGCATATGTAAATCACATAGCATTAATATCAACAAAGAGCGGTAACGTTACTTCAACCATCTCCAACTAAAAATTAATTTTGCAATTTTGACAATATTTGCTTTCTTTTTTTAATACATGTGTTTTAAATTAAAAAAATTAAATTTCTTAATAAAACTTAAAAACTTGTCCCACGTGAAATAGTTCTAGTTAAAGTATCACATCTTATACTCAATGCCGTATATTTTAGGGACGTACGGACCGATTCGGATTACAGTGCGATATACCAAGCAAAAAAATGCTAAAACCGTATTGCATTCGAGTTAATCATTATTTTGTTATTGTTGTTGTTTCGTTTTAATTTTTTGAATATAATTCAGATTGTATTACCTACTGATACTACAGTTTCAACGAATTTTAGATTGCAATCTACATTGCAAGTGTTCATTTACAGACAGTAATGTAATTCAAATCTCGGGTTATATTTTCAAATCGAATAGTAATTTGATTTCAGAATATATCGAGTTTTAAAAACCTTAAAATTACACGAGTTTATTGTAATCGATTTTATGACCGTATATGTCCAACAAATCTATTATCATAAGTGGCAAACTTTAATTTCTACATTTACGGAAAGTTCGGAAAACGGTTACAAGGACGTCAAATCAATTGATCAAAAAAGTAGGGATATTGAGGTTGCTAAAAGATTTTAAGCTATTTAAATAATTGATCTGAAGCTAACGTCTTGTTTGCGGTTAGTAAGTTTCAATGAAATTATATGATTTATGAACAAAATATCGATCATTTTTGTATATCATTGGTTCAAGAACGCATTACGGATAGTCATTGGCATTACTCCCATTTGATCTTTGTATTGTGTAGCCCGGTCCTAAACAGAGAAAGTCACTCTTTTACTCCTTTGCGGATGCCCAGCAATAGCCACAGCCAGTGATGCCAATTTAGTGCTTTCAGCGTTAAATTTGGTACTCAAAATATCGTCTCAGCGGTCAAAAAATAGTTTTACCGCTCGAACTTTATTTGAATATGCCTGCGATTGATATGAAAAACTTAAATTTTAGTGCCTTTAAGTTGAAATTAACGCTCAAAATTTCATATTTTAGTGCTCAATCAGGAAAAATACTTGGCAACGTTGCCCACAGCCCGAGAAAGAGCACTAGGCAGACCCTTCTTGTACAACCTGAAGCCGGAAAATTGGAGAGTTGATAGATAGTATTCCTAAATAGTACAGACAGTAGTAATTGACCAGGTGGATGTAATTACCGTATATCTGCATAGAAACTTAGTGTAGTTCTTCTATCACATAAAAGTCAATATTTCATGAGAGAACAAAACCGGTAAGAACACTTACCTATCATCTTGCTCCCGCTTTTCCCTTCCAATTGTCAAAAAAAAGAAAAATGCACACATTGAAATGCTTCTGGTTTTCTCTCACTATCTCTGACCCTTTATGTCATTTACACACATGCTCGATTTTAACCGAATTTGTGTTTTTATGTAAGCAAACGGCAAACCCACTGTATCAAACTCACGAGAACGCAATGAGCTCAGGACAAGAAAAAAGATTTTTTTAATTATGAGAAGATTTTAAACTATATTGAAGTTATTTATTAAATATTTAAAAAAAAATCAACAGTCTGTGGGCAACTTTATTCGGGACAAGATCCGAGAGGCTGTTAGTCGAGGTGCTATAGAAGTGCCGATGGTACTGACACCCTTAATACACCAATAACGATTCCGGTGCGATCAAAATCAAAATATACCACTGGTTGTTTCGATGCAAGTAAATGAAAAAAGTTAATCAACCCAAGAGGTTATTTGACAAGTTAATTTTGTCACTAGAATAGCTAGTTATAAGATATAACTTCAAGTAATCTAGGGTTAAAAAAATGATAAAATTTGTTTTCTTAAGTCCTAAAAGATTTAGCGAGATTAGTGAAAGGATACACAACACCTTTACTTCCCCTTAGTGGTGGAATATCGAAGGCTCATGAAACTGGTCTTAGGCACTTATATCAAAAGCAGGAAATGTATGATAAGTAAAAACCAATTTGGCATCTTATCAAACCTAAGAAATATGGCGAAGCTTGCGAAAACGTATACTTTAGACCCTCTTAGGAGTTTACTATCAAAAAGTTCTTTAAACTATTTCAATGCATTTATCTGAAGAGCCTGTGAAACTAAAATTAATACGATATTCCAAAAGTCCTACGAGATATGACGAAATTCGTGAAAAGTATGGAACACTTAATTTAAGATTTATGTGTGCATATGTTATCGAAAATATATATTTTTTTCATGCTGGAACATGAGCAGCTAACTTCAGGATTTTTTTTGTGTTTTTCGGTATCAGAGTAGTCTGTAAAGATCAATACACGTCATACTCGACTGAAGGCGATGTTACTCGGCTACTGCAGCAAGATATTGAAAGTATGACGAGATTGAAAACTTTCACTGGAAAAGAGTAGAAATTGTGTTAGACTTGATCCGAAAGTTGTGTTTCATTTCCTATTGCCGATTTTTTCGCTTTTCTTTAGAAACAGGACAATGTTTAATAATAAATGTATCATGAAGATACACTGTCCTAAATTAACTTAACCTGTAAACTGTTAACACAATTCCGTCTTGAATCTAAGCTTTCAATAAAGGAATTTATCGTTCTTGACTTATATTAATGCCACTATAGTATAAAATACTCTGGCACGTCTGGCTAGGGTTGCAAGCAATTTTCTCATGTAATATAAAACTACCGATGCTCAGTTTCCAGATGGTCGAAGGAACAAACCCTTCGCAAAACTGCTGACATCGAATAATGGCACCACCAACAAACTAAGTGCAACATTCGTTTGCATAAAATATTGGCTTACCAAAGTTTTCTGCAGCACAGTGTGTAGGTGTAAATATACTGTAGTTTTGTTACACAAGCAACTGTCAACCCTCTTTTCGCATAATAAAGGAGCAGCAGGGGCGTTAAGGACATTAGAAAGCTCACGCTTGGCTTGACATTGATAAATTGATGAAATGTGCTAATGCATACTCAGTAGTAGTATTGTTATAATCAATCAGACATTTTCGATCGTCTCGCATACCAAATGAATGAAATTGTTAAAGTTCTACAGGTTCGCCGCGCTGGACCTCGGACAAGTAAAATGGTTAAAAATGATAGAAAGTCTTGTTACAATTCCCATTAATCTATGTACATATATTTACATATATATTGACCGTTCTAATTACAGGACACTTTAAGCTTAAAAAGCATTTGTATACGATTGGACTGGTTTTAGACTGGTTTTTGCACACTCTAAGAAATATTGAAGTAAATGTACCATTATTATTGTTATACTAATGGTAAAATTACATGCTTGTGTAATTAGAGGTAAAATTACACAAATAAGTTGTAATAATTACACAACATATGCGTAATCAATAAACATCAGTAATATAATCATTGCACAATAGCTGCGTAATCAATAATCGTCGGTGGCGTAATTATTACACGGAGAATGCAATTATTACACACTTTCTGTGTAAAATTCTCATTTTATTATAGGGAAAAATTCTCCATCTAATATCATATTTATAATTATATGTACGGTAAAATCATAAATTAATAACGCAATTTCACAATACATGTAGTGTATTAAATTATAAAAATATTTGGCTGATTTAATTCCTAACACCCAACAAACCTAACGGCATGAAGTGGAATGAAATGATGAAATACATTCCAGGAAACTGACTTTCTTATTCTAGCGTGATATTACACAGTATTTAATGTAAAATAACACTAAGCGTGATTTTACGTTATTATCGGTCTTAATACAATCATGGCGCCTAAGTTTACTCTTTTTATACAGCAAAATAGATGTAATTTTCACCTTATTGTGTAATATTACATATTTATGCGCTAAAAAAAGGTTATACGTCGATAAGACGTATAATTACATATATTATATATTTTTGCACTTATTCACATATTTTTGCTATTTTTACATTCTATTTTTAGAGTACAGACTGTGTGAAGAAAAAGAGGAAACTGCAGAGCACGTTCTATGTCACTGCGAAGAACTCGCACACAGAAGACTCAGACTTCTTGGACATTATTTCCTAACACCATTGGAATTGGAACTCGTGTCTAACTCACTTAAGAGTATATTAATATTTATTAAAAAAAAAACCAAAATTCAAATTCGAAGCTTATGCTATACTTAAAAATATGGAGATCAGACAGTCATTGAAGTCAAGTTAATGGTTTTTAGCTACATGCAAATGATTTCGAATACAAGATTTGAAGGAGATTTGAAGGAAAGTGGTTAAAAAAAACCTTCTTATGGAACTGATGCTGTTATGACACTGAAAAGCGGCTAGAAAATCCAAATAAAAGAGAAGATAGCTTAGACAGTTTAGACAGTGGTTTATTGATAGTCCGAACAACAAAAATCAGTCAAAATATCAAAAAAATCTGTGTTTTCATGCAGTGTTTCGCAACATTCTAGCAGTGCAATCTAAGAAAAATCCACGGCGCACTCTATTTTCCAGCCGTTGCAGACTTTTTTTTGACAGTTCGTTATGTATATCTAAATGATGGAAAGTTTCATGTTATATTATGAACCGCTCTGAAACCAGTATTTTTCATAAGAAATCAGTTGTTAATTTCGTCTACTACACAGCAAAAAATTAAATAGACTTTTTATCAAATAGCATTTAGATGATGACAATTTTCAATAAATTGTCGAACAAATATATAAATTGTTTTCAGTAGTACCTCAAAACAGCTACTCTGCATTATATGTGTCATGGAGATCATATTATACGAGGGCGGATTGATAATGACGTGCAAAAATCAAGAAGGAATTCGTTATTTTTTTTTACCTGGACCATCCTTAAATAGATTACCTGTAAAGTTTAAGCCTGATACCTCGTTTAGTTTTCGAGAAGCAGCCGTCTAAGCAAGTCGACTTATAAAAATTTTTAAAAATGGATAAAAATGAATTTCGTGTGTTGATTAAACACAATTTTTTAAAAGGGAAAACAGCTAAAGTAACCAAAGAAAAATTAGGTAAGCATTATGGGGACTCTGCACCATCGATCCGAATGATTTACAAATGGTTTTCTGAATTCAAGTGTGGTCGTACGAGCACACAAACCATACCAAGTCCAAATGAGGTCACCACGCCAGAAATGATCGATAAAATCCATGATATCGTGATAGAAGATCGTCGAGTAAAAGTGCGTGAAATAGTTAACGTAGTAAGCATCTCATTTGAACGTGTTTGGAATATTTTGAAAAACCATTTGGACATGAGAAAGCTATCCGCAAGATGGCTGCCGCGTTTGCTCACAATCGACTAAAAACGCAATCGTGTGACAACTTCGCAGCACGGTTTGCAACTGTTTTAACGTAATACAAATAAATTTTTTCGTTGATTCGTAACTGTTGATGAAGCATGGATTCACCACTACACTCCAGAAACCAAACAACAGTCAAAACAATGGAAGGATGTCGGTTCAAGGAGGCAAAACCGTTCTATCGGCTGGAAAGGTTATGGCGACAGTTTTTTGGGATTCCAATGGAATGATATTCACCGACTACTTGGAGAACGGAAAAACTATGACGGGAGCATATTATTCTGAGGTATTGGTTTCATTGGATGTTGAAATCAAGGCAAAACGGCTTCATTTCGCGAAGAAAAAAGTGTTGTTTCACACGTCCGTTGTTGCAACGGCAAAACTGTTTGAATTACGGTACGAATTGCTCCCTCACCCACCGTATTCTACAGATTTGGCACCCTGCGACTTTTTATTATTTCCAGACTTGAAACAATGGCTTGCTGGAAAGAGATTTACCACGAATACTGACGTCATAAGTGAAACCAACGCCTATTTTGAAGGGTTGGACAAATCATATTATTTGGAAGGGATCAAAAAATTGGAAAAACGCTGGACTAATACCTTGGATACACAGCTCGTATATAAATCATAATATCGTCAATATCACCAGTGTATCACCCAATATTATGCATATAGTACGTCAACGAGCTGATATCGACGTAATATCAAACCTGTTTCCTTGTATATAAATTCGATAATTTTAGCTGATATAGCCTTCTTTTAAGTGCCATCAGCGCCATCTGTTACTAAAATCAACTGAAATTCCAATGAACGACACTTGTGGATTTTTATATTCTTCCTTCAGTTAAAATTCTTTGAGCGTATTTTCATTTTTGTGTGTGATATGATGGTCCGCTTTGTACATTTCTTTATTAGCAATGAAAGTGCTATTCGCCGGAACATCATACTGCAACGTTTAGCACGAAGAAATTTTGTCTTTGATAGCTAAATGTCAAAGTATAACATGTATGGGCTGTGTATCATGCTATCTTGTATCGTCTATCATGATTTGAATAACGTAATTTGTATACAAGCAGTGTATCCATGGTATAAGTGTATCGAGCTAAAAGGAGACTACGTTGAAAAATAAAATAAATTTTTCCGGATAAAATTATGTTTTCTCAATTTTTGCACGTCATTATCAATCCGCCCTCGTATAAATGAAAAATAACAAAAAGTTGTCTGTTTCTACTACTTAAAATAGATGATTTTAAATTCCATTAATCTATAGAATAAATGGTTGACTTAACAGCTCGAATTAGTCCACTTTTGAAATTGGCATAGTGTTGATTTACATATTAATATAAGAAAAATCGACCACATAATTCAATAGTTCATCTAAAAAAAGTTTGCTCTCAATACTACAATACCCAAAATTGACAAATTAAAGGCTGAATAGATATTTCATCTACTTGCAAGACAAAAAATTAATAAATCAATAAAACAATAGATATTTTGACTACTTCATAGTTATCGGAGCATAATCAAGTATATTGCGCAGTAAATCCATGATTTGCAACAAGTGCCACGAAGTGTTAAGTTTGGGTGTGCTTTTATTCAACATTAAATACGTAGTAGGTACGAGTACCTTATTTAATAATTAATATTTTAATAAAAAAGGAAAGTGTAAAATGAGTGATTTTCAGTGGATAGTCAATTTTTGAACATCCGACAAGATCATAAGTCTATATGTATGTTGAATGACGGAGAAGGAGCAGTAGGAAATATGCTCTCAAGTTGGGGTCTGTCAGAATCTGTACCTCTTGTCGCAAGTAAGATCCTTTTCTGGAATTATTAATAAAGTAACATTTTAGTGAAAGTGTGTTTTAGATAAAGGAATCGATATTGAAGTTTTGCAGGAGTTGACAACCGCTGCTAACATTACATCGAAATAAAATATTTGCTTAAGTCTTGGCATGAAAATGCAGCTGAAATTAGCAGCATATTTTTAAAAAAAATAATGAATTAACATCCTAAAATCAAATTTATCGATTAGCAAAATGAAGTAGATTACCAAAGCTTAAATAAAGCGATAGGAGTTAATTTTAGTAATGTTGCTTCATATCAATATGCTGTTAAATACAATACCAAATACAAAATTAATTATGTTACTGTTACTGGTAAAAAGGGAAATCCATCATTCTTTTGTATTAAATATATCATACATGATGATCGAAAAAATATTTGGTTAATGATAAATGAATTACATACTGAGAAGTATCCAAATTATTATAATACTTTTGTAGAAGAAGTGAATTCCAAATGTAAAATGATTAATTTAAATAATATTTTGTATCCTCCTATTAACATTCTTAAATTGAATAATAATGATTTAGTTTTATGTTCAAAACAACCATTTGAATGATTATATTTTTTGTAAACAAATATCGTATCAGTTTTTCATTTAATAAAAAATTACAATAATACCAATCAATTTGTCTTTTCCTTCCCGTATAAACAGATAAATTTGGCTATTTGAACAACCATTTATTAAATAAAGTGGAACCATATAATAAATATTGGTTTTTAATGTTTTGAAACTGATCGATTTATAGTTCTCTCTTATAGCTCAATATTCTGCATAATTAATTTTTATTACGTAAAAAATGCAGATGGTACGTTTTGTACTAGACCACTTATATATAATTAATTTTTATAATTCCTATTAATGATTTTACTAAAGTAAAGTTGATGTTTTATCAAATTTTGAGAAGAATCAACAATATTCGTTGGAATTTTCAATAAATATCTGTTGATGTGTTACATATTGTTGTACATCAAATGTCTAGAACTTTTAGACAATTTAACAAATTATGTTTTTGGTTTATGGAAAGCCATTATCAATCCATCAAATTAGTTAATATTTGAATCAATGCAATATTAATCAATGTGTTAAAAAACGCTAAAAGTTTGTCGTTGAATTAAATATTTTTTACATGATCTCTCTATTTTCTTTCTGTGTAGATGCCGCTTGCATCGGAAAGGGAATTTTATCAGTAATCTCTTTCTCGCAATAGTGGTCGCCTTGTCGCACAATTGGTTTTATTTTATTTTATTGCACTTCTTTAAAATTTGAAAATAGCCAGCTGTCATAACAGCTTAACAGCATTAGTCTAACTTATAACTACATTAAACTACCTTATAAAGTACTACTAAAAAAAATAGTAAGCTAAGCAAAACACTGAAAGAGAGAGCAGAGAAAAAGTGGGTTCTGGGAGGATCGACATTTTATTAGATAATTGTTGGATATCTTCTTAATGGTATCCGTTAATATGGCAATCTCTGGAAGGTAATGTACTTCACCGGAATATTACGAATATACGTTTTTGATCACAGGAAGGTAAACAATGTAAAAAATAGTTACAATAAGGTAAAATTGTAAAACTACAAGAACGTAAATTTTTTACAACTGGTAATATTTATTATTTTGTCTTGAAATTGAGTCAATATCCGAGAATTTCAAAACCGGGTAGTAATAGGAGACAATGCCTATGCATATGATTCAAAATATACATCCCCTAATAGATGAGCCTCACGATCTGGATATATGAGTAAGGGGTTAAGTATAGTCATAAGGTCGAAAAAACAGGTTTTTGAGAGTTTTTTTTCCATTTCTGAATAGATGTAATTAATTTAAAGTTCTTGCACATAAAAAAGTATAGTTTGAAGAACATTTAAGAATTTTTTCTTAAAAAAATATTCGTAATTAATCCCATGGTAGCAGTGGTTCGTCGACGCTTGGTAAAAAAGATGACTTGCGGTGCGTAACGTACGTCATCACAAGATTTTTTGAAATAAAAAAATCTAAAGGATTTAGTTAATATATTAGTGTCTTTCGCGCATGAACGAATTTATTTTGAAAAATATGAAATTTTCAATTTTTGGCATGGTTTTGAACCAAAGAGAACGATTTTCACTCAAAAAATATAGACTGATTTTATTGCTTGTAAAAAAGGATAATAATAAAAAATTTTAAAAAACAGTCGTTCATTCGCGAGTATTATTCATATCAAAGATGCGTGGCAAATTTCATGAAGATCGATGCCGCAGTTTTTGAGTTATGTTACGCACGGACTTCAAAAACCTAGTTTTGAGATAAACGGGATTAAAGTTTTCGGTGTAAATATAAGTATTCGAACTAGACGTTTACGACGACTTCGGACACGACTACGAAACAACCGGTATCTTTGCGAGTTTTAATCCGATCGTCTTGAAATTTTCAGATATTATTCCTGAGATGTCATGCTTCCATATAAAAAAATTTCAAAAATATGATTTGATATGAGAAATGAAAACACACCAACACAGCTTAATCATTTCCGCCCTTGTTTGTTGGAATTTTTTATGAATGGACTTTCTTGGACGACCTATTTTAATGTCATTGAATTGGTATATGCCACACGTTATCAGTTTAATGATCACAGGGTGTATTATTTTAATGAAAACAAAATGAAATTAAATTATGGTATAAATATTAAGGGACCGTGTAATAGGTTGTTTTGTCGCGCCTATTTCATTTAGAACAGGTTAATTGGTTATTTCTGTCATGAATAACAAATAACTAATAAAATAACAAATAACTAATAACTAATAATAACTAAAAAATACTTTATTATTAAAATAATAAAGTAATTTAACATCGATAAAAATTGCCGCCCTCAAAAGGCTTGCGCCCCGGGGCTATATCCCATTTAGGCCTGTGGTTAGGGTGGCCCTGAGTATGTACATGATCCACGTGGTTGATATTACGGTTCTGATTCATCCCAGCGAACAGCTATTCCAGTGATTCTCAACAAGAAAGCCGCGACACTTTAGTGTGCTGCGAGATTCCCTAAGTGTGCCATCAAATTTTACGAATGCATACAATAAGAATTATTTTCCTATATATATATATATATATATATATATAGTGGGCTACCAAATTTTTTAATAATCAAAAGTGTGCCGTGATGAAAAAAAGGTTGAGAATCACTGATAAATTCTCTTATATTGTGACTGAAATTTAACTTCGAGTACTGGCATTCCACTTCGAGTTTCCGGCCAATCACAGCTAAGCTATTATTGTACTAGGAATAAAGAACTACTCACCAATTCCAGCCTGATGAATGTTCGACGTGCTCGAGAATCCCGGTAATTTTCTCCATCCTTTCTTATTCCAGAAGCTTCGAGCCTTAGATTCCGTGACGACTGGAAGTACCTGTTCACTCGATTTTACTTTCGAATAGCTAACAGTTTGACAACCGTACAGCTCTGGAGTGTCGTTCGACCGTTGCGATGAACGGCAACTACTACTATAAAACGAACCGCTATTATTTGCTCTCGCAGGACACTTGCGGGTAGTCATTAAATTTGATAAGGCGGCATTAGTTTTGTGATAACGTAAACTACCGATGTAACTAGCACCACTACTACCACTAAAGCCACTATCGAGATCACCGCAAAATGCTGGATTCGTACTACTAATCGGTGATAGAAGGTCATCAGTTGGACAAGCAGTATTTAGTATATTCGTGATATTATCAGTGCTTTTACTGATCGATTCTTCATCTTCATCGGTTGGGCTTCCACTAGACGGGGTTTTAGGCATAAGCATCGCTTCCACAGACAGATTCAATTCGCCAAGGATTTTTCGGTGTCGATTTTGGACTCGACGGACCTCCTCTTCAACCATATTTTGATTGATGGAGGACAATGAATGGCCGGATGACATTAAAAGTGAGGTCCTGTCATCGTTGGCGATCTCTTCATAGAAATTCTCCTGTGTACCATACCGAGTTTGATATGTCAGCCTCGTTGACGGAGAGACTAACAGCTTGTTTTTTTTTCCTTTCGAAAGTAACGCCCGGATGGAGTTGGGAGGTGGCGGCTGAGACGAGACTGGAGGTTGCTCAGGTGGCGGGATATTGGAATGTCGCATTGCAGCTCCAGGCTCATAATAAGCATAGGAGTAATCCTGCTGGATATGTTGAACAGGAGACTTGCTCGACATAGTTGTTTCCGTTGGAATTTGAGAAAATTTTTCCATGGTGGATGATATGTTGTGCCGTGACCATTTCACCTGAAATCAATGGAAAAATTAATCTGCTTAGAAACATGCTCAAATTATGAAAATTTTGGAATCAGTATCCAAGATAGGAGTACCATCATCATCCACTCGCTGTACCACAAATTACAATTCAATTCCGTCCATACATTTTCCAAGGCGGCAATGTCCTTAAATTTGCGCTTTTCCATACGATCAATATTTACCTGAGATGTGTTTGTAACTGCAATGTTGTTCTGGTTCGAATTACTGCGTACGCTGCAGTTATTTCCTCTACCGCCTGTTTTACTCCCGAATGATCTCCCGGCTACCGGATCCTGTTCTAAGCAGACTTCGATGCTGTCCAGGTCGTCGAGATATCGATGGGATGCTATCCTTCGGCTTTCGGATCCAACGCCACTCTCAATGATGGCGCCAAAGCGAGACATGGCAGCTTCGGGTGTTTTAGCGTGTTTCGCAGTTGTTGCACCCACCCCCACAGTTATGAGTGGTGGCGGATAATCTGGCGGCGGTGGAAAGTTCGGGAATGGCACTTGGGTGGAAGTGGGCGAGCCATTACCCTGGCGGTCATTGGACCCGGAATGACCGGGATTCATGGTGCCGGGGTCGTACTTTTGTTGATGTGGCGACTTCTGCTGGATATGCTTCTGAGAGTGCAGCTGAAGTTGGTGATGATGAAGAGGATGATGCGGATGCTGGCGATTCTGTGGAGGCAATTCCTGTTGCTGTGGTTTCTGCTGCTCCTGTTGCTGCTTTTGTTTGCTTCGGCGACCTCCCATACAGGTCTCCATTGCACATTATGAATTGATAATAAATTGAGCAGTCTAACGGCTTCTGTAACTAGAGGAAAGAATCGAATTAAAGTATACATGTATACACATGCGCTATAAACACCCGAAGATGTTTTTTAATCAAAAAATTCATATACTTTGATGACAATGAAAAATGCTAATAAAAAATCTGGAAATTTGCATTTGAATGTTTTCTCACATCTAGAAGGGATCCGATGGCTACTTCTTATGTGCGTGCTTTCTATGCTACGAGGAATGTTTCTATTACATTTTTATGGTTATTTCTTGAAGTTTCGTATGCAAATTTCTATTTTATATTTAGATATTGCGATGTGACTGAGAAATTGAACAGCTTTAAGGATGGTGTAGGTTTTGTGGTCTTAACGGGGTAAATACGCATAGAAATGCCTTTCAGTTTCGACATTCAAATTCAAAGCTTTAGGATGCAGAATAAATCAACAACGGAAAGCGTTTAGTAAATTTTTGAATTTCCTGCTTCACCTAAAATTCGGATGTAAAATTCTGATTGCATTATTCATTATTCATCGATATAAACAATAGAACTAAATTCATTGTGGAGGGAGGGTTCCATTTTCCCCCAAGCAAAAATAAAACAGATATTTGATATGAGATTGATATGAAATTAGTTCAAATTTTCGATATAAACTTCATATATATTGATACAAATATCGAAACGTTTTCTTTAGAATGATAAGGCCTTGGTTGCAATTCGATCCAATCGAATTCGGCAAATGGAACGAGTAAAACTTGGAAAGGTTCTGAAACTTTGTGTTTCATTTGCCGGATCGGATAGGAGCGTAGCCATTGTGACAGAGGTCTACTATTAGAGCTGCCACCATACTACAATTGTAGTATATCTACTACAATTTTGAACTCAAAATTGTCTACTCCGCACTAAACGAATTCTACTACATTTCTTGGAGCACTCTAATCAACAACACTGACAATATTGTTACGTTTTCATATCACACTTTGCGTTAGGGATGTTCGATTTTGATTCGATTAATCGATATATTTTTTTTAAAAAAATCTATTTTATCAATTGATATGAGTGATGTTGATTAATCGACATAATCGATTAGTTAACGTTAATTAATCGAACAAATTTCAACAGTAAAACGATTCAATGTTCGACCGTTTTGGCAACATTTTATTACGAATTTTCTGCAACAGAAAAAAGTTATGCATTCATGAAGAGATAGGTAGATCCAGCAACACACGTTTGGTACTAACAACCCAGAAATCAAAATTTTGTTGAGAAAACTGCTTTTTATGCCAAATTATTGAAATTATTTTACTCCTGCTGTTGTTTCGGCCTCAAATTCGGAACTGAATCGCCATAGAGATGTGCTGGAGATGACAAGCAGCGAGTGTTTTGAAGCCGGACGATTCTTCGCAAAGGACCGGCGATAGACACTATGCTACTATTAGCATCTTACTCACATTTATGTTATATTCCTGTCTTGAACACAAAAAACGCCAAACAGGAGTAAGTACATCTACTTACTTTTATGATTATAGTAGGTAAGGAGTACTTATTAGACACCTATTTCTACTTGCTTTATAAAAAATTCTAAATTGTGTCAATTACAGATACTAAAATTGACAAGAAAAACATTTTAGTGAGAACTATACATTGAAAGGACATTATTGTTGAAGACCATAAATTACAAAAATTCGATGATGAATTTAGACTGTTATTTAATTAATAATTATGTGTTTGCAGACAACAATTCTAATTTAGAAGAAGATATTAGAAGTGTTTTAGCAAGATCTTTTCTATGTCCAGATAGGAGATCTGATGGCTATTGTGCCTTATGTAATTTTGTATTTAATATCTTTACCTTTCCACATTCATCTGCAAATGTCGAAAATGGTTGTTCATAACCTTATAAAAAGATGTATAGATGGATGAGATGGATATTGGAGTTATTATTTCAGGTTTTTATAATCTACTCCATTATCTTTCAATCTACTCCAATTTTTTTTCATTTTCTACTCCGCTAAAAACGATCTTGGTGGCAGCCCTGCTACTATACGCTACGCTACTATAAAACATACTGCAGACACGATCGGCTGCAAGCCAATCGTATGATACTCTAGATTTCATCTATATTACTGAATTCCGATTTATACTGTAGTTGGGGATAAAGTAGAATAAGGTGAGTGCATGTAAGTTTGTCCTTTATTAAAGACTCCCATTTGGTTGCTACTCGAAACTAGAAGACAATATAGTCAGTGTTTAATTTCATATTTTGACCTGGGTGAGTCACCGATTTTTTTTTCCTTTTTGAAGAACTTTCACATGGGAGATGCAGGAAGGACTCACTCAATTTCTTACGTATTTATCCCTTTCATTGGAATCATTTGAAAATTAATGTGTACAAAATTTCAAATTCCTAGCTTGAAGCGTTCAAAAGTTATTGGAAAATATTGTTGACCACGTGACTTAAGGATTTTTTGTATGGAAATTACGCGAAGGAGTAAAAGGTCTTAGCTGACTAGTAAAGTCGAACTTCGTTTTCACTCAAAACTAATTTGTACAAAATTCCGAATTCGTGCCTAAACGATTACTTGAATTATAGTGTAGTGAGTTCCGTAAATAAAGTGAAGACATTTTGACTAGTGATGGGATAAATCGGTCATATTTTATTAACCCAGTATGACCGAGTCATTTCGTTGAATTAACCGATTAAAAACATTCGGTCAGTTGAGTCATTTCGGTCAGTTGGATGATTCGGATGACCGACCGAACGAAATTGTGATGTTGTGATGACCTAAAAAAAAACCTCCTCATGTGATGACCAAAAACAAAAGCCTGACAGTGTACAAAGAAGAAAGAGCGTCTGGTGAAATGTGATGCCCTAAAAAAAAAAGGTCGTCAGTATACAAGTACTGAAACTTTTGGCTCTGTACGGCTAACAACATCGAATACGATACGAGACGTAGAATATATTTTCTACTGACCGATTGAACGACTTGTTTCATTTCACATGACTCGAGTTAATTCGGTCATTTCGACCGAATCGTTCGCGACTGACCCATCACTAATTTTGACGGGATATTTGTGTGGGAATTACACGAAGGACTAATGGGATTTTCTTCATAATCTTACACTTAGAATCAATCATGAGAAAATCAACACATACAAAATATCAAAGTTGTAGCTCAAACCCTTCGGAAGTTATCGGTCAATATTCTTGTACACGTGTTACTACTGGGGATTCGGGAGGCCTGTCGGACTTTGAAGCAAGACTTCACGCCAAAGCGAAATGTTGTAATCCTGACAGCCAAGCCGCAATCAAGGCCTTAGATTCGGCTACCACCACCCCACTTTGGAAGTCAGGTCAAAGTAACTCTGCTATGGGTTCCAGGCCACAGCAAAATAGGGGGTAACGAGTGAGCAGACAAACTAGCTATGCAAGGTTCTGCTCTTCAGGGCTCTCCGTGAAATCCGTTCTGGTCCCACTAGGGTCTGTTCAGCGCCAAATATAGTGCCACTTTCTTACAAACGGAAACTCCAGATGGAGAGTACTGACCAACTGTGTCATATCTAGGAAGATATGGCTATCCTACTTCCGGAGCAGAACAGACGAACTCTTGAGCAGGAGCCGTGTTGACGTCTCCAGAGTCACGGCGGTCCTCAGCACGAGTCACTGGCCAATCGGCGACCATGCGGCCAGACTGGGCAATCCCTCTAACGGCACTTGCCGCAGTTGTGGGGATGCAAATGATAGGGAAACTGTTATTCACCTTCTTTGCGAGTGTCCGGCCCTAACTAGAGCCAATCTTCGTGCATTAAGCCCCCCATAGACACACGAGCATGTTGGCGCAAACACTAGCTGTAGCGCATACACCAGCGAGCATGTTGGCGAGACTCAGTTGCTTATTGGATTCCACCATATAAACAACGTACGCCTCTGCCGTTCTAGTTATACTAGTAGAGCAAAAAAAGGAAACGAAAATTATGGGCGAAAAAAATCCTTTTATGTCCCTCCTTTTAGAGTTTTTGTGTCCATTCTTTTTATTACCCAAATCGTTTTTATTATCCATATTCAATTATTACTTAAATGCTTTTTATTTTCATAATACGTTTTTCCTATCCTATAAAAAGGAAACTAACCAATATGTAAGAGAGATCTTCGCCAACTAGTGACCAAAGACTACACAAATAAAAACTATAGTGAAATAAAACTATCATCTTTTATTTTAAGAAATAATTTAAAACATAAAATTTAACCTGATCTTGTATAAAGCTCTTTATCGGAAGGCGGTAAAAGAAACAAGGCACATGTAACGCTATACCAAGCATTAAAACTTACAACCTTGGTAAAACTCTTCCGTGCGCGGATGAGTTGTTGTTCCGGACAAACCCCGACAATTAAGTTATATGTTCTCAACATTATAAATTATAAAATGGTAGGCATAAGAAGAAAACAACTAATAAATATTGATTGAATAGGACAATATTATATTATATCCTTAATTCATTAGTAAAGCCTCGATAACGACTGTACTACTACCTTCAACGACTGCAATTCAACAACTGAACATTGAAGTTTGCGCAAACATCACCACACACGTGAGAACATACGGCCAACACCATCATGTTGGCACTGAAAAATCAATATACTTTGATTTTTGGGCGAGCATGTTTGCGCAAATGGCCAACAATGCCATACACGAGCGAATTGGCTCGCGCAAACCTATGTTTGCGCCAACATGTCTATGGGGGACTTTAGGCAAACCTTTCTTTGATAACCTTGATGAGATCTCGAAAAATAAGATTGGAGAACTAATTATCTTTTTAAACAGCTCCGGATGGATATGATAATCATTCCAGCCCCAAATCTCTGTAAAGCCTTGTAGCTACTTCATCAGTCCTCTACGACTAGGTTAAGCTGTGGTATTAAAACGTCGCTTTCTGTGCTGTCTCGACTGGCGGGCCACCACGTAAACCAACCAACCCGAAGGAGTAGGACGATTATGTCTGTTAACGAACTTAGCCTTACAAATTCGACCAAACATCCAGATTCAAAATTTCAAGATGCTAGGTCAAGGCGTTCTTGAGCTATCGAGCTAACGGACAGACACACGGACGGACGGAAGTCTAGCCGATTTGGAGTTTTCGGCCACAAAAAAACAAAACATACTGTATAACTTTTTTTCGTCCAAGGCTCGGTTCTATGCGTTATAAACTTTTGGGCTGGATTAAACTTATAATACTCTCAGATTACATCTAGAGTATAAAAATAAGTGTGGTTTACAAACGAAAAAAAAATTGGAATAACCTAACCTAAAGGTTATGGTGGCAGCCATCCAAACTATGGATCGACTCACTTAGACCATTCGGTTGGTCCATTGTGAGAAGTTACCATAGAAACTAATTTTAAGAAGTTTTTTGTTGTTTTTCGTCAACAAAATTAGCTTCTATGGTAGCTTCTCACCACGAAAAAATTCCATTCTGATTAATATTAGGCGGGGTTCGGTGCCACGCACATAGCATTGAGTTTTATATACCCTAGCGAACAACCATAAATTCCACCAAATTGGTTGAAATATTAGATGATCTTCAGTGCCACCTACCTTAAGGGCCTCATAGACGATCCGTCTTGCGTGTCATACATGCATTTTGATTTGCCATACATCTTCATGCCAACCAGTCTCGCTTCAAAACTCAAAGTGAAATGGTCGACGTAGTGGCTTGTACTCTCGTAATCGACAGTGTTTTGGACGATGATGTTCAGAATAAAAAGGGGAGAAAAAGGACTAGAAATAAAAATATAAATAAAAACAATTGCATAAAGAATAAACAATAGTAAATGACTACGACAAAGCGCAAAAAAACAAATTTTTGTACCACAAGAATTGTCGGGGCTTGTCCTAAGCACACCTCGAGAGTTTTACGACTATCCTTATATCTTTGTATTCAAAGAATTCTATAACCATAAAAACGTAGGTTTCATTCAAAATTAAAATTTCGATTGCTAAATTCCAGGAACAAATCTAAAAATTGTGCGTAATTTAGCGATCGTATCATTGCGCTAGCCCTATGAAGATTCACGCAACGCACCTGGTAATAAGATGTTTTTTTTCCGTCAGGATACGGAACAAGAATCAAAGAAAATATTTTCTTTCGCCTTCAATGAGCCGTCATCCGCATTCGAAAACTGTAAAATTGTAATGACGATCGTCATAGACCCGCATGCATGTTGTCATGCGCGTTGGCTCCGCCCACAAAAAACAAAATGATTTGATTTCCATCATGCCGCATGAAATGCCATCATGCAGCCACATACACGATAGATTTTCGAGAAAAATACCAATTTTCGTGCAAGAGTGACACGCAAGACGCCTCGTGTATGGGGCTCTTTAAGTATAAGGATGCGATGGCAAGAATTTCACTAAGTATGTAATTCGTAGATAATAAAATTGGTTTCTATATAGCTGTAAGCCTCAGCAATACCACCAGCTGTAAGGGTGTTTCGGGTAGTAGACAGGATACACCCTCTGACAAGTCTATGCCATCCGATGACGAAGCAGCTCCTTCGGACCTAGTCCAACACAGTCTGATTAACTGACTTCTCCAGTGAAGATTTTCCAACTGTCATGTCCTCAATGGACAGCGATTAATCACCAGCCGGGGATTTCGTGTTGGGGTTTCACACCAGACACTCCTCTGACGCCGGAAAACAACAAAAAACTTCTTAAGAAAAAAAAATCGTTTAATTAGCTGGTTTGATAAAAACCAGCTTTTTCTAGATAGTCACTAGAACGCCATTGCGTTCATATTTTTTGAGGATGTGTAGGTGCCTAGCGCTTACGAACTTCTTTTGAAACATATTTTTTCATTTCGACTTAATAGTAGCTACTTAAAACGAAGATTTGAAAAGATGTTCCGCCTTTCCTGATCTCACAAGTGATGCAAAGGACATATGCAGGTATTCATCATGTAACTGAATTCACGAAGAAGTAGAAGTACATACAGAAGAGCTAAAACAAAAACAAAAAAAACTGCCTCTGATTCGTTTCTTAACTCCGCAACGAATGTTAATGACATCAAATGAAGCAACTCTCTTCAGGTTAAGTATTTCCAAGAATTGGTCTTGGCAATTGGTCTTACACATAACAGGGGTCCTTCTCTTAAGATCCCCTTGTTCTCAAGTCTTTTATTCTCCCTCATTCTGCAAAGAATAGGTAGAAATCGTCAAAAGGAAACAGCAACTTTTCAGCGCATTTGAACTCCGGTAATAAGAAGAAGTTCCCTCCACACGAACCAATCTGCACTTCATCCATCCACTTCCCGCACTTGACTCGAATAAGCATTTCGCGAACAAAAAAGATACCCGGGAGTTAGTACCCGCGTTACGTTAACGTTTGCAGGGAAATAAAATCATTGAGGGAGTGCAGAATTTATATCCAACCATTGAGTTTGAGTTTTGGAGTCCCTCTACTGGGTACTTATACACTTCAGCCTGTTCTGCTTCTGCAAGAAGTGTACGCTGTACTTGTCGAATGTCGTATGTACACGTACCGCTATACCGCTATACCGCTAAACTCTTCTTCCCAGGAAAAAGCTAACAAAAGTTGTCGTTTTTTAGAGCAGCGACCGAAGAAAGACGCAACTGAGTAACAAGATGATGACGTTCTGAGGAGTGAGGACATCGAAAAATTCTACTTTTAAATTCTTGTTGCAACAATGCAGCAAAGCAACGGTACGACATCTCCCGGCCACATCCGCAGCCAGTCCAATTTCCCAGCAAAGTTGTTCATTATCTTTTCGCTCAGGACTCTGTATGTTTCTGTTCTGTTGATGCCGTTTCGTCCGGAGTTTGGTTGTCTTTCGGAACAAAAATGAGATCCATATATCGTTAGTGCATAGCTTGGATTGCTGATGGCTTCACAAAAGTGCACTTTTCAGACAAAATTATTGCAGTACGCTTCATAAATGTTTAATGGCTACTTCGAAAGGTTATCTTTTTATGGGGCTTACGTTGATGTGTGTCGTCTGGGCACGAGCGGTTCTGCTTTGCCTCATCTTGATGTACCTACAATCAATCCTACATACTTACCTATATGTACCGATATATTCTAGCCCGGGTATATGCGTATGCTATGAACACAGCAACAACTTCAATGAGTTAAGTCAACCTTCGCGTTTTCATGATTATGGCATCTTTTGAAGGAATGATGCCTCGTTGCTATTAAGACGAAATGGATAATGCGTTTTCGCGGAGTGGTTTTGGTTGTAAATCTTCACAAGCAGGACGACTTTACCACACAAAGCACATTTAAAACCCATCTTAATTTCACCATATAAGAATTTTGAGACGTCTCATATAGAGAAGTTTGTAACGCATAGAGCCATGTATCAGGCGAAAAAACGCTACATGAATAACATTTTTTATTCGGTTATGGTCTAAAACCTAAAATGGTCTTGATGTCCGATCGCTTGTCAAAACACGAGAACCCGAGAACGCCTTGACTTAGAAAGCTGAAATTTGGAATACGGTTGTTTGGTCGAATGTCTAGGGCTAAGTTCGTTCACTGGAAAATCTCCTTCGAATAGCTGCCATACAAGAGTCTTTAAAATACGAGAACAGAATTGATCCACGTTCTTATACTCTAGATGAAATCTGAGAATATTATAAGTTTAATAATAATAATAATCAATGGCACAACAGCCCAAATTGGGCCTAGGCTTTGAAGTAATGCTAGAGTTACTTCATTATTAGACCAACAGAACACTAGGAGGTGAAATGATCAGCCACACGCTCGTCCGTTGTTATTACCCTGATTTTAACTCAGGTACTCATTTACAGCTGAGTGAACTGGTAGTCCGACACCCAATCCCATTCTCAAAAATTACTTGTGACCAAGTAGATTCGAACCTGGTACCAGGTGCACCGAAGCCAAGTGCTCTAGTCACTAAGCCACCCAGACTACTATTATAAGTTTAATCCAGCCCAAAAGTTTGTAACGCATTGAACTGAGCTTCGGACGATAAATATATTTATATATTATTTTTTTTATTATTTGGAGCCTAAAACCCCAAAAACCGCGTGCCATCCGTTCGTCCGTCTGCCGGTCCGTACGGATGATAACTCAAGAACTCCTTGACCTAGAATGTTGAAATTTTTAATCTGGATGTTTGGTCGACCTTGTAACGCTAAGTTCGTAAACGGGCAAAATTGTCCAACACCTTCGAGTAGCTGTCATACAAAAAGTCCTTCAAATACGTGTTCAAAAATATTGGCCATTAACTTCGGAACGCCGTAAGATACGACTTTGAAATTTTGTATGTATATGTTGTCCTTAAAACACATGATCAAGAATATTTTCCGATATCTTCTGAACGATTCCAGCAAGGAATTTGAAATTTTGTTCATATTAATTTTCAAATGGTTCCAAGTAAAAGGATAAACATGATAAAAATCGAGTGAGTCCTTCCTGCACCTAACATTGCAAACAGTCCTTGAAAAAGGAAAATTAAACTTTCGGTGATTCACCTAGTTCCAGACATGAAATTGAACACTGCCGATATTGTCTTCTAGTTTCGTGTAGCAACCAAATGTGAGTCCTTAATAAAGGACAAACGACATGCGCACTCCTTATTTATCTCTGACTATAATATAAATCGGACTTCAATTTCATCAAGAGTATCATACGATTGGTTTCATTTAAAAATTTTCAAGATGCATATCTTCGTCTTGATCATTATTGGAAGGACCGTGTCTAAGCAAATTTATAATTGGCAATTTAAGTCTAATTGGGAATTATTAAAATGCCAATTTAGTTGCTCGTGTGTCTAGGGTATAAAACTTCTCGCCAGCAAATTTCCTATATGGTCACTTTTATTATCCGACATTTATTATTGATTCACGCACACAATAAAAGATCCCTGGTCCGTGGCTAGGACTGCAAATGGGTCATTCCATCAAGAATCGCCAAAAATGACGACATTTTGTGACCTTACCATCGCCGATTCTTTTGAAAATTTGTGTACTCGAAGATTTAGTGAAAAAAATGTGATTTCAATTTTTCTTTTCTATCTAATTTTTTTGTTAGTTATAGTATTTTAAAAATTTCGCAAAAATGTTGTCCGAGTCCTCTTTGAAAATTCATATCTCTGGTAATTTTTATCATAGAATAATTAAATAGCGCTTATTTTAAAGGGAAAGGTTGTTGCAATATAAAATACTTTATTATTAAAAAATAATAAAGTAAAATACAAATAAAAATTATCCCTGAAATTTTTTTTTCAAGGATAAAGGTTTTGTCCTTTATTTTTTATTTTTTCTTAAATTTTTTTTTAATTTTTTCATATGTTGTATTATACTGCTTTTCAAAACATACCAAAAAATCTGCCAACAGTCTTGGGCGCAACTTTATTATTTTAAGTCCGAAATGTGTTTAATGCTGAGATGCGTTGTAGGTTACTATGAGACTGACAACCTAAAAAGTAAACTTCCAAATAGCCTCCTGATTATTATTAGGTTGTTAGTCTCATAGTAACCTACACCGCATCTTAGCATTAAATACGTTTCGGACTTCTACCTATAAAATAATTAAGTTGCGCCCAGACTATCGGCAGAGTTTTTTTTATTTATTTACATATTTTTTTTTATCAATAGAATAATTCACTGTAGTAAAAGCGAATTCGATCACATTAAACCTAAGAGATTTTCGGAATCAGTGAAATCTTGAACAATACCCCCAGGGGTTTAATAGAGAAAAATACTTAAATCGGGGTTTTCCCCGACTACGTTTAAAGCTTATAGAAGTAAAAGTGAATTCCAAATCTCAATATCCCTTAGAAATATATCAGAATTCGTGAATATGTACACAACCACTTTACACCCCCTTAGGGGTTGAATATCGAAAAATTTTGAAAACCGTTAGTAGGCGCTTATATAAATAGCCCGCAGAAGTATAATTGCTTTGATAGCTCGACATGTCTAAAAGTTTTAACGAAATTTGTGAAAATGTGGATTCACTGACATTTTTTTTGCTCAACGTCTGAACGCCAATAAAAATCTGAACTTTTTTTTTGCTTCAATTGCTCTAATAGCACATCTACATATACGTACTAAATTTCAACTTTCTAGCATATGCCGTTTCTGAGATATAAAAAACCACCCCTCTCCCCCGTTCCTTGATACCCGTATCAAAACTTTTATTTTTCTAGGATGTCTCCATAGTGGCTCTATATAATCCCAAATTTTTAGCTTTCTATTCATTATGGTTTTCGAGAAATAAAAATAAGAATGTTTTCCTTTCTACCCCCTTTCACCATCACCCCCAACACCCACACCATCAAAATTTTTTTCCCTACTAGAAGTTTACCGACCCCAACTCCTGTAAAATTTCCAAGATCATATCTGATACCTTTTCTGAGATAAAAAAATTACATTTTTTGAAAAATTGCTGTCCCCCCACTTTCGTGCTCCACCTCCCCCCCCCCCCCCCAAAATATTAGTTTCGGTAGACTCCTCTTGTGATCCCATATACAGAAACTAAATTTTATCTTCCTGGTGTAATTGGTTCGGAAGATATTGTAATCCAAAGTTTTTCACCCCCACCCCCACACCCCACGACCCCTCTTAAAAATTTTAGCCCTTGTATAATCTGGAAGTATCTCTAAGGACAACAACAACGTTTCAATCTTCTGACATCAATTGTTCAGGAGATATCGATTTTAGAATGTTTCAATCACGGCGTTCATGCGTTAAAGACTCATTGTTTTCCCCCCCACTTCCACACCCCTTAACCAATATCGACCAGTTTTTCAATTAAGTCCATTATCATAGTACTACATAAGTTTCAGCCTCCTAGCATAAGTGGTTCCTGAGATCTAGAAACCAAAATTTTTCGTCTAGAACGCTCCCCTCTCCTCTCCCCTTGTACCTCCACCCCTCAAAAATATACCAGTCGTAGGGGTTCACCCAATCTACCCACCATAAAAATAACAATTTAATATCTCAACGGGTTTGGGAGCTACGCGCCTTCAAACGATTTTGCATACGGCGTACGGCGTCTACGGCGGACAGACGGACATTTTTTTTTGTTGCTTTTTTGGGGTTTACTAGTCCTAAAACGTGTAAATACAAAATTTCAGGGTAGCAAATTTTTTTGAAATTTTAGGTCGATCACAATACTTTATTATTAAAAAATAATAAAGAAAAAATTATAAAGTCAAATCAACTGGGGATCTTCAAAAAAATCTAAGAAGTGGTTTTCAATTATTTTATAGAAAAATGACAGTTATTTTAATTACTTCTCTTCTTTTCTAATGGCTTGCGTATTTTGTAACGAATTATCAATGATTGGTTCAGTTTAGTAAGTGTATAAATAATAAATAGGAAGTTGTTGCTTAAATAATTTTAAATGTAAGTATACAGGCTTCCCCATGGAAAGATTTCACCTCTCGCCACTGGATCAATCAATCTCACTACTGATATAGGTGTAAATTTATTATCATCATGAATTAATTAATTTTTCACATTACAACCAACTGCTATGTGGTAAAAAAGCGTTGCAAATGCAATAAATATAAAAAATGTAAAATTTCACAGCGCTTTTTGACCCGTGCGCTTCATCTTTTCATGTTAAAGTTATTGCTCTCTAAAAATGTTTGGTCAATTTAAATTTTGATCAAAAGTTGATTAAAGATATCCACGATCACGAGTTGGGCCACTGTATGAAACATCATTTCGATTGGATCATTTAACCTCCACCATTGTTAATTGCTTTTGCGTTCCCAAAGTATTGCTGGATCGTGGACTATAATGTACCTATATTTTTCTTATTCATTAAAGCTTATTCTTACCGATTTTATTTTATTATTTTAATATAAAAAAGTATCTTTATAGATTTAAAAAAAAAAAATGCTACACTGAAACAATTATATTTCACCTTTCATATAAATAACATAAATTTATTTATATAACATAAATTTATTTCAATTTTTAACAAAGAATTTGTACAATTAATTAGAATTTCAGCGATCAGATTTTATATCTTTGCATCTGTAGTTGCAATTTAGATTTTTACTAAAATTAGTTCTTTCTTTATTATCTTAATTTTAAATCCAAGGAAAAATAATTTCATATAAATAAATTTTAATAAAAACTTCAGCCCGTCTGTCGACGTCCGCAAAATCGTTTGAAGGTTCATAGCTACCAAACCCTTTCAGTTATTTTTTTTTGTGGGTAGATCTGGTGGCCACTTTCTGAGAGGTGGGGTGTGAGGTGGGGGCGGGGAGATATGGGTAGAGTGGTGCGAGAACAGGGTGAAAAACAATGCGCATAAAACGCTCGAAAATCAAGACATTCTAAAATCCATATCTGCTAAACGATTAATGTCACAAAGTTAAAACTTACTCATTATATGTAGGAAAACCAAGAGAATAGTTCAGAAACAACATTTTAAGAGTCAGTGTCGTGCGAAAGTGGGGTTGAAAATTTTTAGATTACGAACAAATGGCGTCGTCGGAAAATTTAAATTCATACAGAGTTCGCTGAAAATAAAAAAAATTTTAGTAGGACGATAGAGCGAATTTTGGTTTTTACTTCCTCGGACTTTTTTCATATTAATCTAAAAATTCATTTCAGGTTTTTTGGATATTCAACCTCCAAGTGGGTGTAAGAGGGTTGTATACAATTTCACAAATTTCGCCCTATCTCTAGGTGTGGTGAGATATCAAATTGGCTTTAACTACTAAAGACTTTTTATATAAAAACCTACAATTAATTTAAGGACTTTCGAATATTCAACCCCCATTACGTTTACACAAATTTCTTGATCCGATGAGATATCCAATTGATTTTTACTTCCTAAGACTTCCTATATAATCGCCGAAAAGTTAATTTGAGAATTTTTTGATATTCAATCCTAAGGGGATGTAAGGTGGTTGTAAACCGTTTCGAAGTTTTCGACATTCTTAGGTTTGATGAGATACCAGATTGGTTTTCACTTCCACGGGCTTTTTACATAATCGTCTACAAACTAATTTCACGATTTTTATATATTCAGCCCCAAAGGGTGTATAAGGGTGTAAGCGGGTTGCAAACGTTTTCAAATTTTGTAATCCCTTAGGTCTCATGAGATATATAATTTGTTATTACTTTTACCATTTAATGTAATGGCCTAAAATCCAATTTCTCGATTTTTCGAAATTCAACGCCCAAGCCCCAAGGTAGTGTGAAAGGGTTGATTACGTTTTAACAAATTATGCATCTCTAGTATGCGATGAGATGTCAAATTACTTTTTATGTTATAACTTAAAAATCTATTTCACAATTTTTCGAAATTCAACGCAAAGTAAATGTAATGGGTTTGTATAACTTTTCACAATTCGTCATAGCTCTTAGGTTTGATGAGACAGCAAATTGTTCTTACTACTATAGGCTTGATGTAAACAATATATCGAAATTCGAGACGTCTACACGGGCTTTTTATATGTTTAATAGGCTAAAAATCTATTCTAAGGAGAAAATTAACTTTCTAAAAAAACTTTCTTGGCTCGGAACAGCCGATGTTACTCATATACTCGTATTTCGACTTTGACCGCATCTTGGCGTATGACCCAATTACGTAATTCATGTGTTAAATGTGGCAGTGGCGTGAGCATTCTATCGCGAGCCCAATTTAACCGCTTCCCGAAGTTTAACCAGAAAATAATAAAGTTTCGCCCAGACCGTTGGCTGATTTTTTTCTCATATCGCTGCCATATATTTCCAGCATATCTTACACAGCAGCTCCATACAGTTACATATTGTTCTTTAAGGGTTTGTTTTGCATAATGACGAATATCCAATGACTTGGCTGATCCGAATGATTGCCAATTTGAAAAGTTTTTATTGTTGTTCATTAGGCGAATGTTTCTTTCACTCACGGATGATTCGAATATATTTATTGGTTCGATTAAATAATCTAAAGAGATAGTAGGTACCACATTTGAATTTATAGTTTTTATTTGTAAGAGCTAAGTGAGATCTAATTTCGCATTATTGTTGTTTCCAAGTATGTAATCCGTGAAAGCAGCACTCACTTTCACTTAAAGTAGTTGTAGCTTGTAGAGAGATATACACACGTATTATACGAGTAATTATTATTATTTTAAGACTATCTAAGCTCTTTCAGTGCGCATATTTTGGATCTCGTCGTATGTTGTTTCTTGATTAGTCCAGTCGAGCCAATTAAATTCATCTTGGGTGTTTTGGGTGGTCTACGAATTGGATGAATATAAACAGAGGAAAGACTATAGCAAGGAATTTTCATTAAAGTTGAATTTTAATTTGTACTCCCTTCAAACCATCCTAACGTGGTATACAGCTGCAGATTTCGCACATTTCGGTGGAAATACCGACATTTTTTTTTATTATTATATTTATGTTGGTACATAACATAATTATTAAACATTATTTTATAACATTAGATAGGTACAAAGATTAATTTTCGTATTAGATTAGTTTTTCGGATTGTTTCATGTTTTTCATTGATAAATGGTTTGCGCTCTGAGAGACCAATTCGATGGACATGCTTTCTTTTGGGACAGTGTGCAGTCGAATCAGTTCGGGTCTGATATCTGCTAAAGTTCTTTTTTCAAAGCTATGATTTTTGGAAATCAAATAAAAACATATTTAAATCCTATATTTAACATAAATACCATATGGCCACCAATTAATAACATTTAATATTTAATATAACGAAAAGTTATCTGAGAAAAAACTTTATTACAGTTGACTAAAACTAAAGAAATAACAAGAATATCAGTAAAGTCCGTGACACAAAAGAAGCAGAAGCAGCGGCAGACGCAGAATTTTTACATATAAAAACATATAACGCCTGATTAAACGTTGGTTGTTTTCCGGCGTCAGTAGGGTTTCTGGTGTGAAACCCCAACACGAAATCCCCGACTGTTGATTAATCGCTGTCCTTGAGGACATGACAGTGGGAAAACACTTCACTGGAATACGCCAGTCTTTATAAGATTGTGTTGGATTAGGTCCGAAAGAGCTGTTTCGTCATCGGAGGGCATAGACTCGTCAGAGGGTGTATCATGCCTACTATCCGAAACACCCTTACAGCTGGTGGAATTGCTGAGCATAATTTCTATATAGCGCACTCGAAATCAAATTTACGATAACGAATTTTAAACTTTATATAATTTCCCGCCATCGCAACCCTATACTAAAGGAGATGGCGCTTGAAGATATAACGCCTGTTTAAATGAAAGCAGCGGCAGCAGCAGCAGCAGTGAAAGCAATGCTGCTTCTTCGTTCTAAATTCTAAAATTCTACTTCTGCTTCAGTACTGGCAACATAAAACCCTTAATAATTAGGAATGTTGTCAGCAATGGAAGTGTTTGACACCTTCAACTGTTTCCATATCCTCGTATTTACTAATCATTTTAATTTAAAAACTCACAAGACTTAACTGAAGCAAAATATTTTCGTCCGCTCAAACAAGAGTTTAAAATACAGTCAGATGACATGGACACATTTTTCTCTGCTCCAGCTTTCAATTAAATTCATTAAGCAGAAAGCAGCACTGCCGACGCTGCTCTCGCTGCCGCTGCTTTCTGCCCGCATTGTGCCACGGCCTTAAGTAAAAGGAAAGGAAAAGATAAATACGAGTATAATCCAGTATTTGTCAGAATTTTGAATTTATATTCTCATTCCTCAATGCCCCGAATACATGTTGGGCCAACCAATGCAAATGCAGTCAAGCGCCAACATATGGACAGACCACTTGTGCGCGTTGCCTATCACTTGTCGACGCTGGTGCGACTTCGGCGCTGTGTCGGTTTTTTGACCACAAGTCAAAGGGTTTGACACTGAACAGCTGACAATTCACAACTGAAGCTTACGAACCACGGCCAACGTGTGGACGGCAGCATTTTCGCACGGCGTTGGTCTACATTTGTCCGACTTCGCGCTGGCCTACGTTGGCCCAACATGTATTTGGGGCATAAGGTTTGATAGATAAGCCAATTATTTCTGTTCTGGTCAGCCATTGTTTCTGAAAACCGAACAAAATATTGCTTAACGACTTAGACTTGATCACCTGCCTAGAATATGAACATGAAGCTTAAAACTTATAGCCGAGTTCGCGCATTCTGCAGGAATTAATACGCTCTATCCAACCAGAGGGTATCACATAAAAGGTTTGTTCCTTTGCGACTTTAAATAGTGCAGAGCAGGTTAGAGAAAGAATTAACGTTTGCTGATGTTTTCTTATGTCGTTATTCTGCTTCGCATAAGGCATAAGGGCACAACCATATCCGTACTACCCATCTAGCAAACTAACTTCCATAAGGCTTTATCGAAGCTATTTTCTTACCTCGATAAAGCTTCGATAAGGACTTACCGAACTAATTTGGAGCACATTTCCTCATGTTTCAACAGCAACAGCCAAGCGCCAACAGTTGGTATAAGGCCTTATTGAAGCTGTTCTTGCTTCCGTACGGAAGTTCACATTGCTTCCAAACGAAGGTTATGACTTTCACGGGAAGCAATACTTCGAATGGGAGGCTTCGGTAAGGTCTTACCGAAACATGAAAAAAAAACGAAAAATAATATTCGCAATTTTTTTACTTTTGTTTTCTTCCAACTACGAATTTATTTTCCTGTAAATTATTATTATTTGTTTGAAAAATGCGAATTGATTTTACTTACACCTTGCACACTCTCGGATTCGAACCACGGTCCCGTCACACATTAGTCCACTACGCTACACAGTAGGTCAATCTGAAACATTCTCGTAATAGGGTTAAAGCCGAATCACTTGATGTTTCCAATTAGACATGTCGAGCGAAGCTCGCTTGCAAACCTCCATAAAGCCGTTGGTATTTACTTCCATAAGGCCTTATAGAGGTTATTACCGAAGCTATAGCTTCTGAAATGTTCAGCCTGCGCTCGCAAGTCTTACGGAAGCTTTATCGAAGTTAAAAGTTCACAACCTGCGCTCAACTGTCTTACCGAAGCCATATCGAAGTTAAACATCCACAACTTGCGCTCAACTGTCTTACCGAAGCCTTATCGAAGGTATCGCCTCCGGAAAATCAAAATGCGAAGTTTGTTTGCTAGTTGGGTACACAGCATACAACGTCTAACATATACTCGTAAGTATAAATGTTTTCGAACGACATAAAAATAAAGCTCATATGAAAACCCTAATTTAAAAATTAAATAAAATAATAATACAAATAATGCATTGTTAAATAAAGTTCTTTAGGGGGACATCGTTCCCACAATGCATTCATTTAAGCCAATTCTCTCCGTAAGCGGTTGATATGTACGTACCATGAAAAATGATTTCAAAATGATTTATTGGTTTTTAATTGACCATGGCGCAGTAGATATAAGTTTTGGTCATGTGAGCAAGATGACGAGTCGCACGGACTCTTTGAAGCGAATCGCCCTAAATTTTTAAAAGACCGAGATACTAGTACTTAAGTTATTAAACTTTTGCTTGTATATACATTACCGGAAATGTGTTTTCTACAACATTCCAATTGAATGGTGGATGCTCACTTGTATCTTGTATTCTAACAGCTCCGTCAAATATAGAATAACATCACTGTTTTCAATTACAATGACTACAACTGCCCATTTTGCGACAGATGCAGTACTCTTGGGAGAAAGGCCACTTATTTATTTTAATAATAGTTACCTTCATACATACCGAAAACATGTATCACTTCTCTTTGTAAGCATGATTACCCCATAATATTTCATAGTCTGTAAGTCAATAGCGAAACGATAACTTCGCGAAATTCAACTAAGTATCAAAATAATTTGTTTTGAGAAAATGTCAACATAGGAAAAATATTCAAATAGAAAGTGATAAGGTCTTAGAACGAAGTCTTTATGACATAGCGAAATAGATCATCTGAACTATTGTTCAATTAAAGCAGTTCAATTTCAGTCAAAATTGAAGACGTGAAAAAGGGCTTCCAAAAAAGAATTATTGACTTTTCGATTAAATAGTTTCAGATATGAGACCTAAGAAACACTGGTGATGAAATCCGATTCGCCTGTACTGCTTAGGAAGCTGTTTCATGTTTTGTTATTCATTTTGGTCGCCTCTATATTCGTAAAGAATTTTAAATATTTTCTGTATTGGTCACTTCGATGCGGGTAACGTGACGCAAAAAAAAAATATCTGGATATAAGAATTTATTTTCGGCTTTCAGTTGCCTTTTTAGATTTTTAGATGCTTAAATGATCTCAGAGGAAATTTCGGCGGACCATAAATTGGGATTAATCCATCAACACGAGGATTAAGAGCGAATGTGCTCAATGCAGTAATATTTTCATGGAACACATTAAGAACATTATATTGAATTATGACATGACAGCTTGTTGTTTCTTGGAATTTAACTCCTAGGCTGTTGGAAGCTAGATAATTTTATTATGTTATGTACGTACCAATATGTGCGAATTGTTGTAAGAAATCTACTGCTATTGCGGTAACCAACAAACTGGTTTGATTGAAATTTCTTTACAAATCAAATTTTCTTGCTAATTCAGAGAATAATATTATATATAAATGTAATTTGTTGCATACATTTACATACATGATTCAGTATTCAACAGCCATAGATCATTACATAGAAATACATAAAAATACAAGTTCTGGTACTTCTGACATCTCGAAATTAAATATTTAAATCATCCCATGAAGTTCAGATATGGATTCGCTAGTCAAATACTTCAGTCGACATAGAGTGAGACGCGCCTAAGGCGCTGAATCCGTTGCTTAAATGGGATCCCGAAAAGGGGTGAGAAATAGGGATGGTATTATAACTGGCATACCAATAGGTGTAACTGATAGACGGGAAGAGCCGGTAATCAGTTGAAAAAAACGCGTAAGCGACCATGGACGACTTTCTGAATGCAATGTCATTTGTCTACGCTTCGAGGGAAACCATGGAGAAACCTGAGGAATTGCAGTGACAATCTACTAGAAATTGCTTCAAATGAATGCGATAGACACTGTGTCCGAAGAAGCCAACAAAACGAGGCGGACGCAATAAGAGCTTCCGAAGAAACTCCTTCACGCCAGCCGACGAGAAGTTCACCTGAGCGAACTACCTGTCCATCCCATTCACTTGGGGTTATGTCAAAGACTATAGTCTTTGCGGATATTCTCTTAAAGAACGACAACGATGATAAATCAATTGCACCCATAACTAGTTTATCAGCGAAAGTAGCGCATTTAATATTGGTTCCGTCTTCAAGGGGCTGCAACGAAAGATGTTGAAGACGTTCGTGCTTAGGAGGAATAGGTCTGACGACGGAAGCCGCGGAAACCTTCTTTCTAACGTCTCGATCCTGTTTCTATGAATATCATATAATCATCATTCTATGATATTCAGATAAACAGAATCGAGTAGGTGGAAAAAAGGTTTCTGTACTGTACAGGCATATTCGAGAACAAAGCTCTAGTAGCCCAACGAGGCTCGCGATGATCTTAAGCTGGACGAAAAGGTTGTCAAACGTTTGGTGGTCGTCTGTTAAAGTATCTGTATCTGTTTGGTTCTCCTGTATTTAAGGCGGATGCTTCTTCAGCTCTGATAAGAACTGTTCATTGGCTACACTTCCAGCTCTACGAAAAGCTTTAGCAATTATTCCTTGAGGTAGTTCCAATAAGAGTTAATTGTTGTTCACATTACTCCTTGCGGTATCTCTGATAAGAGCTATTCGTGGTTTAATCTTTACGATAGCTCTAAGAAGATCCGGAATGGTCAACTATTATTTCTAATATAAATTCGATTCTCATCGTATACCAAGCTGTACAGGTTACCTGATGTTTTACCGAATGGAACCTGAAACTCCTGTGAAGGAAAAAAGTACCTTGGGACTGAAAAATTAGATTGAGTTTGAAATCACAGTCTCCAACCTCTAAAATCTAACCACACTGTGTTGCTGTTACTTTAGACTTTGCTCTAAAATTACTCTCGAGATATATTTCCTGGCTACAAAACTAAACTAAAGTAAGCGGACACCTAGACCGAAGTCCTTGTCAATTCTACGTAATGGAGTTTCCTCTCTACTATTGTTTTGCAGTAAAATATTGTCGGCTGAACCTGACATCGTACAAAAGAAATTGGCGTTGTCAATATAAAAAAGAATCTTATACCCTGTACAGACTACGCATTTTAAATGCATTCAAGTAGGTAAATTTAGCAGGTTAAAAAAATAGTGTTCAGACTAGCCAACTCGTTTTATTTTGATACATGATAGCTTGATGTGATTTTTTTTGACAAGTAGATATTCTGCTGCGTTTCATTAGCAAATTTATGCTTTCTAAATTGTTTGAAACCAATTAGTTTGTATAGCAGTAATGAAAAGGGAATTTATTAGCTAATGCAGTCGTTGCACAAGCATAAGATTGAGTTTCTGCAGCATTAAATAGTTTCTTCCAAAGTTTACTTCGATTTCCGCGAGGGTCGCAGTACATGTTTTCGGTTAAACTCATAGTAGCTACGTGTTTTCGTAAACGCGTCCGGGAAGTGTTTTCAGCGCATTTAACTCGATTTAAACGTGTTAATCTCGTAGTCTGAACATAGTATTACAGTCGGAAATAATCGTGGTTTCGTCATTAATAATTTATTGGCGAGTACTTCGCTCCGGCGCGCTCCTGTGCTAGAAGAAGGGGCGAAGCGCTAAGCTACCGTGCACACTAGGCACCAAAATAGTGCCCATAGCGATCCCTTCGGAGCCTCGTAGGTCACTAAGCATCCCCGAAACAACCCAGATCCCTAAAGAACTTGATCAACTTGTCATGCCCTATCGACCTCAGATCCTGCAAATTGTCAAAGGAAAGACTGCCCAACCACCTCAGCCGCCTCCTTGCAATCGTCTGAGATTCACACAAAATGTGGGTGATGTCCTCCTCAGCATATATGTCAAGGCGTTACCTGCATACGTCAGAGTCAGTGATCTCCATATGCATACCTTCCCTGGTAAGCAGTGCTGTCAGTATTCCGATGAGTAACCGAAAACTTCCTCTACTCCATGCCAATATCTCACTAGTCTTCCGTCTGTCCAACCTTGGCCAGAGTGCCCTAGAAGTCCTACAGCTCATTAGCACCTCCCATCTAAAGTTCGCAGCATCCGTGGCACGATCCCTGATACGACCTTTGATGCCGTTTAATGGTGGACTGACTCCCTTCTCTACCATCCCAGCTGACGTCGATCCTAGTCTCGCCAGCTCATCGGCCAGTTCGTTTCCTGGTATGTTACTATGGCCTGGTACTTAGCATAGCCGTACTCTATTCCGCTCCGGTGCTAACAGCCAATTCGAATGAAGGATGTAGGAGCATTGTTATGAAGCTGTTTGAGTTGAATAACCAGTCTACGTCCCAAATTTTAAGATGTCGCAATCAACAGCAAATAACAAACATTGATCGGATTTTTTTCCCATTGTTTTGTAGGTAATAGGTATTCATACCCAAAAATTTTCATCATCAATGGCGCGAGAGCCCAAATCGGTCCCTGGCCTCCTGGAGTCGTCACTTCCAATCGACCGCGTTAACCAAGTCTTCCCATCGTTTGCGTGGTTTGCCTACTGGCTTGTTACCACTCGCTTTGTCTTTAAGAGCACGCTTGGAGATTCTTCTACCTTCCATTCGATCTACATGGTCACCCCACTGCAGTTTACGTAGCATGATGAACGTTGAAGCATATACAAAATAGTTGAAGTTCATGGGTCTTCGTAGAGTTAATACAACTCACGGTTGTATCTTATTCGCCAGTCCGTTCCTTCCTTCACTGGTTCCAAAACTCTTTGGAAGATCTTTCTTTCGAATGCGTTAACTGCTTTTTCGGAAGTTCGCGTTAATGTCCACGTCTCACTGCCATAACAGAGCACAGGTCGTATATTAGTTTTATATATTCGCAGCTAATTGTTTTAGTACACTTTCTTGGAAGTACCGAATAATACATTTTATTTGCAAGCATGATCCGTCGTTTGATTTCGTCCGTTTCGTGTCCGCCCTTTGCTAGATTAGCCCCAAGATATATGAAGTTGTCCACACTCTCCAAATTATACTCCGCAATTGTTATATTCTGCCTGATTGGCGTTCTCTTTGTTGTTTGCGTCATTACTTTCGTTTTGCTTTCGTTAATGCGCAACAAAAATCTTACTAGCCACAAAAACTTGAAATTTTTCATTTAATTCTAAAATCTCAGTACCACCATCCGCTAAGGAAAATTCAGTAAAATCCGTTCAGTCCACCATGATGAACAAAAAACAAACATTGTTCGCCATTTAAATTATTTTAGAATTTTACACTTTCTGGAATTATTCGCTCTTTTCTAAGGATCAAATGTAGACAACAAAAAAACTTTTTCTGTTAACAGGCACCCCTAACATAGCAAAGAGCGCGTACCTATATATAGCTCTGTATTCACATTAATTTGAACATATGAAATACAGGTCAAAACTTACCGGGATTGACCTCTCGCAAAACCACTGCAATAAAGTCTTAAAGCGAAGTTATCCAATTCAATCCAATCCGCCAAAAACCTCCAATAAATTTTTAAATCCAAGTTATCCAATTCAATCCAATTCAATCCAATTCGATCTTGAATGTCCAGATTTACCCGCTCCCTCCTTCAAATTTGCAGACTTGCACTAAAAACATTCCATGCTAATTAATTGGCGTGAACCGGCGACCGGTTGCAGTGGTGCGTGCACGCAAGGTAAACTTTTGAGAACACCCACCAACGGGCAACACTTGTAGGATTCGCACTATACAGACTCGGAGCCGGAGACGACCCTCGAGGAACTTTAAACTCGGACTCGCGAAAACCGGTTTCCGACCCGATAAGCTTTTTGTTGTCACAGGTCGCAACTGTTTACGTCCCGGACGCTGACTAGACCCCAAAAAAGAAAGCTAGCAGCCACGAATTTCCTATTCCGGTTTTAGACAGAAGCTAGCACCAGGCGGAGTGTTAACATAAGCGTTTGTTCGGCGTTTGGGCTGCACGTTTTCATTGGAAACGATGATGCGCGTTTAAAAACTGCACGACGGTAATTAAAAAAGGATGTCCGTATTTAAAAAACCGCAACGGTTCAAACGTCCTCCCACTTTAACGTCAAACATTAAACTGAGGACAATTAGCGAGACGGTGCGCCGAGGAAAAACGTGTTTCTCCGGTTCGAGTTCAATACGTCGCCGTCGCCTCGATTCGAAATGTCGGCAGTCGGCACGGCACTTGAAAGACGAAAAAGTTTTCTGCAGCCGTCGTCGAGCAGAACGAAAATGTGGCGGCCACCATGGGGTCTTTGCATGCATCGATAAGCTCAAGTTACCACCGCAGTACGCGAATCCGACCACTTGAGAGCCTGCCATGCTCGCTTCTAAAGTCGAAAGGCCAAGGGGATGGGGTTGGGGCTATGGCCTGGGGCCAAATGTGGTTCGGGTTTGAGTTTGAAGACATGCCACACGAAAGCTCCATCGAGCAACGACGCCAAATTGCTTTCTGTTTAGTCTTCCATCCAATCCACCTTCATTCACACCTGGCTTAGTTCAGTTAACCCAAATCCCAACCCAAACCCGACCAGAACATGACCCGACAACAAGCCCCATGCCCCAACGCTTCCCAAATCACAACCAATTCTCTTTCTCCAACACACAGCAAGAACGCATCTTAGCATAATCTTAGCACTAACTTTGCATAGTTGGCATCTTCTTCGCTATGAAACGAACGGCGATGACATCGAATTTATTTTGTAAGAGAGCAGCAAAGCGCTTGAAATTGCAACTCCCAAAGTTCAGTTTCAGTGTCCGATCTTGCGAGCAACATTATCGCCACGACGTCCGTATAAAATTTAAATATGCCAAGGCACCACTACCAACATGGCCGCGATGTACCTAGATTGCACAAAATGCGTTGACCTGTAATAACTGAAGTCGATGCAAATTCTTGGTTTGGAAGATTCTTGGACCATTCACTTCAGGGAATACGCAGGGAACCCACTTAATCCTAAAATTAATTGGCGTTGCGAAAGCTTGCACCTTTTTGATATTTCAGGTTCTGTTAGACGCAAAATGGCGCTTTGTAACTAGGCCATTTTGTTCTTGGGAAGACAATATCATCAGTGTTCAATTTCATGTTTGGAACTAGGTGAGTCACCAAAAAAAAATTTCCTTTCTTAAGGACTTTCACATGGGAGGTACAGGAAGGACTCACTCGAAGTCCTTTCCTGGAACCACTTAAAAATTAATGTGTACAAAATTTCAAATTCCTAGCTTGAAGCGTTCAAAAGTTATCGGAAAATATTCTTGAATACTCGTCTTAAGGATTTTTTGTATGGAAGCTACCAGAAGGAGAAAAAGGATTTCGCTGACTAGTAAACTCGCACTTCGTTTTCACTTAAAATTAATTTCTACAAAATTCCGAATTTGTGGACAAACGATTACTTGAGTTATAGTGAGCTCCGTAAATTAAGTCAAGACATTTTGACAGTATATTTGTGTGCCAGCTATTCGAAGGACTAATGGGATTTTCTTCACAATCATACATTTAGCTTCAACTATTAGAAAATCAACACGTAATTTCAAATTCGTAGCTTAAACCGTTCTAAAGTTATCGGCCGATGTTCTTGAACATGTGTTTTAAGTACTTTCGTATGGAGCTATCTGCAGGAGTAAAGGAATTTTACTGACTAATGAACTCGAAGTTCATTTTCCCTCAAAACTAATTTGTACAAAATTTCAACTTCGTGGTTGAACGATTTCTTGAGTTATAGTGAGTTCTGTGAATTAAGTGAGAATATTTTAACAGGATTTTTGTACGGGAGCCACTCGAAGGACTCATGGACATTTATTCATATTCATACATCAAACTACAACTATTTGAAAACCAACGTATAAAAATTTAAGAGCCGTAGCTTAAGGTGTACCGAAGTTATTAGCCAATATGTCTTGAGGCCTTTTTTATGGCAGCTACCCGAAGGAGTAGGACGATTTTGCCCATTAACGAACTTAGCCTTACAAATTCAATCAAACATCCAGATTCAAAATTTCAAGATCCTAGGTTTAGGCGTTCTAGACGGATGGACGGAAGGACGTCAAGCGGATTTGAAGCTTTTGGCCACAAATAATATGTAACTTTTTTTTCGGACGAAAACAAGTTACCTTTATGTTTAGATATGTTCTAAACTTAGATTATATACCTAAAAGGATAGGACACCCCGGTGTAAAAGCTCGAAAAAAATAGAGACCAAAATTATTTTGACAGCACCATGGGATCCAAGGATGCCAAGAGATCTTGCTTGTCAAAAACACACGTGAAATAATCATGGAGGAATTTTTTGTTATCAAAGATACGTGCGCGAATTTGAATTTTTTTTGAAAATAAGAATTATATCGAAGTAATTAAGTAATTCATAGTAAAGTGATTTTTAAAAATAATTTTGTTGAATTTTGAACAGTTTGTGAATATGAAACAATTTTAATATTGTTTATATTAATATTGTTTATATTGTTTGGTTATTTTCATTGGTTGCCATGGCTATTTGATTGGATCTTCGATCCAGTGGCGTAACTAAAATACATGTTCTTTGGGGCAGAAAGATTTTTAACTAGTAATATTGGACATCAAAATATTTAGTAATGTAAAATTTTTTTTAGATTTCCTAGAAATGAGTTCCATCGAATTTTATGGATGAACTCAACTGACAGAATGGATTTGAAAATAACAAACGACACATGCATATGTTCTGATCACTTTCTCGAAAAGCATTTATTCAGATCCGAAACGAGAAACGTGCTTTGTGGGGAAGCAGTACCTCTACTTTCACTTCCGAGATTTCAAGCGGACCATTTGCCTTCAGTATTGGTAACTAATGTGTGATATAAAAAACCGAAAAATATATAAAAATTTACTTACTTGTATAAATTCGGTAGATATCAGTAACTAATACTTTCAGTAGCTCAACCAATCCAATGCCAATGAAGGCAGTTATTGAAACCCATTATTTTATTTCCATTGTATTTTAGGTTCCTTTGAATGTCATGAAAAGCGAGCTGGATCGCGAGGTGGATAGCACTGGATTTGTTGCGCCTGAATTAATGTCAACTATTGCTTCATCGAGGGTAATTTAATATAAATTTTTTAAATTTTTGTTTACATTTATTTTTAAATGTATATTTATTTTTGTAGACGCATTTTAATAGTGGTTACGCTGGGGAATTGAATAATGACGATTTCGTTAACATGGATGTTAAAATGGAATATTCTTCTGAGGTAATTGAAATATGTTCATTAATATTAATAAACCAATCATTTTCATAGCTTGCATGATATTCGCTTAATAAAATAACTTTAAATGAAACTAAAGTGTTTTAGCAATATAGCAAAAATTCGTCAAATAAATATCATCTAGCACCGTAATTCAGCCAAAGCCGGTCCCAAGCCCGGTTGTAAAATGAAGAGGGAGGATATGCTTAACGATTTATTACAAAGTCACTCGTTTCTGGCATTGGCCCGAGATTTGAATAACAGAATCTCACCAAATCATAAATAAATGTATAACAAAATGTTATTACTAGTGAAGTTTCACTCGTATGCATCTGCAACGCTTACCGGCTTACATACATAAATTATAAAGACGTATATGCAATATATCCAATCTAAGCGAAATTTTTTTTTTTCAAATTCGCGCCAAAATCATAGCCCCTAAAATAATTAATTTTGTACGCCCATGTAACTTTTACATTGACGTAAGTATCACATGCGCATAAATATCTTGGCTCTTTTTTATCGTAGCATGTCCAATCCTTTTAGGTATATAATCTAAGGTTCAAAACTTCCAAATCCGCTTGTTGTCTTTCTTGTCTCCACACTAATTCCCCACAAAATTAGTTCGATGGTAGGGAGTCTGATAACTGGGCGTAGAAAGAAAGGAGCGAGAAGCATGCAAACTAGAGTTTAAAATAAATGATTAAATAAATAAAAACGAAACAAAATATTAAAAGGAGAAATAAATTAAATAAAAAATAAAATAAACTATAATTAAATTAAAAATAAAATAAATTAAAAAAAATATGACAGATAAAGAAAGGATAGAAACTGTCTCGGACAGATTTGTAAAATAAATATTAAAAATAAAATATAAAAATATAAAAATATAATAGGTATAAAAGAAAAGAAAAAAAAACAGTAAGCAGTGACAAAAGGTAATTTTTTTTTTTAAAGAAAACCAATATATTTTGAATGATTTCTGAGCGGAAAAAAGTATGAAAATGGTAAAGTAGAAAGCCTATAGGATGGATCTTCTCGGTTGAAGACCTTCCTCTTTAGGGGCCTTATTTACAATTTTCTGAGAGGACAGATATGGTTAAGGTAGGATGGGCTAGACGGCGCACAACAACTGCGCCAGTCGAGTTAAAGGGAATGGGAATCTTATCCCAATTTTATCACCGGGGTAAGTCGGCGTGAAATTTTTGTTGTACAGGACATGTGTTTTATGGTCTGATCCCCCCCCCCCCCTTAGCCGCAGCAAGCCCGGAAACCAGCAAGAACGTCACTTCAGTTTGCATTTCAGCCATCAATTCGGACGTAGGCGGAATTGGACCCCTGTTTCCCGACCCCAACCTTTCTTTCGGTTATTTTGACCTTTTTAAGTCGAAATAACCACTCCAAGGCCTCCGTTCACAAGATCGGTCTGTTCGTCTCTCCCCCATTTATCCTTAGTATTCCTACAAACATTCACTAAATTTTAGCTTTGTGACATGAGCTGTTTAGGAAATATGAATTTTAGAATGACGCAATAATCGGATGCATTAATTGGCTATCCACTTTCGTACACATTAACCATTTTTGTGCAAATGGTTCCACTGTCATAGCACTATAGATTTTCCAAGTTTCACTTTTCTAGCACAAGCGGTTCCTGACATATAGAATACAAAATTTTTCGTTTCAAACACTGTCACACCCACACCCTCAAAAAGTTACACGTAGCCATGCTTGAGCCAAAAAATTTCTGTTTTAAATTCCATACCTCTAGCGTACCGGCCATTAAAGGGTTTACTCAATCTATCCACGTAAAAAATTGCAACTAAATATTTGAACGGGTCTGTGAGCTACGAACATTCAAACTAGTTTGCATACGGAGTAAACGGGTTCTTGCGGTCTACTACCCCTGAAACGTGAAAATACAAAATTTAAGGGCACAAATTTTTTTTCAAGTTTCCGGTTGATCACATTATTTTTCGTAATGAAGTAAAAAGTAAAGAAATGTCGTTAACATTTCCCACTTTGTGCAATTGGGTTCTATCCTAAGAAATAGGAGCAGCTCGACTGAGGACTGACCGAGCCGAAAATTTATAGTCAATTATTTGTTAAACTGTGTTCTACGAATACCTGCGCTGACCATCTGTCAGACATACATACCGACATTAAAACGTGAAACGTTTAAGTAGTACCTCCCTACTCGTCAGTACAAAGTACCTGTGCCAACTAACTCTTCTATAGCTTCGTCGATCGCAGTGTAAGCCTGGTAAAATGCTTAATAATACCTGAGATCCTCCATACCATACCCTGTGTAGTTACTGGTCAAACTTGTTTTTCGTCGCCCGTTTTTTACAGAACGCCGAAGCGTTTAGAAAGATCGGTCGACATTCTTCACACTCAACCCCATCCGCGGAATTTTTTAAGCTGCAGAAGAATTGAATTCACCTCGCATACAAAATGCACACTTATTAAACTGAAGCTGTGACGAAGATGAGTTCACCGTTCACTTTCTAGTGTAGATTTGAAAATTGATAAAAGTTAAGCAATAAAAGATTTAATAAAAACCTGAAAGATTAACTTATGCCATAGTGACCATAAGTTAATCGTAAAATACTCTAGATGAATTACAGCATTCCTATGTGAGTAACGATTCTTATATTGCCTTTCAGTACTGATTAAATCAAGTTACTTGACTTCAAATTTCAGTTTTCATATCTAATTGCGTTCAGGCAGACATACGTACCAAGTTTTGTACTAGGCTAGTTTTGCTACGCATATGAAAATCAGGCTTTGCTCGACATGACCTATGATTTGTAACCACCCGTCACTCCCATCTATTAAGGGTTATGTCAGGAGATCACCAAAGTTCGATATACTCGTATATATGAACCGTACTAGATATGATCTTGAAATTTTTACAGGACAACAACTCAGTTGATTTCTTGCTGCTGGAGGTGTAGAGGGTGATGGTAGGAAATGGTGGCAAGCAAAAAATTCTGATTCTTAATTTCTCTAGAACCGCTAAGGATACAAAGCTAAGAATCGATGTTTCAGCTAAAATTAATTTCAAAATGTTACTATGTATATGAAAATAAAAACGGAAATCGTTGAGTTTTGTTGTTGACTCTTCTCAACAATAATATGTTTTTCTCACACTTACAATTCGAATTTTCAATTTATTGCCATACGGCAAAGCATCTCTCACGCCTTCCAAATCTACCAAATTGCACTCACTAGTCTTGTATAAACGCACCCACTCAATACCTCCCTCCGAACATTCGCGAATTCCGACAAATGTTTTAGGATCTCATCAGGTACTGAAGAAGACTTTACCATTGCCGATTCTTTTGAAAATTTGTGTACTCGAAGAATTAGTGAAAAAAAAATGTCATTTAAATTTTTTTGTTAGTTATAGTATGTTAAAGATTTCGCAAAAATGGTGTCCGAGTCCTCATATCTCTGGTAATTTTTATCATAGAATAATAGGTACCGGTAGTATCTTCATTTTCAGCCAAATACTCGTATTTGATTCCGCAACCATCCGACATAAGCTTCACGTTTTGATGGATAACACAAACACACGTGCCGATTGTGTTCCAGACGATCCATCTAAAATACAGTATTCGGGTCGTAGGGAATCAAATTTGGAAAATCCTATCTTCAGTTGAGGATAAGTTTCCTTTAAGTGCTGCAACACTTTCTTCAATTTCCCCAAAACCAAATGTTTTTAGACATGATCTTTCTTACCCTCTAAACTAAACTTGCTTAAATTTATGATCTGAAGAGTTGTCCATATATCGAGCATCATAAAATGAAATCCTCGTTACATATGAGTAAAGCCCCGTTTTCACGGTGATAGTTTTTAACGATAGTACTTTCGCGAGAGTATAGCACGATAGTGTGAGAGTGCGATAGTGCGACAGTCTGCTGTATACACGGCGCGATAGTGCAATAGTGAAATTAGGCAATAGTAACATTCTTGTCATTACAGGAACTTTAGTGGCATCTAAGCATCAAATTGAATTATCATTAATTTTCAACGACTAAGTATTGAGTTTAATTTTTCTACAGTCACCGTGTACAGAGAAACTTGAGATGGTTTTGGAAAGGTGACAATTTTATGTCGTCTATAACTTTATTAGGAAATACAGTACCTTCAATGCCTTTTTATACTCTATATAAGTTAGTATTATAAGTTTAATCCAGCCCGAAAAGTTTGTAACGCATAGAACCGAGCCACGGACGAAAAAAAGTTACATATTATTTTGTGTTTAGTTGTGGCCAAAAACCCCAGATAAGTTTGCTGTCCGTCCGTCCGTCCGTTTGCACGATAACTCAAGAACGCGTTGCCCTAGGAAGTTGAAATTTTGTCAGCACCTGTAAAATGGAAAAAGTAAGGCTAAGTTCGTTAATGTGCGATATCCTTCCACTCCTTCGGGTGCCTCCCATACAAGAGTCCTTAAAACACGTATTCACAATTATTGCTCGAATGCTTCAAGTTAGGATCTTGACATTTTGAATACTTAAAGTTTACAATGTTTGAAACGAAAGTTCCGAATATGATGCAAATCAAATGAGTCCTTCGTGTAGCAGCCTACTAAAGTCCTTCAAAAATTTATACAAGTTACAGAATCCACTATAACTCTAGTACAAGTTAAAGCAGGGATTCAACATTTTACAGGAATTAGTTTTATATCAAAAGCAAGACTGAGTTCATTAATTAGCGCAATCCATCAACTCCTTCGGGTAGCTGTCATACGAAAGTCCTTAAAACACATGTTCACCAATATTGAACGATAACTTTAGAACGCTTTAAAATACTACTTTGAAATTTTGTATACGTTGATTTAATAATAGTCGCAGCTGAAGGTATTAATAAGAAAAATATCCCGTAAGTCCTTCATGTAGTTGCCATACAAAAATTCTGTAAAAATGTCCCAACTTAATTTATGGAACTCACTATAACTCAAGAAATCGTTTAACCATCCATCGAGTAGCCACTATACAATAGTTTCTACCAGTAAATAAAAGATCATGCAATAATTGTATGTACACTCCTCATTTTTTTCATATAATCCCAACTAAAATATAAATCGGAGTTCAGTATTTCATCTAGAGTATCATACGATTGGCTTGCAGCTGATCGTGACTGCGTTATGTTTTTATAGTAACTTTACTATTAATTGCACAAATTGCTTTATTAGTTCTTGAATCCGCTGTAGCAATCATTAAATATCTTAATCCTGTAAACAGGTGATATCAATGTACAAATCCTCCTATAATAGCAAATACAGCTCCTATATATAACACATAATGAGTAGTTAAAACTTACGAGTATTTAAAGCAAAATTCATCTACGATTTTCCAACTAAAAAGTTGCACCGACGGCGTCCGGAATAAATATTTTAAAATTTGGAAAATAAACTACAAGAAGAATGCGTTTTGAAATTAAATATTTTTTTGTGAATGTCAATAATAAACTATAAAATTTCTTGTCAATGTCAAGATAAAATTATCGCGATAGCGCTATCAACTATCTCGTCAAGTGTGATAGTGCGATAGTGCTATCATGATAACGCGAAAGTAACTATCGAGAAGTTTACATGATGAGAGTTATGACGATAGTAATTATCATGACATCAACTATCGCAAAAACTATCACCGTGTAAACGGGGGGGCTTAAGTAATTAAAATAATTGTAATTTTTCTATTAAATAATTGAGAACCACTGATGTTCTTCGATTCTTTTGACCCCGATCTCTCAGAGATCCCAATTTGATTTTTTGGTATGTTTTGAAAACAGTATAATATACAAAATATTAAACAATAAAAAAATTAAAATTATGCATTTTGAGATATTCAAGGATAAAGGACAAAATTGTTATCCTTGAAAAAAAAAACTTTGAATTACAATATCTTCCGAAGCAATTACACCAGGAAGATAAAATTTAGTTACTGTATATGGGATCACAAGAGGAGTCTACTGAAAGCAAATTTTTTGAGGGGGGAGGTGGAGCACGAAAGGGGGGGGACTCAAAAAATTTCATTTTTATATCTCAGAAACCGCATCAGATATGATCTTGAAAATTTTACAGGAGTTGGGGTGGATAGACCTCTAGTAGGGAAAATTTTGGGGGTATGGGTGTTGGGGGTGATGGTGAAAGGGGGTAAAAAGGAAAACATTCTGATTTTTATTTCTCGAACACCGTAAAGAATAGAAAGCTAAAAATTTAGTATTATATAGAGCCACTATAGAGACATCCTAGAAAAATAAAATGTTTGATAGGGGTAGCAAGGTCCGGGGATGAGGGATGGTTTTTTATATCTCAGAAACGGCATATGCTAGAAAGTTGAAACTTAGTACGTATATGTAGATGAGCTATTAGAGTAATTAAAGCAAAAAAAGTTCAGATTTTTATTGGTGTTCAGAGGTTGAGTAAAAAAAATGTCCGTGAATCCACATTTTCACGAATTTCGTTAAAACGTTTAGACATGTTGAGCTATCAAAGCAATTTTACTTCTGCGGGCTATTTATATAACCGCCTAGAAACGTTCTTAAAAATTTTTAGATATCCTACCCCTAAGGGGGTGTAAAGTGGTTGTGTACATATTCACGAATTCTGATATATTTCTTAGGTATGTTGACCATTACCATCTCACCATTAAACACGTTTCGGACTTCTACCCATAAAATAATAAAGTTGTGCCCAGACTGTTTTATTCTATGATAAAAATTACCAGAGATGTGAACTTTCAAAGAGAACTCAGACACCATTTTTGCGAAATCTTGAACATACTATAACTTACAAAAAAAAATGAGAGAGACACAAAAATTGGAATTCAATATTTTTAAGAATCGGCGATGGTAAGGTCACAAATTTCGTCATTTTTGGCGATTCTTGATGGAATAACCCATGGTATGATTCGCTTCTGGTCCCTTATAGCTCAACACCACTAACGTTATAAACTTTTCGGAGTATAACATTTTGCAAGTAACCATTCTTTTTGCTACATAAATAAATTCGCTTCCTGTAGCACTTTTGTCAACTTATTTTGGTCGCAGTCATAAATCTTTTCGTGCTGATGAGATGACCTTACACGTTTCCTTTCGTAATAGCATCAGACGAGAGATGAGCAAATTCATTAGCTGCAGCCTTGCAGCTTATACTTTTCGAGATATTATTATGGCAATTTTGTCAACACGCCAGTCCTGTATCACATTATGTACAAATGTACGTACTTTGCGATATACTCGTATACTTATAAGCCTCAACCAAATTATTATTTGAGATCTAGTGCGTCTTCAGCAGCGCATTCTTTACTTGCATAAATCCATGACATTATTCAGTGATATCTCGTCTAGACATCTGATTCTGAGCTGTTGGCTACGAACAGGACGAATATTTGCTGAATCCGAAATTCACATGCGAGTAATCCTGACTACATTAGTTGAAATTCTATGAATATCGGCAACGAGGAACCCTAACCTAGATTTGAAGCGCAATTTTATTACAGAGTCAATCAACGAGACGCTTCAAAATATCAGTAACGAGTTAGTAAAATTACATTAGTTCTTCTTCATATAAAGTTAGTTGATACCATAGAGATATATGTACTGGAGATGACGAGCAGCGACTGTTTTGAAGCCGGACGATTCCTCGCAAAGGACCGGGAATAAACACTATGCTACTATTAGCATCTTACTCACATTTATGTTATACTCCGGTCTTGAACACAAAAAACGCCAAACATTTGAATACTAGGCTACTATTTGCATTTCACTGCCACATGGCATCAAACACTCCATACAAAAACGTTCAATTTGGCTTCAAAATGCTTCAAAGTGCTTCATACAAAAACTGCGTCTTGTCGTCTCCAGTATTTATGTCTCTATGGTTAATACCAACCTGAAAAAATTACTTATCAACTAAACTAAATAATTCATACTATACTCATATAAGGAAAATACTTAAAATTCGAAGAAGAGGAAGATTACATTTACGCAACATAATCTAATTTCAGGGAACCGCATCGCTTTATTTAATACTTGCACATGTGTTATCATTAGGTGAATCATTTTTGCACGTACTGCGGTCACCGTTGACTACTTATCTATTATGTAAATATCATGTATTTACATTCTTCAATAAAATGTACCGAGTGTGAAATTATATGGAAACATGGTGCAGACAATGTTTTCCTCGGAAGGTCCACACAGTAAAAAATTTAGTGAGAACTTCCTTAAAGCACTAAAATATTCCGAATTAATGTAGTAAATTCAAAAATTTTCTTTAAATTTATCAAAATTACAAATAATTAAAACGGTGTATTACTCTAGATGGAATCTGAGAGTATTATAATTTTATTCAGCTCAAAAGTTTGTAACGCGTAGAACGGAGCCTCAGACGAAAAAAAGTTACATATTATTTTTTATTTATTTGTGGCTAAAAACTCCAAATCCGCTTGACGTCCGTCCGTTCGTCCGTCTGTCAGTCCGTCCGTCTGTCTGTCCGTGCGCACGATAACTCAAGAACGCCTTGACTTAGGATCTTGAAATTTTTTGATTGAATCTCTAAGGCTAAGTTCATTAACGGGCAAAATCGTCCTACTCCTTCGGATAGCTGCCATACAAAAAATCCTCAAAATACGTGTTCAAGAATATTGGCCAATAACTTTGGTAGGGGAGGAGCACCAAATATTGGATAGGTGCGCAATACTGGATACCCTGTTAAAATGGGATCTAAATACCGCCATCTAAATTTAGTTGCGGGAACTCAAATATCAAAAGAAGTTAGTCACTTATGTGATGCCAGCAATTCCATATTTACTGTCAGTTGTTTGTAAAAAATCGGGAAGCGTTCTTGCGCGCAACAAGTTTTTAAATTAGCCCTTCAAACTGCTCTTAAATACGATATGTATTGATATATATTATTTTGGTTTAACATGTTGCTTAACTACATACTCCGAAACATGCTTTTAACATTTTTTATCAATTACAAGAAATGGTGAAATTTGTGTAAATCTGTTAGGGTAAATTTCCTATATGCCTCAATACTGGATACTGAACTGTTCCCAATTCCGGATATCCAGTATTAGGGTACTATCCTAGCAATAGTAGCTAGCAGACATGTAAGGTTAGTAGGCTTTTCAAGATGTGCTGTACATCGCATATTTATTGAAAATTTGGACATAAGAGAGCTGTGAGGAAGATGGCTGCCGCGTTTGCGCACAATGGAACAAAACAGCATCTTCAGCATGTTTCGAGTGTTTGGCGATGTTTCACAGCAATAAAGCGGAGTTTTTCGTTGATTCATAACCATGGATGAAACATGTGTCCATAACTTCACACCTAAGACGAAGAAACAGTCAAAACAATGAACTAACAGGGGAGAATCGGCTCCAAAGAAGGCGAAGGCAGTCCCATCCGCAGGCAAGGCCATGGCGTCAGTTTTTGGGATGCTCGGGGGATAATTTTCATTGATTATCTTTCAAAGAGCAAATCAATTAACAGCGAGTATTATGCGAACTTATTGCAGCGTTTGAGTGATGAAATCAAGGAAAAACGCCGCATTCGACGAAAAAGAAAGTGTTATTTTCTCAAGACAAGGGACTTGTTCACATATCCGTTTTCGCGGTGGTAAAATTAATGTGAGTTAAAGTTCACCCTATTCGCCAGATTTAATACCCTCAGATTATTTTCTCTTTTCAAACTTAAAATAATGGCTCGGTGGTAAAAAATTTACAAACAGAGAAGAGGTGCTTGACGATTATTTTAAGGAGCTCGACAGTTCTCACAATGAAGAGGGTATTGAATAAATCCAACATCGCTGCGAAATGTACGAGTATATCAATCAAAAAGGACACTATGTTCAGAAATAAAGATATTTTTTCTCAAATTATTGTGTCTTCTTTGTTAGGTCGGGTACTTCTGGGACTACCATAGTAGATACGTGTCCCAGATATTGGATATATAGTATTGGGGTACACAAATTTGTATTATTATTTTTGAGGTCATTTAGAAAAAAATAATAATGAGGAATTGAAGAAAATCTATAATTTTTTTTTGTTTTTATTTCAAAGCTTATAAGATTATTGATCTTTGTTAATGTATTGAATAAAAAGTTTTGAATATGATTCCATGGTTTTTTTAAATTTTCAAAAAGTATCCAGTATTTGGTGCGCTTCCCCTACACCTTAAGCAACGACTTTGAAATTTTGTATACGTTAGTTTTCCGTTAGTTGGAGTTTAAAGGTATTCTTACACGAGCGATTAAAATAGCTCAATTTGCAGCAATACTAGTCAATTTTGACGTCGCGAAAATATGAATTAACACACAGCAACAATAGCAACAGGCGATGAGGATCAACTTTTTATCAACTCGTTGCTGAATTGTGATGAGCGATTTTGACCAATATCTAGCAATAAGGCAATAAGGGCAACACGAGCAATTCAGTCTATGGACAACACGAAAGCAAACTTGGCAAACAAATCTAAAACTTAAAATAAAACTTGGAAATATATGAATTTCAAGCCATTATAACACGAAACTTAATAAATAAATGCAAAATTCAAAACAAAACTTGACAATTGAATCATCGAACGAGGACAATTGTTCGGAATTTTCCAAGTCAGTGGAAATACAGCAACTATAGGGCGAGCTATACCAGCAATATCTGAAAACATTGCCACATTGCCAAAATATTGCCGAAACTAGCATGATATAACCCTATATTGCTTCATTAATCGTTCCACCAGTTTTGGCAATAGTCAATTGCTTGAAAAATTGCTCGTGTAAGAGCACCTTAAGGTATGAATATAAAAATTGAATATGAGTCCTTCGAGTAGCTGCCATACAAAAATCCTGTAAAAATATCCTCACTCAATTCACGAAACTCACTATAACTCAAGAAATCGTTCAACCACGAAGTTGAAATTTTGTACAAATTAGTTTTGAGGGAAAATGAAGGTTGAATTTATTAGCCAGTGAAATTTCTTTACTCCTTCGGGTAGCTCCCACACGAAAAGCCCTGAAAATACGTGTTCAAGAACATTGGCCTATAGCTCCAGAACAATTTAAGCTACGACTTTGAAATTTTGTATATGATGATTTTCCAATAGGGTGGGCCAAAGGTATAATTTTATAGTACATATGCCGAATTGCTGAAATTAATAAGCAGCCCTTAGGCGTACAATATTAAGATGGAATTGGCCGCAGTGACTGAACGCATCGCAATACAATTCAATGTTTTTTTCCTTGATGCCGTTAGCAGTTGCATTTTGAAATGGTGCACACTGCGACTGCGTTGCTCTGTTCGTAAAACGTAGTGCAATACGCCCCAGGATGCTCACTTAAACTAATGCAAATGCGTACTTCCTAAAATGTGTAGATTATCAACTTAGTCCTTTGTCCATAGAAGTTATTCATGAATCCAGCCAATGTAATAGTAGTCATGCCGTTTTCAGGTAATAGGCTATTTCCCAAATTTGGGTAACTAATCGATTTTTTGTAGACTGTAATAAAAGCACAACTGGCATATCATTTCATCACCCACTGATCTCGAAACATAACACAACAGCCCTTCAAAAAGATGAGGTACCTTCCTTAAAATTTAAGAATTATTCCATGTGTAGCACCGGCACCTGTCATTATTTATCAATTTTGAATAGCTCTAACCACCAATTAGAAGTCTTTTCACTTGGTATTTACAAACGCCGCATCACGTTGAACTAACCACAAAAAAGCTGATCATTATCGCACACTAATGCGAAAGTCTAAACTCTGTTAAGCGAGTACCTGTGCTCAGGTTTTTATTTCGGCGAGCAGCTAGATTACCTGAACATAGAACATAGTATTATGTACCTACTTCGCCTGAACATGGCATTTAATTTCAATTTACCTGGCTGTGTATTCGGTTACAGGTAAACAAATTAATCCAATTTTATCCAATTGATTTTTTTTGTGGAGATGATAATTATTTTTATATTCTGTGCGATTGTTGTGCTTGGTTGGAAGATTGTTGGCTCTGAATTTGAAACTTTTTTACGGACTTGTTTTCATAATCCTCATAGCTTCAGCGATACTCAATCTTTTCGTTTAACACCAAAGCCGTATTATTGAATCTTTAGGAATGTATGCGGGCATAAATTTTTTGATCTACCTACCAGCATTATGGTGCTTCTAATTTTCGGACATCGACGTCTTTGGGCTCGATTCCCAAGCGTGGTTTCCGGGTTATTGTGCTAAATTAGATAAATCATACAGGTAGGAAAATTTACTAGAAAGTATGATAGTGCCATTATATTGACCCAGTACTTTAGCACCAGGACGGATTGCAACTCAACATATTCAGTAATGTCTAATGTCTATGGCGGTTGACGGATGATCCATCTTTTGTAGAGAAGAAATGAGTCATTTCAATATTATTCTGTCTCGAGTCAATAAATGAATTAAACCTTTAATACTCTACAGACTTCATCGAGAGTAAAACTTACTACTACTGACGTTACAGTCACTTAAAGATTTTCTATTCTATTATTTGAGCCGCGGTGAAATTGATATACCGTCGCAGGAACTTTAATGATCAACATACCTTGTCGATCTTTCAAAGGGACTTCCCAGTAGTCTACATCCTCAGACCCAATTATAGATGTCACTAACCAACAGATCACTCTTGTATTTTCAACACTTATTATGAAACTGATTTCTTTTTTCATTTTACTTTATTATTTTAATAATAAAGTATTGTTATCGATTTTTATTATATATTATTATATAAAAAAAAATTCAGTCTGTCTGTGCGCCGTCTGCCGTACGCAAAACATTTGAAAGCTTATAGCTCGCAAACTCTTTGAGCTATTAAGTTGAATTTTTTGTTGTTGGTAGACTGAGCAGACCCCTTCAAGTGCAAGTTTGATTGGTGGGGGTGTGAGGGGGGAGATGGGGGAAGAGTTTAAGACGGAAAATTTTGGTTTCTAGATCTCAGTAACCGCTTAGGCTAGGAGGCTGAAACTTGGAATTTATATAGAGCATCAATAGTGGACCCATTTGCAAAAAAAATTATGATATGGATAAAGGGGTGTGGGAGTGGGGGGAATAACAATGCGTCTGAAACGCTCGAAAGCCGAGATCGACACATTCTAAAATCCATATCTCCTAATCGGTTTATGTCACGAAATTAAAGCTTAATGAACATCTGTGGGCACACTAGGACAATAGATTGGAAAGAAATTCTTGAGTGGGGCAGTGGCGTACGAAGGTGGGGGTGAAAAACTTTAGATTACGATATCTCACGAACCAATTTGCACTAGAAATACGAAATTCGGTTTCTGCATTAAGGTTGACAAATAAAGTTTGCTGAAAGTAAAATTTTTTAAGGGGGTGGTGGAGCATGGAAGTGGAGGGGGTAAGAAAATTTCTAAAAAATCACGTCTCATATCTCAAGAACGGTGTAAGACAGATGATGATTTCAGGGATGAGGGTGTAGAGGGTGAGAGTGGGTGAGGGTGAAAAGTAAAAAGCTCTGATTTTTATATTTCGAGAACCTATAAAGCTAAAACTTATTATTTGGATAGAGCTATGGTAGCAGCATGTTGGAAAAATATAATTTTTTATAGCAGTAGTATGGTATGGGGGTGGGGGGTGTTTTTCCTGACTATAGACTTATGCTAGAAAGTCGAAATTCGGTATGTATGTTTATGTAAGTAAACTAGAAAAGTAATTCTGATTAAAAAAATAATTCAAATATTCATTGGCGTTCGGAAGTGGGACAAAAAAAATGATCAGTGAAAATGGAATGCATATATTTTCACGATTTTCGACATATCTATTAGGTTTTTCCAAATATTGAATTAATTTTTTTTTGTACGGGTTTTTCATAAAAATACCCAGAAAGTGTTTTCACGATTTTTTGAAATTCGACCCCGAAGGTGGTGTAAAGGGGATGTATACATTTTCACGAATTCAGCCGTATCCCTCAGTTCTGATTAGATATCGTATAACTTTTCACTTCCACGGACTTGTTTAATAATCACCTAAAAGTCATTTTCAAGTTTTTTCCTTTTTTCAACCTATAAGAGTGGAAAAACGGGTTGAACACGTTTTCACGAATTCCGTCATATCTCTTAGGAGATAGGACATCGGATTGGTTTTCACTTTCTTGGGCTTTCTTTATGTATATCTAAAAAATCTGCCAACAGTCTGGGCGCAACTTTATTATTTTTTGGGTAGAAGTCCGAAACGTATTTAATGCTGAGATGCAGTGTAGGGTACTATTCGACTGATAACCTAAGGAATAACGAGGAGGCTATTAGGAACGTTATTTTTTAGGTTATCAATCGCAGTTCTTGAGATACGAAAAACACTTCTCACCCCCCTAAAAAAATAATTTTTTTTTGGGTGCTTTAAGGTCTACTAGTTCTAAAACAAAAAAATACAAAATAACAGTGTATCAGTTTTTTGCAAAAGTCCATCTCAATTGGTGAAATAATAAAGAAAAAAAAAATATTTTCTTTCCTCTTACTTTTTTGTCGTAGTTTAGCTTTCAACCTCTTAATTTTATTGTTTAATTAATTATGTATTAGGTTTAAGCACTTTTCTAGTACAAGGTTTTTTTTACCCATTTTTCCTTGAAATGATTCAGATCACCAAACATATTAAAAAATAAAAAACATGTTTTTACCATTTAAATATTTACTATACCGTAGCTGTAAAGATAAACTCTGTCAGAACACTCAATCCTTCATATCTAGCTTAAGCTTAAAATTATAGAAAAATTTTGGGAAATAAACGAATTATTATTATTATTATTAAAGTAAAAATATTAAAGTAAATGATAATTCGATACCAGCTAGTATTGTCACCGCTATTTACAAAAATCAAATAGATTTTAGTTAATAGTTCCACTTTATTTGCATATTTTCTTGAATACACTACACACTTGCCAATCTTTTATGGCCAAGCATCTGACACATAACACCTTTGTGAGAAAATCATGTACACTGTACTCTATAATAACGATGTATGGTACACAACATCAAATGGTATTTATATTTAAAGTTAAAAAATTATTGGCTCTTACATTAACATTTTCAAAATGTCGACAAAGCCATATTTAAGGTATTCATGTCTTTCCAAACATTTTTTGTATAAAGATTTCTTATGGAATGGAAACAGCATATTGCATATAAAATCGATACAGAAAAATAGAAAGGGGAAATTACACAATAGTGAATTTTGGTCGTAAAATGCCCAGTCTCACTTTAACTTTCCGCAACGTTAGCATATATGCTACCCTTAAAATATAGTAGGACTGGGACATTCTGTTCACCCAAAAAATGCATTATCATCAATACTAAGAGCCACACATATGAAGTTGATAATACTAGTCTCCTGTTTCTTCTAGCTTGTTCGGCACGCACATAACATAAATTAGTATAAGCCCAGTAGGAAAAGGAAGGACTAAGAAGCAAAGATAGAAGAGCTTCTTAAAGTGTTAGAACGCCTTCCACTTCCACATTCCATTCTTTCCTTTCTTCTTTTTTATTCAAAGTGTGTCGGAAAAGAAGAACCCTATCTTTGTCTTGCTTTGAAATCAAGGAAAACGGAAGTGTTTGAGGTGTACAAGTAGCAGCAGTGTAGTAATCACTTATTATTGTGCAATTGTCTACTTCGAAGGTACCTTTTTGTTCGATTTTGTTTCGCTCGGAACACAGTACTACACAGTAATAAAAAACCATTGAATTTTACATCATTTGGATATTAGGCAAATATGCCACACCTTTTCAAGTAAATTTACATTGGGATGTAATAGTCAATTTGAATGCAATTTTCAATTTTCGGTCAGTAAATTTCAATTTGCAATCAGTAAATTTCAACTTCGAAAGCAGCAAATTCACTAGATATTCTCTTGAATTTACCTTCTAAAAAAAGTGTGTAATTAGCACTCTTTAAAATACACTTATAATATTATTTCTTACTTACTTACTCTTAATAAAACCGTTGGCTTTAGGAATCGAAGCCGCGATCAATTATGGTTTTGTTGCGTAGGTTTGGCGCGCGTAGCCACTACACCGTCGAAGTCGTTTCATTTTAATTTTAGTAGGAAACAAAATCGAACGAAGCGTCCAATTTCGTGGTTTTATATATTACATGTTTTTCGTCGTAAAATTCAAATAGATAAGTAGAATTACACGAAAAAGAACGTAATTTTCAACTCATACATACATGTTGCGTAATTTTGTGAACCTTTTCATGTAGTAAATTGTACAGTTCAGTTGAAAAGTACATGAATAATTTACTAAATTACCAGTAATTTCGTGTAAAAGTAATTGAAATGAGTACTTTTACTTGGAAAAATAAAAATGCTGGAAATTTCAAGTAAAAATTGGATTGAAAATTAAATTTTAAAACAGTGTATAGAAATCAGGTTTTCTTTCCTAGTTGAAAAAGTGTTAAATTTCAGTTTAAATTTCTAGTAAAACTAAGGAGTCTAATGTATTTTATTTTAATGAAGTATACTGCTTTCCTTGTTCCTAAGATCCAGTTGGGATAGATTTCTATTAAAACTTTAAAAAAAAAACTAAAGAAAAAAATAAATAGTTTTATTTTTTATCGATGTATAAGAAAAAATATTATATTATATATACATATATTCAAATAAATTGCTTTATTATATTTAAACATTTGCAACAATTGGTTTAACACCAGCAGTTTTTTTATATATAAAAAATCGTAAAATTTTTCCGCAATATACATAATGAAATTTGAAGAGCAAATCAAAAGAAACTAGCGTTTCTGCACCCGCAACAATAAAGAAGTTTTCGCAAACAGCAAAATATTATCCCGGCGCGAAGCACTCTGAACATTTACACATTAAAAAAATCTGCCAACAGTCTGGGCGCAACTTTATTATTTTTTCGGTAGAAGTTCGGAACGAGTTTAATTCTGAGATGCGGTGTAGGTTACTATGTGACTGAAAACAAAAAAAAAATTCGGAAAGCGGTTAAAATGGGGTCGCGCTAGAATACTTACGCCGCTGCCTCATATAACATATTAATTACATAATTGGTTCATACACCGGGACGAGATCTAGTCCTAGTATAATATCAGTTGTTACGCCATTAGAAGGTTTTTCGTGACTTGGTTTCGGGCCATTACATGAAATCGGAAATGCGTTTGAAGACGATTATATAAAAAGTCTGTGGGAGTGCAAACCAATCTAATATCTTATCAATCCTGAGAAATATGTCGAAAGCCTTACGTCCTATTGGAGTTGAATAACAAACATCCCGAAATCAACTTTTTGACGATTATGTAGGAAGCCTTTGGAAGTAAAAATGAATTCGATATCTCATTAGAACTAGAAAAATGTAAGAATTTGTGAAAACATATACAACCCCCTTGCACCCACTTTGAGGTTGAATATCCAAAAATCCTGAAATGAGTTTTTAGATATATATAAAAAAAACCCGAGGAAGTGAAAACCAATCCGATGTCTTATCACTCCTAAGAGATATGACGGAATTCGTGAAAAAGAGTTCAACCCGTTTTTACCCTCTTAGGGGTTGAAAAAGGAAAAACCTTGAAAACAAGTTTTAGGTGATTATTAAATAAGCCCGTGGAAGTAAAAAGTTATGCGATATCTAATCAGATCTGAGGGATACGGCTGAATTCGTGAAAATGTATAATCCCCTTTACACCACATTGGGGGTCTAATTTTAAAAAATCCTGAAAATACTTTCTAGGTATTTATATGAAGAACCCGTAGAAAAAAAATTAATTCAATATTTGGAAAGACCTAATAGATATGACGAAAATTGTGAAAATATATGCATTCCATTTTCACGGATAATTTTTTTTGCCCCACTTCCGAACGCCAATAGATATTTGAATTTTTTTTAATCAAAATTACTTTTCTAGTTGATTTACATATACATACCGAATTTTAACTTTCTAGCATAAGCCGTTCTATAGTTAAGAAAAACTCCCCCCACCCCCGTACCATACTACCCCTATAAAAAATTATATTTTTCCAACATGCTACTACTATAGTTCTATCTAAATACTAAGTTTCAGCTTTATATTGTTATAGGTTCTCGAGATATAAAAATCGGAACTTTTTCCTTTTCACCCTCCCCCTGCCGGGGGTCTATTAGGCCTACTTCTGGTAAAAATTTTAAGCATCTATCTTACATTGTGCTTGAGATATAAGACGAGATTTTTTTAAAAATTGCTTACCCCTTCCACTTCCATGCTCCACCGCCCCCTTAAAAAATTTTACTTTCAGCAAACTTTATTTGTCAACATTTACACAGAAACCAAATTTTATTTCTCTAGTGCAATTGGTTCGTGAGATATCGTAATCTAAAGTTTTTCAACCCCCACCTCCGTACGTCACTGCCCCCTGTCAAAAATTTGTTTCGAATCTATTCTCCTAGTATACCCACAGATGTTCATTAAGTTTTAATTTCGAGACATTAACCGATTAGGAGATCTGGATTTTAGAATGTCTCGATCTCGGCTTTCGAGCGTTTCGGACGCATTATTATTCCCCCCACTCCCACACCCCTTTACCCATATTATCATTTTTTTTTGCAAATGAGTCCACTATCGATGTTCTATATAAATTCCAAGTTTCAGCCTCCTAGCCTATGCGGTTGCTGAGATCTAGAAACCAAAATTTTTCGTCTAAAACGCTTCCCCCACCTCCCCCCTCATACTCCGACCACCCAAAAAGTGGTCACTTCAAGGAACCTACCCAGTCTATTAATAAAAAAAATTTCAATTTAATAGCTCATAGGGTTTAGGAGTTATAAGCCTTCAAACGTTTTGCGTACGGCGGACGGCGGACGGCGGACGGCGGACGGCGGACGGCGGACGGCGCACAGACGGACTGAAAATTTTTTTTGCTTTTTTGGTGCTTATTAGTCATAAAACGCATAAAAAAAAAATTTCAGGGTAGCAAATTTTTTTTTTTTAAAAATCGATAACAATACTTTATTATTAAAATAATAAAGTAAAATCTGCCAATGGTCTGGGCGAAACTTTATTATTTTTCGGGTCAAAGTTCGGGAGCGGTCAAATTCGGAGTGTATCATGAGTTGCTTCGAGATTATTAGATTGCTTGGAAAATTATTTTTGTTCTTAATATAAAAATATTTAAAATAGAGATTTTTAGCTGATTAAACATTGAAAAAGTCAGTGTAGACTATTCGAATTTCAGTATATTATGTACACTAAAAGCCCATAGAAGCAAAAACAAATTTGATGCCTTATCAGAATTAAGAGATATGTCGAATTGTTAAAACGTATATAAACCCATTACTTCCTTCCACTTGGGGTTTGAATTTCGAAAAAATTGTGAAACACGTTTTTAGACGATTTCATAAGAAGCAAGTTGATATCTCATGAGACAAGACGGATTCTGAAAAATTTGTGAAAACGTAAACAAACCCTTCACACCCCCTTGGTTCTAGAAATTCGAAAAATCGTGAATTGGTTGGCCGTAATAATCAATTTTATATTTCATCAGAACTAAGGAATGGCAAAAATTGTGAAAACATATACAAACCCTTGTGGGTTGAATATCCAAAAATTGAGAAATGGGTTTGTAGGCGATTATATAAAAAGTCTGTGGAAATGAAAAGCGATCTAATATCTCATCGAACCTAAGAAATATGTCGAAGCTTTGAAAAGCATACAACCCCCTTACACCCGTTAGGATTGAATATCTAAAATACTGATTTTGACTTTTTGGCTTTTTTATAAAGGATGCCTTAGGAAGTAAAAATTAATTCGATATTTCATCAGATATACAACCTCCTTACACCCACTTGGTGGTTAAATATCGAAAAATCCTGAAAGGAGTTAATAAATAAATATGAAGACAGCACGAGAAAGTAGGAACCAATTCAATTTCTTATCACTTCTAAAAGAAATGACGGAACTCGTCAAAACGTGTTCAACCCGTTTATAGCCTCTTAGGGGCTGAAAAAGGGAAAAACTTAAAAACAAGTTTTAGGCGATTATTACGCAAGCACGTGAAACTGAAAAGATATTCGATATCTGATAAGACGTGGGGATATAGTAGAATTCGTTAAAAAGTTTACAACCCCCTTAGGGGTCGAATTTTAAAAAATCCTGAAAACACTTTCTAGGTATTTATATGAAGAAACCGTAGAATAAAAATGAATTCAATATTTGGGAAGACCTAATTGATATGACGAAAACCGTGAAAATATATACATTCCATTTTCACTGATCATTTATTTTGCCCCCCCTCTGAACGCCAATGGAAATTTGAAATTATTCTTTATTTAAATTAGTTTTCTAGTTGATTTACATAAACGTACCGAGTTTCAACTTTGTAGCATAAGCCGTTCTATAGATAGGAAAAACACCCCCCAACCCTGCACCATACTACCCCTATAAAAAATTATATTTTTCCAAGATGCTACTAATATAGCTCTATCCAAATACCAAGTTTCAGCTTTATATCATTATAGGTTGTCGAGATATTAAAATCGGAACTTTTTCCTTTTCACCCTCCCCCCCCCCCCTCACCCTCTACACCCACACTTCCTAAATTTTGTTTTTGCTAGGGGTCTATTAGGCCTACTGTTGGTAAAAATTTTAAGCATCTATCTTACACTGTTCTTGAGTTATGAGACGTAATTTTTTTGAAAAATTCTTATCCCCTCCACTTTCATGCTCCACCGCCCCCTTAAAAAATTTGGCTTTCAGCAAACTTCATTTGTCAACCTTTATACACAAACCAAATTTTATTTGTCTAGTGCAATTGGTTCATGAGATATCGTAATCTAAAATTTTTTACCCCCCACCCCCGTACGCTACTGCCCCCACTCAAATTTTTGTTTCCGATCTATTCTCCTAGTATACCTACAGATATTCATTAAGTTTCAATCTTGTGACATTAACCGCTTAGGAGATATGGATTTTAGAATATATCGATCTCACCTTTTTTGCGTTTCGGACGCATTATTTTTCCCCCCACTCCCAAACCCCTTCACCTATATCGGCAATTTTTTTGCAAATGCTTTATATAAATTCCAAATTTCAGCCTCCTAGCATAAGCGGTTGCTTAGATCTAGAAACCAAAATTGTTCGCCTAAAACACTTTCCCCTCCTCCCCCCTCACACCCCCACCACTCAAAATTTGGTCACTTCAGGGGGCCTACCCACTCTACCCACGAAAAAAAATTCAACTAAATAGGGTTTAATTTGGGTTTGTAGGGTTTGGGTGCTACGAGCCTTCAAACAATTTTGCGTACACCGGTAGACGTACGGCGTACGGCGGACAGACGGACTGAAATTTTTTTTTGCTTTTTTCGTGTCTACTCATCATGAAACGTGGAAAAAAAAATTTTGAGGGTAGCAAATTTTTTTTTTTTAAAAATCGATAACAATACTGTATTATTGAAATAATAAAGTAAAAGGCTGTTTTAACTCTTTTCTCCTGATCTTCTCCTCTAAGTCCGCTTCCAGCAAGCAAGCCAGTAATACGGTTGCTTGCACAATCCCCAGGAATATTCCTGCAATGGTATTCTCATCCATATTTGGTACTATTGACTTCAGATCTACACCACAATCCTACATGTCTCAATGTACTACAAAATGAAATTTTGTCGTAAGTATTACAACCTAGAGCGAAAAAAATGCTTCGCAAGTATTTTTAAGTCACAAATGAATTATCCTTTAGAGAAGTACAAAATAACTTAAACTTTTTCCAGTAAAAATGTGAAAATCTAAAATTATCAACTGAGAGATGCAATAGTTCCATCCCTCTAATTCACATCGACTCATGTAGGCACCCTGTGTAGTTTTTATTTGTCAAAGAAAAAAAAAATGTTCGAAATAAGTGTCTATAAACGTATGCCATCGTGAACATCGCAAGGTCTCTAAGTCCTCGCATCATACATTAAAAAGTGTCATTAATTGTGTACTTTAAAATCACATACGATTAGGAAACCCTTGAAGTTATTTTAGTCCCTGGAGTTGTGTTGGCATTTTTAACGGAATTCATGTGGCACCAAGTCGAATTCTTACAAATTAAATAGCAATTCATCTTAGATGAATAATTAAATTAATTAACATATAAGTTTTGAACAATATAGAAAAAAACGTTCTGAAAATTGTGTTTTGCGAAAATTATCAATTAAATTGCAGAATATCACTTAATATGACTGCACCATGTACGTAGGTGCATAGGCATTGCAAGAGTTTATTTAAACCGTCTATCGTGTACTGCAACAAAGAATTATATAAGATAAGCAAAATGACACTACAGACAGCAGAATCATTCTATGAAGAATCGCCAAAAATTGCGGAATTTGTGACCTTACAACGCCAATTTAAATGTTTATTATATAAATTTAATTTTTTGTTTTAAAGCTACAAACTTTTCACACTATAAACATTATTTTCTTTTTAAAATTATGACTTACAAAACCGCAAAATAAGTGAATTAAACAACGAAGCGGTTAAGTTGATACATGGCAGAAGAAAAAATTACTACGCATAGTGATTCAAAACTATACATGCAAAACACTTACACAATGACAAATTTTACACATTAAAACTGTCTAGCCAGTAAATAATTAACCTAAATGTGTAAAAATACAAAGTTTCAAGAATTACATGTAATTTCGTTAAATTTAATGAAAATTAGAAATATTTTACTGGTGTAAGGAAAGCTATTAATACAATAAGTTACAATAAGTTTTTTACTGTATATTTAACAAAAAATCGAATTTTTATATGTACATATAATGGGAAATAACAAAAACTAAAAAATAACAAAAATTGTGCACAATTTTTTTTATAATCAATTTGGACAATCAAAGTATCGTGCAGAACCATCAGAGTACAACCTGTGCACTGTGGTTATTGGTAGAGTACCTGCCTTGAATTGATATTTTTTTTTTACTTACTTACTTATTTATTTAATTATTACAGTTATTCTATAAGATATTTACAGTTTATACAATTTTTGTAGAGATCAGACGGGGAAAAAATTACTGTTTAGTGTAGTATTTCTATTCCTTGACAAATTATGTTATTAATTAAAGGATACTTCATTTAGGAAAATTCTTTTTAAAAACCTATTAATAAGAACTTAAAACAACAAAACTAACTTATTTAGGCAGCTTGGAAACCACTCTACATTTTAAATACTCGTAGTACTGAATAGTTCTGTAACTAGGGGGTTGTCTAAGTTAAGGCATTGAATTGATAATATAGTCGTATTTAAATTTCGTTTACTGACATTTTATTTGCGTTATTACGATATTTCCCTGCCAAAAGTTATCGGAAATAGACATATCAACGCGTCCTACAATATTCAGGTTTATAGGTAGGCTAAGAAAACTTAGATTTTGAAAGAGGAATAAAGTTAACTGTTACAACCTCAGGACTGTATTTCAATTGAATAAAACACTTAAACTTAAATATTATTACGATGATTTTGATTCGCAATACGTTTCACTTTTGTTAAACATCGTATTGTTTTTCCTGTCTAACCGGGTTACGAAAATTCCACCTAGTGATCGCAGTGTTAAATGTCACGATATATTTTCATTAAATTTTGTACTTTTAAGAAGAAAATAAATGGGGTCGGCACATTCTGATCAATCGCGAACAATAACAATTCAAAATGAGCAACCGGCAGGAGTAATAAATGTCTCAGACTCGGTGGCACAGAGAATTCGTAATACTCTTAAGGGTAATTTGGCGTTTGTAATTGGTGATTTTTTTACAACTAATGTGATTTGTATTTATTACTTTGCCAGAAGAACAGGTAGAAGATTCGGAAAAAGCTGCATGTCCTTACCAGACTTCGTACAACCCATTGGCTGTAGCTGAAGGTACTACAACATCCATCGATCTGTCTCGCAAAAATGTTGACCTACTCACCGAAAACGACATGTACTGGCGTAGTAGTATGGCCAATATGGAGAACGTACTGCAGAAGACAAACGCAATCATGGAGCAGGAGTTCTACAATTCATTTGAACAAGTCAGCCAGACTTTTTCAAAACGACCGCCATCACATCTAACTTTGCCTTGCCAAAATTTCAAAACTGAGTTATTCGACTGCTACAGTATTCATCGGGGAGAAACGCTGAAATGTTTTCGCGAAGTTTCTGCTTTTGCGAATTGCATCGACGGAAATCGCGTTAGTAAATTGGATAGGTAATCCGTCAATCACGAATGATTTTTTTTGATTTGTTACTAATATAATGTTGTGTATTATTAGATTTTTGTAATAACAGTTTCCGATTTATTCTTGAATGAAATGCGTCATTCACATACCGTGATCATAATTTCATTTAATAAATTATATGTAAATTATGTATTAGGGATATGAATAATTTCCTGTGGTTTTACTTTATTATTTCAACAATACAGTATTGTGATCGATTTTAAAAAAAAAAAATTTGTTACCCTCACGTTTCATTACTAGTAGACACAAAAAAGCAAAAAAAAATTTCAGTCCGTCTGTCCGCCGTACGCCGTACGTCTACCGGTGTACGCAAAATTGTTTGAAGGCTCGTAGCACCCAAACCCTATGAGCTATTTAGTTGAATTTTTTTTCGTGGGTAGAGTGCGTAGGCGCCCTAAAGTGACCAAATTCTGTGGGGGGGGGGGTGTAAGGGGGGGAGGTGGGGGAAGTGTTTTAGACGAAAAATTTTGGTTTCTATATCTCAGCAACCGCTTATGCTAGGAGGCTGAAATTTGGAATTTATATAGAGCTTCAATAGTGGATATCGGTGATATCGGTAAAGGGGTGTGGGAGTGGGGGGGGGGGGGGAATAATGCGTCCGAAACGCAAAAAGGCGGGATAGACACATTCTAAAATCCATATCTCCTAAACGGTTAACGTGACAAAATTGAAACTTAATGAATATCTGAAGGTATACTAGGAGAATAGATCGGAAACAAATTTTTGAGTTGAGTACGCAATGTCGTACGGGGGTGGGGGGTAAAAAACTTCAGATTACGATATCTCACGAACCAATTGCACTAGATAAATAAAATTCGGTTTCTGTATAAAGGTTGATAAATGCAGTTTGATGAAAGTAAATTTTTTTAAGGGGGCGGTGGAGCATGAAAGTGGAGGGGATACGAATTTTTCAAAAAAATCACGTCACATATCTCAAGAACAGTGTCAGATATATGTTTAAAATTTTTACCAGAAGTAGACCTAATAGACTCCTAGCAGAAAAAAAAATGTTGAGGGTGAGGGTGTAGAGGGTAAGGGTGGGGGAGGGTTAACAGGAAAAAATTCCGATTTTTATATCTCGAGAACCTATACTGATATAAAACTGAAACTTGGTATTTAGATAGAGCTATAGTAGTAGCATGTTGCAATTTTTTGTAGGGGTAGTATGGTACGGGGGTGGGGGATGTTTTTCCTATCTATAGAACGGCTTATTCTACAAAGTTGAAACTTGGTACGTATATGTAAATCAACTAGATAAGTAATTTAGATAAAAAATATTTTCAAATATCCATTGGCGTTCGAAAGGGGGGCAAAAAAATGATTAGTGAAAATGGAAGGCACATATTTTCACGGTTTTCGTTATATCTATTAGGTCTTTTTAAATATTAAATTCATTTTTATTCCACAAATTCTTCATATAAATACCTAGAAAGTGTTTTCAGGATTTTTTGAAATTCGACCCCTAAGGAGGTGGAAAGGGAGTTGTATACTTTTTCACGAATTCTGCCACATCTCTCAGGTCTGATCAGATATCAAATATCTTTTCACTTTCAAGGGCTTGCCTAATAATCGCCTAAAAGTTGTTTTTAAGTTTTTTCCTTTTTCAGCCTCTAAGAGGGTATAAAAGGGTTGAACAAGTTTTCACGAATTCCATCATATCTTTTAGAAGTGATAAGAAATTGAATTGGTTTTTACTTTCCCATGTTGTCTTTATATACTCGTATATCTATTAACTTCTTTCAGGATTTTTGGATATTCAACCCCCATGTGGGTGTAAGGAGGTTACATATCTGATGATGTATCGAATTAATTTTTACTTCTTCCTATATAAGCGCCAAAAAGTCCATTTCTGTATTTTTAGATATTCAATCCAAAGGGGTGTAAGAGGTTTGTATGCTGTTCAAAGCTTCGACATATTTCTTAGGTTCGATGAGATATTAGATTGCCTTTCACTTCCACATACCTTTTATATAATTGCCTACAAACCCATTTCTCAATTTTTGGATATTCAACCCCCAAGGGTTTTTATATGTTTTCACAATTTTTGCCATCCCTTAGTTCTGATGAGATATAAAATTGGTTATTACGGCATTTAATGCAATGACCTAAAACCCAATTTCACTATTTTTCGAATTTCAAGAACCAAGGGGGTGTGAAGGGTTTGCTTACGTTTTCACAAATTTTTCAAAATCCCTCGTGTCTCATGAGATATCAAGTTGCTTCTTATGAAATCGTCTAAAAACCTGTTTCACAATTTTTTCGAAATTCAATTCCCACGTGAAAGTAATAGCTTTGTATACGTTTTTACAATTCATCATATCTCTTAATTCTGATAAGGCAACAAATTCGTTTTTACTTCTATGGGCTTTTAGTGTACATAATATACCGAAATTCGAATAGTCTACGATACACAGGCTTTTACAATGTTTAATTGGCTAAAAATCTCTATTTTAAATATTTTTTTTTAAGAACAAAACTAACTATCCAAGAAACTTCATAATTTCGAATATACTCCGACTTTGACCGCTCCAGAACTTTGACCCGAAAAATAATAAAGTTTCGCCCAGACCATTGGCAGATTTTTTTCTTGAAAATGAATGCTTCATTTAAAAAAACTTGTGAAGAGCAAGTAATTGTATTAGTATCATGAATTCCGGCATACTTCCTAGATTTGATAAGATATCTATTAGTTTTAACTTCCTCGGGCTTTTTTGATATTCAATGGCCAATGTGGTGTAAAGTGGTTGCTAACATTTTCAAAAATTTGGCCCTATCTCTTAGGCCTGAGGAGATATATAATTGGTATAACCCAGAAGGTGGTTTAAAGGGGTTGCATATGTTTTCACAAATTCCGGCATATTTCTTAGATCTGATGACATATAAAATTAGTTTTAACGTTGGCGGACTTTTTATTTAATTATTATTGTATGTTATTATTATTTAATTTATTATTATATTACATTAGTATACATATATGAATTCTTACGCTTAAAGTTTTTTTTTTAATTTCCTCAATTCTTATATGAAAAAAAAATAAAGAATGTTGAAAGTTGTTCTTAGAAGGTCTTATTGTATTGACAAAATAAAGTTTCCTAAAAACTTCTTTATCTCGAAACAATCGAAGTTAAATTTCGACTTTGACCGCGCCCGGACTACAAGCCAAAATCACAATATCCGCTTAAGGAGTTTCTGTAGCGTCGATACTTCTGTCGTACCTCGATATTAACCGCTTTCCGGACTTTGTCCCCAAAATTAATAAAATTAAAGATTTTTTTTATATTTACATATAATTACAAAATACTTTTCTTGTCTTTATCATTTACGACCCAATGAATTTTATCAAGTATAGTCTTCACTTTCTATACATTTTTTAACTCTAAAAAATTATATTATGATATTAATATTTCAAGTGAAATAACGTACTCGAAGAGAATATAATGGGGTTGCAAACGTTTTCACAAATTTCGCCAAATCTGATGAGATATTAAACTATCAGTGGCGGTCATATTGCTTTTCCAAGAGGGGTGCCACTGACGTTCAGTAGGTACTGTAGAGAGACTAGGTGTGGTGGTTAGCCGCTAGTACAGTGAGGATGGAAATTGTACAAATGTTATGGTCGCTGCGGTTCTTACTGCTTGAAAACATCAACTTTTTCATTTCCGCAACTAATAACTAATTTACATTGCCAGATTTAGGTAACTAGATTTCGCAATCTCGACAAGCATTAACATCGCTCTGAACACATTCCGTTGATATTTTTGTAATTTATCAGCTGGCTATATGGTGCCAAAAATTTGAATCTGTATTGTATTATTGTAAGTCTTTAAGCAATAGAAAATTTAATAGCATAAGCAGGAACTGAAAAATAAAATGATCTGATTCCAAAGCTTGGTGAATAAAATTTCAAGTAGAACTCGATCTCATTTTCGACAAAATTTAGAAGACCAAAATTTTAAAGTCGTTTTCAAATGTATGAGAAATTAAGAATATTTTGATAGTTTTATCAAAATTTCGTCAATTCTGTTCTATTATATATTTAATCTAGAAAAGTAGTGTATTGAATTTTTAATAGTTTAACTTTCATACATATTTGATGAAACCGAAGATTTGGCATTGAAATCCGAAGCATGTATCGTAAAATCCAAAGACTTCAGGCCGACTACGAAGAAATGATCATCCCAGTTATTAAGTTATCCTACAATACTTAACATCTACGAAAAGCACATTTTTCATCAATGTAATTTATTAAGTATATACCTATACATATTCAATTAGTCTCCTTATTGAGTTTAGATGCCACCATACCCTTACCTAACTTACCTAACTTAAAAAGAAAATTCTCTAATATTATTTTAAATTATAATAACTTCACAAGCAGTCTCTTATAGCTGATTTACATCGCAAGGTTTTGGCAAGTAGATTTTGAAAAGTCGAAAAGCATGTGCAACGCTCAGAAACATTTGTTTGCTTATGACTATGATGTTAAATTTTTTAATTTGCTTTGTAAAATTTTTAAAGATTTTTTAAAGCTTGCATTACTATCAAGTAACTTCAAATATTTTCATATTTTGTACAGGTAATTGTGATGAATGAAAGACAATTTCTAGGGTGGCTATTATTTGTATGGTGAATCTGTCCCCAAAGATTTCTTTTGCGATTCCCCCCCCCCCCCCCTCTAATTAGTGTAAGAACTACATATATGTTTTAAATTTTATCCCGATCAGATAAGGTCGTTAAAAAAATAAAAATTATTCCGAAAAAAATTCCTAACCTACGAACTACTCTTTTTACACGATTAGATTTAGATTAGATTTGGGAATTTAAAAGAATCTTATCGAAATCTTGAGATTGCGCCAAATCGAATTTTAAATCTTTGGATGTTAATCGGTATTCAAAAAATTAATATGGGGAGTAGTAGTAGTTACTGAAAATGCTCTTAATTATCTCATAGCTAAGTTACAATACAAGATTTCAAACTGAATTTGCAGAAATCTAGTGATTTTGACAAAACTATTAAGATACACTGGATTAACAATACATATGAATAAATTTGAAATCTATTCCGGGACTAGTTTTTGAGGAAATAAAGGTGCTACCTGTGCCAAATCAATGCTGCCGATCCAATAGTATCGTGTTCGTACTCTATCCAAATCTTAAATACCTTAAATTCAATATTGGGCACTTACATTCCTCCTTATCAGAAGTGTTTGAAGTATATTTATATTCTAAATTTATTATTTATTTATTCATTTATTTTTCCATTGAACTATTTTAAATTAGTAGTCTTATTTTCGATTAGGAGACAACAGAAGGATTAAAGAAAGACTTTAGGGAAAATCAGATTTACTTACATAGTTGACACAATACGAGTATACTTTAATAAGTGTATCTAATAGTCTAATATAATTTTTCTTTTAAACAGATGAGATAACATAAATCAAAGTTGGTTAAAAAAAATTGTAGGGGGGGGGGCCATGGCCCCTATGGCCCCCCCTCTATGACCACCACTGTAAACTATGTCCTAATTCTACGAGCTTTTCATGTAAATGACTACAAATCTATTTCAGTATTGAAGTTGCGCCCAGACTTTATCACTAACAATATTTTAAATACGAACTCAATACTGAATTTCTGAAAACTGCCAGAAAAGGAACACCATATTGCTATACGCGATAAAAATAGTAGGCATTCATTTGAAAATTTCGAAATATCTTATTGCTTGGTAGTCGTCGGTATTTGAAAGTTACTTCAACTTAAAATGTGACTGTTCTACCGAAACAGACCTTTTTTATTTTATTTATTTATTTATTTAGATGAGGCCCGATTATAAATATAGGAGCTCATCGCGATTTTGGCCAGGTCCGGAGAGCATATGGCACATCTAGTTACATGTTTGTACAATTCAGTGTAAATTAATATATGAAAAATAACTATGTATATAGAAATGGAAAATAAGCAAATAGCAAATTAATATAAAAGTAAATCGATAAATCAAGATAATTATGGAAAAGTAGTATGCAAATAAAGGTGAAAGCAAAAAAACCATGTGAACAATAGTGATAGAAAAATAAAGGAGCAATTCATATGCCGTGAAAATTAAAACTTACGAGCTAAGGCAGCCCTTTTTTAGATTTAATAAAGGTAAAATTCATTGAACTGGTGAGTTTTTGCAATATCCAATTTCACATACGTTCATAAAATACACAAATTGTTATGGAATCCAATTTGAAAAATTCGCAAGTTACTGAGCAATGGTAGTACAGTATCGAATTGCATATCCAAAAATTGTTCACTGGTGTAAGTTTGTCGGTAACTATTGACTTTCAAAGAAACCACCCATTGAACACATCAGCTTTTTTATTTTAGAGTAAATTGAAGCCCTCTAATCGAAGCAAAGGCCAGTTGTTTTTTTTCTATCTAAAATTAACTGGCTAGTAGGTATAAATACGAATATCGAGTACTTGAAGGAAAACACAAAACGAAAAATAACTCACCTTCTTTGTTTCGAACAGGCCTTCATGTCGTGAAATAAATAAATTTAAATCGGATACTGAAAACGAAAAACAATTCAATATTTACACTCACATTCGGCTAGCAAGTTTGCGGGACACTTCGTACCTTAATTCATTCCCATTCCACATAATATGCATTAAAATATCGCGATCTACGTCAATTTAATTTTCTCAATTACAGCTGTATATTTTGGTTCAGTTGTGCAATCAATGTCAAACATGCATATAAAAAAGTGAGCATAAATTAAAGTGGAAACACATAAAAAAAAAATAAGTATGCAGGTAGGTATATGTATATTTGTCCATGCATATTTGCTGGAGAAGATCGAAATTCCTTTCAGCATAAACTCTCAGGTGTCAATCGCGGGCTGCAAAGTAGTAAATCACGACGCGCAATCTGAATAGCTGCTCGCAGCAGTTATTTATGTGTCCTTTCTTATTTATTTTAGTTCGGGGCTCGTGAGCGGTATAGGTAAGACGATTTTAACTATACATTGAAATTTAAAACGTTTCCAAGCGTGAACAAGAACAAAGTTATTAAACAACGTTTTTATAACACCACTAGGAAGGTAATATTCTCGGAAATTTAAAAATATAAAAAATATGATTCGGTGCTCGGCAAGTTTTCGATTCTTTGTAAATTCATTCACACATATAATTAAAATTGGTGACCATATCGGTGCGGTTGATAACAATGTATTTATTTCAAATTCTACATTCCAAACAGGGACGTTATTTCAGTTTTTTCTAGGGGGGGCAAGTTGTTATGTTTGTAAATATTTTTATATATAAATATACATACATATGTTATATATAATCTATAAAAATACATTATTGCCCCACCCAAGAAATGACGTCCCTGATTCCAAATATGTTGGGATCAGCTGTGGAGCTGAGTCAGAAAATGGATAATTTTTCTCTAAGAATGAGGGGTGTAAATTTCGAAATAATTTTCAAAAATCATTAATATTCAGAGAAAAATAAATATGCCACAATTGTTTGATTTTTTAACAACAACATAAACCATATATTTGTAACATTTAATTTTATTATTTTTTAATAATAAAGTATTGTGATCGACATGAAATTTCAAAAAAATTTGCTACCCTGACATTTTGTATTTTCAGATTTTAGAACCAGTAAATCCAAAAAACGCAAAAAAAAGTCCGTCTGGCCGCCGTAGACACCGTCCGCCGTACGCAAGACCGTTTGAAGGTGCGTAGCTCACAAACCACTTGAGATATTAGGTTGAAATTTTATGGTGGATAGAATGAGTGAACCCCTACGAGTGGTGTCTTTTGAGTTTTATGTGGAGGAGGGGGGAGAGGGGAGCGTTTTAGATGAAAAATGTTGGTTTCTAGATCTCAGGAACCGCTTATGCTAGGAGTCTGAAAGTTGTAATTTAAGTAGAACTATAATAGTGGACCCATTTGCAAAAAATGGTCGATAGGGGTTGAGGGGTGTGGGAGAGGGGGAAAAATAATGCGTCAAAAACACTTGAAAGCTGAGATTGAAACATTCTAAAATATACATATCTACTGAACGATTAATGTCAGACTGTTGAAACTTTGTAGTTATTTTAAGAGATACTAGGAAATTAAAAGAGGGTTAAATTTTTTAAGGGTAGTGGCGCGGTGTGGGGTAAAAAACTTCGGATTGGAATATGTTCTGACTCAATTGTACCAGGAATATAAAATTTGGTTTCTGCATATAGAATTACCAGTGGAGTCTAGTAAATGTAAAATTTTTGAGGGTAGAGATAAAGCGCGGAAGTGAGGGGACAGCCATTTTACAAAAAATTATTGCAAGTTAGGCAATAATCAGCCTATTTTTTGCAATATGTTATTTTTAATTTTGGACAAAAATAACGAGTTTGGAATTTAGGTATTATTATAATTATAGCAGATGATGTGTAATAATTAAATATGTATTTACTTTTGAAGAAACAAAAATATATTTAATTTATGTTATAAACATAATAACTTAATAACTATAATTAATCTTGATTTAGAGTAATGAAAATTGGAAAAAAATAAAGCTACTTCTTAAAATTCGGTCACTTTTTAAATTTATTTTGAAATAACATATTTTACTGACTGAAAATCTATCAAAAAAAAAGAATTTAAAATTTCTTCCGATTCAAGGCACACTACTTGACATTCTTCCGTAAATTACTGATGCCAGCAATAATTATATTGATGTTGTATACTGGTCCTTCCACTTGCAACAAGTTATTCTATTTAATGTGACTAAAAGGGTGAAGTTAGATGCGTCTTGGCTCGTGATGACTTTATGTAATTCGGTATATGTTACATCCTCTAATGTTGATGACGTAGTAAATGAAATTAAAGATCTATAATCTAAAATCTAAATAATAAAATATATAAAAATATCAAGACCATAAATTAAAATAAGTATAATGAAACTTCAAATCGAATATCTCATTGTTCAAAATTTCCGACTGATATCGTTTCCAAAATATTTAAAAAAAAATAATTTAAAAAACCGGTATGAAATAAATTGAAGCCAGAAATGATCTTGAAAATTTTACAGGAGTTAGGACCAGTAGATCTCTAGCGGTGAAAAATTTTAAGGGTGTGGTTGTAGGGGGAGGATTTTAAGAGAGGGTGGAAATGAAAATAGATTTTTATTTCTCGAAAACCGCAAAGGAAAGAAAGCTAAGAATTGACAAATGTATAAAGCCACTATAGAGATACCCAATAAAAAAATGTTTGATAGGGGTAGCAAGAAACGCGGGTGCGGGTGGGGTTTTATCTCAGAAACGGCTTATGCTAGAAAGTTGAAACTTAATACCTATATGTAGATGTGCTACTAGAGTAATAAAAGTAAAAAAAAATTCAGATTTTCATTGGCGTTAAAAGGTGGAGTAAAAAAATGTCCGTGAAAAGGATTTTTGTTTCCACATTTTCACGAATTTCCTTTAATCTATTAGACATGTCGAGCTATCAAAGCAATTTCACTTCTGTGGACTTTTTGTATAAGCGCTTAGAAACGTTTTTCAAAATTTTTCGATTTTCAACCACTAAGGGGGTGTAAAGTGGCTGTGTACATATTCACGAATTCCGATATATTTCTTAGGTCTAATAAGATATCGAATTCACTTTTACTTCTGAAAGCTTTAAATATAATTGGGGGAAAAACCGGTTTAATTAATTTTTTGATATTAAACACCCTTGGGGGGAAAGGTTTTAAGGTATCGTTCAAGTTTTCAGGAATTCAGAAATTAATGGTTAAGCGAATTTAAGGTTTTTGGATACAATTGAACAGAAAATACTATAAAACGTTGTTTCTCTAACTTGTCGGGTTGGATTAAACTTATAATACTCTATGATTTCATCTAGAGTATATACGCAGGTAGCAGCGAATTACAAGGTATCTTCAGCACAGAAACAAAGGTGTTACGTTTTTTTTAGCATTTTTAATACACGTATAGTTTTTTTAACGTTAAATCGAGTTGTATGTAAATATTTACTAACTAATTATATGAAATCTTCGCCATGTATATCTGATGGTGAGAATTGATGCGAAATGGTCAACTACATAGTGGAATAATGCGAGTATAATGTGGGTGCTCTGTGCTGTCGTTTTTATTATGCGATTGCGCTGTACCCGTACTAAGAGTATGCTCCCTCATGTTAAAAAGGCATGACTTGTGCATCCACACCATACAGCATACACACACGTTCCTGGGTACGAGTTCGAGCAGTGGGATTCTATATGGAGAGTATGACAACATTTTTCTGTCATGCGAAGACTGTATTCTTCTGCTCCGTGCTCTGAAACTGAATACCATTCCGATATATCGTAATCTACCTGAAACATGGTAGCGGTAGTAGTATTATCCATCTTTTGGTAAAGTTCAAGACGCTTCTGGCCGCTGTCGTCCTACGCTACATGGCGATCCGACTCCTCGGTAAGAAAAGAAATAACTGGTTAGACAACTTTTCCTCAGTTCAACACGGGCGGTCGTTAGAGTAGATAGGTAGCGTGGAATAAGTTAAATTTTTTCTTAAAAGTGAAATACAAGTGAAAATTGAAGCCTTTGTGTGAAATATTTTTTTTTTATTATTGCAGTGCTCTTGTGTCTTGGTAGTTACTTCCAAAAATAATTGTGCCTAAACACATGAAAAATGTGTTGACGGGGTGTTTTCACATCCATTTATATTGTGGAAATAATTTCTTTGTGACGCAGTCTCCAAGTTACAGAACTCCTTGGAAGGATTATCGACGACATTTGTCAAAGCGCGGACAATAAGGAATATATAACATCTATAAACTCTTGAACAAAACAGGATTACAGCTTATTTCAGGGAAATGTCCTGATTTCTCATAATCTATTTGGTGTCCCTTTACGCAGTATTTTAATCACATTTCGAGGAAGCGTAGAATCGACCTCTTATAATCTCAAGTAATTGCAGTAAGTTTCTATTAAAATGGCATGTACAACGTTATTAACACATTAAAAAAGTATTTCTTCTCTTCGATTCATATTTTCGACTAAAGTTTTATTTTAAATATATACAGTGACTCACAAATACATTCAGATCTTAATTTTTACTTAGTCTAAACGCATGAAATGTTAAATTCTTACATATAAATATTTTTCAATGATAAAAAAAAACTCATGCCAGAAACAAGATGAATGGTACCTTCAATTTTCATACAAAATACGACGATGTTGGAGAACGTCATCGTCATCCACTTCGAAGTTAAGGTTGGTAAATACAACAATGTGGAGGACAAAATTCAGCGACGAATTGGTTCTTTCTGTAATTATGCTTTAAAAGGTGCACGGAGGAAACGTAGTTCTAATTTTTATACAAGGGTACCATAAGTCAAGTGCTGCGAGAACCGAAACACTGGCATTTGACAGATCTATGGACGGATTTGAATTGAAGAATCCTACAGCGAATTCTGAAATCAAGTGTTTGAAGATTATATTAAATGCATCTATTGCACATGTCTACTCGTCTTTTACACAAAAAAGCAAAATTGAAATTAATAAATTCGATTATTACAGAAATAGTAAGCAGATTTAAAAACCGATGTGAAAACTCCCTACAATAGCTTCCATTTATGTACAAACTAATTAATAAATTATCGTTATTTTAAGTTTTAGTTTTTAGTTTTAGTTCTTAGTTTAGTTTTTAGTTTTAGTTCTTCGTTCGGTTTTTAATTTTAGTTGTTAGTTTAGTTTTAGTTCTTAGTTTAGTTTTAGGTATATCAAAGGGTCTTTTAGTAACCTTTCCCTAGAAGCTATTGCATATTATGTATTTTTAAAAGTGTACATATAATTTTTATCTGCTCAGTGCGTACGTCTATACCAAAGTTGTAAAGACATTACGTCTAAACTCTAACTGAATTAACTGAAATATCGAACTGGATCTAAATTTAAGAAATAAATATATCTATCTATCAAGGGATGATTAGACTGGACAATCCGATACAGCAACGAGTTGTATATGCATCCATGCTGATAAAACTTCAATAAATTACAATATACATTGAAAAAAATGTTGGTTGTCGTATTGAGAATCGGCAGAGCCCTCTGAACTATAGCCGCGCAGTTGAATTGAACATAAAAAAACAGAGTCATAACAAACATGACAACTCCATACAAATCGCAACAATTTTGTATGGCGAGTGCATGACTTGGATGATAAAAACTAAGTTTTCTATTAAAGTGCAAGCTTTTGTTAGGCAAAGCAAAGTTAAATAGTTTATAAACATATTTAAAAATTAGAATTAGACAAGTTTTCTCATCTGGAATTGAGTTTCCATAGAAAAAATTAGGTCGAAAAAAATATCGCAATTTTCAATTCAATTTTTCAATGTGTTCTTATTCAGTATCGACTCTAGAGGGTTCGTCAATCCCAAAGTTTTGTATTAAAACACCGCGCTTTGGGATAATAAAATATTGTTACGAATTCGTTCCAAAAAAGATTCTCCAATGAACTGGTATATTTTCTCGTTTTGATCCGTGACGTCACACATCACATAAAAAACGAGGCATTTCTCACGACGAACTGTCATATGTGCGCGGCCTGAGTTTAAGTCGGCGGTGGAATCGGTAGTTAACCCGAAATCATCATATTGACAAACAAAATTTTCAATATGACAACGGTTTTCACCATATTGTAACGACGTTTTACAACCAAGTTGTCAATATGACGAATACCGGTTTTTAAATTTTTTCGTAGTCAATATGAAAACTACAGTTGTTAATATGAAAACCAAAGATGTATGATATATGCAGTCGTCAATATGAAAACCGCGGTTGTCGATATGATAACCACGGTTGTCTATATGCAAACTTTGGTTGTGAATATGAAAATCGCAGTTGTTAATATGAAAACACAAGCTGAACAAGAAATATTCCCTCAAGGTGACAATTGCCGTAGTCAATATGAAAACCAGTTGTTGATGTGGAAACTCGGTTGTCGATTTGAAAATCACGATTTTCAATATAAAAACCACGATTATCAATATGAAAACCAGTGAAAATCACGATTGTCGATATGAAAATCCCGATTGTCAAAACAAACGTTGTCAATATGAAAATCAGTTCTCGATGTGAAAACTGTGGTTTTCGATATGAAAATCACAATTGTCTATATGAAAATAACGATTGTCAATATGAAAACCACGGTTGTCAATATGAAAATCAGTTTCGATGTGAAACTACGGTTATCGATGTGAAAATCACAATTGTCGATATGAAAATCACGATTGTCAATATGAAAACTTCGGTGGTTGCTGATTAATATGATAATATTGTTAAGTGGCACCAGTACGCTTAAGTCTTTGAATAAAAGACACGCGATAATATGTGAATATATTTTCATCAAATTTTTTAGTGGAATTTCATATTGACAACGTGGGTCTTTCAGATTGAGGAGTTTTCATATTGACAACTGTGATTTTTATGTGAACAGGATGTTTTTCGTTTTGACAACTGCAATATTCAATTGCAATATTACTGATCGTCATCTTGTCTCTGTTTGCCTGATCTGCTCTGTCGACGGTTGCTGTGCTCTGTTCGTCTGCTCTGTGGTCGCTGCTCGTCGTTGCTGCTTTGCTCTGCGCGTCGTTGCTGCTTTGCTCTGCGCGTCGTTGCTGCTATGCACTTCGTGGTTCGCTGTGGTCGTCGCTGCTTGGCTGTTGTCTTCGCTTGCTGCCTCTGCTTGCTGTCTTACGACTTGGCGTGGTCTGGACACGAACTAATTGGTCTCAAGCTTTCGAAGAGGAACTTTAAGTCCACATTACCTTCTCCAGCTTGAAACCGATTAGAGATGGTTGTCCGGTCAGAACAGTAGTCAAGGTTGCTACAAGAGGAACTTTAAGTCCACATTGCCTTGTTAGCAGACTAGTGACTACTAGATGACGATCAGTTAGAAGGGTCAACTTCAGGCAAGCAGAGTCGTGCCAGGAGTTGAGCTAAATCCAGCTGCGACAAGCCACGACGAACGATGCCAAATCACGACAAGAAGACTCAGCTGAACCAAGACGAACAAGCAGAGGCCACACAGAGAGACGAAGACAGGGAAGGACGTGCAGCCAGGGAAGGACGAAGACAGGGAAGGACGAAGACAGGGAAGGACGTGCAGACAGGGAAGGACGAAGACAGGGAGAGCAAGGGCCACACAGAGGGACGAGACTGGGAGAGAGCAGAGAGGGTCAAGGCGAGGCAAGTGAAGTCGTACCCACAGAGAATACGAATCGAGTCACGTTTAGCAGAGACGACGATCAGACGGCAAGGAGAAAACCCAGAGGAAATAAAACAATAATTTTGATGTATGTCAACTAATAATAATAAAGTGAAATCTAATAATAAATAAATATTTTGTAATGGATCCCGCACCCGTTGAGCCTACCCCGGGAATTCGAGTCGTTACAATATCAAGAATGTGCATTTCCATATAAGCAACTTGAATTTTCAAATCAACAACGTGGGTTTTCATATTGAATGCTGCGATTTTCATATCAACAACGTAGGTTTTCATATTGACAATTGCGATTTTCATATCAACAACGTGGGTTTTCATATTGGCTGTTGCAAATTTCATTACAACAATTTCGATTTTCATGTTGATAACTGCGATTTTCATGTCAACAGTGTAGGTTTTCATATTGACAACTGCGATTTTCATATCAACAAGATGAGTTTTCATATTGACAACTGCGGTTCTTAAATTGAAAATCAAGATTTCATATTGACAACTGCAGTTGTTGGATGAAAAATAACAATTTTTTCATCAATATGACAATCGCAATTGTCGATATAACGAACTTTTTTGGTTGAGTGTACTGGCCATGTCGTTTGGTTCGAATATAGACCGCTCCCTAGATGCGATTTGAAAAGTTAACATCGCAACGACTACAGATAGAAATGACTGGAGGCCAAGGTCCTATTTAGATTGTCGCGCCATTGATGATGAATAAAACAATGGTAGAATGAGAAAGTGGAGTTTGGAACGCATGTTATTTTATCTTCAGTTGTGGCCAAAATTCCGGTTAACAGGCAAAATCGTCCTACTCCTTCGAGTAGCTGTCGTACATAAGTACAAAAAACACGTTTTCTCGAATATTGACCGATAGCTTCACAACACTTTATCCTACCTTTGACTATGATTTGTGTACAGGATGATTTTCCAATAGTAAATTTTACATAGTTCCAGATACGGAATTGAAAACGGGATATATTATCCGGCTTCGCCTTCTTCTTAGTGCAGTCAAACAACCTATAAAGAATTTCAAGATTTTTTGATATTCAACCTCTAAAAAGGTGTAAAGGGTTGCATACGTTTTCACAAATTCCGCCACATCACTTGGGTCTGATGAGGTATTGAATTGGTTTTGCCCGAGTATAGTTACTGCACTGCTAGTGTAGCAGCTATTGGAACGATTACTCTTACGATGGCTTCGAAATATTAATATAAAAAGTGAAAGGTGCGTTATTTTTAATAGATGAATTCTGCTTACAATCTTATCGGTGTCGTTAGTACACTAGAGCTCCCAAACAGACAGTAGTAATTGTGTTACATGCAACTTTGCTGTTTTAGTAGATCGTGTCCCAGTCAATAACACTAAAAATTATTAACACCTGCTGGTACACCATAATAACCGGCCTCAATCTTCCCATCCTTAAAACTGACTGGATATCCTTAGTCAGGTTCGGTATCCGTATAAAAACGAAGAAAATAGATAAACTTCCACGAGGTTTTTTATAATCGCATAAAAATAAATTGATTTATAATCATAATCATAATCATTTATTTCATCCGTAAAATTCATTTATGTTTAGATACAATAAAATGCTTAAGTGATTAGACATGTTTCTATATCTTTACAGCTTTAGTATAGTTTATGGCATGCAGCAATTTCAAATGTTGTATGATTTAACTAAAATTTATACTTAAGGAAAAATTTCGACAAAAACCTTCTACGAAATAAATTGATTTACGATAGACGTAACGCAAAGCAACGTAAACGTAACGCAAAAGTATAATATGGGCCATGTTTTACGTTACGTATGATTATCTTGTAACGTCCATCGTCAATGAGGCATTAAGGAAGTTTAAAGGGGTTGAATACGTTTTATCAGTTTGACCAAGAAAACTAAAAGTACAAGAGTAGTATCAATAAAGTTTAGAATATAGTTTCAAAATTCGAGAAATAGGTAGCGCTAGGACAAGAAGAGCAAATGCAAATCCTGTACCGGCAATCGTTGTCCAACCAATGAAAGAATAGTCCAAGCAGTTTGAAACGATTCATCAATCAGTATCAGACGCTTGGGATTGCTGTTTAACATCTCTAAGTGGAAAGCTGGGAGTATTTTGAAAGCAGAACGCTTGCATGCAGGATGGAGTTTTGTAATCGGCTGCTTGAGCGGCAATTGGAAGACGAAAACTTTACGAACAACATTCTTTGGACGGATGAGTCCCAATTCACCAGGAACGGTATCCCAAACGTTCACAACCTAGATATGTGATTGTGCAATCCACACACGGGAAGAGCTGCATAATTTCAGTACGGATTCAGTGTAAATTTATGGACAGGTGCGCTTGCTGACAATTTTGTTGGACCTATTAAGCTTCTACCTACGCTAAATAGCTCCTACATGTTTTAACAAATGATCTACAGGATTTATTGCTGCGATTAAACCGCAGTGTTTGGCGACATTTGAGCTGCGTACTAAAATTCTGGTCGCGCGGAGCCTTCGGCTTTAATAAATGGTTGGGCTGAATTTGTAGTGCTACTAATTTCAATATGTTTCGTATCTCGGATGGGGTTGCAAATTCATATTGGCATGATAGAAGACGATTAGAATGTTTTGTCCGATTTGCACAACTTTTGTAATTTGTTTGGGTGTGAAAAAAATCGCAATTCTTGTTGCTACTAAAATTGCAAGGTTGCGGGTAGATTATGAAGTTGCGAACTTAGTACTAGTTTTAATAGGCAATTTTTTCGGGGGTCAAAAAAATTTAAAAAAGCTATTATTGCTAATTTAAACATGTTGCGTACCTCTGATGGGGTTGAAAATTCATATTAAGATGAGAAATGGTGATTTAAATATTCTGCTCGATTTACAAAACTTTTGCAATATTTTCGGGGGTCAAAAACATTCGGAATTGCTATTGTTACTAAACACGAGTTTCAGTACATTAATTGCAACATTTGCAACCCATTTTAAAAAAATGTTGTAATTTTTTTGATGGCCTTTCTTTCAATAAATCCTATTTTTTTACTATTTATCCTATTAAAAGTATGTTGCGTGCAAAAAAAGGTTGCAAGTCTACGCAGCTGTTCCCGATGGCAGTAAAAGGTCATAACACAATTTGCTAACTTTTGTAATTACTTTGGGGTCATTTTTGGTCAAAATGTTAATTGTTAATAATTATCTATTTTGCGGTCCTCAAAATGGGTTGCAAATCTAATACAATACCGAAAATACTCTGTTAAACATTATCCTAAGTTTGCATAACTTTTGTAGTATTTTTGTAGTCTGCATAACGAAACTTCGTTTTTAATCATTTTGAGGAGCATGTTGCGCACCTCACAATCGGCTTCGGATCAGCCATCCTCACTCCTCGACAGTCCAGTGGCAAAAGAGGCTACGGTCAACCTCGTTTCCTGCAAACGCTCACTCGTTCTCCATACCAGCGTTGCATTATTTGGTCCAATTGGCCTAATGTTGGTACTGATTTTCTTGAATAAAGTTCCATCGCCCTCTACTTAATGGCATGCGCCAACGCTGCTCCTTAGTCAGGTTTTCGCGCTGAATTATGCGCGGGTCGGTTTCCAGGTGTTGGTAACGTTATCGTGTCTTTAAACGCGGACCTTCATCCGCTCAAGTTCGAGTGCCAATTCTTCCTCTCAGCAAAAGAAATACTTCAAAATGAAAAAAAAACTAATTTATTGAGCCAAAGGTAAAGCAAATTACCTTAGCAGCCATCCGCACGCGAAACCCATCTTCCCGGGTACCATATTCGAGCCTTGCGGGCCTTCGCTATTCTAAACGTAACAAGTGTTTTAAACTAATGAAATTTTCTAAAGAAACACCTTTTTTAATGTTTGTTATGCCATGACCATCGGCGAGAAGTCTTAAATTTTATGTTGTTGGTTCTTCTGCGCAAGAATTGTTCATGGAAAACGAAAGAGTCAAAAAATTTAAAAAGAAATTTCTAGACTGAGAATATTACATCAGTAATAACAATATTTTGATATACTGTCATATAGAAGTCCTTCAAACACGTGTGTAGATATCTTCAGTATGCTTCAGCCAGGAACTTGAAGACTTTGCCATCTACCTACAGTTTCAGAAATACTGGCATGTTTAGCTATCGTTTGGTGGCTACTTGAAGGAGAAGGTCATTATTCGCATTTTTAATTCAGTATTCTGTATTCAGATTCTAAATTCGTGTGTTCGGAAAAGAAGATTTGGGGTATTTGGCTACAATTGAACAATTCATTCTTGTAGTTTATCTAATGAATTAAATGATCATAGAAACGCTGGTTTCATTTGGACGTAGAATTTTTAGAACATTCTAGGAAATGAACAAAAATATCGCGAAATTTGAACTAGCACTATGAATATTACCGCCATACGCCTCATATTCACATATGTATATAGCTAAAAATGATGTCCCATTGACAATCCGATACAAAAAACCTGCCTTTGATTGATTATTTGTTGTTAGTTGGCGAGCTTTCACTCCAGCATACAGTGGGTCACAACATAAATTCTAAAACTTTGCAATAGCCACCGGAGTTGGGTCGCCAATTGTAAAACTTTTTTTTTTTTCTTGGGACATCTTATAGTTCCTACTATCTTTGGGTTTAGTCAATTCGGCGCATATAAACATTTGGGTTGGACCGTTTTCCCGTTTCCCAAAATTGCTTTTGCCAAGAGCCCGGTTTTATGAATAATGTAAAGGTTTCTTATACGAGCTCGAATGCCCGAGTTGATAATCATTATTTTTATGCACGGAAATTGTTTCTTCGATATCCACCACTATTTTGCATTTTTCACTAATATGTATTTTATTCACCCACACAGTTGAGACGAATCGAATGACACCTCAAAATGTTAAAATCAGTCAGGCCAACTATGAATGAACAAATAAAGTGTTCGCAAAAAATCTACGCCTTAAGCACTAAAGACATCTTTTTAGCTGCGCCGTGCCTCCAGTCGGAATAAAACACGAGATTTTAAAATGTTATTAAGAAAACGATATTTCGCAATTTGGAATTTCGGGAAACGGAATTTAGGAACACGGCATTTTGACCCGATCATTCGAATGACACCTCAAGTATCAAAATCGGTATGGTTGCTTACAAACTACGAACGAACATATGAATGAAATTTGGATCACATATCTATGATCCAAACACGTAACCCATTCCTTTAACTGCGCTACGCCGCTTTCTTAATTTTAATATGAAAACGAAATTATATAAAATAGAAAAGAAAGAAATTTTCAGAAAAATTATATTGCTGTGTATGTATTTTCTCGAGCAAGTTAGATATTTAATATCTAGGGTGACCAAAAATAAAAGACTTCTTTCTTTATTTTTGGGAGACTTTATTATTATTATTATTATTATTATTATTATTATATTTTAATAAATGGTATATAAATACACAAAATTATTCCTTAAGCACTAGTTACAAAGACCATCAGCTTGGGAGACTTTATTATTTAAGAAGTTCTTACTTGAATTCACACTTAAGACTGATTTAGTTTTGCTATCTTACTTACTAAGAAGGCTCGGTCCACTAAAAATATTCTTTGTGGCCGTTACAATTCTTATCTTTGCTGACGGGGATGCGTCTGCAATTATTATTTATGCCTTCTTGATAAAATATTGTATGGTCCAATATAGTTATTGCTATTATTGTCTGAGACTCATCTTTATTATGGTCAGCTTGGTGAGTCATATCTTTGGATAGAGTTCTTGTGGTGGTGTATATGTGACTTGCGTGTTGCGCGAGCAAAGCAAATTAATGAGTGCAGCAAAAAAGCGTTTTACAATCTATCGATAGAGGATTCGATGTAAGATGCAAGAAACCAGGGACGTCATTTGTGGGGGGCAGGGGGGCATTTGCCCCCCCCCCTGAATTATGTATTTTTATAGATTATATATAACATATTATTTATATATAAAAATATATACAAACATAACATCTTGCCCGCCCTAGAAAAAACTGAAATGAAACTCTTATATCTCACTCGTTACTGCGCTCTCCACCCCACAAAGAAAAATAAAAATTAGACAAGTCGAAAGAAAAAAAGCAAAAAATGATATTGGAAAGCAATAGCACAAAGTTCGCCCATCGGTACATATAACGCAATCTTTTGAGCTGTGATGAAGTTATTTATGATACTACTATAAGAAATAAATACAATGCCAGGAGGCTATTTAAAAAGTTGATTTTCTAGAGTGCCTGCTCCGAAACAAGCAACCTCCAATCTTGACATTAACCAATTAAGATCTGCATAGTGTCGGAACAAACCCACCTATTATGTACTCAGGATCAGTGACTTTCGGGTTCAGTTATTAAAATGCAACCATACCTACCATTTTTTTCATATTCCTCCAAATTTAGTTAAAAAAATCTGGCAATGTTCTGGGTGAAACTTTATTATTATCGGGTCAAAGTTCGGGAGCGGTCAAAGTCGGAGTATATCATCAGTTGTTTCGAAATTATGAAGTTTCTTGGAAAGTTAGTTTTGTTCTTAAAAAAAATATTTAAAATAGAGATTATTAACCGATTAAACATTAGAAAAGCCCGTGTAGACTATTCGAATATCGGTATATTATGTACACTAAAAGCCCATAGAAGTAAAAACGAATTTGTTGCCCTATCAGACTTAAGATATATGACGAATTGTTAAAACGTATACAAACCCATTACTTCCACTTGGTGTTTGAATTCCGAAAAAATTGTGAAACAGGTTTTTAGACTATTTCATAAGAAGCAACTTGATATCTCATGAGACACGAGGGATTTTGTAAAATTTTGAAAAAAAAGCAAACCCTTCACACCCCCTTGGTTTTTGAATAACCAATTTTATATCTCATCAGAATTAAGGGAGGGAAAAAATTGTGAAAACATATACAAACCCTTGGGGGTTGAATATCGAAAAATTGAGAAATGGGTTTGAAGGCGATTATATAAAAAGTATGTGGAAGTGAAAAGCGATCTAATATCTCATCAAACCTAAGAAATATGTCGAAGCTTTGAAAAGCATACAACCCCCTTACACCCCTTAGGATTGAATATCTAAAAATACTGAAATTGACTTTTTGGCGCTTATATAGGAAACCTTAGAAAGTAAAAATGAATTCGATATATCATCAGATATGCAACCTCCTTACACCCACTTGGGGGTTGAATATCCAAAAATCCTGAAAGGAGTTAATAACTAAATATGAAGACAACACGAGAAAGTAAAAATCAATTCAATTTCTTATCACTTCTAAAAGATATGACGGAATTCGTGAAAACTTGTTCAACCCTTTTATACCCTACTTAGGGGCTGAAAAGGGAAAAAAAGCCCGTGAAAGTGAAAAGATATTCGATATCTGATCAGACCTGAGGGATATGGCAGAATTCGTGAAAAAGTATACAACCCCCTTTCCACCCCCTTAGTGGTTAAATTCCAAAAATTCCGGAAATACTTTCAAGGTGGAATAAAAATGAATTTAATATTTGAAAAGACCTAATAGATATGATGAAAATCGTGAAAATATAAGCATTCCATTTTAACTGATAATTTTTTTGTCCACCTTGCGAATGCCAATGGATATTTGATTTTTTTTTTAATCAGAATTACTTTTTTAGTTGATTTACAAATACATATCGAGTTTCAACATTCTAGCATAAGCCTCTCCACCGCCGTATCATACTACCACTATAAAAACTTATATTTTTCCAACATGCTACTACTATAGCTCTAAGCTCTAAGGTACTATAGGTTCTCGAGATATAAAAATCGGGATCTTTTCGTTTTCACCCTCTCCCACCCTCACCCTCTACACCTTCATCCTCTACACCCTCACCCTCAAACATTTTTTTTTCTGCTAGGAGTCTATTAGGCCAACTTCTGGTAAAAATATCAAGCATCTAATATGAGACGTCATTTTTTAAAAAAATTCGTATCCCCTTCACTTTCATGCTCCTCCGCCCCTTAAAAAATTTTACTTTCAGCAAACTATATTTGTCAACCTTTTACATAAACCGAATTTTATTTGTCTAGTGCAATTGGTTCGTGAGGTATCGTAATCTAAAGTTTTTCACCCCCCACCCCGTATGCCAATGACCCAACTTAAAAATTTGTTTCCGATCTATTCTCCTAGTATACCTACTGATATTCATTAAGTTTCAATTTTGTGCCGTAAACCGTTTAAGGGAAATGTGAAATTTTAGAATGCGTCGATCTCGGCTTTTTTGCGTTTCGGACGCATTATTATTCCCCCCACTCCCACACCGCTTCACCCATATTGACAATTTTTATGCAAATGGGTCAAAGCTATATAAATATCAAATTTCAGCTTCCTAGCATAAGTGGTTGCTGAGATCTAAAAACCAAAATTTCCGTCTAAAACGCTTCGCCCTCCTCAACCTTACACCCCCACCCCTCAGAATTTGGTCAATTCAAGGGGCCTACCGAGTCTATTTATAAAAAAAATTTAATTTAATATCTTAAACCGTTTGGGAGCCTTCAAACGATTTTGCGTACGGCGGACAGACGGACTGACATTTTTTTTGCATTTTTCGTGTCTACTAGTCATGAAACGTGGGAAAAAAATTTCAGGGTAGCAAATTTTTTTTTTTAAAAATCGATCACAATACTGTATTAGAAAATAATAAAGTAAAATATAAATTTTAAGTTACAATATTTTTATTAAATATTAATTTTTTATATGTTCTTAATCTTTACTTATAGATCTGTGTAAGAAAAATATTTAGTGGTATGACCGTTGCGTAAGAAGACTGTCTTGTTACTCACCACCAATTGATTATCTGATCCAAACTGTATACTAAAATGTATCCAACAAGCAAATATTCCACAAGACCACCGTCACCAACTTTTGTGAATTTTTCACCGCCGTCCGATTATCCATCCTCCCAACATTCCACTGAAATGAAGCACATTTTATCGAAAGATGATTCATCAGCGATGTTAGGAAATAACAGTAATATCACATTTCCAGAAGATATCGATAGCATCGAGTTCAGCGTACGTGATAACGTCATTAATTGTTCGAACGATTCGTTTAACGAGAAGAGAAGACGCGGACACAATCGCCGCAGTAATCACAAATTGGAAGTTGAACAACAGGTATCTAGTGTAACTCTGCAACTATTTTGAGCCTAACCAATGACTTTCTTTTAGGTTAAGTGGACTCGGAAGAATATTGCTGCGACTATGGAACGATTTGAACCTGCATCCAAATTCGACTATAATTCAATTCAGGCACCTACAAATCATGTGTACTCTTATGCATACTATGAACCTGGAGCAGCAAAATGCCATACGAACATTCCTCAAAGAGAGCACCAATCGACAGTTCCTGCACCTGCCACATCAAAAAGTCCCCCACGAAATTCAATACGCGCGCTTTTAGCCAAAAATTTCCGTTCGAAAACCTTAACACCGTCTTCTTCTGAAGAACGGCACACATACACGACACGCTACGGTACTCAGGAAAATCTTTACGAAGAAGTCAATGATCAGAAAATTCGAAAGGTTTTATCTGATAACAGGATCGTATCGACAAATTCAACTATGGTCAAAGAAGAACTTAGACGTGTTCAACACAATCACTTTCGAGTCTTAGACGAATTGAATTTATCTTTAGAGGCGTTAATAATGCCCGCAACTCCACCTGATATTAGTCCTACCGAGGAGAAAGTAGTGAGATATAACAGTCCTAGTCTGGAGAATTTGTCCAGCGCATTAACCACGATCGAACTGAAGGGCCATACCTGCATTAATCCAGAATTTGACGAAGGGGATTTGGACAGTGGATTCAGTGGCAGTGGTAGTAGTAGCGGTGCTAGCTATAACGAAAGCCTCAGATATTACAAAACAGGTGCTGGTGTGACGCAAGCAACAACTTTACCACATATGCGAAGCTACCGATCTTCTACATCGAATACGTCAACATCTAAAAGTAGTGTAAATTCGGAGGATCAAGGAATTGGCATATTGCCATTGTCTACATCGTCACCGTTTAGTTATTCAAGACGATGTTCGGATGCTCAACGATCGGTCGGCACAAAATCGAAAAAGTTTTGGACGATAAAGCAGTGATGTCAGACCGTTGTTCGATGCATTGGACAAAAATGGAATACCGTCCTGGTACGTGCAAATTTTAATTGATTTATATACAGACCAGTATTATACATAACTACGGAATATGTTGGAAATGGGTAGAGTAACTGTGTAGTATCTACCACAACCATCTATTATCTAGAGTGAGGTCAGTCCGCAAGAGAGAGTTAAATTCAAAATTCACAGGTGTTTCTTTTATATTAGCAGGTTCTTAATTAGACCAATGTCCTTAGGCCTGACCGAAAAAGATGCGCGGCACTACCAACCAAGAAATTATGGTTCACATTTGGGTTACTGCGACGTCGTGGTGTTTCCCGATTCGCCACAATGTTCCGTATCTGCCACGTTTTAAGCACCGGTTCCATTTGTTGCTTTTTCGCGTATCGTACCACCATTGCGTATCATTCACTGAACGAATACAGTGTGGTCACTACACAATTTTTTTTCTATCAAGAGTGCCTTGCGTTTTAAAATGCATGATACGCTATTACAACTGAACACGTATCTCAGTTTCAGTTCAACTGGAAATATGAGTTCATCGCGAATGAGTGATATTGTGAAATTACAAAATTTTTACACGAGTTCGATTGTTTTCTCTGTAATCACAAAACAAATTTCCAACTTTACGTCCTGAACGCGAAGGAGCAATACTATGCAACGCCATGTGCAACGCAACATGTCCAAACTTCAACCTACCGCGTATCCTATCATTCCTTTCATGCGACGGCAAAAAACCGCCAAATGACCGATCGAGTTCGTTGCGATTCTTTGTATCATACTATGATACAGAACGAAGATACGTTTGTCGTATCCACTGATACGCAACGAGAATTGGATATCGGCCTTTAGGGTCTTCCATTTATCGAAAGTGGCGCAACGCAATGAAGGAATTGTGTTGGTAACAATACCTATTTAGTTTTGCACGGAAAGCCGCACACTTTGAATGTGTATTTAAATGTACGTAACTAATACTTATAATACAAAGAGAAATGAATATCTTTAAAAACATACAGATCTCTATATAAAATAATTATGAAATTGAAATAATCAGCGTAATGTAATGCAAAATTACCAAACGGATTCATATTCTCTGTAAACATACTAAAATACTTGTGGAAAAATCATGGGACATGACAAATTCTTCTATTTGATTTTTTTATTGACTTTTTTAAAAATAAGGTTTTACAAAATATGCCTCTGAGGCAATAACCTTTTTTGTTAAAATTACTCTCCGTTCTTTAATTGACTTTAGAAATTTTGAAAAATTTTCTACTACATAACAATTACAGATTTCATTTTATTTAATATCCTTCATAAAAATTGTGTTCGCCATTGCAATTGATCTGATATTACTTCATAGTCATTTTGCCTAGCATGTTGCAGAATGGGAACATGGTTGTTCACCGTAAAAATTCCTAAAATGTAATTAAATTGTGTCCATAGAGATATGTATATGTACTGGAGATGACAAGCAGTGACTGAGTTGAAGGCAGACATCATCGCATTCACCCATACTCAAAACAACAACAATTAACACTAGGCCACTGTTCTTTCTCACTCAAATTAATATTATGTCCCGCTCTTGAACCACGCTAAACAACAACAATTTGACACTAGGCCCCTGTTGCATTTCACTTTTCTAGCTTCAAAGTGCTTTAGACAAAACCGGTGGCTTGTCGTCTCCAGTATATACATCTCTATGATTGTGCCCAATTAGACGTGGTACCTAATTTGTTTCATCAAGGCTAAGGTAAAGTAACACTTTCCAATACTGCGTCTGAAAAGGATTTTTAGTAACACACTGACTGCAAGGTTTCCATATAGGTAGAGTTCCCATTGGTAGATTCAATTATGATTGACTTCAAATAGGCGCGATAAATATTTTCCGCCTAAAATGCACAATTCCCGAAGAATTTGGCTCCGATTTCGGAACTGATACTATTTTGGGGATTTTTTGTATATGGAAACATTTTTAGGAAGACTTACGTTTTTGTGTTACTTATGCTGTTATGACACTGGTTATTTTTCGCGCTTCAAAGAACTGCAATAATAACCAATCGTGCGACACGGCGACTAAGATTGCAAGAGAGTGAGAAGACCGATGTCACCGTTTGATGTCAAACATCATTTTGTGAAAAATTTATAATGCATATGTTAGAATTAACACTACAAAGATGAATACTTTTAAATTATTACACTTTTGGTGAAAAATTTGGTGGTCCTGAAAAGGACCATTTTCATTGTTATTAAAAGAAAATGGAAATTTCTTGGACAGCTGACAATTGTGACACAAAAATCACAAACTGTCAAAAAAAAGCGTGTAGCGGCTGGAAAATTAAGCTTCCAGTGGTTGTTTCTTGGATTGAACTGCTAGAATGTTGCGAAACACTGCTCGCAGGCGCTATGTTGCCGCTTTTTTTTGACAGTTTCTGATATTTTAGCTGTTCGGACTGTCTCTCTCACTCCAATGTTTAAATTGCATCTTAAAGTTTCTATCAATCTTCATTTGGATTTTCTAGCCGCTTTAAAGCGCCAAAAATAACCAGTGTTATAACAGCATTATGCTGTTATGACACTGGCTATTTCCTCGCTAGTTTCAAGTGCAATAAAAGTCAATCGTGCGACAAGGCGACCAATATAGAGAGAAAGAGATTACCGCTAAAAAATACCCTTGCTGATGCTACCGGCATCTAGTAGACGAAATTAACAACTGATTTGTTATAAAAAATACTGATCTTAGCGCGTTTCATAACATAACATGACACTTTCCATAATTTATGCATAACGAACTGTCAAAAACAAGTCGGTAGCGGCTGGAAAATCTAGCCGCCAGCGGATTTTTCTTGGATTAACTGCTAGAATGTTGCGAAACACTGCTCGAATGCGCTTTGTTGCCGCTTTTTTTTTGACAGTTATGGATTGTTTTTTGACAGTTACCCATAGTTTGCTGTTCGGACTGTCTCTCTCACACCAATGTCTAAATTGTATGTTAAAGTCTCTATCCCTCTCCATTTGGATTGTCTAGCCGCTTTAAAGCCGCAAAAATAGCCAGTGTCATAACAGCATTAGACTGCCCAAATGGGCAGTGTTACTGACAAGGCGCGAAAACTTAACATTTCATTAAAAAATGACAACGAAAACATTTCTGTAACGTCGATGTGTTAAAAATATGACTGTAGTAACAACCGGGATATTTATAATGTCGCAAAATGAATTAAATAAATAAATAAATTTGACAAAATTAATTAAATCAAGAGCCCGCCTGCGAGGACCGCGGCGAAAAAGTTAACTCGATTTGGTATAGTTAAAAACATGTGAACAGCAAAACGTCATTCCAGTTATATCTCGGAGGAAGAGGAGGGGGAGAGGTAGGCATTGGTGGACAAGATTGGACCTTTCCGCTTTATTTTCCTACAAAAGTTTTTCTCTTTTTCTCTAATAATAATTGACCCTTGATCTGGTAGTGGTTTATATTGAACTCATCAAGAAAGGGGCTTAATTTTGAAAGAATGTTTGTTAGATCAGGTGAGCTTCGAACCCACGGGCTCAGCATTTGTAGATAGTATAGTTGAAAATGGAAATTTGGGAATGTAGGAAAAATTAAATTTAAGGAAACGCGCAGGACATGTTATAAATGTGATTTCATGGCACGTGGTATATGCAAAATATAATATGTATATTTTAGATTTAATTAATTGTAACCTATTTCTTTTCAGGATATTATCCAAAGACCGCTCTCAATTGAATGCAGATTATAGTCTCGTATTCAACAAAAATCACTTCTCGACACGGATTTGGAGTATTGTTAACTGTCTTAAAATTAATTAAATTTAATTTTAAACAAAATCCATGTTCTAACTTACTTTATTACTAGTATAACACTTAAATTTATCAATTACCGTTTAACAGAAAAAAGATACGATTCTTCAACTTTCAACACTACCTGTTCAGCAACCTATTTCATGATATTTTTAGTGGAATAGTTTACAAAAAAGTACTAACCAAATTTATATTAAAATGACAGAAAAAATATTAATTATTAAAAACAAAAAATTATATGTACATATATAAATTATTCAATTATTGTAAAGTAAGCAAATTAATTAACTATAATTTGTGTATATATGTATTTATTAAATCGTATGAACATAAAACTTGATTAAACTAACAAATTTAGAAATGTCTGTTCATAAACACATTAAATGTAAACAGAGCGTCTCAACTTTAAGCGGCAATAATTGCTTCATGTCTGTCTCGAAACCATCAAAATGGTCCACTTTAGAATTGCCCCTATTTCATGTGTGGCGTTTAATTATTAAAATCTTATTCAGTATCGATTTAATTTGATATACAGCAACTCCTTACATTATTGTTAATTAAAGTTATAGAGATGACTGCTTCTGTAAATTATATACTTACATATATTTTAAAAACTTCCATCAACATCTTTAGGTTAAATTTATTCTGTATAAAGGCAAAACGGACGAGAAAAATTATATATAAAAATATAAACACGAAATACAAGCGCCATTAAAAACTCAACAGAAAAATATATTCATTTACTATTCGAAGTTGGTCCCAAACTGTAATAAGGTGCAACTAAAAACTGTACAGCGCGAGAGATGCATTTAAAACAAGCTTAAATTGTGATATTTTGTAAAACTCAAATATAAATAAAAAATGTTACAAATACCTATCAGTGTTTGTCTTACAGTTTTACAGACTAATCGTTATATCGATAATAATTTTCTCATTGAACCTATCGATATGCGTTGGATTGTATTATTTCAATATACTCATACTGGAATTGATTAAAAAAATGCTTACCCTTATATTTTGTACTTTCACGTTTTATTACTATTACACACAAAAAATGTCTGTTCGTCGTCCGCAAACTCCAAACTCCATAACGTTCCAAATAGCCTCCTGGTTATTCCTTAGGTTGCCAATCGCATAGTAACCTACACCTCATCTCAGCATTAAACGTGTTTCGGACTTCTACCCATAAAATAATAAAGTTGCGCCCAGACTGTTGGCAGATTTTTACTTTATTTTTATTTATTTACGTATTTGTTTTGCAATAAATGATTCAATAGAAGTAAGAAAAAGATCTCATTAAACCTAAAAGAATTTCTGAATTCCTGAAAACTTGAAGAATACCTTAAAACGTTTCCCCCGCCCCAAGGGTCTTTTATATCAAAAAAATACTTAAATTTAGAAGTAAAAGTGAAATCTATATTTCATTAGACTGTAAGAAATATATCGGAATTCGTGATTATATACAAAATCACTTTACACCCCCTTAGTGGTTTAAAATCGAGAAATTTCGAAAAAACAATTCTAAACCATCTAATTTTTTTTCTATTAATTAATCAAGTAGCACATCTATATAGGTTTCAACTTTCTAGCATAAGACGTTTCTTAGATATGAAAAACAAACCCTCACCTCCGTTCCTCGCTACCCCTATTAAAATTTTTATTTTTCTTGGATGTGTCTATAGTGGCTCTATACATTTGTCAATTTTTAGTTCTTTCCTTTGCGGTTTTCGAGAAATAAAAATCAGAATTTTTTCATTTCCACACCCTCCCACAATAACTCCCTACAACCACACCCTGATAATTCTTTTCTCCGCTAGAGGTCTACTGGTCTTAACTCCTGTAAAATTTTCAGGATCATATACATACGATACGGTTCTTAAGATATAAAAATTTAATTATTTAAAACATACTGCAGTCACGATCGGCTGCAAGCCAATCGTATAATACTCTAGATGAATACTGAACTCCGATTTATATTGTAGTTGGGGATAAAGTAGAATTACATGTGTGCATGTTGTATGTCCTTTATTAAGGACTGCCATTAGATTGCTACTCAAAACTAAAAGACAATATTCAGTGTTTAATTTCATATCTTGAACTGGGTAAGTCCTCGAAAAAAAATGTCCTTTTTGAAAAACTTTCACATGGGAGGTGCAGGACGGACTCACTCGATTTCTTACATATTTATCCTTTTCCTTGGAACCGTTCAAAAATTAATGTGTACAAAATTTGAAATTCGTAGCTTGAAGCGTTCAAAAGTTATCGGAAAATATTGTTCAACACGTGTCTTAAGGATATTTTGTATGGCAGCTACCAGAAGGAGTAAAAGGATTTTGTTGACTAGTAAACTCGAACTTTGTTTTCACTCAAAACTAATTTTTACAAAATTCCGAGTTCATAGCTAAAAGATTACTTGAGTTATAGTAAGTTCCGTAAATTAAGTGAAGACATTTTAACAGGATATTTGTATGGCAGCTACACGAAGGACTAACAGGATTTTCTTCATAATCATATAATCAATATTTATTATAGCTCCAACTATTGGAAAAATAACACATACAAAATTTCAAAGTCGTAGCTTAAACCCTTCTGAAGTTATCGACCAATATTCTTGAACACGTGTTTTAAGGACATTTTGTATGGCAGCTACCCGAAGGAGTAGGACGATTTTGCCCGTTAACGAACTTAGCCTTACAAATTCAACCAAACATCCAGATTCAAAATTTCATGATCCTAGGTGAAGGCGTTCTTGAGTTATCGTGTTTACGGACAGACGGACGGACGGACGGACGTCAGGCGGATTTGAGGTTTTTGGCCACAAATAAACAAAAAATAATATATAACTTTTTTTCGTCCGAGGCTTGGTTCTATGCGTTACAAACTTTTGGGCTGGATTAAACTTATAATACTCTATATGATTTCATCTAGAGTATAAAAAATCTGCCAACAGTCTGGGCGCAACTTTATTATTTTATGGGTAGAAGTCCGAAACGTGTTTGATGATGAGATACGGTGTTGGGTACTATGCGACTGGCAACCTAAAAAATAACCAGGAAGCTATTTGGAACGTTATTTTTTTCAATTTAATATTTCAACGGGTTTGGGAGCTACGCGCCTTCAAACGATTTTGCGTACGGCGTACGGCGTACGGCGTACGGCGTACAGACGGACATTTTTTTTTTTTTTGCTTTTTTGGGGTTTACTAGTCCTAAAACGTGTAAATACAAAATTTCAGGGTAGCAAACTTTTTTGAAATTTCAGGTCGATCACAATACTTTATTATTAAAAAATAATAAAGTAAAATGGTTGTCCCACCACTTCCGCGTTTCACCACCCCCCTTAAAAATTTTACATTTACTAGACTCCACTGGTAATTCTATATACGGAAACCAAATTTTATCTTCTTGGCACCATTGAGTCGGGAGGTATTGCAATTCAAAGTTTTTCAACCCCATCCCAAATTTTTTTTTAATTTCATCTCGATCACAATACTTTATTATTATAAAATAATAAAGCAGAATGTTGATAGGTAATGTTGTTTTACGAAGTCTTTCCATATTTTAGGGAATATATACCTCATTAATTTTTTTAAGAACCTATTCACAGTTTTGTCTGAGATTTAATTTCATGTTAGCATGGTTTTCGGGTCTCTGAATACAATATGTACCTGATGCCTGTATATTTTTTTTAAACGGTGTTTAAGTGGTTTTAATTACCCAAACATTAAATAGTACCAATCAATCGACTGTAACTATCGGTTTAGTGGTTTTAGTAATGTGCAACGTGGACATTGCTAAAAGTTCGATGTGATTAAAGTTGTGCCTACAACAAACAAATTTGTTTGAGCCAGCATTAAAGCGCAAAATTGGAAACTTTCCTAATAAAAAGGCTATAATTTCGAAACGAAAACTGAAAACGTTTCCGCCTTTGCTTAACGAAAACAAAAATTCCATCTCATGCACTTCGGAAAAGTAGAGCTTTTCTTCAACCCACCACACTATCGAAAATAATTTTCCCAGTTGTTGAGATTGCGCATATCGAGTTCTCCGATCAGATGACTCTTAAAGTCAAAACAAAGTGCCTAGTCGCTGATTTCCTCCTAAAAGACAGTTACTTAAAGATTTAATAAAAATGTTTAATAGCTGAAATTAAGTAATTTCGATCAAAATACTTGTTAATAAATAAATAAAATCGTATCGAATGTTCCAGCTCCAAATTTGTGCGATGCTCGTACGGTGATGCCACACCGCCAAAAGATGAACACCGCATCTTATCGGTCGCTTATTTTACTTTCAACCCTCAATTGATTCGCTCCTAGATTTATACTATTTTAAGTTAATTTGTTAATAACAATCGGCACTCTTTGGATTTTTAGAAAATTCTGCAGATACGCGTGATGGATAAAGTTTGCAGAATTTATTTTGGTATTTATCGCGATTGGATTGTACTTCACATATTTGGTTACTAAATTCTTAGAAACTAAACTTATTTCGCAGAGTTCTTAAACTTTAACTAACAAAATATCAATTTTAGTTTCCGACTATTCCAAGCCTTCTACGAAACTAGTGTCTCCAAGTCCCGAAGTTGAGCCACCTCCATCGTCTTCAATTCTCCATCTATTGAAGCACGGTGCTGTTTGTTCGGATAGTGCTGCTTGCAACAAAATTGGACGGTATTTCTAGCAAGTATTTAAAAAATTGATACAAAATCGACTAACAACAATTCTAACAATTAGCAACATTTTTAATCGGGGTGGAAATGTTATGGACTCGGCTTTGGTCACGCTTCTCTGTAATGAGATTACAACAATGCACAGCCTAGGATTGGGTGGTGGATTCCGGATGAACGTCTTCATCAAGGCTGAGAACAAGGTGTACACGATCGTTGCTAGCAAACTAGCACCGAAAGCCGGTACCGGTCGAAACCGAGTAGCTCGATGGCAAGTCCTTTGGCCATTGCAGTACCAGGCGAAGTTTTAGGATACTGGGAGGCCTATCGGAAATTCGCTTCGATGACTTGGAAGGAAATCGTAGATCTTTGGATTAAAGTTTGCGAGGATGGCTTTACGCTCTCGAAATATATGTACGATGTCCTGCATATGAATCGGTAAGTTAAAAAGGACTTACATATGAGGTATGATGCATATTTCTTAATTTATTTTATTTTTTTTAAGTCCTTTCGCAATGAATTGAAAATATCGCAGCCTGGTTCAGATTTAACCGACCCTGAAATAGTTTCTAAGTATTATATGCACCTCCTTAGAGCATCAAAAAAAATATGATGTTCTGTTCTCGATATTTTTTTAATATCATCATTTAATTCAAATAAAATAGACTTAACTTTAAAAACAGCAGTACACAATTACTGAAATATGCTGTTCGATATTTTAGATCAATATTCAATACCTTTTATTTCTTCGGGTAGCTCCCGTATAAAAGTCTTTGAAAAATTTCTGCTTTTATTTCACGGATCGTTTAATTTAGAAATAACTTTTCAAAATCCCTGCTTTGTATATAGTATAGTTAAGGGCTCATATACCCCTGAAATTTTCAAAAAAATGATTTTTTTTACAGATTTTTAATTTTTATACTCTTAAGAATTAAAAAAAAATTTAGAATTTAGAAAAATCCATCATTACAAAGTTATAGCAATAAATGTGACCAGACGTCGGTTTGGAGCGGCTTCCTGGCTAATTGCCGCGCCACTCTCAACAGCAGCGTTTAGCATTTATTTTTTTTCACAAAAGCTGGGTTTCATAGAAAACAAGGTCATTTATAGGACCATATGTGAAAAACACGAAGATACAAGAGGAAGAAGGTGTACAGTACGAAGCTGGGAAGCTGGAATGGCGACTAGCCGTAAGTTCACGTTGTGCCTACCAAAAACTTTAAACGCATTTTTCTCGAAACTATGTTTTTAGACATGTGCCGACCATAACTCAGTCAATTTTCAATATTTTACAACTTTTTTTTTTTATATTTTTAATAACTATTTTCTCTATAGTCTTACGAGAGGTTTTTTTAATTTTTTGCTTGGAAATTTTTTTATAAATTATTAAACGCAATTTTTTTTTAAAAAAACTGATTACTAAAGTTTGAAATACTGTAACTTATTTATTTTTGAAAAAAAAAAAAAAAAATTCCCTCCGTCAGACTATACTACTACATTATTTTACAAGATTCTTTTTTATTTTTGCAAATTGAATTATTTTTGGTTAAGTGAATGATGCCGACTAGGAGGCGCCATGGTTTTCATAAGTAGTCCATTTATACCCGTCAAAGACAATGTTAAAATTAAAAAAAAAAATTTTTTTTTATAGTTGAATAGTTAATAAGATATGTGAACTCAACAATTAAATTTTTTTTTCATCATATAACCTTTATAATAATTTTTCAAATTTTCTCGGTTTTCAGCGCGTGCAGGGGTATGTGAGCCCTTACTTTCTATACCAAAATCGTTTGACACTGGATGCACTTATTGAATGATTACGAAGAGATCCTGAAAGTTCGCTCTTTTAGAAGTATAAGAATGAGAATCTATAAAATCAAGGTAGGTTCCTCTGAGCTACCACATGAATATCCTCGAAAATTGCTTGATGCTTATACTATGTTCAGACTACGAGATTAAAGCGTTTAAATCGATTTAAACGCGTTAAAAACACTTCCCGAACGCGTTTACGTTAAACACGTAGATATAACGCGTTTAACCGAAAACATGTACTGCGATCCTCGCGGAAATTGAAGTAAACTTTAAAAGAAACTATTTAATGCTGCAGAGACTGAATTTAATGCTTGTGCAACGACTGCATTAGCGAATTAATTCACTTTTCATTACTGCTATACAAACACTTTTGTTTCAAATAATTTAAAAATCATAAATTTGCTAATGAAACACAGCTAAATATCTACTTGTCAAAACAAATCACGTCAAGCTGTTATGTATCAAAATGAAACGAGTGGCCTAGTGTGAACACTACTTTTTTAACTTTTAACTTTATTACACATGTAATTGCGAAAAAGAACGTTTTATACTAAGCTCCTCACTCCATCCACAAGGTTGTTACCTTATAAGGGGGAGTAGTGCAAAAATGGATTAATTTAAGTGAATTATAATGTATAATATAATGCATTAAATATATACTCGTATAAAAAAGAAACTCGTTCATTTTGCCTACTTAAACGCGTTTAAAACGCATAGTCTGTACAGGGTATTACATTCATATATTACAGAGCGCGTTTAATTAGTCTCAAATTTGATATTATTCAGTCTATGCAAAAACAGAGGTTTGTTATTAATAAATAATCGATTTTTTTCAAAAAAATACGCCCTCAAAAATATCTTCCTTAAGAAAATATTTTTTTTTGTTTTTTTGCTTGTTTTTTGATGGTTGTTCCAGCAGTTCAAATCTTGTTCTACACCAATCATTAGTGTTATCATGAGTTGGGTTAGTGGTGCCAGTATACCGTAAATCATTATCATCCGCTGATTTATTAGGTTCCATTGTTGTGCCATTGCATTATTTCATCCAGTTTTTTTTTATGGGACTTGAAAAACGAGTAATCATGTAAAATTTCGTGAATATTTAAATTGTACTTATTTAAAAAAAGGAAATTGCATTTTCCAGTGCGAAATATGAGAACAACCGAACTGCAAATTTTTACCGCATGGGTACTCTAATCCATCACCCAAGTAACTCTGCAACACATATTCAAAGACGAAGATTTGACATCGTTCAAAGTTGACTGGCACGACTCCAGTAGGTTTGAAAGGACACATTATATACGTAGTACCGCTAACCGGTAGCGGTATCCTACTGCGCTAATTATGAACATTTTGCAAGGCTATAATTTCACTGCGGAGAGTTTGTAGGTATCATCGTGTTATCGAACCGTTCAAATTTTGCTAGGCGAAGCGATCGCTTTTGGGCGATACGAAATTTACCAATATAGTAGAGGTGAGTGACTTTTTTTCCAATTCTTGTAAAATTGTAACAAATCCTTTTCAGCTTTTACACAATTTAACATCGTCGGAATACGGGGACTTAATTCGAAGTAAAATTAACGATAGTTCGACATATGTATATTAATTACAAACATTAAAATGGTGCCAAATTTTGGTCGAAATCGGATAATGGAGCATCGAACTTGGAGATGTAGATGCAGTGTCTGTAACGAGTACCATAAATTTCTAGTAAGTTAAACATTTTAAGCTGATTTTTAAAAATAATCTGACATAGCACTTAGTAAATAAATATGGTAAGTATGGAAAACGAACTACTGTTTTGAGACGTTTCGAATACAAGGTAATCAGACAATCTTGAGGGGTTCCGTAAATATGGGGTCGAACTTCTGATCGAAATTGAACTCCCTCAATCTTACAAAGTGTCTTACAGAGTGAATATTTAATTTGTTCACCTGTCCTTGGAAGAGTACTTTATCAATAGTTTTTTTTTGGTATACAGTCTCTGCTCAATTAACAGTTTTTTGAATGCGACTGCCCAACCTGCAGCAAATATATCAGCCTCATCTTGTGCCTTCTTTGTTCTGGCTACTCCCCAATCCCTTCAGGTGTTCCACAGCCTTCTTCAGTATGTCACTCCTTTTCTGAGCTTCTTCCGACTTTCTATTTCTTCTATCCGTTTGCGATGGTTTCTAAAAATATAGAAAAAATTAAATAATATGAAATTATCAATATTAAAGAAAAAAAATACATATAACTATTTTTTTTTTCAGATTCCAAAAACGGAGCAGGAATGGATACACATTGCCGACGAATATGAAAGCTTATGGAGTTTTCCCAACTGTATAGGTGCTATAGATGGCAAACATATTGCTATTCGGAGACCGCCAAAATCTGGATTGTATTATTTCAACTACAAAAAAATCTTTAGCATTGTTTTGATGGCATGATTGAATGCTTATTACGAATTTCTAATGGTAGAAATGGGCTCAAATGGGCGAGTTTTTGACGGTGGAGTATAATATTTTCAAACTGCAAATGCTTCAAAAATTGAAGAAACTGCCGGGTTCAGCAGAAGATATGCCTTTTGCGTTCGTTGGCGACGATGCATTTCCATTACTCGAAAATTTAATGAAACCCTATAGTCGAAAAGAGTTGACGGGCGAGGAAAATATATTTATCTATAGACTATCAACAGCTAGAAGGATAGACGAAAATGAGTTTGGAATACTAGCTTCCCGATTTAGAGTTTTACTCACAAAAATCTCAATTTATGCCCAAAAAAAAGTTTACATTGTTGTCTTAGCAAGCTGCTACCTTCATAACTTTTTGAAACAACAAAATTCGACCGTTTATCTTCGCAGTGCTGTAGATATAGAAAATATCAGTACTGGAGAAATTCAAGAAGGTTCGCAAAATATACACAGTGCGACAAATAAGTTCCGAGACTCGAACCATATTTGAGTAACTAGTAGGGCCATCTATGTCTACAGACCGGCGTTTGAAAGCTGTGACACTCCTCTTCGCGGTAATACAATTTTGTTTAAATCGGTTGATAAATAGCAAAGTTATGACAGTTCGCCCAAAACAACTTTTTTGTCGATGTTGAAATATTAAAATGTTGCTCAAACAATGCTCATTACATTGTTCGATAGCAAAGGAATTGTCCACAGGGAATTCGTTCCAACTGGTCGAACAAGTACTGGCGCATTTTATCTCGAAGTTTTGAAGCGAGTGATGGAAAGAATCCGTCGTATTCGACCCGAATATCGTGATCCAGAGAACTGGATAATGCACCGAGTCACACTCACTCTCACTCTCACTCATTGTTCGACAATTTTTGGCTCAGAATCAAGTCTGTGTGTTGAATCATCTACCGTATTCACCTGATTTGGTCACATGCACTTTTTCTCTATTCCCGAAATTGAAATTAAAGTTGACAGGATGTTTTTTTAATGACATTTCGACCATCAAAACAGCTTCAACACGAGCACTAGAGGCAATTCCACAAAATGAGCTAGAACACGCATTTGAATCACTGCTGAATCGCTGTAACAAGTGTATTGAAACTGAAGGAGAATATTTTGAATAAAAAAAATGAAAAATATCCAGATTTTTTCTTTTAATGATGTTTTCCATGACCAGTCTCGAAACTTATTTGTCGCACTGTGTACATCCTGGGACAGGTAGAAACTTATTATCGTCGGCAAAAGAAATACATAACAAATTTCGTTCCTGTTTTAATATTGTGGGTACAGTTCCATGGCAAAGGAATCGGCAGAAGTACGACAATCGTCGCCGATCGGCACAATGGCTGGATACTGATGAGACCCCAAAAGACATGCCGAAACCAGGCCTCCATCCGAAAAAGATATTAGTGATTGCTTGGTGGTCTGCAGCTGGAGTTATCACTATTCCTTTTTGCAGCGTGGTGACACCATTAATGCAGAGAGGTATTGTATCCAACTCCTGGATTGGTTAACAGAGATGGAGTTATACTGTTTCATGACAACGCACGGCCCCATGTTTCAAGAACAACGGCCCAAAAATTAAACGAGTTGCAGTATGAGACTCTTCCTCATCCACCATACTCACCAGAACTTTCGCCAACCGACTACCACTTTTTCAAACATTTGAATAATTTTTTGACGAACAAACAATTCAATAATAATGCAGCCATCAAAAGTGCCTTCGAGGACTTTCTTCGCTCTAGAAAGTTGGACTTCTACGAAACTGGCATAAATGCACTTGTATCTCGTTGGGAGAAGTGTATTGAATGTATTGGTGCCTATTTTGATTAATAAAGTTAAGTTTTATAAAAGTTGTAGATGTTTGAAATTGCCCTACCAAAAACGACATTTCATCTGTAACAACCTAATATATTACCTGTTCTACTTTTACTGGCAAGAATGAATTATATAATAACAAATGAACAATCTTTTACTTACCAAATCTTCTACAAGGTTGCTGTCTACACCTTCGAATTGCTTTTCCTGGTCACTGAGGAACTCCAATTTGTCATAGTACCAAAGACATCTTCTCGACCAGTTCCAGATCCCTCACTCCATTTCGTTTCACTATTTCGGTCGTTGCATCAGGGTCTATCTCCCTCAATTTTTCCAGTAGTACAGCATATGCACAGTTTTTAAAATTTTTATTGTTTCTATTCTCATCACTTTTTACTTTCTACAACTTTGGGTGTTCGCGGTATAACCCTTCCTTTTTGTGACTAGTTATAAGCAGGCGCGTGGCGTGAAACTGAAAACATAAAAAGTTTTCATTCAGAAATAAAAATTTCATTGTTAAATTTAAGGAAGAAGTTCAAAAATTTAGGGATCGTATCATTGCCCTAGCCCTACGAAGATTCATGCTACGCGCCTGGTTTTTGTTCCTTCAGGATACGGAACAAGAATCAAATAAAATATTTTCTTGTACCTTCAATGATCCGTCATCCGCATTCGAAAATTGCAAAATTGGAATGACAATCGCCATAGACCCACGCCCAGAAAAATCAAAATGATTTGATTTTCATCATGCTGCATGACAGCATGTACGAAGATTTTTGATAAAAATACCAATTTTCATGCAAGAATGACATGCATGCATGCCCGTGTATTGGCCCCCTTAAGTTACATGCACAACATCATTGTAGCGCTCTTCAAGCAATCATTTTATTTTGTTGTTATGATCAGTAAAAATGATGCATTACAAAATCAACATACGTTTCTTATCTGCGAACGAAATTGAGCTCAAATAAAACAAGAATTACAAAATTGATAAAAGCGTAAGTGTGAGATCCAGCTCAGACATTAAATGAAGAAAATCGATTCGACGCTACTGAGTTTCAGCTACCTACGTTTAACATGGTACTGCCACCTGGCCAGGTGAATGCAATCAGCAGGTCGGTAAGCAAGCGGTAACCTCGTTGAGCGGCAAACTGCGATTCGAACGTGGAGTGTTCTCTTTCAGTATTTAGTTGATCGTGGTACCTGGAACGTCGTTTATCTCATACTGGACCGCTTCAGTCGTTATTTTCTCTCTTCTTTCGTTATGTAGTTTGTATCTGATCAAACGGATTATAGATACTGTAGTGGAGTGCATTAATTTCTTTATTATTTTTCATTAAACTATTCGAGCTTGTTTCCATCGAGTCACGGTTTACCGAACTTTTTTAATTAAACTTCCGGGCTATGCGTTTGATCAAGGTGTCGTGTGAAATTATTTGTTACACCTAGGCCAATATAGTTTCTCGCTAAGCTCGTTAACCGATCCAAAGGAAAAGTGAGTGATCCAAATACGAAATAATTTTGATTGAAGAAAATTATTTAAAAAATTGGAAATAGGTGAATTTTCTATTGATAAGGTGTTAAGATTGTGCAATGAGGAGCAGATAAGAGCCAGGTTCGGTTTTGGATTATTTTGCTGCTTAAGCTTGCCGTACCATCGGAATGCAAGTGAATTGTCCAGGTAAGTTCGAATTGATTTCGTTTTTAATTTAATAGACACTCGATTTTAAATTAAAATAAGACCTACATAAGAAAATCTCACGTATCTATAAAACCAATATTTGTGTATCTGAGATTGTGTAGTTGTTGTCTGGTTGAGTCGTTTACTAGCTTGCTAAACGAGTTTTTCATTGAAGCATTGCAGTTAGCCTATGGAAGAGTGTTATTGAGTTTGAAGAAAACTAAAACTACCTGTAGAAGCAGCTGCAATTTTTCTTCAGAAGCAAAAAGTTAAAAAAGAAAAAAAAAAACCTACGGGTTCCGTGCACATGAGGAAAGAAGTGTAGCAGTGTTCAAACAGAAGGTAAAGACGTCTGAACAAAGAGTCGGTTGGTTAGAAAAGAAACGTAAGGTATGGAGATTGGCGTAGGGTAGGCACCTTTACTTTGCTTACCTGAAGAAACTCGGGGAAAAAGAATGAAGCAAAGTCTTGGTTTGCGCGATAGAGAGGCTTCACCCGGTTTTGCTTCAATGTTTTTCCTGCCACTATGAAAACTGAGCCGCAGTTGCCGGACTCGGACCACTGGATAACATGTGGCTAAATGTGACGCGAAGGCTATCGCCTCCATGTTAAGGCTCAATAAAAGGTTTCCGTACCGCCAGTGATTAATAAGAACAGCACTGAATGTGGAAATCGAGCTGATAGTTGATATGTGATTTGGTGGACACTGGTAATCAACACTGTGAGAAGAATTGGATTAGTGTATCTTGTCCAACCCAGGTCGAGTATACTTTAAAATTTTCGCCGTGACGTTATCTCGCAAGGAGATAGGGATGTTTGGCAAAAAGGGCAGCGGTTGAGTATTCAAATTTTGCGCATTCTGTACTCACGAGTTACAACAAATGGTGCACAAGAAGAGAGGCTAGCCGTCACGTTATTCCCTTCTTAATAAACATGCACAACGAGACATCTGGCATGACAAGTACTTTTTTACTGGTGAGACTTAGCAATACTTCTACATCCGCAACTATAATTTTGGTATTTCATTTCGTTAGTATACTTATACGATCGGTGTAGCTTTGAAGTTTCCTGGGCAGCCGGCAACTACCTCTGCTTCCCTTCACCAAAACCTTTAATGATCTCTCCTGGACTGGGAAGTGGTAAGACATTACTCTGTCCTTGTGCGAAACTAATTTGGGGATTAGCTTATTTTCTTTGCCGAAAATGTTTACATGAAAAAGTAATTTTTCCTCGACAGCATCACATATTGTTTTGATCAGAACTTGTGCGACCTCTGATGAGGTTTCAATTGGAATTAGTACAACAATCCAGAAACAGAAGCATATCTTATATATCGTCGGTGATAAGCCTATAGTTTGGAACCACAAGATCTGGATTGCTATGACAGAATATTTGCCTTGACAACAATAATATCTTAGTGAGATCGTAAAATAGAAATTTTCAGATGGAAATATCACATCAATTTTGTTTTTGGGTCATAGTCGGGACGTGGTCAAAGTCGAAATGTAAGAATACTTGTGTCGATGCAGGGACCCCAAAAAAACAATTTCCCAAATAAACTCCAGGTTACTTTTTAAGGGCGCCTGCATCGACGTAAGCATAACCCAAAAACGAAATTGATGTTTTACGGTCGCCGACTTTCTTCCTAAAATTAATAAAGTTTTGCCCAGACAGAGCTCACATAGTTTCCCCGCTTTAAAATAAGCCTTTTTACTAATATAAAAAATCTGCCAATGGTCTGGGCGAAAGTTTATTATTTTTCGGGTCAAAGTTCGGGAGCGGTCAAAGTCGGAGTGTATCATGAGTTGCTTCGAGATTATTAGATTTCTTGGAAAATTAATTTTGTTCTTAAAATAAAAATATTTAAAATAGCGATTTTTAGCCGATTAAAAATTGGAAAATTTCTTTCTTCTTATCATTTATACTCTCTTAGGAGCTGAAAAAGGAAAAAAATTAAAAAGAAGTTTTAGGCGATTATTACGCAAGCACGTGAAAGTGAAAAGATATCTGATAAGACCTGGGGATATAGTAGAATTCGTGAAAAAATTTTCAACCCCCTTTGCACCCCCTTAGGGGTCGAATTTTAAAAAATCCTGAAAACTCTTTCTAGGTATTTATATCAAGAAGATGTACAATAAAAATGAATTCAATATTTGGGAAAACCTAATAGATATGACGAAAACCGTGAAAATATATGCATTCCATTTTCACTGATAACTTTTTTTGCCGCCCTCCGAACGCCAATGAATATTTGAAATTTTTTTTTATCTAAATTAGTTTTCCAGTTGATCTACATAAACAGACCGAGTTTCAACTTTCTAGCATAAGCCGTTCTATAGATAGGAAAAACACCCCCCACCCCCGTACCATACTGCCCCTATAAAAAATTATATTTTTCCAACATGCTACTAATATAGATCTATCTAAATACTAAGTTTCAGCTTTATATCATTATAGGTTCTCGAGATATAAAAACCGGAACTTTTTCCTTTGTCTAGTGCAATCGGTTCGTGAGATATCGTAATCTAAAGTTTTTCACCCCCCACCCCCGTACGCCACTGCCCCCACTCAACAATTTATTTCCGATCTATTTTCCTAGTATACTTACAAATATTCATAAAGTTTCAATTTTGTGACATTAACCGTTTAGGAGATATAGAATTTAGAATGTGTCAATCTCGCCTTTTCCCCCCACTCCCAAACCCCTTCACCTATATCTGCAATTTTTTTGCAAATGGGTCCACTACCAAAGCTCTATATAATTTCCAAATTTCAGCTTCCTAGCGTAAGCGGTTGCTGAGATCTAGAAACCAAAATTTTCCATCTAAAACACTTTCCCCTCCTCCCCCTAACACCCACACTCCTCCAAATTTGGTCACTAGAGGAGGCCTACCCACTCTATCCACGAAAAAAAATTCAACTTAATAGCTCAAAGGGTTTGGGTGCTACGAGCCTTCAAACAATTTTGCGTACACCGGTAGACGTACGGCGTACGGCGGACAGACGGACTGAAATTTTTTTTTGCTTTTTTCGTGTCTACTCGTTATGAAACGTAAAAAAAAAAATGTTGAGGGTAGCAAATTTTTTTTTTTAAAAATCGATAACAATACTGTATTATTGAAATAATAAAGTAAAACCCAAAATTTTCGCTTAAAGTGCTTTTATCTCTATGGGAAGCGATTCCTAACATATGGAAATAAAGTTTTTTTTAAAGGGGGAGGACCCTTTTCTTTTTTTCCAAATACATCTGTACAGAAGTGTTAAAAATTTTAACGTTCTAGTAAGAATGATCCCAAAGATATGTACATATATTGTAATATTCAGAATATTCAATTCTAAGGCGACTTGTCTTTATTGTAAACTCTTTTAAGCAACTACTCCCTTCAACAAATTTACAACTAATTTTTTGGACGCTCTCCAATCATATCGCTACAAAGTTTCAGATTTCTGGCTTCAATCGTTCCGCATATATCAATTCTTCAATTTTAGCTTTAAACCCTTCTCCTTCTCACCTTACACCTCCTTCAGCAGTAACAGTTGTAAGCTAATAAATATCTTTGGAAGTTCTTGAGTCATAATGAGTCAAACACGTTTGCGTACGGCGGACACTGGACATTGTTTTTACTGTATTATTTCAATAATACAGTATTGTGATCGATTTCAAAAAAATGTGCTACCCTGAACAATTTTTTTTTTCACATTTCATGACTAGTAGACACGAAAAAAGCAAAAACAAATTTGAGTCCGTCTGTCCGCCGTACACCGTACGTCGACCGCTGTACGCAAAATCGTTTGAAGACTCGTAGCTTCCGAAGCCGAGATTAAGACATTTTAAAATCCATATCTCCTAAACGGTTAATGTCATGAAAATGAAACTTAAACGGACTGTAAATATACTAGCAGAAAAGGCTAGAAATTAAATTTTAAGTGGGAAGAGCGGCGTGCAGGGGAAAAAATGTTTTGGAGGTGTTAGTGTAGGCGTGAGCATGGGGGAGGGTAAAAAATATTTTTTTTTAAATCTCGAGAACCCATAATGATGAATAAGTGCAAATTAACATTTAGATAGAACTATAGTAGTGGCATGTAGGAAAAATATAATTTTTTATAAGGATAGTAAGGTACGAGAGTGAGGGGAGTTTTTCCTATCTATGAATGGATTATGCTAAAAAGTTGGAACTTGGTGAGTATATGTCGATCTACTAGTACAGATATTTAGTTAAAAAAAAATTCATATATCCATTGGCGTACGAAAGGGGGGCAAAAAAATTATAAAAGAAAATAGAATGCATATATTTCGATTGCATATATGACGAATTTCTTAAATATTGAATTAATTTGTATTCTACGGATTCTTCACATAAATCGCTAGAAAGTGTTTTAAAGATTTTTTGAAATTCGACCCCTAAGGGGGTGTAAAGGGGTTGTATACATTTTCACGAATTCTGCCATATCCCCCAAGTCTGATTAGATATCGATTGTCTTTTCACTTCCACGGGCTTGTGTAATAATCGCCTAAAATTGTTTTTAAGTTTTTTTCCTTTTTCAACCCCTAAGAGGGTATAAAAGGGTTGAACACGTTTTCACCGATTCCGTCATATCTTTTAGAAGTGCTAAGAAATTGAATTGATTTTTACTTTTTATCGTTGTCTTCATATTTATCTAGGAACTCCTTTCAGGATTTTTGGATATTCAACCCCCAAATGGGTGTAAGTTGTAAGGGTGTTGTATATGTTTTCACAAATTCCTACATATTGCTTAGAAAAATAATAAAGTTTCGTCCAGACCATTGGCAGATTTTTTTTCTTTGGGGTATATTAGTTCTAAAACGCGAAAATTCATAATTGCAGGGAAGTGTGTTATTTTTGAAATTTCAGGTCGATCATTATTTTGCTATTAAAAAGTAATAAGGTAAAAAATGTAGAAACAAAAGGTTTTTTAGAAAAAACTCTGCCAGTCACAATTTCGAATTACATATTATTAAATAAACTGTCAATTCACTTGATGCAATTATACATGAGAACTAATTTTTCAACATATTTTAATTGATAATATCCCGCCATGTCTTACATCAATAAATTTATTAGAATTACTTATATCATACCGAATGTTATTGAACTTCAAAGTTTTGTATACTAATAATTACCAGACTCCTCCAATGCTCTTCGCTTATAAGGTATATCTCAAGTGCAGTAGTCATTATAACGTCTAGCATTAAATCATCTGGAGTATAAATTTGCATAACAAAAAAAAAATCGCTTCAGCTTTCATATTTGAAAACTCAATAATATTGGAAACTTTCATTTTAGTACGTACAAAACTCTAATTCATGTTAATTATGGATTTACGTAATCTGTGAACCGCGTTTTACGTTTGGAAAGAAAAGATTTAATTTTCGAAGCATTCGTGGAAAGTAATAAATGTATTATACATTGTATCGTGTTTTGTTTATACATGGTAAGGATAAATTTAAATGTGAAAATCATATTCATATCAGTGAAAAGTTAACTGAATTTACAAATATGTATGTTAAAAATGCAACGGTTTCGATTGTTGCAACAAGTTGTATAGGCGACAAGGAAGTAACTAGTAAACAATTTTATTTCTTCGATTAAATAAGGTTTAGCATTTTTTTATTGCTGCAATAACAAAATGAAATGTGAACATACTAGCGAAAATAAAATACATTGCATTTGTCAACCTGATAGGAACACGTAATGCACTTCCTTTACAAGTTTTATGATTTCTTTCTGATATTAGGAGACACTACATTTCATATATCGGCCGCAATATGGCACATTCGAATCTGATTCGGGGAAAAAAATTATGATAAAGAACATACTACATATTCGGCAGCGGCTCTTTTAATGACACCTTTGATTGCTTCTATAGATAAGTAAGCTGTAACCTCGTGTGCACTTTTTTCTACCTTATCTATAAACATACAGCGGCACTTAATTTTGATGAAATAATTTTTTTCGTTTCCATAATGGTCTGCAATCAACATCAACTTTTCTGTACTGTACTCGTATAATAATAATTTGATTTCTTAACAGCAAAAATGATGAAAAATGTAAAGTGTTTTTTTTTTCTTTTTTATTTCAATACTGAAGCATTTCAATAATACGAATTTGTATATGAAATTGTTTATCAGTGCATACCTATTTGTTTTAAAGGATATATTATAGTTATATCAAACGAAATTTATGTATGTATGTTTGTATATTTTAAAAATACCTGCATAACCATAATATAGTATAGTAACCATAAGATAGTAATAAGCTTAACTTCTTTTTTGAATGGAGATCATTTTATACCTTCTTAAACTGGTCTAAACACCTTATTTTGTTGGCACTTTTTATATAGATGCTAATATAGAAGTTACATATTTTTGGGATGCTGGATAGTAAAAAAAAAATTAAACTTGTATTGAAATGCTGTAAAAAATTTAACGAAAAATCCAGTAAAATTTTTCGGGTAAAACGGGTGGTAAAAACAGTCTTATGTCGGGTAAAAAAAAATCAAAACTAATATTTACAGATTACACATACACACTAAATGAATTTACTAGCAAAAATAGTCAAACATATCACAGGCTTAATGACCAAAGAAAAGAGAAACTTTAATTCTTTTAATGAAAACAGCAAATTATTAAAAAAGCTTATGAATTGAGTACAATTTTTTTGCTTTATTACAAAAATAATAATTACAGAATTGAAATAAAATACAGTTTACATGATTAGAGAAAAATATATATATTTTGGAGAATTTGTCACATTTGCGAGTATCTTTTTTATTTTCTTTGGAAGGGCTACAATCAGGGTTCTCCCTAAAAACTCACTTATCAATGATATCGCAACTTTCCAATATCCAACTGGAATAGCGTTGAAATAGCTCTAGACACTTTCCACATGTTCTACACTCTTCCCGCATGTTATAGATACTTCTTGCATATTCCACACACATAACCGAATATGCTAGAAAACTCTCGACTCAACACATGCGGTAGATAAGCGTCGTAGAGCTTGTATATCGGATCAATTTTTCACTTCACTAGTCAGTGTGTTTGTGTTTATAAATATGTAAATATATTATGGTGAAGCACGAAGAATATTAATATTTTTTAGTAATCCCTGTCGCTAGAATATTTAAACGCGGTATGGGTAAATTGAAATGAAAAACTTTCTTTGTATATTTTGGGGTGTAACATTTGGTAATACCTGGGGAATAAGGACCAATGTCTTAAGAAGATCTTCACAAATATACAATAAGTAGGCTACGTGGTCGCCTACCAGTTTTTTAATTTCTGGGCGAGTGAGCCTAAGGAGGAGCCATGGTGGAGGGTTTAAGGCAAAAAATATAGAATATGAATCATTTCCCATAAAAGATAATAAGATTATCACCATGTCAAACACTCAAAAACAGAAAGCAATCAGACTGGATTTAGTGAAATATAAAAAAAACATGGTACTTGTTATTAGACAAAAAACAGTAATATGCCTTCACGCTGTTTAATTTGATGATTCATGCGGTTTTTTTCTACGGAATGGTGGTAAATTAACTGGCAAAGTGATTTGCTAATTTCACAAAATTCACTCTACGGATTTATTTCTTGATAACCCTCGTAGATTTTTTTTAAATGCATCGAAAGTCGACATGGATGAGGGTGAGGGTGAGGTAAGAATTCAATAAACACGTAATGAAGTTAAAAAGAGAAAAGTCAGTGATTGTTGCGCTTGAGCAAGTTTAAGTAAGCCTTTTTATAAATGCAAATTAAGTCCTTGAAATTAGCCGACCGAATATTTCACTTTACTTGAAATGAACTACGTTCATAAAAGAAACTTAGAAGTATTTAATGAAATTAAAATTGGGTTAAATGAAACATCGTCGTTACTGAAGAGAAGAAAACACTGTTGAATGTTGGTTGTCTTCCTCGGTACGCTCGACTTAGTTTCAACTATGCAGTTAGAACATATTTAAGATTAAAACGTCATTCAATGTTCCAAATTGTTTTGTTTTTAAAATTTTTGAAAGTTTAATGTTTCTATGCCGCTTGGTTTTGGAGCATTAATTTAAATGTTAATTTTTTAACAATTTTAAGTATGTAGGTATATACATTTTAAACTAAATCTAAGTTTTTGAATACCGTCAGTATTCGTCCACTGTAAGCGACTATCCATTTTATCGGAAGCTATTTTTAAGCTCTTGCGGTACATTATAAACGAGTGTCCATGAAGAGCGCGTGAATTCACTTGTAGTTACTACGGCACGCTAATGCTTTCGCTAGCACACACAGTCAGATAGTGTAATCGTCAAACTTTTGTTTGTCATATCTTTTATAATCCCCTGAAAGTTTTTAGTTTACCTGCGTAATTTGACTGGATTTGCTGTCAATTTTTTTTGTCAAATTTTTGAGTCAAATATTTGATTTTTAATACGAGCTTCAGTTGCAACCTAAAAAAGACACTGTTTCTAATAAGCACATGGAATAAAATTAATTGAATTGGATGAGGAATGCTGTAGTGAACCTTAGGGTTGATTTCGTCAAATTCGCACACCAGTTCATCGTCAAATTAATACCAAAGAAATCCTATACGCTGAATCTAATTTTAAAAACCGATTTAGTTCGTTGATCATCTCACTATTTTTCTCACAGATTTATTTATTTTATTTTAAAGAATACACTATGCCAATGCGCAATGCAATTATACGAGTATGTGTGGTTTCAGAGTAATAATAGACAACAATTGCTGGCTATGTTATTATTTGTGTAAATCATTTAGCACCATTTTTGAAGGTGTTTCAGTATGAAAGTGGCTTGCCCTTCCTGAAAACTTATTACACGAAACTTTAATCCATCCACACCTTTCAGCAAAAAGAAGCGAAAATATCGAGACCATATAATAACATTTAAACCTACAAAAATTGTCGAAATTATTTACAGACAAAGTCCAGTTTATAAGTGTCGATCGTCGAAACTTTTGTATTACATAAAATCGTTCAACAGTTGGGCTTCTTTCTTGGACATTGTCCGCTCAAAAATACAAAAAGCCCAAAGTGTAGTAGGCACTCTTTATTTCGGTAAATTTAAAGCGGCCTTACATTCTTTTTTGTTGTTGAAAAAAGGCCTAAAGCTGAATAAGAAACCGGCTTTCAAAATTAATGAATCATCTTGCTATTATACGAGTAGCATTAAGATCTCATTTCCCATCTCAATTCTCAACGTGCATTTGAATTTATTCGTTGATTTCGTTTTCAATTTGAAAAAAAGACGGCGCATAAGTACTTAAAATTTCTATCTAAAAGAGTGTATGCTCTCACGATTAAAATGAGTTATCGTGTTTATTGGCAAACATACGAGTATAAAGAAAAAGCGTCAGCAAGTGTTTTTTAATAAACAAAAACACCTACCGCTCCTACAATTTTTTAGAGCATCACTATGTCTAGAAAAGCAAAAGATAGGTATCTTACACAGTATAGTAGCGGTAATGGTGTTTTGGTTTCCAAGCTGTGGGAAAAAAAACTTTACGGACAATAAGGGTAGTTTGAAAAATTGAATAATTAAATTGTCATTATTAATTGTTAAAAAGAATGCCTTTCTGATATCCGAAAATGTCTATTTAACAATGATTTTGATACAAAATCCTCATAATTATACTCTAGATCAGTGTTTCCCAACCTTTTTGTGCTATGCCCCACCTAAGCCTTTCAAAAATTATTATGCCCCCCCCCATGTAACAAATACATAATTTTTAATATTTAAAAATTACACTCTTCACTGTAGAAACTTAAATTATTGGTTTCAGGAAGAGATTACAAGGAAATTGTTGAGAAATCACAGTAAATAAATTTTAAAAACATCCTATTGGAGAACTAAAATTCAATTACAAAATAATTTTAATGACATTTTTTTATATTATTTTAATTATTAGTTATTATTCAAATTTAGTGAGATCCTTGCGCTTAATGCTTGCTGCAAAGAGATTTTATGTTGGGTTCCAATTTAGTTATCTTCAGTCTCAAGTCTCCCCGTTGCGTTATATCCAGTCGATTTCTTTTTTTAGCTGCAAATCATTTATGGCACTGAATCCATATTCAGCTAAAATATGAAAATAGAAACGGTAGCAACATTTGGTTGGATTTGGATATTTGATTTCTGTTTCCTTACAAAACCATGCTATCACTCCTATTATATTAAACTAGCAGCATCTCGCGGCTACGCTCACGTTTGTATGGTGCTATACTATTGAAACTGCAAAGCCAGCGGATTCCAATCTTCCTTCCGGTTTTTTCCTCCCGTTGCTTCCATTTCTCCCGTTGCTCCCGTTTTTCCCGTTGCTTCCATTTCACCCGTTGCTCCCGTTACTCCCGTTGCTTCTATTACTTCGTTGCCCACTTTGCTTCGTTGCTCCCTTTTCTCCCGTTGCTTCTGTTACTCCCGTTGATTTCGTTTATCCCGTTGCTTCCGTTACTCCCGTTACTTTCTTCGATGCTTCCGTTGTTCGATTTTGTCAGACGTGCGCACTTATACACCGAAAACACACACCCTGTCGCTAAACTATATGAACATACTCATTTGTTTGTGTCGATCGCCACCTATTGTACAATGGTTTTACTAATACAGAAAGCTTCGCGAGCGTGTGTTCAACATATCAACAAAGTTTCATCGCAATCGGATGAATGGTATAGGAAGGCACACGTGACAAACAAACAAACAATTAGAGCACCAGGATACTAAAATCGCGAACAAAATTGCAAAAATGTCGAAAAACAATTGTTTTTGTTTCGATCAGTACCAAACTTCACAATCCCGGGACTATTCTATATATTCCCTGAAAGTTTGATCAAAATCGGTTGAGCGGTTTAGGAGTTTATAGAGAACATACATACATATATATATGAGACTTTTTTTGTTTAAAGTTGTATAAGTCCACCGGACGAAAAAAAAGTTAGATTTTTAATTATTATTTTTTACATTAAAATCCCATTTTAATAAAGTCAATATCAATAAAAATATTGACTTAAATCTCCTTTTGTTTTTATTTCTTATAATATGTTATTTTTGAAAGTGGTATAAGTCCAATTGGAGCTAAAAAAATTATTAATTTTCTTTAACAATTTTAATAATTATTATTGCATAATAAAATTTAACAGGTTTATTGTGTTAAAACATCACCCGAATTATATTAACGAATACCAATATTTTTAAATTATTTCAAACGTAAAACCTTAAATATCTCAATGTATGAAAAAATGGACTTATACGACTGTCAAATACAACGGCTCATATATAGATAATGTTTTAACTGACTCTTCATTTTGAATTTCTACAAGTTCTTCGTGATACTGGATATTTGAAATATCAGACAAATCGACTGCATCATCCAAGTTGGAAAATCAATTTGTTTCAAATCAGAAAACTTTTCAAAATTTTTGTTGAGAATATGTTTCTGACATAATTCAATAAATATAATGAAACCAAATATCTTAGCTTTTGCACCGACAAGAGTTTTATTTGTTCCGTGAAGTTGGCTATTTAATATATTTAGTTTTTCAAAGATATCGGCTAAATAACTCACAAATGCTTAACCATCCACTGTTAACAGATAGTTCATTTCAGGTTTGTCACTTAAAAACTCAATCAGTTCCATAAAGCAGTTCCCTTTCGAGAGTCATCTCACTTCAGTGTGAAGTAAAAGCCTCATATATAGTTTGTATTTTTTTCTTAAAAATTGCCTCCCTGTGGGGTGTGGTTTCCCACGTTGGGAAACATTGCTCTAGATGAAATCTGAGAGTATTATAAGTTTAATCCAACCCAAAAGTTTGTAACGCAGAGAACCGAGCCCCGGACAAAAAAAAATTATATATTATTTTTTGTTTATTTGGGGCTGAAAATTCCAAATCCGCTTGAAGTCCGTCCGTCTGTCTGTCCATCTGTCTTTCCTTTAGCGCGATAACTCAAGAACGCCTCGATCTAGGATCTTAAAATTTTGAATCTGGATGTTTGGTCGAATTTGTAATGCTAAGTTCCTTAACGGGCAAAATCGTCCTACTCCTTCAGGTAGCTGCCATACAAAATGTCCTTAAAACACGCGTTCACGAATATTGATCGATAATTTCAGAAGGGTTTAAGCTACGACTTTGAAATTTTGTATGTTTCTTAATTATTTTTCTTTTGATGATAATTTTGAAAATAAATAATTCATCGGTACGGGAATCGAACGATTATATCTTTGCCTGGCATTCATTTAAGTGACAACTCTGTGCATACAGCTAAAGTTTCCCAAAACTCAATGTTGGTTGAATAAAAGCAAAAAGTTACGGGAAATCCAAAGATAAAATATTAACAGGAAGTTTCATTCAATTTTATTTTATCCGCTCCATCGATTTCCAGTGAAACTTTGCGTGTTCACATCACATCGGAAATCAATTATAAAGCCGCCGTGAAATCTAGAAAATCTTTTTAAGTGCAAGCAAGTGAAGCGTCTGACTCGGAATGAAGGGTTTTCAAGTTTAATGTTAATGGCACGTTTCCACCCGAAGAACTTCCCGAGGATCTAGAATATGTTTATACAAGATATATTTAACTACAGAAAGCAAGGAAACTGTTACTTGTTCGGTCGTTTGCTACTCCACCAACATATGCGTTAGAATTTGTAATATCTCCGATAGCAAGTTATAGTTATAGCTTCAGTTTTTAAACAACATACCTAAATGTTATGCACTACGGACTTCGCAAAGCCATCGTTTGCATATTTTATAAAAATTTCTACAGCATGTCGAAATCGGTCGGTTACTAAGTTGAAAAGCCAAAGCCATAGAACGACATGTGAAATACACTCGCACGTTCATTATCTTATCACTCTTGCATTGATAAGAGCCGTGAAACGCTGACTGGCGAGTATTAAGTTGAAATCGGTACTGAAACTGAATCTAGAGGTCGAACAATGCCTCATTTAGCATTTATTTTGGTAATTATTTGACACACATCGATTTGTTGATAACATCTCATAAATATGAATTTGCAGTGCGATCAAAATTATTATAGCTGTTGGTCAATTGTACTAATAAGCATTGTCAAAGAGAGCTGTATTATATAAATTGGATTTCTATAAACTAGTTTATATTGCAGTTTTCACTAACTAATTGCTTAGCAAAATTCTCCGTCAAATTTCGTTCGCATTCTTCCTCCGAAAAAAAATTAACTAAGCCCCACCCCCCCCCCCCCCATTGGCATATATGTACATAATTGCATTCTCCTCGATTCATTTTCATTTCTCTAAAAAATTCACTACTGGTATCAAGTGTGATCTTTGCGAGTTAGTGATATGACCTACACACTAAAAAAAATTTGCTAGAGAAGGTAATTTCGTGCCTACTCTAAAAGCAGTAAAATTATATTGTCAAATTTATTTAGGAACTATTGTGATTTTTACTACTTAATCACTATTAATGCGGAAATTCGCACATAAGTGTGGAAATCAATCGCTAAAAATGTGTAAATTTACTGCTGGTGTAAAAAGGCAAAATTCTACAATGCGTAAAATTGCAAACGGTGTTGAAAAACAAATATGTTCTTCAAAAATATAACATGTTTATGTTTGCTTATTGTTATTAGATATTAATTCATTGATAATATAAATAAATAAACATCAAGCGAATGATCTACAGATGAATTCTCAGACGTATTTTGAAGGGCAAAGGAGACAGCGATCGACAATTGAAAATATTCAATGCCATCAATCAACACATGATAATTGAGAAAAAACCACTATATAGTTCAAAAAGGGTAGAAAGTATAAAACACTATACATGTTATTATATAAATTTAATTTATTTGATTTAAAGACACAAACTTCACACACTATAAACATTATTTTCTTTTTAAATTTTAAATCACGCCTTACACAAAACGACGAAACAAGTGAATTAAACAACGAAGCGGTCATGTTAATACATATCACAAAAAACGAATTACTACGCATAAAGTATCAAAATTGCATACAAAATGCGTAATTTTTTTTTACACAATGACAAATTTTACACTATAAAAGTGGGAAATTTCATTCGGTATTGTAATTTTACTTTTCAGCCAGTAAATTCCTGACGGAAATGTGTAAAAATACAAACGATTAAAAACTGCTCGTCATTTTGTTAAATTTAATGAAAATTTGTAAATTTACTACATCAATTCGAGATATTTGACTGCTTTAGGGACAGTTATTTTTACGAAATTTTTTATTGTGTATCTACGAACAGGAAGAGTTTCTCCAATAATATTGAAACTTACTGACCAATAGATAATAAAAATTTCCTATTTAGGAATATTACTTCTTCATTTTCAATGCCATGTATGCAATGCACATATTGATTTATTATTTAGCGGTCACAATAAATAACTTTAAAAGACACATTCATAGTTGTTCTAAAAAATCTGAACCATAATTTTCTGTTCTTTAACCGGAATTATAATCGCCAATAATAGACTATTCAGATGTTGGGTAATGTGTTACATTAAGCTGAATCAGATACCATCATTATTTAATTATTAAATTCTGTTCTAATCCCAAAATCTTAAATATTCGGCTGCATCAAAACACGAATTACAACTTCTTTGAATTATAGTGCGCTCTGTGCTCGTATGCAATAAAAAAGAATACAATTAATGTGATAATCAATCTGTGGTCATAAAGAAATCCTCTGAACTCATTAACATAAATCCACAGACATGTTAGCACATCAAAGATACTCGTATGAGCCACAGTAACATTTATGAGTACCTAAATGCTTCAGTTGGATTAAGTGTAAAATGAAGGTATAGAGCTATGCATGGTATACGTCCCATATGACTGTAAACTTGTTGCAGCATACTATTTTCATCATCAGCGTGATAATCCCGAAAAGCTCTTGCTTAAAACGAAATCACTGTTTTTCTAAAAACATTTCTTTTTTAATTGACTGTGTCTCAATAGTGCAGCAACAAATTGTTTATTATGCATTGGACTAAAGTTCAAGACATGGTGCGCTTTTCACTAAAAATCACATCGCAAAGGAACTATACAAAAAAAAAGACTTAACACTGTCTAGCTCAATTCCCATCCATATAAAATTAATAGCTATAAAAAGTGCATGGGGTCAACTCAGCGATTATCGATGTACTGGCTATTAATAATGAGCCTATCCCGAGTCCAAGTTCCGACTGACCAACGCGATGGGCCATTTTTCATCGTCTTTTCGTTGACAACTTTAATCTGCGCGGCAGGGATTCGAATTTCAAAACCAATAATGGCAGTCTAGGTTTTTTTTACTGTTTTTTGAAGTTTTTCCAAAGTCCCCCGAACTGAAGTTAGTTTTCTTAAGTGAAACGCCTTCCTCTTAACCATCAACCTGGAGCTTACTTAAGACCCATGGTACGTGCATATCAAAGTTTCCTTCTCTAACGAAATCTGTGATTTCTTCGTTTGGCCGAAGAAGTTGCATAGAATTTATGAAGTTCATTAAGAAAGTTTTCAATGCAGTTGCTGTTGTCGGTACCGTCCACGACGAGAAAGTGGACAGCTTTTGTTTGTGTTACCTGTGCCTTTACCGTGGGACAAAGTTGTCTCTACAGTTTCACGAGGCCCTCATTAAGTCACATATGAAATGAAACACAGTAGGTAGGTATAATACTTTTCACTGGACTTAATTGCTAGGGTAGGCACACTATTAGAGAATGCCTAAAGACTCACAAGACTAGTTGCTAACTGTTGTTGACAATTCTAACAAGCTATAATTATTTAGATATTTTTTACAATTAAACTTTAATATTTGCAATTTAGTTGCTATTGCATGTTATGAAAGTATGAAGAACTAGGATATACAATTGAGTGAAAACTGAACAAGCGATAAGAGATACCTCCAACTCTTAATACACACATTTGAATTGTAGACGGCACTACTTCTTAAGATGTGATTATAGTGAACGCGACGCGCATACGGGAAGCGATTCAACGCGATGGCAGCTGATTAGAGTGCATGTTAGTGAGTGTAACCAGTTCTAGTGATAATGCACCACTCTAATCGCGTCGCTTCGATAGCTTATTTTCTAATTTCGTCGCGCGCGTATCGCGTTCAATGCAATTCTGCCTTTAAAACATTTTCAGAAAGTGGACGGAAATGACTAGGTACCAGGTTTATTGAAATATTAAACCAAATGAGAATGGAATTTTTTCATGGTGAGAAGCTACCATAGAAGCAAATTTTAAGAAGTTTTCTGTTGTTTTCCGGCGTCAGAGGAGTTCTCTGGTGTGAAACCCCAACACGAAATTCCCGACTGGTGATTAATCACTGTCCTGGCTACTGCCATTGGGGACATGACAGTTGGATTCGATGCCATGCACTTAGCGTTGAGCTTTATATACCTTATTATTATTATTATTATTTATCTGGTAGAGCCTATAGAAGCCTCACTACTTCTCGAACTACGACCTAAGAGGTCTTTTGTTCCTGGCTCTTAACCACTCCCTAGGCCATATCGATTCCTTTGAGAAAGGAGATGATTTTACTCAGGGGAGTCTTCGACAGGTCTTCATAGGTTTATATTCATACCTTAGCGAAAAACCAAAAATTTCACCAAATTGGTTGAAATATTAGATGATCTTCAGTGCCACCTACCTTAAGTATAAGGATGCGATTTCACTAGTATATAATTCGTAGATAATAAAATTGGTTTCAATATCGCATATATAGAATAATCCTCAGCAATACCAGCAGCTGTAAGGGTGTTTCGGATAGTAGGCATGATACACCCTCTGACGAGACTATGCCATCCGATGACGAAACAGCTCCTTCGGACCTAGTCCAACACCGTCTTATTAACTGGCATCTCCAGTGAAGGTTTTCCAACTGTCATGTCCTCAATGGCAGTAGCCAGGACAGCGATTAATCACCAGTCGGGGATTTCGTGTTGGGGTTTCACACCAGAAAACTCCTCTGACGCCGGAAAACAACAAAAAACTTCTTATTAAACCAAACTTTATCAGTTATTTTACAGACTGTACACAGAAAGAAATATTCAATTTAAAATCATCTAAGTCGCCTTAGGCGTTAATATTTGTATGAAATTTTAAAATTACTTCAACTTTACAGTAGGAATTAGCTAAATTGCATTCACCTAAGGGTACTGCATTTAGTATAACATGCCTTAAAAAAAATTGTTGATTTAACATCGAGCGGGTTATGCAGTTCACATAAGACATTAGGCTTTTTGCAATAGGTGTTTTATATGTTTAATTTGTATAAATCGACTTGCCTAAGATCTTCGGTAATTTACCAAAAAAAATGTTTTAAAATTACAACATTTTTTTTTGGTTCCACTTTCCTTAGGACTTAGGCAATTTAGCATAGGTATACAGATATACAAACAGTTAAACAAATGAAATGTGAATGAAATTATTCTCATAATGTGTAGATTGCCTTCGGAATTAGGCATTTCAACAAACATTTATGTAATTTGCAAATGCAACTTCTACGACGTGTACATGCTTAGTGTGTTTCTCATTCAGTGGTTCTTGTGATTAAGATTGTGCGTGTCTAGTGAGAATTCAAAAACATAACATAAATATTGGAAGTAATAAGTTATAGAACAAAACAAGTAATACATTGGAATCCAAGTAAGTACCTATCTATCTTATTAAATTAATATATTCTGTAAGTACATCATTATTTATTTCGTTTTTTTCGATATGTACAGCATTTCATAATTATACAATATGTACTAGCTGATAATGTTGTAATGTTAATGTCGGTAATGGTAATGTGATGTTAAATATGATGACGTTTAAAATACCTACAGGGAGTCTTTCATTTAAGTCCTAAACCTGATCCACCTTCAGCACTTCCCATTCCGGACTATGTATGTAACATTAACTTCCCTGCCGCAGCTATTAATGTAAGTTAAACAAGAATATAAGTTTAATTCGCACTATAGGAATCAGCACATTTCTTTTATTTACTCATAGGCAACTGTTGCTGAAATTTTAGAAAAAACCGAGCAAGGGAAAAGTCTGTTAAGATTTTACGAAGCAGAAAAGAAGTTAACGCCAAAGGAACGAACTGATCTTTTTCATAAAGTGGTGCAAATGATAAAAGTCTCTCAGTCTAGGAGAGCAATTTAAGTTCATAAGATTTTATGTAAGCGTTGACGACATCAAATTTGAGTTTGAAACATATTTGAGCGCAGTTCAATTTTGTTTCAAACTGATATATGTCCTCAATTTAAAATTTGCCGATGAATGTATTTCTGTATGGAAGCTTATAGAAAAGTACATATTACTTTGAAATTGATGATGGTGTGAAGTATCCGGTTATAGAAACACTCATTAAGGGCTCATATACCCCTGAACGCGCTGAAAACCGAGTAAATTTGAAAAATTATTATAAAGGTTATATGGTGAAAAAAAAATTTAATTGTTGAGTTCACATATCTTATTAACTATTTAACTGTAAAAAAAAAAAATTTTTTTTTTTTTTTTTTAATATTAACATTGTGTTTTACGGGTTTAAATGGACTACTTATAAAAACCATGGCGCCTCCTGGTCGGCATCATAACTTCACCAAAAATAATTCAATTTGCAAAAATAAAAAAGAATCTTGTAGAATAATGTAGTAGTTATAGTCTCACGGAGGGAATTTTTTTTTTTCAAAAATAAATAAGTTACAGTATTTCGAACTTTAGTAATCAGTTTTTTTAAAAAAAATTTGCGTTTAATAATTTATAAAAAAATGTTCAAGCAAAAAATTAAAAAAACCTCTCGATAGACTATAGAGAAAATAGTTATCAAAATTATAAAAAAAAAAGTTGAAAAATATTAAAAATTGACTGAGTTATCGTGCCGACCATGTCTAAAAACATAGTATCGAGTAAAATGCGTTTAAAGTTTTTGGTAGGTACAACGTGAACTTACGGCTAGTCTCCCATTCCAGCTTCGTACTGTACACCTTCTTCCTCTTGTATCTTCGTGTTTTTCACAGATGGTCCTATAAATGACCTTGTTTTCTAAGAAAGCCGGCTTTTGCGAACAAAATAAATGCGAAACGCTGCTGTTGAGAGTGGCGCAGCAATTAGCCAGGAAGCCGCTCCAAACCGATGTCTGGTGACATTTATTGCTATAACTTTGTAATGGAGTGAAATTTTCTAAATTCTAATTTTTTTTTAATTCTTAAAAGTATAAAAAATAAAAATCTGCAAAAAAAAAAAATCCATTTTTTGAAAATTTCAGGGGTATATGAGCCCTTAAAGATTTTCAGTTATTATGTAAAAAAATTAAAAATTAAATATTAAAAATTAAAAATTAAAATTTAAAATTTAAAATTAAAAATTAAAAATTAAAAATTAAAAATTAAAAATTAAAAATTAAAAATTAAGATTAAAATTAAAAATTAAATAAAAATAAAAATTCGAAACAATACTAATTTTTTATTAAAATTGATTACAAAATTAGTAATTATTTATTGGTGCCCAAGACCATATTTTTGAGTTATACTTGACTTTTGCGTAATTTGCCCTATTTTTTATGATTATTTGTGTAAATTGTATTTCAACACTTATGTGATATGCACAAGTTGTAGTTTGATTCACCTTAGGTAAATTTGTAAATTTATTGTAAGAATTACGTAAAATTCCTAATAGGTGTTAGGTGAAATGAACCTATGACCTTTTTAGGTCTAAGTGTGTCCGTGTTCTCACGGGCAGCCACGCGTACCTAAGTTATAAGTAAGCCCATCTGGCGAGTACAGATAAGCCCGTCTGGCACATTAAGATACGAGTGACTACAGATAAGCCCGTCTGGCACATTAAAATACGAGTGACGACCTTTTGACCAGTCGTCTACTCGATAAGGAACTTAGCATTAAGATAAGGGATGTGAGAATCCGAGGTTTCATTTAGGATTAAGTCAAATATAGTTTTTAGTCTACATTTATATTTCTTATCGAACACTTCTAAATAAATAACTTTCCACGAACTGCTTGGAGTTTTACTCGACTTTCGCAGAAGAAACTCAGGACTTCATAACTGGCGCAGCCGAAACGGAATTCTACTTCCCAACATAAAAACAATTCACGTAGTAAAGTGAAAATTTAAACTTCACGCAAGTAAAGTGAACTTTAAAAACTGCAACGTGCAAAGTTGCTAAAAGTGAAAAAGTAGTTAGAAGTTAAAGTGCAGAAAAGTGTAAGTTTCCCGTGATTGACTGGTGAATTGTTGCCTGTATTCAACAGCAACTGAGGCGGAATAGCCTACACGACAACAAGAACGCGGATCCACACAGACAGACGAAGCCGCGCAAGGCTGACTCTAAGGCACTTAAGGTAAAGAAATATTAAGTAGTTACTCAAATATGGCTCAGGGACAAGACAACGGAGTTCTTATTACATTTGACGAAGTAATACGAACTGCACGGCACGTTTCCACATACGACGGTTCCCCAAACTCAGCTACTGCATTGGAATCATGGATCGAGGAGTGTAACGACACACTTGCACTGGTACCAATCGGACCCCAGTGGGTCCACATTTCGAGGGTACTTACCAAGAAATTAACAGGAAAGGCTAGGGAAGAATACAACAAAAATCAAGGATGTTCATGGCCGGACTTGAAGAGAGCATTACGGATAAGATTCGGTGTGACACAATCTTATTTCAACATTATTTCTGAAATGCACGCGATAAACCGGAACGCGTCCACAATTAGCATTTACGACAAATTATCAAACGGGCTAACCAAATTAAACACCAAATATCTTTCGGAAGAAGATCGAGCATTGCATGATGAATATACACCACAAAGGAACGAACGCTTAGTATTAAATTTATTTTTAGAAATTATACCATTGACTAAATCCTGTATCCTACGAGCGCAAAGCGTTGCCTCTATGACACAAGCTTTTAGTATTTTATCAATTAATAACTTATTGTATGATAAAACATATGATAATTCATACATAAGCAATTATAACCAATCTAACAATAACAATAATAGATATTTAAATCCTAAATTCAAAAATTATTTTCAAAACAATTCATATAGCAATAGGAACAGTGGTAGCAATTATGAAATGGGGCGACAAAATTCGCCTAACAACCAAATTTTTAATGAGAATAGAAATTTTCAGAGTACAAATCAGAATAGTTATCAAGGAAATAATTTTAGCGGAAGAAATAATAACCAAGACAGAAAGAACGGATATCAGGGGAGTAACAATTATAACCAGGGAAACAATTACAATGAACGAAACAATCAAGAAAATAATAACGTACGAAATTACTGGGCGAATAATAACTACAACGGTCAGAACTATCAGGCTAATAGATCAGGTTATCACGGAAGTAACAAGAATCTTAATGGTCAGAATAGCCAGTATCTGGATAGCAATGGGCAGGGACACAATGCAGGAAGACCAGTTAATGATGATGTCTCGATGCGAACGATACAGTCAAGCGTATCACTGCATAATGAGGAGGAGCCACATGAAAATTTTCGGCAACCAGCCTCGGGAGACAATTACCATATATAAGAATTAGTAGCAAGGGCACATACCTCAGGTTTTTAATTGATTCAGGAGCAACTACTAGTTTGGTAAATGAAAAGATTTGTGACCCGAGAAAGCAAAAAACACTGGAAAATCCTATAAAAATTAGTACGATCAGTGGAACAGTAACAATTGATCGTTACACAATAGTTAAAACATTTCCAGAATTGGGGGATAAAGAAGTAAAATTTTATATATTAAAGAACGTACATAAGTTCTACGATGGTATTATAGGAACAGATATCTTGGGACCCCTAGGCGCGATAATAAACTTTAGGAGACGAACAGTAAAATTGGGGGACAAAGAAAATAGGATTTATTTGACGTTAACAGAAGAAAAAGAGGAAGAAATATACATGCACCAAATACATAATATAGAGGCGGAGTTGGAGATTGAAGACAAGCCCGAAGAAGATATTATAAGAAAAAAACTGAATACAGAAGAATCGAGGGAATTAGATAGAATTAAACTAGAATATGACGATGTTTTTGGGACAGGGGAAAATTTAAGTTTTACACATGTAGTGAAGCACGAGATTAAAACAGTAAACGAGAATCCTATTTATATCAGACCACATAAGTATGCACAGTTTCATGAAGAGGAAGTGCAAAACCAAATTCAAACAATGTTGGAACAAGGAATAATTAAAGAATCGAACTCTCCGTATAATGCACCACTTTGCGTAGTGCCGAAGAAAGATTCTAAAGATGGAAGTAAAAATTGGAGAATTGTGATAGACTTCAGGAAACTGAACGAAAGCACAATTACGGACAAATATCCTATTCCGAATATCGATGACATATTGGGTAAATTGGGTAAGTCAATGTACTTTACGACGTTGGATCTAACGAAAGGGTTCCATCAAATAGAGATGGATAAGCAGAGTTGTCATAAAACGGCTTTTTCAACTAAGAACGGACATTATGAGTATTTGAGAATGCCGTTCGGGCTCAAAAATGCACCATCAACCTTTCAAAGGATGATGAATGACGTATTGCAAAAATATATTGGACGGATATGTTTAGTCTACATGGATGATATAGTGATATTTTCAGAATCACTTGAAGAGCACGTTAAGTCAATAAAGACAATATTGGGAACACTAAGAAGCGCGAACTTAAAAGTAGAATTGAAAAAAAGTGAATTTTTTAAACAGGAAACAGAGTTTTTAGGGCACGTGATAACGAAGGATGGAATTAAAGCAAATCCAGAAAAGATCAAAACAATCACGAAATATCCAATACCAAAGACGCAGAAAGAAATAAAACAGTTCATAGGACTCGTAGGGTATTATAGAAAATTTATAAGAGACTTCGCGAAAATAGCAAAACCTTTAACAGAGAGATTGAAACACGGAACACGAATCAATATCAACGACGAAAATTACGTAAAAGCGTTCCAAACTTTGAAATTACTAATCACAACCGACCCGATTATGCGATATCCGGATTTTGAAAAGAAATTCACAATAACTACGGACGCATCAAATTACGCGATGGGCGCAGTGTTGTCACAAGAAAATCACCCGGTATGCTATGCATCTAAAACATTAAACAAACACGAAGTGAATTACAGTACGATCGAGAAGGAACTTTTAGCCATTGTCTGGGCCACACAATATTTCAGACCATATATATTCGGCAGACAGTTTATAATAAAGACGGATCATAAACCGCTGGTCTGGTTAGCAAATATAAAAGAACCAAACCAGAAATTACAACGTTGGAAACTTAAGCTTGAGGAATACGACTTTAAAATAGAGTACCTAGAAGGAAAAACCAACTTGATAGCGGATGCACTGAGTCGCATAGAAGTAAATATGAATTCGAACCAAAAAGAAGACATAAGAAGCGATATAGCAACGATACACAGCGCAGATACTGACGACACGAACCTTATAGGGTTAACAGAAAAACCTTTAAATTGTTTTAGGTTACAAATAAAAATCCAGAAGTCCATAAATAATAGAGTAAAAACAGGAAAATATAAGGGTAGAAAACTGATAATTTTTGAATCAAAAGAACCAAATGAAAAGTACATGAGTTATATTATAAGAAACAACTTGCCACAGAAAGGTGTGGTGGGAGTCTTTATAAATGATACACAGCTATTTTTAAAATTTCAAAAACAATATAAGGAGTGGAAGGAAGAAACTAAGAACAATACTAGATGCCTTAAATGCAGCACACATTTAATAAACATAGGGGACGAAGAAATTATTGAGGAAATATTTAGAGCACATAAGAAATCACACCATGACGGTATGGATAAAACTTATGATATATTAAAGACTCGAATATATTACCCAAATTTAAGGGAAAAAGTTCAACAAATAATTAACGAATATATCAATATGTAGGAAAGCCAAGTACGATAGAAAACCAATTAAAGCTCCACTAAAGCTAACAGAGACGCCAGAGAAACCCAGGGAAGTTATACACATGGATATATGGTTCATGAATATTAAAACCTTTTACTTAACTGCGATTGATAAATTTAGTAAATTCGCGACAGCAATAAAATTAAAATCTAGAAATTGGAACGATGTATTGAACGGGATAATTACTGCATTGGGAATATTGGGAAGACCCAAAAAAATTATAATGGATAATGAAGGGGCATTTCGTCAAGAAACTGTAGCAAACTATTTCTCAGACAACGATATAGAAACACATTTCACGACACCGAATCATCACTCGGGAAACGCGGATATCGAAAGGTTCCACAATACTCTAAACGAAAAACTTAGAATTTGGTTTGAAGAGGAAAAGGAGAAATGTAGTATGTCAAGTCTTGATCCAATAACTACAATTATTAACAACTATAATAATACAATACATACAACAACCCAAGGGATACCAATTAAAATACATCAAGGGGAAGCTGATAACGAGAAGATACATGAAAGAATGAAGAAAGTAAAAATCAAAACAATAAGCAAATTAAATTCAAGTAGACAGGAAGATGATGTCGATATGCAATATGTAAAGAACCCAAAAGCGAATAAATTAAAATCAAAATTCCAAGATAATAATAAAAACAAAAGGACACATCCTGAACAACATATGCGAAAAAGGAAAGACTATAAAAAGATCACTTTACTTCCAGATGAAAGCTGCAAGGATGGTAACGATGATACTGATGATAGCGACAACTGAAGCAAACGCAAAAGGAATAACAATTGAAACAATAGACGATAACGCGAAAATTATACTACTAAACGAAAGGACGGTGAATTTAATAGAGGACGACTTCAAAATTTTTCATATCATCGATCTAAAGGAGATGCAGAATACATTAGACGCTCTTACACAAACAACGGAAGTTCACGAAAAGTCTAACCTTGATTACCATGATCAAGTCTTAAAACACAAAGCAAACACAATACAAACTCACCTGGACATACTGAAACGATATAATAAAATAACGAATTACAGGGCGAAACGGGGATTGTTCAATTTGGCTGGATCTGTATACAATATGTTATTTGGAATTATGGACAACGATGATAGAGAAGAGATCATGAACACTCTACATATCTTAGAAACAAATCAGTTAGGCGTTAAAGAATTTGCAGACAAGCAAATTATTATTAATAGTCAGTTTGAGCACAATATGAAGAATATTAGGGACTCATATGAGAAAACGAGGTTAGAACTAGAAAGGAAATGGGGAAGCTTAGCAAAAACGATAAAACAGATATGGATAAATAATGCGCTAGACGATTTAACAGCAGAGGTGGACAAAATGATTGACAATATCAATTCAGCTAAAACGGGCACAATGTCCAAACTGATATTAGATTCGGACGAAATTTTAGAATATGGGATAGGAGTAAGACATATACAAGACTTGTCTATTGACATATTAGGGAAACAGAACACATTAAAATTCATAATTGTCATTACTATTCCTGTATTTTCCAATATCACAGCAAAATCTTATGTCATGAAAGCTATACCAACAAGAGATAACAAAATAATTGAAATTACCCACGAAAAAGTTATTAAATTAGAAGGAAAAGTATATCCATATACAAAGTACCTACGTAAATTAAAACAAGAAATCAAGTGCGAGTATGAATGTCAAGTAATTAAAATTTCACCTGATGTAAATATTGACGAGATACAACATTACTAGTAACAAATAAGAAATCAAATAACACTGTAATTACTCAAGATTGTAAGGAAGATGAGGTGACTTTGCCCCATAACTCGATCATAACATTTTCCAATTGTACCATTACATTAAACAATAAGACATATTCTAACAAAATATTGAAACACGATTATTTATCATATACACAAGTACATTTTTTATTCAACAATAGTAAAACTAAAGTTCATTTAGAAGACCTGGATTTAATAAATATTGAACATCAAAAAGAGTTAGAACTAATTAAAGTACAACACGGTAGGCATGGCCTAGCTATATCAATAATCTCACCAATATGTATAGTATTATTAATCATTGTAATAATTTTTCTTTATATAAAATGCAGAAACCGAAATAATGTAAAGATAATTAACCAATTACAACCATCCCAACAAAAACATAAAAATGAGGAAATTATGGAAATGAAAGAAAAATGTAATCCTTTGAGTCAGGAGCCTCAACTTAAGGAGGGAGGAGTTATAAGTAAGCCCATCTGGCGAGTACAGATAAGCCCGTCTGGCACATTAAGATACGAGTGACTACAGATAAGCCCGTCTGGCACATTAAAATACGAGTGACGACCTTTTGACCAGTCGTCTACTCGATAAGGAACTTAGCATTAAGATAAGGGATGTGAGAATCCGAGGTTTCATTTAGGATTAAGTCAAATATAGTTTTTAGTCTACATTTATATTTCTTATCGAACACTTCTAAATAAATAACTTTCCACGAACTGCTTGGAGTTTTACTCGACTTTCGCAGAAGAAACTCAGGACTTCATAACTCCTACCTACCTAGGTAAAATACCTAAATGGTATATAGTAAAATACGTTATTGATATTAGGTAAGTAACCTAATTGAAATTAGGTAAAATACAAAATTAGTAATTACGTAAAAATCCTATTGGTGTTAGGTGAAATACCTAATTGGTATAAGGTAAAATACGTTATTGATATAAGGTAAGTAACCTAATTCGAATTAGGTAAAATACAAAATTAGTATTAGATAAAATACCTTATTGGTTTCGGTAATTTATTGTATACCAATTAGGTAAAATACCTAAAAATTGGCCAAATGTACATGGTTCGAAAAATGTAATATTAGCTAATTTATTTTAGGTATATTACCTAAAGCCTTAGTTGATTGTTTAATGCCGAAGCACTTAGGCAAATCAATACCCGATCTAAGGCATTTTTACTTATGAATTTCTTCCTGTGTATCTATGTAAGAAATTATATGAATTTTCTGGAAATAGAGTCAGGGAAAGTTTGAAGAAAAATTCAAGGCGATTTAAAAAAGAGTTTAAGTATGACATAATGCAGAAAAATAGCAAACCAATACTGCCATGAAATCGAATCTAGTCTAATCTAATTAATTAATTATTTTTTTTATTTATCTGCATATTATTTATTCATTCAGTTTTCAGAATTATGTCAGAATGTTATTATTTATTGTTTTGTTGTTATGCATGCAGAAGAATTTCCCCACAGGTCATGTAAGTATTTGAAAATTTCCAGACAACACATTGCTCTTTAGCCTTTTCTTTTAAACAACAATTCAATCTGGTTGGGAAACCACATGTCTTGAGTTAATATGATGAAGTTGATGAGATCTTAGCCGTACTAATATGTTCGAGTCATGCCACTAAAATAATAGTGCGACTTTATTTACTGAAAATATATTATAATATTACATCACATTGTGATAACAATGCGGCTTCTTCTGTGAGAATTCATAATTTCAGCATCCAACATCTGAAGAACATTTGACCTCTTTTGGTAAGGGTTTGTGTCGTATACATATAGGCATATAATTTAAAAAAATATGATAATGACGACATTGCTTTGGATTTGATCAACTTTCTTCTTAAATAGCCATGTGCTGATGCTATGAGTGTTATTTTTTACCATTATATTGTTCAGAGCAAGTTAACAACATCAATGGTGCTCTACTGGATTCAGTGGTGTAGATGCGCTACACTCAACAATTAATTCAGCATTGAATGCGGTGTCAGCATAAATTACTTTGATAAAGTTGCTGTATATGAAATAAAAGCGGACATTTATGGCAAAACAGTTAAATTTCAAAATCATGGTTTAAAGAAACTTATCAATTTTCTCTTCACAGCTTTCAAAGTTATCGTTAGAAGATTAATACGATGTAGGAATGGGGAACATATATTATTGCATATAACACTATCAAAAAAAACTTTTTCCATTAAAAATATTGGTAAGTTTGCTTATAGATTTTTACCATGAAATCTACCATGAATTCTTGAATCCTAGTTATCGCCGAATCGAATTAAATTATCCGAAGTAAATTTTTCGGTCAGCTCATTCACAGGTTAATATTGTTGTGTCGGTGTCAATTTATTTTCATTGTGGTAATTCAAATGGCACCTAAGGTATTATTCATCATATTGATTTAATTTGCATTAGATAGAAATTAAATAGCGAGATTAAATTACAAACGAACGAATAGGCTATTCATTACTGTCAGATTTCAATTATATTACAAACATGAAACATTTTCATGTAATTTTTATGTCAGATTTAAAAGCGCAATTATTCGAAGTTACATGGGTCTTTGACATAATCTCTTATTTTTGTTTTTGCTTTGTAATAATTGACCGATGTGGTCAAGATTTGATTGAACAGGTATCTAAAGGAACAGTTGAACGCGTGTTATGTGCGTACGTGATTGAGATTGGACATTTTTTTTGTAATTTTTACAAATTACAATATTTTTGTAGGTTGGTCGTTAAGGTGCAGTAAAATGTATAATATTTGCATTTGGGGCACAAGTATAAAGCCGGTATTATACTGTTGCCATTATGTCAAAAATTTGACTATTCTCGCTGGCAAATGCAGTCAGATAGTGTCAAAATTTTCTCTTCCACATTATTTTATTTGCTGTACACATGGACTTTTTTGGTGGCATATATGTACATAGTTGACTGAACTTTTCCTCAATTGTTTTAGTCAAATATTTGACAGAATGGAATACAATCTTACGACTGCTTGTACTCCAGTGGAGCCGTTATAATCTAGTAGTTGCATTATCAAAGAATCAAACAGAATAAAGATCGGGTCACCAATGTGCCAGTGCTGGTGGAGCTCCAGAACTAGAAAATTCCATTTCATTTTGTTTTTTGCGTTTTTCTCGCTCAATTTAAGGAATTTCGATATTTTTCTGCTCTGATTTTGTTTATTAATTTTTTCCTCGCTTGACCTCTTGAATTGTTTTCGGAATTTTAGAATTTTGGTTTCTATCCAGAAAAGTTGCCAAGGGTACCATCTTGTGATTTTTTTGTGAACATATTAAATTTTCGAAAAACCCTTTTGCCGAGGATTCGCGTGTCGCATATCAAAATAAAGGTGAGATAACCAGCTACACAAAAAATCAAACAGAATGAAAATCGGATCACAAATGAGCTAGTGCTGGCCGAAAAATAAATTAGTCCCACCATTTTTTATTGGTCCATCTTAGTTTTTTGTGCAACGGTTGTATCCTTGCTTAAATGTTAGTTGTTTTCCGGCGTCAGTAGGGTTTCTGGTGTGAAACCCCAACACGAGATCCCCGACTGTTGATTAATCGCTATCCTTGGTTGTATCCTTGTCTAATTATTTTTTTTAGTTTTATCTGTATATAAAAAAAATTGCCGCTATTGTTATAGTTTTATGTTTTGCTCAGCTGGGAAAAAAAAATTTTTTTACTAAAAGCCTGACATTGATATTGTAGAAAATTTCTTGTAAAAATGGCTGTAATGTTTGGTTAAATAATCGAACTGGTAACTACAGGAACGAAAGAATGCGTGAGCGTGAATAAAACCGAAATTTCATTTTTATAATTTTTTCGCAATCTGCAATTCACTTGTAGTTTACCGAAGTAGTGGCGTAGTGAAATGCATTCGGAGGCAAAAGCATCCACCGAAAATTTTCAACATAGGATGCGAATGGAGTCGCAACATTCACACACCATAGCAAAAACTTCTCTCGTATGATAATGAGCCTCTCATTTAGTTTCTTGCTCAACGGTTGAACGACTGACCAAAATACATAAATACCTTACTGGATTTAGAAGAGGTGGAGTATGAAATGATCACGTACCAGCGACGTATTCCAATTTTATTGCTTTTTAATCCAATAAAAAATGCTTAAGACTACTCTATCCATGACATCGTCAGCTGTCTTAAAATTTGTCAAGAAAAGCACAGACACCAACCGAAATTCAATTGAGGCTGGCATAGACGTAGACGAAGACAAAGCAAACTATTGGAATACGTCCGAAATCCCCAAATCGTAATCCAAAATCGTGAAAACCATAAATTTTAAACACAAAATTCCTAATCACTTAATTCATTACATTTTTTCAAAATTAGTTAAAATATCTGTTTACTATTAAAACAGTATCTAATAAAATATTTATATGACTTCAAATTTTAAATTCATCAAGCTTCATTTTCTTCAATTTGTTGTTTATAACATTCGGAGGACTTAAATTTGGAATCATATATTTTACTATCCTTTTAATTTTACAACAATAGAGAATATTAAATTTAATTCAAGTCCACGCGTTGAGCTAAAGTTTAGGTGAAAATATATTCAAGTTTGTCTTCAAATTTAGAGTCAGCTTAAGCGTTGGCTGATATATTTAAATAAAAAAAAATTTAAAAGTTTAACTAAATTTATTATAAATCAAATGTCATCTTATATGTGCAAAGAGTATACGATAATTTTTTACGGAAATAAAATCATCTAATTTAACATAAATTGCCAATCTATTATTTATAAATTACATTATACAATAATTTTCTGGTCATGGACCTTCATATTCGCATATCTGCCTACCTGAAATACTTAAATAGATATTAGATAGGTCTATACACCTTGGACTGCTAAAAATTTATCAAGGATTTTACGTTAAATAGAAATGTGAATGTGGTACAAAAATTCAAGAGATCGATTAATTGCATGATTCATTCAAAGCGAAATATTTTGATAGAGATCCAATTACAGATTCTAAAAAAAAAATCATTTTGGACTTGTTTTGTGCAAGTTCAATGTACGTATAGAGCCGAGTAGAATAGAAAAATATAATTTTACATTTTTTTTTAAAAAACCGGTTCGTTATTATAATTTCTGAATTTCAGAGCAACATCAACTTAGACGAATATATCAAGAGTATTGACTGCGACGATAAAACTATAGTTCGATAAGCCTATTACAAATAAGGACACGATGTGGAAAAGTTAATGTTTAAAAAGTTGTTCTGACTTGTTCTCGATTAAAGCACTACAAAAGTCGCCTGTACAAGTCTACAGCAACAATTTAGCATTCTAGAATCTAGAAAAACTAAAATTTCTTAGCAAAATGACGTATTGAAATAATAGAAAAAAAGCTTTTGTCTTTTTTGTCGGAATTTTTTGTTCTTCTGATTAATAGATTGTTCAATTCGGATACGAACTGCGCCCTTTTGAATAGGTACCTCGTTTTTCAATGCTGTTTTTAATGCTATTTCGAAACTAATTATACCACTACGTATGTATTTTTAAATTGTTAATAAGAATATATTTTTTATTGATTTCTAATTAAGCTAATCTCATATAAAAATTATGTAAATGTTTGTATAACTCGAATATATGATACAAAAATAGAGTCTATTATTATAATAATTTTGCAAAATTTTTCATTTAATGATGGATACAACCAATAATTTGGCAAGGTTGTAGTTTGACCTTTTCAAATATTTAATTTGTTACTTTTTCACTTTGGTATTTTTAATTAGTCTTACAGTTGTATAATTCTTCCATATATACCTATAGTAATTTTGGAGTGATCTGGCGATGCGTATCCTTGATAAAGGTTCAATAAGTCGTACATGTTCTCAAAACAGGCAATATGCCTAATTAGTAAGGTTACGTAATATGGCGGCCTGTAGAATACCGAAAAAAGCTGTTTTAACTATTCGATCACGGTCGTTCGCGAGTCATTTTCCCAATAAAATAAAGTATAAAAAAACAAGACAAAAACTAGCATAATAAAATAGTGTTCACCATGAAATTATGTAACTTGGTCTTTTTGGATCAGTGCAGCAATATACATTCGGACTAAAAATGCTATAATTTCTGTATTTGTCGCGTTTTGTGACAGCACCGGTGCATTTATTGGCTATGCAGTCCCCTAGGTGTGCATCGAACGACAAGGTAAAATAAAATGCAGTTCGTTAACATTCCTTTTCCAGAGTCTTTTAAGTCACTTAAATGGAATTATTGCCACCGAACGAAATGTGTTTTGTCATTTGTTTCAGTTGTTTCAGAGAATATATTACGAGCATGAATATGATTGATTGCAACCTGATTGTAGTGTATACATACCTATATTAAATTTAATTCTTGCAAATTATTATTATTGTTGATTATAGGTGCAATATCCATGCATGCATTCCTATTAAAACATTTTTGAATTTGGTATTTCTTACGCTTTCGATCGAACATACGAATAAACTCGCAGTAATTTACCCCCACTGTTTTTAAAAAATTAAATTTTCAATCCAATTTTTACTTGAAATTTCCAGTATATTTAATTTTTTCAAGTAAAAGTACACATTTCAATCAGTTTTACACGAAATTACTGGTATTAGTAAATTATTCATGTACGTTTCAACTGAATTGTACACAAAATTACACAACATTTCTTGTAAAATTAACTATATTTATATGTGAATTGAAAATTACATTCTTTTTCGTGTAATTCTACTTATCTATTTGAATTTTACTACGAAGATCATGTAATATATGAAACCACGAAGTTGGTCGCTTCGTTCGATTTTGTTTTCTACTGAAATGAAAATGAAACGCCTTCGGTGGTGTAGTGGATACGCATGCCAAACCTACGCAGAAAAACCAGAATTGATCGCGGTTTCGATTCCTACCTACAGCCAAGGGTTTTATTAAGAGTAAGAAAGTAAGAAATAATATTAGAAGTAGAAATAAGTGTATCTTAAAGAGTGCTAATTATACACATTTTTTAGATTGTAAATTCCAGAGATTATTCAGTGAATTTGCTACTTTCGAAGTTGAAATTTACTGATTGCAAATTGAAATTTACTCACCGAAAATTGAAAATTATATTCAAATTAAATTTACTTGAAAAGGTATGTCATATTTTCCTAAGCTAAAATTGTAAAATTCAATGGATTTTTTTTTCTGTGCAGTTTCAAATAAAGTTTGACAATGTATCAAAGTCAAAATGTTTATCGCTAAACTAATATAACCAGTCTTATAATTCATCTATTTCCGAAGTTTATAACTGCTATGCTAAATACTACATCATTTGAAGTTAGTGAAAATCATTCCACCTTGTTTGAAAACAGAATGATAATTTCTTTATTTAGTTTAAACATTGTATGTACCTGATTCACCATTTCGGTTGTAATAAAAAGTCTGCAGTATTGTTAATCTAAAGATTGTTTTCACTTAAATTAATAAAGTAAATGAACAACTAACTGATCTTTTCTAGAAAGGTTCCTTTCTTTGCATAAGTGCCGCGCTTGTAATTTAATCTAATCTTCAAAAATTTATTCATACGCGTGCTATTTAGATTTAAATTGTTGATAGGCATACACCTTTTTTCATCCATGTAGACATGTTTGTATACGTTTCGAACTTTTATTTGCTCAAGACAGTGATAAATTTACCATTCTTATTCCTTGGTTACATTGTTAGAAGAACAGTCTAATTATAAGTCAGCCACAAAAACTGTTTTTTTACGAGAGTAAAAATGTAGAAACTTGTATTGCACTCTTTCAACAGTTGATGTGGTCCTTCAAAGGTGCACAGGTAACCGAAATTTTTTTTTATATCGTTAAATAAAAGACGAAAGAGAATCTTGCCTACAGAATGCAATCGGGATTTTATGAAAAGAGAACAAAAACCACCTTCTTAGAAACGATTTTGTTCTCAGTGTTCCCTAACGTGAGAAAAAATAATTTTCGAAACTAGTGGAGTCGATAAAGTTGAAATGGAACCAGTTCCAGTATGAAGAAAAAAAAATCATGAAATGACCATTAGTTGGACCAGAGATATTTTGATTTTACCCAACGTTTACGTATAGTTGTTGTGAGTCATTCGTCTCATGCTACAGGTATGCCGAGTTCATCACAAAAAATAATCATTGTCGAAAGTATCGCCGGATGCAACATTGGTTCCCTTCGATAACGTTTTTCTTATAAAAGAAAAATCCCGAAATAAGCTTGCAGGTTTTATGCAATTTGATGGCCCTTGCTTAGGATCAGAACACTTGAGATCACTTTGTGATCGAGCTGCCTGTAAGGTGATATTATTACCGTCCAGGTATATTTTGGAAACCTTCAAGACAAATTTTGTACACCTGCTCTTTATATACAATTTTCTTTAGTTGATTGTTGTCTGAAGGGTGATCGTTAGCCTTTGATGTTCAATGTACTCAGCGATTATAATTATCGGCTTCATCGTGAAAATTGCTACCATAAGTTAGCGAAATGGTCTCGAAATTTAAAAATGAAATTATGAAATGTAAAAATTAAAAATGTCTGTGTAATCGACATTTAAAAAAAATAAATTCAAACAATCCGTCGGAAATCCAGTCGGTTCGTCGCAAATTGCTTGGGTTAATTTTGACAGAGTGTTTTGCGACGGACTGATGTATTTTACTTTATTATTTTTTTAATAACAAAGTAGGTATTATGATCAACCTTAAATTTAAAAAAAATTTACTACCTTGAAGATTTACGCCTTCTAGAACTTGCAAATCTCGAAAAAAAACAAAAAAAAGTCCGTCTGTCCGCCGTAGACGCCATGCGCTGAACGCAAAAGCGTTTGAACAGTTGATGTCAGAAGGTTGAAACTTTGTGATTGTTTTAAGGTATACTAATAGCCCAGAAAAGAACTAAAATTTTAACGACGGGAGATGAACTGTAGGGGTTACGGTTAAAATACGTTAGATTACAATCTCTTTTGAACTTATTGTACCAGAAACGCTAAATTTTATTTGTCTATGTAGGATTATAAGTGAAGTCCAATCAATTTCAAATTGTTGAGATGAGAGGTGAAGAACGGAAGCTTGGGATAGAAATTTAAAAAAAAAATTATTTTTATGTATCAATAACCGTACTATTTTAAAAATTTTGCAGGAATTAGTATACCTACATACCTCTAGCTGAAAAAAAAATTTTGAGGTCTTCTTCTTTCTTTTTTTCTCAGCCAATGACAATGTAGAGCAATGATAATACAATTTTTGATAAGCGTCGCAAAGTACGCGGTTGTTGTTATTTTTTTTCCTATTCAGGAACGGCTTATGCAAAAAAGTTTGAACTTAGTACGTATACGTAGATATACTTCAAAATAAATAAAATCTAAAAAAACACCTTTCTATTGAAGACGGTTTTTTAACTTTCTCACGAATTTCGTCATATCTTTTAGGTATATCAAGGTATTAAATTTAATTTACTTCTACGGGACTCTGTATATAGGCGTCTAGAAACGGTTTTCGAAATTTTTTTTATATTCAACCCCTAAGGGGATGTAAAGTCGTAGTGTACGTTTTCACGAATTCCGACATATTTCTTAGGTCTAATGAGATAGATATCAAATTCGCTTTCAGGCTTCTATTACTTAAATATATATAAATAAATAAAAATCTGGCAACAATCTGGTCGCAACTTTATTATTTTTTTGGGTAGGAATTCGAAACGCGTTTTTTGCTGAGATTCGGTGTAGGTTACTATGCCGTTTTAAATACCCTCCTAGTTATTCTTTAGGTTTTTAACCGCGTAGTGCCTTACGCATCTCAGCACAAAACGCTTTCCGGACTTGTACCAAAAAATAATAGAGTTGTGTCCAGACTGGTCGCTTTTTTTTGCTTGATTTTTGACTTCTAATCGTTAAAATAAAAATCCAAAAAAAAAATTTGGTTTCATTCATGTTGGTAATACTTAATTATTAAAGAAAAGGAAAAATATATGTGATGGACAAGATTTTTTAGGAATATGTCACCGTTTGTGCACCTTTTACTAACGCATAATTTGAAAGATTAAAGTGATTATTTTTTATTGACATAAACAAATTTGTTTCTAAAAAAATGTGAATATGTTATGTGCATTTCTGAAAAACATGTTGTTTTGTCGGGATCAAAGGTGCATAAGTAAACAAATATAACTTCAATCAATTTCTTCATCGATCAGATTTTACAAGTAGTGCATACATTCATCTCTCCATTCAGAACTTATATATTCTTAAACATACAAAAGCATGATTACTTAGGAAAGCGGTGTAAATTTGCGCGTTTACTGGTGGTTACTACACTTTAACAAAAATTAGTGTAAATTTACTCTTATTATTAATGGCAACTGAATACCAAGTATTATAAGAGTAAATTTACACCGGGACGTAACAACATACTAAATAAGCACATGTTTGTAAAATTTAGGTACACACATCTGTTTATTTTTACTTAAAAATCTTTTTAATATCGAGCCGATGGACGGAATTTTACATCGTTTCCGCTCAATTTTAAACAAAACTTACAAATTTTTTAAATACAAAATTACACATAAAGCGTTGTAATTGATATATTTATGTTATTTATATGTAACTTTACACTCAATTTTATTCCAAAAATGGTGTAATTTTAAGTAGAATGTTCCAAATTTACAAAAGCTAGTTACATTTATAATGATGTAATTGGTGTGCTTACATTACTTAGATGTACTTATTCAATGGAGCTTATTTTATTTATGCGGATACGTATCTGAGCTACCTACTAAAATTCGGGTTAAGTGAAACCTTCGACCGGAATTTCAGTAGATAAAGCCAGTTCGATATCGCATGAATAAAGTATAAGCTGAAAAACAAATGGCTACTAATGAATTATGATCACTATCCCTGGAATTTCAAAATATTTAAAACCTTTTACAATAGTAAAATGTAATTTGAAGAAAACCAACAAGGCATAGTGTTAATTTACTCTTTGACAGTATTTATGATAACCCAACGGTATAACTTTTGCCACTATGAAATCCAAACAAAATTTTAAGAATTTTTCGATATGTATATATATATATATTTATATTTAAAAATTCATAATAGAAAAAAAATAAACAATATTTTTTAATATATTTCAGTATTTCAATTCAATTCAAGAGAGCTTTACTCCAGTTAATATTTTTTCGCAATAGATACAGATATTATTGAGTACCTATTGTAGGCTTGCAAGTTTCAAAATTAAACTATTAATTTTCGAAAAATTATTGTATTTTAAATGCTTTTTTACTACTCGTAAATTTTGAGCATAATATTGAAAATAAAATCTGACGAAAAACTCAAAGGTTTTGATACTTCCTTTGGATACATCATATTGAAATTGTAAAAATATGCTACTGCTAAAGAGATCATATCCTATAGATTTTCATTTTCATATTTTGCAATCAGTATATGCTCGATGTATACATAGCAGATTTTATCTGTACTATCATTAAGAGATGTGCCTGTAATAAAAGTATAAGTCAAATGTTTAACTATTCTTGTAATTTTGAAATTTTATACTTTAAATTGTTAACCAAGGAGTATTGGTTTTGTATGCATCTTTTATATTGTCCAACGTTGTACAAAATTGAAAGAGATAAAAAAAGCTCATAAATCTAAATTTTTAATCTGGTACTAGTCCTAAACAAAGATATTTACCTCAAAATACTCGAATTATTTATTATGTTCATTGAAATAGGCAAACAAGCTCTTTATGATATCGATATCATCATTTTTGTCTCTAATTTGAGCAGAAATTATTGAATTCTGACTTAGAAATATTGCAGGCACGTCGTTTTCTAAAAATATGGAACCTGAATGAAACTATATTAGAAAATATTTTTAAACAGTTTAATATAGGACACGAAATTAGGTTATTAAAACTTATGTGGTTTCCAAAATGCGATGTAAATGTTGTAACACTATTAGTTATAAATTTACAGTTAATCATGCTGCACTTAATTTTACTTATATGATTGAAATGTATACTTTGTTTATTCTTAATTTTTTTTTTAACTTTCTATGATTCCTAAATGTGTGTACCTGGAAACTTTTTTATGTTGAACATTTTGTGTTGCAATTTGAAGTTAAACACGCAAATAAAATATTATTTTTCCGTCTGTGGTCGTACTATAGAGATGTTTGTTATAGTTTAATTTGATTTAAAACTGCAGCTACTGCAATTAAACATATTCAAATAATTATTGCACTTAAACCCTTTAAATCTATTATGTCGATACCAAAACCACTAATATTATAAGTTTTTAGCAATTCATTACCTTTAGCGTTTTCACGTATAATTTTATATCACCGATCACTAACGACGCAACGACATACTTTTGTATACTGAATTCCGTCGATATGTTGCGTAATTAAAAAAAAACACAAAAGAGCACGTTCTTACAACTTTTTGTGTGAAAAATGCACCATTAAGAACACATTTAGGTACATCGTTGTTCGCAATATTTACGCAATTTGGTGTAAATTTACATCTTCTGTCGTATACGCTGTACAGCTTAGAGTATATTTCCAAATTCTTTCGCATTTTTAAACAAACGTACTTATGTAAAATTTATTAGTTACGACTTTTTGGTTGAAAATTCAATGTGTGGTGTACAGTTGCGAGCACTAAAATAGTAGTGCACACTTGCAATATGAATACTACTCTTTTTTTAACCTTGAACGGTATTGGGCTCGTTTTTTTTTTAATTATCATCTCTAGTTGATCAACTACATCTGTGAAAATTTTAAATACTTTAACCGTTACAGTTTTTTTTTAAAGCTGTAGACTTTGCTGCATGTGGCATTTTGAGCGAGCTGTGAAATAGTAGCACAGAGCAAATAGTAAGGAAAATTGTGTTGTAAGTTCAAATTGATTATATTTTTTTTTAATAAAAAGTAAGTTTTATTGTGTTATTAAATATTTATGGTGGCAAAATAAATAAAAAAATTATTATTTTATAACTTTAGTGGGACGAGGTGTGCATTGCACTCAAGAAAAACGAGAAATCATCCAAAATCTTATAAAAAGTGGTAAAACTTATAAGGAAGTGGAAGAGATTATTGGTTGTTCTCCAACCATGATACGCAATGCAATAACATATAAGAATAAAGTTGAAAAAAGGGGTGGTAAGCAGAAACTTTCAGCTACCACCGTACGACAAATCGTTAGATGTTCCAAAGCTCGGCCAACAATGTCAGCTGTTGAAATTTTGGACCAGCTTAAATTGCCCTGTGGTGTACATACCGTAAGAAGACGACTACGCGAACATAACCTCTATGCTCGAAGTCCACGTAAGGTACCTCTTCTGAAGAAAAATCATGTAGTACGCAGACTTCCTTTCGCCAAGCAACATATGGAGTGGCCCTATCAAAAGTGGAGGAACATTTTGTGGACGGATGAGTCCAAAATTGTTTTATATGGTGGAAAAGGTTCTCGCGAATATGTGAGACGGCCCCCAAACACTGAGTACAATCCACGGTACACCACAAAAACCTTGAAACATGGAGGATCAAGCATCATGGTATGGGGCTGTTTCTCGTACAACGGTGTGGGGCCATTATATTGGATAAGGACTATTATGGACCAACATGCATATGTGAAAATAATGCGGGAAGTTATGTTACCGTTCGCTGAGGATGAAATGCCTCTCAAGTGGGTACTGCAACAAGATAACGACCCAAAGCATACAAGTAAGCTGGCAAAATTGTGGTTTCGGGACAATGGAATTGAGGTCATGGATTGGCCAGCTCAATCCCCTGACCTCAATCCAATAGAAAACCTTTGGGCTAATCTCAAGAAAGCTGTGTGGGATGCCAAGCCCAAAAATAATAACGAACTGTGGGCTGTGGCCCAGCGTGCATGGCAGTCAATACCTCGAGAAAGGTTCGAGCGCCTCGTAGACTCGATGAGGAACCGTTGTGCAGCAGTCATTAAAATAACGGTCATGCTACCAAATACTAAGAATTTCTTTTAAATATTCTGAAAAAATTTACAGAATACTGTTTTTTGTTGCCAAAATTATGTTTTTTTATCCACTACTATTTTATTGCTCGCTGAAATTTTCATAAGAGCTCATTTAAAGTGAATTATATTATTTAATACTCATGTGAAATAAACTTTTTCATCAATACATTTAGCCTGTGACTTGTACACTGATTTTACATTAAAATTTATGCAGAACTTATTTTGATATCTTAGTAATTTTAAGAAATATAAAATGTAGGTCCCCACTACTATTTCACTGCTCGCAGCTGTATATTTACACCATAAAAGTCGTAAAACTGTCATTATTAAGGAGGTATATTTACGTCTCGGACATCTCATTTTTTAGAGTGTATTTTAGAGTGTAGCGTAAGATGAAGAAAGACTTTAAAAAAAAATTTTTTAACCTACTTTGGCTTAGCCAAATTTTATGTTTTATAGCTTAAAATGTTCATAAATAGAAGTATTTTATTAAAACGTAATAAAAAAAATGTTTTTTTATTAACTGCTCCCTCCCCCTTAAGACGTTAACGGCAGAGCCAGTATTATCTAATCTCTTTGTCATGTCTTATTAAAATCATAATATTTTCACTCACTTCAAGTGAGACGCATGTGCCGGTTGCGCAGAAGATATGTCACCGTCAGTGACTCCCACTATCAAGATAAAATTTATACCCAAGTTCCGCGCATAATATTCACTAGTTCACTATCATGGTCGACTTATCTAATGGAAATATGTTTTGATTGTCCCGTTTCAGATCGCGACACACTATCGACTAAATAACGACAAAATAAATGACCGTGAAACTTGCAACGTTACTAACGTCCGACATGTCCGCCACAATGTCATCGCGGGATCATCCGTTCAATCGATCGACGCGACCGCTCTTGATGGACCGGAAACCGCAATTGTTGCTGAAAAAGAAGTCTCTTGTGGATGGGAAAGTGCACGGCTTCAATGATTTCGATATCATGTCGCAGCAATTCAAAAATCTCAACACCCATATCGGTTACCCGTACGGTAGCCCGCCGTCGCCCACTGTCGTCAACGACTTCACCTTCTCGGATGACGCATCCAACATTTATAGTTCTTCCGTACCGAATTATCAACGCGTCTACGCAACAACGGATCGCCATCATCAGCGTTTGCGGCCGGACTCGGTCTGTAACAAATCCTCGAATTTCGACGATCAACTGAACTGGAAGCCGGGTCGGACGAATAACTATCAGCCGCCCCCGCCCGCTTATGTGGGTGATCGGGGTAGCTCGAACGGAGGGCCTTTTATTTTTGGCGTTCATACGGCGAACGCATTTGTTGGAAGTAACGCAACTGTGATAAATAAAACGAAAAAATACTCACACGATAGTAGTAAACCTGTACTGAATCAGGTAAGTGTGTAATTACCACCTGTTGTCGGTATGAAATTTTTACGCTACTATCGTCTAGAATCGTTTAGCATATCTACAATTGAAACTGTTGAAACGAACAAGTAAATAAATTAACTTAAAATTTCGAGGTGGATGACTCAGCTGTAAAACGAGCGCCATTTTTGTTCCGCCACTTAAAATGCAACTAGGCCTTTCTTGCCCAATCAGGAAAAAACCATTTCTAAAAATATAAAGTTTTTTTGCGCTATTGCACATTACACAACGAACGCTAATCTAGGGCAAACAAATCTTATCAACATAAATCACTTACAGTCGACAACATTTTAATTATTATCAATAAAGTCCGCACCTCTAGAATAATGTTTGCAATTCATTCATAACGGCGGAATCATTCTTTTGGTCGGACAGAGTCCGGCAACCTTCTTGATAATGTCGAATTTATTGGCAAACATTCCCTTTTCGAAAATAAAATCGTTTTGCCATAAAGGTGTAGATTATGGTCGGATACTTTCCGTGGGCAGGCTAATGAGAGAAGAATGTCTTCTCTATCAGAACCTTCTAATTATTTAGTGATGTCTGATGGCACCTATTACTTCCTTAATAGGTCAATACCGGAGGCAATTAAGAAGAACTCTTTTGGAAACGTATGTAAGATGGTGGAAGCGACGTCCACTATAATGGATAACATATTAAAGCAATAAAGGTGTCGTAAAATGGTTGTTCCATTCGGGTTTGTGGATTTTATGTTGGTTCAAATACATCTAACTGCATAAAATGAAAAGTTTAGGGAAATTTCCAAGACAGAAATGCTTCAATTAAATTTAAATTAGACACTGTACATATTTAAACGAAAGAAGACCCTACTTAGAAGTTGTAAATAGATTGTTTCCTCATTATAGCGCAATATGGTGACAAGTGACATCACTTGATTATACCAGATTTAGGTGAAGGTTGGGATCGGTTTTACGGGAGGGGCCGGAATTCAGGGCTAATCCGCCCCATTGAAAAGTATGTACGAACAAATATTTTTCCCTCGCTAGAATCACATCAGATCCTGTGAGACCCATGATATACGAGGCATGTTCAGAAAGTAAGTGTACTAGATTTTTTTTTAAAAGGAAAAGTGTATTTGAAAAAAAAATTACAGGATATTGTTGACTATTTTTCCACATAATCGCCATCCCGTTCAATGCATGTGGTGAGCAGTGTGACCGTTTTGATATGTCTCAGGGTAGCAATTGTTAGCTTGGGTAGCAAAAATATTTTCTAATACTTCTTTTAATTAAATAGAACTAGTTACGTCATTACATGCTTATCTGTTCCCATGTACGAAAAGCAGAACGGCTTAGTACTGGTGTCAGAGTTGCCAGTACTGGCTAATGTTACGGGTTCAGTATGTGGCCTAGACCAAATCATTGCCGAGCCAATGTCGATTTGATCACACCGGTCCTACTCTTGGTGAAACGCTGGCCCGATACTGACTGCCAGTTTTGGGGCGTCAATAAAAAAAAGAAACGAAAATAATATTTTTTTTTTCCAACTATGAATTTATTTTTCTATTATTATTTTTTTGAAAAATGAGAATTGATTATACTTACACACCTTGCACACTCTCAGATTCGAAACATGGTCCCGTCACACATTAGTCCGCTAAAATATTTCTACCAAGATGTGCCCAATACAGAGCCGACCGTCGAGCCAACGCCGAAAGAGCTTACACACCAATAATAAGCCAATTCTTGGTCCGACACTGGTCTGGTGGTTTGTCAGTACCAAAACAATACCGATCGACAAGTCTTGGCGGACAATGCGATGCCAATTCTGGGCAGTGTACGCAACTCTAGTTGGACTCCGGCATTTCGCACATGGGTTACTCATAACACTGTATATCCACTACAAATTTAAAATATTTAAAGAAAAAATAATATTTTAAAGTGTGAATATTTATTTAGGAAAATCAAAATTCACATTCGCTCAAACGAATGATAGATTCGAAAAAGATGCGTAATTCGTTTGCGATTATGTATGCGGTATGCGCTAGCACTATACTATATTTCTCAGTACAATAATATTAGACAGCTATCTATGGTACGCGATTTCGAATGCAAGACCAGAGGCGTGCATGAATTTTACATTTGATATGGTTTGTCAAAGTAACATATTTTTGGCGTACACAAGTTTTATAACGGCTAGTTTTACCAGGGTAGCAAATTTAGTCATGTAGTAACATAGTAGCAAAAAATTGTCAATAGTAGCATTTTGCTACCTTCGTAGCACTTGTGGTCACACTGGTGGTGAGCCGCCACACAAGCTTCTTTATGTCCTCGAAGAACTCTCCCGCCAGCTCATTTCCCCACTTCAGAACCTCTTTCTGCATCAGCTTGTCGGTTGAAAATTTAATTCTACCCTTGTGTGACTTTAGGGAGGTGAAAAGATGATAATCTGAAGGCTCCAAGTCACAGGAAAACATCCCAACCAAATGAATCCAAGAGCGCCTTGGTGGTTAAGGCTGTGTCAGCGTTCCCCTCCTCTTGTTTTGAATGCTCCTTTTGAATTTTTTTGAGGGTCTCACAATATCGTTGTGCATTGATGGTCTCACCCTGAGGCAGAAATTGATGCCTTTTCGGTCCCAAAACACTTAGCCCAAGATTTTTTTTTCCGAAATTGTGGTTTTGAATGTTTTGGCAGATGGGGAATTGGTGTGACGCCACTGTGACGACTGTGTTTTTGACTCAGGCGTGTAATGAGCCACCCACGTTTCATCTCCAGTCACAATAGAGCTAAGAAAATCCTCACCTTCCATTTCAAGTCGGCCAAGAAACTCGCGGGCGCTATTGACCCGATTTTTCTTGTGCTGCTCTGTCAGCTGTTTTGGGATCCAGCTTGCGTACATTTACCGCTATCCCAGCGTTTCTGTGAGAGTCTCGTATAAGGGAGTTCTGGAGAGTTGTGGAAACATTGCAGAAATTTCATCCACTGTCAATCGGCCGTCTTCACGAACAGTTTCATCGATTTTTTGCTCCAACTCATCAGTCAAAATGGAAGGCTCACTCCTCTGTTCTTCTTGAACTTTTGTTCTGCCTCCACTAAACTCACTCGTTCTATTTATAACACCTTCGCCGTAAACCCTTTTGATTCGCGAAAAAATTTCGGTAGGTGTTATTCCTTCCGCGAGTAGGAAGCGGATCACAGCACATGGCTCACACTTGGCGGGATTTCTTACCGATGTCTTTCACGCAACTGGACACTACAACGTGAGTTTACAAACTTCCGTGTTCCTGCGATGCTCGCTCTGTCAGGAGATCCCCCTCTACCACTCAGTGTTGCCAACCCTCAAAAAACGAAAAACCAAAGCTCGTTATGGTCACAGTACACTTACTTTCTGAACATTCCTCGTAGCTATATATTTGACAGGCTTGAACAAAAGTATTTATTTATAGCGCATAAACCTTATTAGAAATCGCAAAGTTTATTGGTACTGTTTAACTCACATTTAACGTGGCATAAGCCGTTCGAGCTAAATTTTGAAAACAAAGTACCGAATAGAGTGAAAAAGTCGGTAACTTATATGGTTCCCCAGCACTTACTACATGGCCATTGCTTGGGCCAAGTGCTGGTTGCCAATCGTTGGGAGCCATCACCTCTGGGCCATCGTTGGCTAGCGAACTTTTGCCGAGCCTAACATACCAGCTGTATGCCACGGCTGGGCCAGTGCTGGCTGCTAAGCGTAAGGAGCCATCACTGGTTAACCTCTGGGCCATCGTTGGCCGCCAGTGTTGGCTAGCGGACTTTTGTAGTTAGGTACTAATAGGTAGATAGGCATAATTCGTAAGGTAGGGAGTTCGAGAACGCATCGCAGGTCATTCGTCGCCAAAAGTGCGTTCCTGTTGTATCGTCTTTTTTCCAATTTTTGTACCAGGGTAAGTTAGGACGATTAATTTATATGGCAAAATAATTGGGTAAAGAGGAAATAATTTTAATTTTTTGCAATAAGCGCGGAAAGTATAGGCACTGCCAGCACTGGTGCCGGTATCGGTCGCCAACACTGGACCAGTATACAACACCTGCACCGGGCCCAAGTTATCATTCAGCAGTGATTCAGCAATGGACCGGTGCTGGTTGCCACTGCCGCTCTATTTTTGGCATGCTGGCTACTATTATTGGTCCAGTACTCGGCCTATTGTACGACCCTATATGGGAAAACACTCTCCCCAATCACCTGCGCATTTTATCATTAAAGTTTTAATGTAGGTAAAGTTTTGCATAAATCACATAACTATCTGTAATCCCTAAAATACAATTAAAAATGTTCAGCCAACGATAAATGCTTCGTTTATCTGCCAAGAAAGGTTATAAACTTTTTTTTTAAATGTATTCTTATCTCTTCATAAAACTATTTATAATTTCTACATGCTACACACATCACATGCTCGTACACCGCACCAAGAACCTCTCTCTGCGCTTAATGGAATATTCAGAAATTACTTACCACATTGCATTACCGGAGTATGGTGACCCAATTATTATGAAATAAAATTACGCCTGCCTGCTGAGTAATTATATAATAAGGATCCTCCACTATTTAATAATTTCTTCGCGGGTACATCCTGTACTCCTGTTAATTACATCTGTACAAAATCCACTAAGTTAATTTTAGTTGAGCTCACTTAGTGGGATTATATACTAAGTCGTCTAATAGCTACTTGACCTGGCGAGCCTACTCTGAACTTGTTAAGCATGTAAAAGCAATTAATGGATTACCGAAGTGTTTTACCTGAGATGTTTAAAATATTGAAAAATTAAGAATGATTTCCTTGACAATAAATTGCTTATACCTACGACCAAAACAAACAGTCTAAGTTCTGAAACTTTGCGGTAGACGCTCTGAAGGATAAAACTTAACAAAAAATTTTAATCGTGGCGCTATCTCTGTGTCAGACCTTGTAAGTATCCTCACAAATTTTAATTACACGATAACTTGAGAACAGTTTTTCGTTTATGGTTAAGAAGGGTCATCATTGCAGTCCCTCTGCATACGAAATTAAGAATAAAAATTGAACTGAAGGTAAAACTGTACTTATCTATTCATCCCGAAGTATCTAATCTAAGAGGTAAGGTTATTTTTCGTTCGTTAAAAATTAAAATCAAACCTTCACACCGCCAGCCGAGTATAGGTACGTTATATAAGCATAGTCTCATTTTCGCTGACACACAGTTATATAATTTTTCCTTTGCGGCTCTACCTTTGAGGAAAGAAGCAAAAAAAGAAGGAAAAAGGTCGTAACATCTGCTGAGTGTCTTGTTAACCTTTTTTTTCCCCCGCAACCTTTAGCACGGCTCACTCTGCCCAAATAGCAACAACGAAAAAAACATCATTTTTTACTTAATCTGTTGAAATCTTGGAAGGAATCTTCTGTTATTTCACAGGTAAACTAAACGAAACCAGACGGTAAGTGTCGTACCTCTGTATCCATCCGCATATGGTACATATGGGATGCATACGATGGGATTACAGGTATACAAGCGTTCAGCTTTAGTCCCTATCTCTAAACTAGGAAATATGTAGAGTGATGCGATAGCATCTTTAGATAGAATCCAATTTGCACTCGTGGCGTCATAAAGCGTAATGTTGCTATTCTTCACGCCAAGTTTCACACCGCTTTTGCTTTGAGCCCAACCTCTGTACAGGTGAACCTCCTTCGCGTCAGTATAACGTAGTGGAACTCTACCGAGATTTATATCTCTACGTCCTTGAAGATTCTACTTCGTAAACGTCCGGAGCGATACGCCACGAACGTGGCGAATAATACAATTAAAATCGAAAAGTTCAGCAGCGTTGAGATAAAATAATTCGCGCCATTCGACTCGCTCTTAATTAGCAGACGATCAAAACTTTTCGCATTATTAAAAGCGGGAATGCTCTTCGTCTTGACTATGGAAGGATCAATGACTTATTTATCCCGGATTATATCGTAATCCGGAACGCTTGGAATTGTGGAATAGTACTCGAAGCGAACAGAGCTGCCTCGTAAATATTTGGTTAGCGAAATTATTTATGGGCGATAATACCGCACTGAAAGTTTTTACTTTGACTTTATAGTTACCTGCCGTACCTACCTATGTACTAACTACGGTAACAACGAGGGTAAAACCGTTTCGGGTGATAAATGACACAAAGTTACCGAGCTGAGCGGCAAAAAGTTTGATGCTTAGCGTCTCGCACGGAGAAATCTCGAAACATCTACCGGATTAAATGACACATAAATAATCTCCTTGTTTCGCGTCCGAATTATTTGTATTTGCGTTTACACCGTGGTTTCATAATCTGCTTATGTAGTTTTCGGGAGGTTTAAAGCCGTTGTAGAATCAGAGCCTCGCCGACAACATTTTAATGCATGCCTAAGTTCTCAATAAATCCGATGATAGAAGTGACGTTAGCGAATCCAATTTAATGAATAGCTTCAGGTTATTAATTGCGATGGATTGGCGAACAAGCAAATCGATTTCTACTCAACTAAATACTTGTCCAACACGCCGGTGAGCGTGGCCAAAATTTAGACTTAATGTCCTATTGGCAATTATAGAAGCAAGTCTTCTCATACTGGGACCTGTCTGGAAATTCTTTATTGAGATTATGGAAGTGTTAAATTTTGGTTGTTCCTCGATATTTTCGAGTAGTCCTCCAATTTTCACAAAAGGTGCATTACTAGTTGGTAAGGTGATGCAAAAGAATATGAAGTCCTTGAATGTTCTCTTCGCATAATTTCAAATTTGGGTCGAACGTAATATGCAAAGAAAGGATTTAAAAAAATCTGCCAATGGTCTGGACGAAACTTTATTATTTTCAGGTCAAAGTTTGGGAGCGGTCAAAGTCGGAGTATATCATCAGTTGTTTCGAAATTATGAGGATTCTTGGAAAGTTAGTTTTGTTCTTAAAAAAAAAATATTTAAAAAATAAAATAGTTAGAAAAATAATAATAGACTATTCGAATTTGGGTATATTATGTACACTAAAAGCGAATTTGCTGCTTTATCAGAATTAAGAGATATGACGAATTGTTAAAACGTATACAAACCCATTAGTAATGGCGGATACAGGGGGGGCGGAGGGGGCGGTAATGGGCCATTACTTCCACTTGGGGTTTGAATTTCGAAAAAATTGTGAAACGGGTTTTTAAACGATTTCATAAGAATCAACTTGATATCTCAGAGATCTTGTAAAATTTGTGAAAACGTAAGCTAACCCTTCACACCACCTTGGTTTTTGAAATTTGGAAAATCGTGAAATTGGTTTTTAGGTCGTTACATCAAATGCCGTAATAACCAATTTTATATCTCATCAGAACTAAGGGATGGCAAAAATTGTGAAAACATATAAAAACCCTTGGGGGTTGAATTTCCAAAAATTGAGAAATGGGTTTGTAGGCGATTATATAGAAAGTCTGTGAAAGTGAAAAGCGATCTAATATCTCATCAAACCTAAGAAATATGTTGAAGCTTTGAAAAGTATATCTAAAAATAATGAAATTGACTTTTTGGCGCTTATATAGGAAACCTTAGGAAGTATACTGTATTATTAGAAAATAATAAAGTAAAAAATGAATTCGATATATCCTCAGATATGCAACCTCCTTACACCCACTTGCGGGTTGAATAACCAAAAATCCTGAAAGGAGTTAATAGATAAATATGAAGACAACACGAGAAAGAAAAAAATATGACGGAATTCGTGAAAACTTGTTCAACCCTTTTATGCTCTCTTAGGGGCTGAAAAGGGAAAAATTTAAAAACAAGTTTAAGGCGATTATAAGGCAAGCCCTTGAAAGTGAAAAGATATTTGATATCTGATCAGACCTGAGGGATATGACAGAATTCGTGAAAAAGTGTACAATCCCCTTTCCACCCCCTTAGGGGTCGAATTTCAAAAAATCCTGAAAACACTTTCAAGGTATTAATATGAAGAATCCGTGGAATAAAAATGAATTTAATATTTGATTTCATTGATCATTGATCGTCAATGGATGTTTGAAATTTTTTTTAATTTAAATTACTTTTCTAGTTGAGTTGAGTTTCAACTTTGTTGCATAAGCAAACACCCCCCACCTCCGTACCATACTACCACTCAGTGTGACCGTTTTGATATTTCTCAGGGTAGCAAATTTGGGTAGCAATTCTTAGCTTGGGTAGCAAAAATATTTTCTAATACTTCGTTTAATTAAATGGAACTAGTTACGTCATTACATGCTTATTTATTACTCATAAAACTGTACTCGTATATCCACTACAAATTTAAAATGTTTAAAGAAAAAATAGTATTTTAAAGTGTGAACATTTATTTAGGAAAATCAAAATATACACGAAATGCACATTTTACCCTTCGCTCGAACGAGTGATAGATTCGAAAAAGATGCGTAATTCGATTGCGATTATGTATGCGGTATGTGCTAGCACTATACGAGTACTATATTTCTAAGTACAATAATATTAGATAGCTATCGATGGTACGCGATTTCGAATGCAAGACCAGAGGCGTGTATGAATTTTACATTTGATATGGTTTGTCAAAGTATCATATTTTTGGCGTAGGGGAATGTTGTACAAAACGGGGTGCTTAAAGTTTACGGTAAAATATCTTCGAATTGGTGTAACACATTATTTTCATAATTTTATTTGTACATATATGAATCACACTAAAGGTGAAAAAATGGTAGTTTCTCGACCACGTCCGAATTCCCGTTTTATACGCTAGGTACTGTATGTGTTCGAAATTAAATACACTTTTTTATAAAATTAAAAGTTCTAAGTCATTTTTAATAAATCAAATTTGAATAAAATATATAACAAAATATAAGAAAATAAATATAAATTATTCCTTTCGTTCAGTCGAATAAGTTACAAATTTAAGAAATTATTGTTCTTCTGCATTTTTATGATATTTCATTTTGATCAACATGAGTATAAGTAGGAATTATGACCTTATTTATATTAACACAAATGGCATATACCTATAATGTTCGCAATCTTCTGCATCAAAACTTGTAAAGGCTTCATGAGCCTAACCCTTCAAGTGGAGCACATTACCCATCCTTCATTGCTTTTGGATTTAGAATACATGTCATACAGAAAATACATGGCGCATCATCGTGGTCAGATTGGGTTTCGGAAGTCAGGACAATCGATTCTGTCGAAATATCGCTTCCAGCTGGAAAGCTCGAAGTCAAGGACACCGAAGTCTCAGTCTCATTATTTTCCTTATCTAATTGGTATGTTAGTAGTCTCTGACGGTGCAAACATCAAATCTGGGAACAAATTTGAATCCAATGGATAGATACCCGTTTTTCGAAATCCATTTATGGCTGTTTCTATTGAGTCCGCTTTAATAAACGCTGTACCATATAGTTTTCCGATTTGGAATTGAGTAATTGCACGTGCAGGGTGCAATCTAAGCCATTTTCTACATCCAAATAGTATTGACTTAGGAGTGCCATGAAGGACACGTCAAGTGGTTGCATTCTATGAGTGCAATGTGGTTTAAAACAAAGAAGTATTACGTGATTTTTACGAGGTTTTTCAATAAGTTCGATATTTTTGGTATGACTAGCATGACCATCCAAAAGCAATAGAACTGGTTTGTCGTCAGACGGTCTGGAAAATCCTATAAAACGGTCGAACCATTTCAAAAATATTGTCTTCGTCATCCATCCACTTGGATCGTACTCGGCAGTTGTGCCTGGCGGAGCTTCATCCAGCAGTCTAGGCTTAGCGGAACAAAATTAGTGAAAGGGGATTCAAAAAACTTTAAAGTCGTAGAAGACGGGGCATTATACCGTTTCATCCACCCATAGAATACCCCGTTTTATCCAACTGGCAATTTCTTTCAAAAATACTTCATTGTAGGTATTTAGGCATCACTAAATGCAATTAATGCGTCACAAATTAAACAGAAGGCAACAACGAAAAGAATGATATACGTACCGCAAAATTAAACACACGAAATCCCCAAAAATAAAAAGACACAAAACAGCAAAATAAAACAATTTTGTTTTTAAAAAACTATAATTCTGTCCTGCTTGCGGTAAAACATCTGATCGCGGCAGAAGACAAATGCCTAATGATGAGACATGTGCATTATTGCTGGTAAGGCGATTTATAGCAAGATTCTACATGCACGGATGAAAATAACCGCGACTCCCTGTTTTACCTGCCTACCCCGTTTCGTACTACTTTCCCCTACACAAGTTTTATAACGGCTAATTTTACCAGGGTAGCAAATTTAGCCATGTAGTAACATAGTAGCAAAAAATTGTCAATAGTAGCATTTTGCTACCTTCGTAGCACTTGTGGTCACACTGCTACCACTATAAAAAAATCTATTTTTCCAACATGCTACTACTATAGCTCTATCTAAATACCAAGTTTCAGCTTTATATCATTCTAGGTTATCGAGATATAAAAAGCGGAATCTTTTCCTTTTCACCCTTCCACACCCTCACCCTCTACACCCTCATCCTCAAAATTTTTTTGTCTGCTAGGAGTTTATTAGGTCTACTTTTGGTAAATTAAATTTTAAGCATCTATCTTACATGGTTCTTGAGATATGTGACGTGATGTTTCAGAAAAATTCGTATCCCCTCCACTTTTATGCTCCACCGCCCCCTTAAAAAATTTTACTTTCAGCAAACTTGATTTGCCAACCTTTATAAACACACCGAATTTTATTTGTCTCGTACAATTGGTTCGTGAAATATCGTAATCTAAAGTTTTTCACCCCCCACATCCGTACGCTACTGTTCCCATTCAAAAATTTATTTCCGATCTATTCTTCTAGTATATCTACAGATATTCATTAAGTTTAAATTTTGTGACGGTAACCGTTTAGGAGATATGGATTTTAGAATGTGTCGATCTCGGCTTTTTTGTGTTTTGGAAGCATTATTTTTTCCCCACTCCCACACCCCTTCACCTATATTGACAATTTTTATGAAAATGGGTTCACTATCAAAGCTCTATATAAATTCCAAGTTTCAGCCTCCTAGCATAAGCGGTTGCTGAGATCTAAAGACCAATATTTTCCATCTTAAACGCTTCAACCTCCTCCACCCTCACACCCCCACCCTCAGAATTTGGTCACTTCAAGGGGCCTACCCAGTCTATTTATAAAAAAAATTCAATTTAATATCTTAAACCGTTTGAGAGCGACGAGCCTTCAAACGATTTTGCGTACGGCGGACAGACGGACTGACATTTTTTTTTGCTTTTTTCGTGTCTACTAGTCATGAAACGTGAAAAAAAAATTTTGAAAAATTTGAAAATCGATCACAATACTGTATTATTAGAAAATAATAAAGTAAAAAGCGATACAGATTCGATTCATGGATTAAATGCATTTAAAAACGTAGGCTACATACTTGCTTTTAGTTTTAGTTCTTTTTCTTGCTTATTTAAACCTCAACATTTTTATTTTTTTAATTTCAGTCAATTAGTGATACTAGTTCCAGTTCTCAAGTAACCGAAAAAGAATGTAGCCTTTTAGTGAAAGATTCAACTGAAGTTAAGAAAAGGAATAGGAAAGGTAACTTACATCTTTTTTATTTGCCTATTTACTATTTTATTACAACTTTTATTTCTGTGTGCGTGTGTTTTTTTTCAGACAAAAAATTTAATAAAGAAAATCGACCCAGAATTAAATGTGTTCTAGTTGGAGATGGAACAGTCGGAAAAACTAATTTAATTATGTCGTATTTAGAGAATCGATTTGTTAGCGAGTATATTCCTACCGCTTCAGATATCTATAACGGTAAGTTTTTTTAGTAGTTGGTTAGTATCCCTGAATATTCGTATGACTATTGAGTGTTGACCACTTCGATTACTGAAATGTTCGTGCCAAGGACGTCATTTCAGTTTTACCCAGAGCGAGCAAGATTTTTTCATTGCATTTACAGTGGCAGTAAATTTCATGATTGGTGATCACATAATAACAACAAAACAATATTTTATAATCCAATAGCCTCACTTTTATTACAAACTTTAAGACAAACGCATTTTTTGGAGTGTATACTGATTAGCAAATCTAATAAATCATAGCATAATATGTTTCATAAAATAGAAATTATCGTTGTCCAAAATTGCGATTGAAATGCACATTTTATAAATGATGGGATTCCGAAACTGGTAAAAACTGCAAAATTTTTTTATTTCAATTTTGTCTATAAAAACTCAATTCCAGATAGGTTAGATTAGGTTCAGGGCCACTCTAACCACAGGGCTAAATGGGCTATTGCCCTGGGGCGCAAGCCTTTTGGGGGCGGCAAATTTTATTGATATTATGTTTTATAATTTTTAGAAAATACTGACCACAAGAGCGCAGAAATGGAAAATTGTATTTTAAAGCTATTATCTGATTTCAATATTAATTTGGAAGATTATAAAGAACAATCTTATGATAATGCCTCTAATATGTCGGGTATATACAGCGGCCTCCAAGCACGCATTAAATCTAAAAACAATCTTGCAATTTGCGTACCCTGTGCAGCACATTCTTTAAGTTTAATTGGAGAGTTGGCGATGGAATACTGCGTACAAGCAACTAAACTATTTTTTTTTTCTGCAAAATCTATACAATTTCTTTGCCGAGTGAACATCAAGATGGAAAATTTGCAAAGATACGCCAGCAGCAAAAAACAAAACCAGTGCCCAAAAAATTAAGCGACACTCGTTGGTCAGCAATAGCTGATTCAGTGAAGGCGTGGTTTCCGGTTATGAAAATTTTAAAGATGCTTTGAATAAAATTTTCAAAGATAATTTTCAAAAGCCTGCAACAAAAGTTGAAGCTGAGGGATTGTTAACTGAACACTGGAAACTGCTATTATGGAAGCATTTTGGAGCGAAATATTAGAAATCAGACATAATACTAATATATCGCTTCGAAAAGTTGATACTACAATTGAAAGCATTATTTGATTATACGCTTCTTTAGAAAAATTTGTACAGTCGAAACGAAATACAGAATCATTTAACCTTTACAAATCGGAAGGTATAAAATTGTCTAGTTCTGAAACTTTTATATTTTGTATTTGCCGCAGCCATCAAAATTGCATTTTCTTATGACGAGGGGCGCATTACTTTTAGAAGCCTACGGGCGCCGACTATCTTAGGACGGCCCTGATTAGGTTAGGTTGGGTAAAGGGGTGACCGCTGCTGGGACTAAACACATAGACCGCCAATGGGTGCGATATGTACGGCAAGATGTACCCATGTGCTCAAGACCACATCTTAGGTAAACAACCCTGCCAGTCTGACAAACTGCAGCAGCTTGTCTAGCTTAATCTTGGCGAAGCGCGTACCTAAAGTACGTTCCCGCCAGGGCATTCGGCATTCGCAAAGCATGTGGCTCGCACTCAGGGTCGGCCAGAGATGCCTGGCCACGAGACACGATGTGAGCCCCGACCACCTCGTGTTAGAATCTGATATGGCCGTCATGTCGATAGCTTGTTTAATGTCCTCAATTAGCCTCCGCACTGGAAGAGGTAGCGCTTGATTTAGCGCCGAACCTCTTCTTGCGAGTTCGTCCGCAGCCTCGTTGCCCGGAATCCCGCTGCGACCCGGAACCCAACAAATTGTTATGTTAAAATGAGTGCTCAACGCTCTAATCTTATCCATGCATAGCTTCACGAGGCGGGATTTGATCAGGTGTGAGTCGAGTGCCTTAATCACCGCCCGACTATCTGTTAGGATGATGACAGGTTTGTTTCGCATTGTACAAGCTTCTAGCAGATTGCAAGCCTGAACGATACCTTTCATCTCTGGCTGAAATACGCTACAACAGTCAGGGCAGCGAAGCATACTCCTACACCCATACCCGCATCTGTCTTCAAACCGTCCGTGTAGATATGAAAGTCCCCTTCATGGGGCTGATCCACATTCCACACCTCTCTGCTAGGGATTATCGTTGAGAGTCTCCTATAGAATTTGAGCTGCGGAATTAAGTAGACTGTAACCTCTAACGGGTTACATACACTAAACCGTCCGAGTATGCAGCTGTGCATCCTAGGTCTGGATACCCAGTTGGCTTACTCTCTTAGTCGCACGGTACTTTTTGCTGCTACACTCTTCCCATAAATATCCAGTGGTAGAAGATGCAGAATCATCTCTAGTTCCGCTGTAGGTGTGGTGCTAAGTACGCTCGTTACTTCTGTGGAAGCTAGACGTTGAACCTTGGTGAGTTTTTTTGAGGTAGGTGGACTTCTCCAGCGCTACCCACCACACTAAAATTCCGTAGTTTAGGCCGTGTATATCCATCCATCCCTGGTTGAATACCCCACTTTTTTCCCGAAAATCTTTTTGCAAGAGTAGAGATCGCCTAAAGCCTTCCATAGTCGCTTGTCTATATTCTTACTCCAGGTTAGTTTCCATTCCACGACTATACCCAAGTATTAAACATTTTCTCTAAGCTGTAGGGTGAACCCCCCAGTTTAGGGAGGATCCAGATAAGAAAATTTATTCTTTTAAACCTGTTAATGCATTTATTATTTTTCTCACACTTTACCTTAAAGCTTGGTTCTTATCATCCAATTCGTCTATACAAGAGTATTGAAATTTATATGGAGCTGTCAGTTACTGGCAGTTCTTCAGTTAACGATGCAGTAAGTATCTGTTTAACCGAAGATTGTAAGAACAGTCCTTTAAACGCAAGAAATTCGGGCAATAAAATACTGTTTTCATTGAATTACCTTTTTAACATTTATGACAATATTCTGCTCGATACGAACTTCTTATGTATGCAATGAGATGTAATAGCTACAGAAAAACTTGAAATCTGATCCGCTTTTCGTTCATTTATTCATAGCAAAAGCCCTTTAAAGATATTACAAGCTGATATATGTACGAGTATATCATGTCACATCTAAATGATAATTCACTTTAACTTTTATCGTCTTATTTGAATTTAAAATTTTTGCGAATTGAATTAAGAAAGGATTTTTTACGCAATTTATGTAAGTTGCTACCTCTTGAAAAATGTTGATACTTTTTACATTTATTAGTAGGCAGGCGCGAGCACAGTTCCAGGGAGGGGTGGATTTAGTCCCCAATTATTTACTATACAATAGACAACTTTGCGAGTTTTTGTCAACGATAACTAAGTGATAGTAAGAACGTGAGCTCCTTATGCACTTCCAGCTGTTAAGTTTGCTAAATTTGAGGAACGAAATTTGTCAATTAAGCATTCCTCCATAGCTACGTAAAGACAAGCATATTCAACACACTATAACTATTAAAGAAAATTATATTCGAATGAACGAAGACTAAATTTTATAGCATGTGTAATTTATGAAATTTAACAATCAGAATATTTTCGAATCTCTTAATTCAAAATAAGTTTTTTGGTTGAAAATGTACCATACATAATAAGAAAAATTTCATATTCCAAAGATTTCGAGTTACGGTTTTCGCTAAAAAGTTTAAACGTGATATTCATAATTAGATGAACATTTGAAAATTTCCTATAGGTACCTATCCTTTTTGCAAACAACATCAATATGTTTTTTGTGTCGAATTTGGTACTGTATACCAAGGTTTCTCTACTTTTTCCGTTTCGTCTAAAAAAAACGATAGAGGCTCAAAAATAGGTTGCACCTTTTTTTCATTTTACTTTATTATTTCAATAATACAGTATTGTTATCGATTTTTAAAAAAAAATAATTTGCTACCCTCAAAATTTTTTTTTTCACGTTTCATGACAAGTAGACAAGAAAAAAGCAAAAAAAAATTTCAGTCCGTCTGTCCGCCGTACGCCATACGCCGTACGTCTACCGGTGTACGCAAAATTGTTTGAAGGCTCGTAGCACCCAAACTCTACAAGCTATTTAGTTGAATTTTTTTTCGTGGTTAGAGTGGGTAGGCCCCCTGAACTGACCAAATTTGGAGGGGGTGGGGGTGTGAGGGGGGAGGAGGGGGAAGTGTTTTAGACGGAAAATTTTGGTTTCTAGATCTCAGCAACCGCTTATGCTAGGAGACTGAAATTTGGAATTTATATAGAGCTTTGGTAGTGGACCCATTTGCAAAAAAATTGCCGATATAGGTTAAGGGGTTCGGGAGTGGGGGGAAAAATAATGCGTCCGAAACGCAAAAAAGGTGAGATCGGCATATTCTAAAATCCATATCTCCTAAACGGTCAATATCACAAAAGTGAAACTTAATGAATATCTGTAGATATACTAGGAGAATAGATTGGAAACAAAAATTTGAGTGGGGGCAGTGGCGTACGGGGGTGGGGGGTAAAAAACTTTAGATTACGATATCTCATGAACTAATTGTACTAGATAAATAAAATTTGGTTTTTGTATAAAGGTTGACAAATGAAGTTTGCTGAAAGCCAAATTTTTTAAGGGGGCGGTGGAGCATGAAAGTGGAGGGGATAAGAATTTTTCAAAAAAATCACGTATCATATCTCAAGAACAGTGTAAGATAGATGAATAAAATTTTTACAGAAAGTAGGCCTAATAGACCCCTAGCGGAAAACAAAATTTTGGAAGTGGGGGTGTCGAGGGTGAGGGTGGGGGAGGGTGAAAAGGGAAAAGTTCCGATTTTAATATCTCGACAACCTATAATGATATAAAACTGAAACTTGGTATTTGGATAGAGCTATATTAGTAGCATCCTGGAAAAATATAGTTTTTTATAGGGGTAGTATGGTGCAGGGGTGGAGGGTGTTTTTTCCTATCTATAGAACGGCTTATGCTACAAAGTTGAAACTCGGTACGTTTATGTAAATCAACTAGAAAACTAATTTAAATAAAAAAAAATTTCAAATTTTCATTGGCGTTCAGAGGGGGGGCAAAATAAATAATCAGTGAAAATGGAATGCATATATTTTCTCGGTTTTCGTCATATCTATTAGGTCCTCCCAAATATTGAATTCATTTTTATTCTACGGTTTCTTCATATAAATACCTAGAAAGTGTTTTCAGGATTTTTTTAAATTCGACTCCTAAAGGGGTGCGAAGGGGGTTGTAAACTTTTTCACGAATTTTACTATATCCCCACGTCTTATCAGATATCGAATATCTTTTCACTTTCACGTGCTTGCGTAATAATCGCCTAAAACTTGTTTTTAAGTTTTTTCCTGTTATAGCCCCGAAGAGAGTATAAACGGGTTGAACACATCTTCACGAGTTCCGTCATATCTTTTAAAAGTGATAAGAAATTGAATTGGTTCCTACTTTCTCGTGCTGTCTTCATATTTATTTATTAACTCCTTTCAGGATTTTTGGATATTCAACCCCCAAGTGGTTGTAAGGAGGTTGCATATCTGATGATATATCGAATTTATTTTTACTTCCTAAGGTTTCCTATATAAAAAAGCCAAAAAGTCAATTTTAATATTTTAGATATTCAATTCTAATGGGTGTAAGGGGGTTGTATGCTTTTCAAAGTTTCGACATATTTCTTAGTTTCGATGAGATATTAGATCTTTTCTTTTCTTTTCCACAGACTTTTTATATAATCGCCTACAAACCCATTTCTCAATTTTTCGATATTCAACCCCCATATGCATATGTTTTCACAATTTTTGCCATTCCATAGTTCTGATGAGATATAAAATTGATTATTACGGCCAACCAATTCACGATTTTTCGAATTTCCATAACCAAGGAGATGTGAAGGGTTTGCTTACGTTTTCACAAATTTTTCAAAATCCGTCATGTCTCATGAGATATCAAGTTGCTTCTTATGAAATCGTCTAAAAACGTGTTTCACAATTTTTTCGAAATTCAAACCCCAAGTGGAAGTAATGGGTTTGTATACGTTTTAACAATTCGTCATATCTCTTAATTCTGATAAGGCATCAAATTCGTTTTTGCTTCTATGGGCTTTTAGTGTACATAATATACCGAAATTCGAAAAGTCTACACGGACTTTTTCTAAGTTTAATCGGCTAAAGATATCTATATTAAATATTTTTATATTAAGAACAAAAATAATTTTCCAAGAAATCTAATAATCTCGAAGCAACTCATGATACACTCCGACTTCGACCGCTCTAGAACTTTGACCCGAAAAATAATAAAGTTTCGCCCAGACCATTGGCAGATTTTTCACTTGCTATGTATATATTTAATAATAGTTAAAATAATTTATTAAATTCATAATTTTGTATAAAAATATCAACATATATCGCATCGAAAGTCAGAATGTAGTAGTCCCCAGACAGGTGACAGCTGGTATAAGGAAAGCAAAAATAGAAAATTAAGTTAAACGAAATTCAAAATAATTTAAAAAATAAAAAAAAATAAAAAAATGAGACACATAATAGAAAAAATAAGAAATTATAATTTAAAACAATATTAGAAAGAAAGGAAAGAGAAAAAAAAATATATAAAAATATAATTCATAAAAAAAAGAGAAGAGACAGTATAAGACTATAATTTTAAAACCAGAGGGAGAGATTGGGAATCCTTAATCATATCATTGGAGAGAGAGCTGATGAATGTCTATAGGTCTGAATATAAGGGAGAAGTGCTGCCGTTTAATCTAGAGAAGAATTTATCGAGCTCGTTTAAGTTCACAGCTATACTTTGTGTCGAACTGAGTCCGCTGCAATTCTCTACCAGATCATTAGAAACTAAGAGTATCCAATTATGTTTTGTCTTGTTGAATAAATCTCTTCGCTAAGTTTTTTAGTTTCAATATATTTTTTGCTTGTCGAAATTCGGTTAGTAGTGAATTAGATTCAATTGTTGCATTCGCACCCATTTCACTGATAAAATCGGTAAGCCAGCTGATGAGATTGGTTCGTCCATTTATTTACAATTATTTACCATTAGACTGTTTATCACATCAATAGTTGATTCAGTTTGTGTATGTTAAATGTACACAAAATTTCCATCGACATTATCGGTTTAGTGATAGCCGTCTGATAGCTAAAAAAGGTGATAGCGCGCGATTAATTCCACTTAGGCGCTTAGATTGTGCTGCACAAATAAACATTGTGTATGCACTTTGTATAGATAGGTACCTAACCTGACTAAACCAAGCACTAAAAAAGTACAATCTCATCAGAAGTGAGTGACTAAGACCTATACCGATTTTAACGATTAATTTATAAGTCATGTTATCGAATAATTCAGGCCATGTCTGATTATTCTGTTTCCGCTTGTCGTCGCTTCGACAGATACATTCGTCTATGTGTACAGCAGTTATGGCAAATAAATGACCTTCGGATTGCGATCGTGCAAAGAAAGTTTCCTTCCGCCAATGCCATATGTAAATTGGCTGCAACACCTTCTTGGGCTAAGTCGTCTGCCCTGGAGGCGGCTCCAAGATTTCCACGGCTTCTTAACGTTTTATGTAGATATTGGGAAAACATTACAAGTATGTACACGTTGGAAAACAGATCTGTTAATCACCAGTTTCTGTATTTGTACATCCTAAGATGGCATTGAATTATTGACCCTGGAAGCTCCATAATCCGAACTTCTTGGGTTCGTTTTCATCTTGATTATTGGATTGGAAATTCGATTAGCGATGATTTCATTATTTTTGTCATACCTACTCTGTATTTGATGGTGTGCCATTTGGACACCTACTAATCAAATTATAGGCAATGGTGTACATTAAATTAGCCATAATTTCTGATAAATGAGTCCATTCATTTAGGGTCGTGCCTCGTGGTTAACTAAAAAAAATTTTGTGTTGAAAATAAAATAGTTTTGTTGTTTGTAGGAAAAAATCATTCCAAATTGACTTGATCAAAGGGTGAAAATTTGAGATAGTTTACAATTTTTATTTTCAAAATTCTCGATAGAATTAAATTATTAATCGCAAAATGCCCATTTTCAAATTGATTTTTGTACTAATTTTTTGAAAGTAACAGTAACCTGTTTTTAGTCAAAAAAAATAAAGATCGTTATAAAAATAAAGTCTGTATGATTTTAATTTTTAATTTTTCTTTCAAAATGTAGCAATTTAAAAAAAAGTATAATTTCTTGAAAAAAATTTCCTGCAGTTTTCTGTACAAACACACGTTTTGTTTCTTTTTTTTGACTTTTCATCAAAGTGAAATCAACAGAAGAAATGCAATGTTATCACCTGTATTTTTCATTTTATGTGTGACTCCCGAAGTGAACCTAAGACACAAACTATCTAGTTGGTGTCCTAGTTTCACTTCGGGGGTTATATCATACTGTCGTCAGGACTTATTTATTTCTCGAATTTTCTTTTCGATAGTTTGTCTCCATGAGTTTTTTGAACAACTTACTCCATGTTTCCTTTATGCAATCCAGCCTGTTTGGAGATGTTTTGCTCTGGCTTCCTCAAAGTTGTATAACCGACCCATTGCCGATTTCTCCTCAGAATCTCAATGCCTATCTTGGTCTGCTCAGTTATCCTTTAAAGATATACTATTTATAAGAAACCGAATGTGGCTCACTAAAGTAGTACTTTTATAATATTACGCACCCTACATCTTGTATAAGATACCGAAGTTTTTGAATTATATTGAGGTATACACGATATAAAAAATCTGCCAACAGTCTGAGCGCAACTTTATTATTTTCGGGCAGAAGTCCGGAACGCGTTTAATTCTGAGACGCGGTGTAGGTTACTATGTGACTGAAAATCTAAAAAAGGTTCGGGAAGCGGTTAGAATGGGGTCGCGCTAGAATACTTAAACGCCGCTGTCACATATAACATATGAATTACATAATTGGGTCATACTCCGGGAAGAGGTCTAAGTCATAGTATAGTATCAGTTAATACGCGATTAGGAGGTTTTTCGTGATTAGGTTTTTGGCCATTACATTAAATCGGAAATGCATTTGTAGGCGATTATATAAAAAGTCTGTGGAAGTGGAAAACAGTCTGATATCTTATCAATCGTAAGAAATATATCGAAAGCCTTACGTCCTCTTGGAGTTGTACATCTAAAAATACTGAAATCAAATATTGACGATTTTGTAGGAAGCCTTAGGAAGTAAAAATGAATTTGATATCTCATTGTAACTTAGAAATATATAGGAATTTGTGAAAACATATGCAACCCCCTTGCACCCACTTAGGGGTTGAATATAAAAAAATCCTGAAATTAATTTTTAGATATATGTAAAGAAAGCCCGAGGAAGTGAAAACCAATCCCATGTTTTATCACTCCTAACAGATATGACGAAATTCGTGAAAACGTGTTCAACCCGTTTATACCCTCTTAGGGGTTAAAAAAGGAAAAAACTTGAAAACAAGTTTTAGGTGGTTATTAAACAATCTCGTGGAAGTAAAAAGTTATTCGATATCTAATCAGACCAGAGGGATATGGCTCGTGAAAATGTATACAACCCCTTTACACAACCGTGGGGGTCGAATTTAAAAAAATCCTGAAAGCGCTTTTTAGGTATTTATATCAAGAATCCGTAGAATAAAAATGATTTCAATATTTGGACACACCTAATAGATATGACGAAAACCGTGAAAATATATGCCTTCCGTTTTTACTGAACATTTTTTTTGCCCCCCTTCCGTACGCCAATGGATATTTGAAATTTTGTTTACTCTAAATTACTTTTCTAGTTGACTTACATATACATATACATATACAACTTTCTAGCATAAGCCGTTCTATAGTTAGGAAAAACACCCCCCACCCCCGTACCATACTACCCCTATAAAAAATTATATTTTTTCAACATGCTACTACTATATATATATATCTATCCAAATGCCAAGTTTCAGCTTTATATCATTATAGGTTCTTGAGATATAAAAATCGGAACTTTCTTCTTCATCCTTCCTCACCCTCACCCTCTACACCCTTACCACCAAAATTGCTAGAGGTCTATTGGCCCTACTTCTGGTAAATTTAAATTAAATTCTAAGCATCTATCATACACTGTTCTTGAGATATGAGACGTAATTTTTTAGAAAAATTCTTATCCCCTCCACTTCCATACTCCACCGCCCCTTAAAAATGTTTACTTTTAGCAAACTTTATTTGTCAACCTTAATACAGAAACCGAATTTTATTTGTCTAGGGTAATTGGTTCGTGAGATATCGTAATTTAAAATTTTTCGACCGCCACCTCCGTACGCCCCTGCCCGCAATCAAAAATTTGTTTCTGATCTATTCTCCTAGTATATCCACAGATGGTCATCAAGGTTTAATTTCGTGACATTAACCGTTTAGGAGGTATGGAATTTAGAATGTCTCGATCTCGGCTTTCGAGCGTTTCAGACGCATTATTATTCACCCCACTCCCACACCCCTTCACCCATATCAGAAATATTTTTGCAAATGGGTCCACTATCAAAGCTCTATATACATTCCAAGTTTCAGCCTCCTAGCCTAAGCGGTTACTAAGATCTAGAAACCAAAATTTTTTGTCTAAAACGCTTCTCCCACCTCCCCCCTCACACCTCCATCACTCAAAAGATGGGCACTTGAAGGAGTCTGCTCAGTCTACCAACAAAAAAAAATTCAACTTAATAGCTCAAAGAGTTTGAGAGCTATAAGCTTTCAAACGTTTTGCGTACGGCGTACGGCTTTTTGCTTTTTTGGTGTCTATTAGTCATGAAAGGTGGAAAAAATTTTTTCAGGGTACCAAATTTTTTTTTTTAAAAATCGTAAACAATACTTTATTTTGAAAATAATAAAGTAAAAAATTAAATAATTCAAATACGCACAGCTGTTTGGAAAATTCGGATTAGAAAAATCGGCAAACAACGTGCAAAATCTGCACGATTCGAATACAAGTAAATTATTGACTTATTTAAGTGTTTTTGGATCAATAAATTCAAATATTAATTCGGTAGTGGCATGTGGTAGCGCAGAAGACTGTAAGATTGAAATTTTTTATTGATTAATTCTATCAGTAGGTACGATATAAAAGGAAAATAGCGCCCACACGCTTTATCTACCTACGTCAATCTTCGGGCAGGCTAAAAGTAATTTCGGAGACCGGGAATGATATCACGTAATAGTTCCGCTCTCCATACATGACAGTATAGCTGATAGCGTCATAATTGCAACGAACATATGTCGCGGATTTCTTAAAGAATTCAACGATGTCAAGAAAACGTGATCAAAACAGGTAACTGGAAATATTCGTCATGCTGTGGTACCTACCCTACATACGTGCAGAATATACGTCTATGGTAGTTCCATATTTAGGTGCTGCTGTAGACCACCTCGAAATTATTTGAATCCTATTTGTTTGCGATATCGATAATGGACGTGTCAGCCGCTTATACATGTCACGAAATCACGAGTTTGGCGGCGGAATTCGTCGTCTGCCTCAGGGTGCTAGCACCATTCCATTGCAAACTATTTTAATGTCATTCATATGAAAGGTGTCTCTACAAGAGTACATGTATGTCGTATATGTGCAGACCATGTTTGATATGATTCCGCAGTGTCTGGCCGGATTATCGGCATGCAAACGTGGATACATTCCCAGCAATCCTTTTTTTTTTTCATTGAAGGTTCATTCTGTTCTGGATATCGCATATGGGGAGCAAACTTTTCATATGCAAAATGCGCATAATAAGAGCACGTTCGTTGAATCGCATTGTGCCCAGGATATGCCAAGGGGCGAACAGAACGGTCTGGCACGTGCACTTAGTAACGAGTAAACTCCATTTATCATTACATGCCAAAGTAAATACACTAACTTGTTTTTTGCGATAAATTCTCTATTATCAGATTTGCAGTATACTATTTCGACTCTAGAACTCATGCCAAAACTCTTAAGTTGTAAACTTTAGCTTTATAGACGCAACTTTAACTTTACTTAAATATAATGCAAAATTCACACTTATGTACGTATGATGTTTGCCATCAAATTGGAACGGAATGTTACCGGGACTAGTTACACTGCATTACTCGGCATGTTTTCCCGGCGAAAGTACATACCTAAATAATTTATAATCACTTTACATATCGTCAACAGGTGGGTGGAACTTTAATATTCATTAGAGCCAAATTTGAAATGCGAACGATGAATATGTGCAAACGAAAATACTGTACTCATTTATTATTTAGCCAAAATCGACTATACAATGGTTGAGCATTTTTTAAATATAACCCTACCTACTTCAAGTATCTATAAAACGTGTCATAGGATTCCATTAGATTGGAGTAATGCAACAGTCATGGAGAAAGTACGCAAAAATATTGGCGATAAATTGTCTACACGATTATTTTCCTCCCATCGTATTTTACTAGGCCCCTTTATTTGATTTCAGTTTTCTTATCGAAGCTCTGCATCATTGATGTTTTTTGGGTATCGATCGTTTCGTTAGAGTATCGTCTAACCCTTAAATTTAGGTGATTCAATAGGCTCTACTAAAATGCACATTACTAACGTGAAGCTTACGTTCTAATATTCTAGGCTTGCTTTAGCTTAATTTCTGGTCGAATCAATTGTGGACAAAAATTAATAAATTGAAAAATTTCCGGCCGCCCGCAAGACAACACGACATGTGTTGAACTTGAAAATTAAATTTTGTATCCATCCATAAAAAAGAACTCGAAGGGCTCAGTTTGTAAATGGTCGATATGCATCGGGTAGCTTCCATTCAAAATTCCTTATTAAAACAGGTATTCACGACTATTAGCCGAATTTTGCAAATTTGGAAGTTGAAGTTTTGCACACATTATTTCTCTAATTTTTCTAGATAAGAAACTGAATATAAAGCAAATCGACGCTAAAACATACTGCAGTCACGATCGGCTGCAAGTCAATCGTATGATACTCTAGATGAAATACTGAACTCCGATTTATATTGTAGTTGGGGATAAAGTAGATTATGGAGAGCGTATGTAGTTTGTCCTGTATTAAGGACTCCCATTCGGTTGCTACTTGAAACTAAAAGACAATATCGTCAGTGTTTAATTTCATATCTTGAACTGGGTGAGTCCTTTTTGAAGGACTTTCACATGGAGGTGCAGGAAGGACTCACTCGATTTCTTACATATTTATCCTTTTCCTTGGAATAACTTAAAAATGTGTACAAAATTTCAAATTCCTAGCTTGAAGCGCCTCAAAAGTTATCGTTATTGTTGAACACGTTTCTTAAGGATTTTTTGTATGGAAGGTTCCAGAAGGCGTAAAAGGATTTCGCTGACAAGTAAACTCGAACTTCGTTTTCACTCAAAACTAATTTGTATAAAATTCCGAATTCGTAGCTAAACGATTACTTGAGTTAAAGTGAGTTCCATTAAATGGAATGTCAGGATATTTATATGGCAGCTAAACGAAGGACTAATGGAATTTTATTAATAATCAAACATTTAGCTCCAACTATTGGAAAATCAACACATACAAAATTTCAAAATTGTGGCTTAAACCCTTCTAAATTTATCGGCCAATTTTTGTTGAATACGTGTTTTAAGGACATTTTGTATGGCAATTACCCGAAGGAGTAGGACGATTTTGCCCGTTAATTATCTTAGCCTTAAAAATTCAACCAAACATCCAGATCAACAATTTCAAGAGCCTAGGTCAAGGCGTTCTTAAGTTATCGTGCTAACGGACAGACAGACAGGCGGACGGACGTCAAGCGGATTTGGAGTTTTTGGCCCGAAATAAACAAACTTTTTTTCGTCCGAGGCTCGGTTCTATGCTTTACAATCTTTTGTGCTGAATTATACTTATAATACTCTCAGATTTCATCTAGAGCATAAAAATGATTGTAGGTTACAAAATTTAACAGGGTTTTTTTTTTAATTTGAACTCAAAAGCAATGTTGAGTTTATAACTCTTGCTTTAAGCTCCAATTCAAAAGTACCTAATCACATGTTTAAGAGCAGTATTGATAACGTTTCGAATTAGGAAAATTGAAATTTTGCGTATCATTCATGTAACCGAAATATCTCTAAAAGAAAAAAAGGCACGACACAAAATATATGTTTTCATGCATCAAAACTCCCAACACTTCTAGAATACGCTATGGAGTTTAAGGATTTTGTTTGTGTCCTGCCGGTAATTCCTTAAAAAACGCTGTCAAACCCTGAGCGTAATTACTTCCAAACATGAAGTATAGTGAGAGGTAATTTAGTTTTTTCTAGTCATCTAGTTTGACTGTAATTGTTAATTTACACTTGTAGCGATAATTCGTTTTATTAGCTACTCGTATGCTTACTAAATACCAAATAACTTGCGAAATATTCGTATTTAAATAACTTCTCTATGCTGTTCTTAATTTTACTGACACTTTTAATAACTTCCGTAAGAATGAACTGAATTGATCGCATTATGAAATAAAACTGCAGTCTTAAGCTTGAACAAAGATTAAATAGTTTTAGTTCCATTCATAACAAAGTAAATTGCTTTAAATACTTAATTCGAATAGTTCAATGGGAACTGGTAACCGAGCATCTCGGCAAATTGAAAAAGAACAAAAGTTATCCCGGTTCCTTGAACAAAAAGGGAGTGCAGTTGCATAAAGGTCGCTGTTAAGCTTTAATTTCCTTGATAAGGCTTATTTAATTGCGACGGTAGTTGAATCTGAAAACAGAGGAGAACGAGACATCGTTTTGCTTTGGTACATCTTAAGTTGGATTTTGAGATGGGAATTATTTAGATACTTCTTTTGGTCTTCTCTGCAGGGTGGATTTTATTTTATTTTTTTTTTTATGGATTGCACTTAGTGGCGGCAGTTGCAGAGGGAACGCAATTCTGACTTTGACTTTACCTCTTCGGCTGGAAATTAATTCCACCGCCCTTCTACGTCTATCGTGTCCCGAAGGTACATGAAATTGGAATTGGTGTCTTTGTGGTTCCACTTTGGTGCATTTCCTTCTCGGGGAACTGACTGAATGAGGTCTGAAAGAGTCATCCAGCGAAACGAAATGCGCTTTTGATCTTGAAATTCTATTCCTGATGCACTACCGTGTTTTAGACGAGTTCACGGTTCCATTCCTCGCTTCTTTGTTACAAAAATAACACAAGCTATGAAGCATTCGAGTATGTACCTGCGAGTCAAGTACGTGGGTACCTTATCTAGTATTCAGGTAAGTGTTCATTACGTTCTCGTTATGTGTGCAAATGGAAATTTCGCGTACCAATCTCCTATTAAAATACAAGAAATTAAATAGTAAGGTGGGCTAAATAACTAACAGGTGTTTTCGTATTCGAGGTACCTACAAGTGGGTACGTCCAGGTCGATCTGATGGTGTTTATGTAATTGAAACATCTGGTTCCTTGTCGTGAGAACTCCTGAACAAACCGCGCACCGAGGAATTATTTCAAGATGTAGTGAAAAACAACTTATTGTTACCCCAAATTTCAGAATTTTTAGGGTAATGAGACTGTGTAAAATTGTAGGTAACAATGCAAGAAAGATGATAGAGGTACCTACAAGTATGTCCGTACATAGGCTGATATTTAACATATTCAATGAATACGGTTGCGTGTGTGTAATGAGGGTTTATTTATTGTTGTGAAATAAATTTGAAATTCTTTTAACGGATTATTCAACTCGCCATAACTCATTGATAACCGCAAATTATTACCTTAGTAGTTACCTAGGACAAAAGCTATTAAATACATGCATATATGACCACAATAGACGTACAAAGAAAGGCAATTAAAACCAAACTGTTATCTAGCTGTTCCCAGAACAACAAATAAATTATTCCAACACACTTCACTTCCTATAAATTATAATAGCAGCACTAACTTATTAAACAATTAGAAACGAGTTATGTGTGTAGCTTATTAGGGAATTGGTTTCGTGTTCTAAATTCTGCACGTATTTCAGTGCGGCTTTAATTAGAACGGATCAATTTGATTAACCTGGACGGTCTTTCCACCTGCACAGAAGAAATTTGGTGTGATGCGGCAAATCTTGAGGTCCCTTAGTCTCTTCGGCCCAATTTAGTGATTATAAATTTCTTATTTCCTCCTAACAATAAAACGACAACCGTTTCGAGCAGGATCTACTAAAGAAATCAAATATTTTATCAGCTAAAACTCTTTTCTAGAAAATTCATCAATCAATCATGATGTCTCTTAACTTCATAATGAAATTCGCAATGAACTCATCATCAAATTCTTGGTGAAATATCTGATGAAAGTATTATTAAAATTCCTGATCAATGAATAAAGTTCCTGATGAAATTTATCTCGAAAGTAGTAGTAAAAGTACCATTGTCTAATTTTTTACGCACTCTTGTGATTTTTACTATTAACGCGAAAATTCACACATAAATGTGGAAATCAATCGCGAAAAATGTGTAAATTTACTGCTTGCTGGTGTGGAAAGGCAAAATTATACAATGCGTAAAATTACACGCGGTGTAGAAAAAACTTATATGTACTACAAAAATGTGACATGTTTATGTTTGCTTATTATTATTATTAATTTATTGCTAATATAAATGAATAAGCTTTAAGCGAATGATCGGCAGATGAATTCCCATATCTATTTTGAAGGGCAAAAGAAACTGAATTCGACAATTGAAAAAATTCAATGAGATCAATCAACACATGATGTTTGGAAAAAAAAAACAAAAGTTAAAAAGGGTAGAAAGTATAAAATACTATACATGTTTATTATATAAATTTAATTTATTTGTTTTAAAGTCACAAACTTCACACACTATAAACATTATTTTCTTTTTTAATTTTAAATCATTTAACAACGTAGCGGTCAAGCTAATACATATCACAAGAAACAAATTATTATGCTTGAATTATCAAAATTACATGCATAATTTAATTATAATTTAATTTTGTACACAATGATTAATTTTACACATTAAATGCGGGAAATTTCATTCGGTGTTGTAGTTTTACTTCCCATTCAGTAAATTTATGAATTAAATGTGTAAAAATACAAAGTTTTAAGAATTACTCTCAATTTTGTTAAACTTAATAAAAATTTGTAAATTTACTACATCAATGCGGAATATTTTACTCTTTTCAGAACAGTTATTTTCACACAATTTTTTACTGTCATAGATAGATTTTATTCAATATAATACAATTTTTTTTTACCTACATGTAAAATTAAGTGCTAAGAGATTAAGCTACCGCTTTTACAACTTTGATACTATTTGAAATTCGTTTTTTTTTGTTTTTATCAGTTTATTTTCTACTTATTGTTAGAGGAAAAATTTTGAATGGAAGAGAAAAAACCTCAAAATTTATGGCAAATGAGAACATTGCGGGAATCGTTTCAGTATATTACGGTAATTGAATTTAATTTGATACTACTTCATGTATCGCAAGATTCACAATACTTTTTATTGGGAACGAATTGATGTGTTGTTCGATTTTTGGTTATGAAGCCATGTTTTTTTAAAAGGCATATATTTAAATCTTGGATATAGTTTACTCTAGAAAGATAAACTAATATCATTGTTTGAATTTCACAGTTTAAAGCAGAAACACACTCTAAAGATTTATTTAATCAATGGCCTTGATAAAAAATCGGCCAAAAGTCTGGGCGCAACTTTATTATTTTATGAGTTGAAGTCCGAAACGTGTTTAATGCTGAGGTGCAGTGTAGGTTACTATGCGACTGACAACCTAAAAAATAACGTTCCAAATAGCTTCCTGGTCTTTCCTTAGGTTGTCAGTCACATAGTACCCTACACCGCATCTCAACATTAAAGACGTTTCGAACTTCTACCCATAAAATAATAAAGTTGCGCCCAGACTGTTGGCTGATTTTTTTTAGTTTTAAATACTCTAGTAGCACATCTACATATAGGTACTAAGTTTCAACTTTCTAGCATAAGCCGTTTCAGATATATGAAAAACCACCCCCCCCCCCCCCCCCCATACCTTGTTATCCCTATCAAAAATTTATTTTTGTGAGATGTCTCTATAGTAGCTCTATTCAGTTTTCAATTTTTAGCTTTCTGTCCTTTGCGGCTTTCGAGAAATTAAAATCAGAATTTTTTCATTTCAACCCCCTCACACCATCACTCCCTACACCCACAGCCTCAAAAGTTTTTTCTCCGCTAGAGGTCTACTGGTCCTAACTCCTGTAAAATGTTCAAGATCATATTTGATACAGTTCTTGAGATACTCGGATACAAATTTAATTTTTTTTTGTTCATCTGGCCCCTCAAAAATTTTACATTCAGTAGACTCTACACTCAAAGAAAAAATATGATTATGGCCACCATATTTTGGGAGAACCTTACTATAATTGAGGTTATAGTTGCCACAACCATGTTACAACATGTAACACAGTTGTACTAACTGAATGTATGTTTGTAATATCTACAGGTCTATAGCAAAAACTTTACAACCTAGTTACTAGAACTATGGTGTTTGTTTTTAGGAAACATACCATGTTTGTCTCAAACAAAATTATGTTTGTCAAAACCTAGATATGTGATTCACGCAACCTTGTTATATATTAGAACGGTTACGCCAATCATAAACATCATGTGAGATGGTTCCCAGAAATATATAATGAAAGTGTAAAAATTACCAGAGATATGAATTTTCAAAGAGGACTCGGACACCATTTTTGAGCAAACTTTAACATACTTTCACATACTGTAACTAACAAAAAAAGTTAGATAGAAGCCAAAAATTGAATTTCAATTATTTTTTCACTAGTTCTTAAAGTACAAAAACTTTCAAAAGAATCGGAGATGATAAGGTCACAACTTTGGCGATTCTTGATGGAATGACCCAAATATGAACTTACATGATTGTACTCATTATTAGCATTTATGCATTATATGTCCAATATATAAGAAAGGAGATAAACTGCGATGTGAAAATTATAGAGGCATATCATTGTTGTCTACGTCTTACAAAATACTGGCGAAAGTAATTCAGAATCGATTAAAGCCTTATACAGAAAGTATTATCGGCGAATACCAAGGTGGTTTCAGAACCGGACGATCTACTATTGACCAGATATTCTCAGTCAAGCAAGTGCTAGAAAAATGCTGGGAGTATAACAACGACGTTCCCCAGATCTTCGTGGACTTCCAACAGGCATACGATAGTATAGATCGTAATGTACTATATAAAATAATGCTTGACTTCGGAATCCCATCAAAACTCGTCCGATTAACAAAAATGACCATGACTGACACTGAATCTCAAGTAAGGATACAAAACGAGCTTACCCAAAGCTTCCGAACAGAATCCGGCCTGAAGCAGGGAGATGGACTCGCTCTCATGCTCTTCAATCTCGCCCTAGAATATGTCATCAGAAAGGTACCCGTTGATTCCAGAAGTACCCTACTAATTAAGTCCACCCAACTAGTGGTGTACGCGGATGACATAAACATCATGGCCAGGTCTGTTCCAGACGCGAAAGAAGTCTTCCATTGTCTAGACTCAGCGGCAAAGGATGTCGGGTTAAGGGTCAATGAGAATAAGACCAAGTTCATGACCCAAACAAGAAGAAACGTGCCAACTAGACAAAATATGACCGTGGGGGACTACAACCTGGAGAATGTGGATCATTTCTCATACTTGGGATCACACCTTGTAATAGACGGCAACGAACGGGACGAAGTAAAACAACGGATCACACTAGCAAATAAGGCGTATTTCACGGTCCTCCCGATCTTAAAATCGAAAAAAGTGCACAGGCTGAGCAAACTTCGCATATATAAGACCATAATGAGACCTGTGCTACTATATGGAAGCGAAACGTGGACTCTCACCCAAGCGTCTGAAAAATCAATAGACGCTTTTGAACGACGAATTCTTCGAAGAATTTTGGGACCAGTAAGAGAAGGTACTGAATGGCGTATCCGGTACAACAACGAGTTGTATAACATCTACGACGACCCATCCGCATCGACTCTTATAAAATTTCGTAAGCTACAATGGGCAGGCCATGTGGAGCGAATGGACGACGGAAGAATTCCCAAACGCACACTGAAAGGTAGAGCTCATGGCAAACGACCGGTGGGAAAACCGCGGAAAAGATACGAGGACTCAATTGACGCAGATTGCAGATCGCTTCTTAGATGCACAATTTGGAGGACGCGGGCGCTGAACCGAGATGACTTCAGACAATGTATCCTGCAGGCCCTGGCCCGATTTGGGCTGTCGCGCCATTGATGATGATGATGATTGTACTCACCATATTTTAACAAATTCTAATGTTGCACTGATCATATTCATGCTTATCACAATCACAATATGGTTACGGCAATCCTTATATGTCAACTAACATGATTGTACTGAACATCTCTAATCAAATGTTATAGTTGCACTGATTATTCAAAGTTATAGTATGGTAGCGACAATCATATCTAATATCTTACCTTACATGATTGCACACACCATACGAGTATCTGGTATGGTTGTCGAAATTATTTTATCAAATTTCATGGTTGCATTGATCATAGAATATTGTAGTCGTGATTATAATATACTTTTACATCATGTAACGAGAATGATTGGTACAACAGTACTAAATTTCAGTACGGAAATATGTTTAATGTAACCATACTATGTTTTACGAATTATATGCTATGGCTAGGAGCACCATATCCATGATCATTGGAAACATATCTGTTTTACAATAGTTAGAAGAACTTTAATATAGTCAATGCAACCTTGGAATAAACATAGTTTTTCTTTCAGTGTACTGGTAATTCTATATACAGAAACCAAATGTTATCTTCCTGGCACAATTCAGTCGGAAAATATTGAAATTCAAAGTTTTTCACCCCCCTCCCCCATACCTCACCACCCCCCTTAAAAATGTTAACCCTTTTCTAATTTCCTAGTATCTCCTAAGACAACTACAAAGTTTCAGCCATCTGACATCAATCGTACAGGAGATATGGATTTTAGAATGTTTCAATCCTAGCTTTGAAGCGTTTTGAACGCATTGTTTTCCCCCCACTCGCACACCCCTCGACCCCTATCTACCATTTTTTGCAAATGGGTCCACTATCATAATACTACATAAGTTCGAACTTTCAGCCTCCTAGCACAAGCGGTTCCTGAGATCTAGAAACCAACATTTTTCATCTAAAACCCCCCCAAAAGATACCACTCGTAGAGGTTCACCCATTCTACCTACCATAAAAATTTCAACTTCATATCTCAAGGCGTTTGAGAGCTACTCAGCTTCAAACGGTTTTGCGTACGGCGTATAACGGAGACGCCTCACGGCGGACAGATGGACATTTTTTGCTTTTTTGGGGTTTACTAGTCCTGAAACGTGAAAATTCAAAATTTCAGGGTAGCAAATTTTTTTTAAATTTCAGCTCGATCACAATACTTTATTATTAAGAAATAAAATGAACATATAATGTAATGGGGTATTATAAAATATAATGTTTTGAAGTTGGCAGATTTATAACTTTTATGACTTTAATGCATTCCAAAATTTTGACCGAAAAATGTGAAGTTAAGTGACGAAGTTAAGGTTAAAAGCGCTGTTTCCTTGCTATACCACATTCCACGAACGCGTACCGAGTGTATGTTTGAAGAAAAACTAATAAAGAATGAGTGCGTACAAAACAAGAACTGAATAATATCCAGTCGGGTGTCAGGTGAATAAAAATCCCGAAAATCTACCTTTCTTTTAAAGTTCTATTTACGTCCATAATTTCAATGAATAGACCGGTTGGTAGAACTAAAACATCAATTTTTATGTCTTTCCTTTACCTGCAATTATCATAAATACCTTCGAGCATAAGACTATAGAATTAACGGCTCCTCTCTGATATATTTTTAGCTGAAGTGATGGTCAACGATAGTCCTGTTCACATAACATTATGCGATACTGCCGGCCAGGATACACTCGATCCCCTCCGAGAATTGTGTTATCCGGACTGCAATGTGTTCATGTTGTGCTTCTCGGTGGTGAAACCCGATACGTTTCAATCCATCAAGGATAAATGGGTACCTAAGTTTTCGAAAACAAAAGCGGCACTCATTCTTGTTGGAACACAAGCAGACCTGCGAGACGATAATTTTATGCTGAACAAATTGCAGGTAAGCGAACGAGTATGCAACACACCAGTGAATTTAAGAAAAAATATTTAAATCTAGTGGCTAAACTCTAACATGCTATTCAATTTTATTTCAAACAACTTCATCATCATCCAGATACAAGGAGAGAAGCCGATATCATCTAAAGAAGCTTGGGACCTGGCCACTTCGATTGGAGCGAAATACATCGAAACGTCGTCCCTGAACCAGGTAAGGAAGAAGGATAATATGAAGGTACTAACCAGAAATGGGGCGGCTACATAATAGCAAAGTACATACCTCAAACTATGTAACAGCGTGAACTTTCTACTTTAGTGGTTTTGAGAGTGTGTTAATCAAAAACCTAATACCCTCCATTCTTGGAGACTCGGCACGAAATAATCCCTTCAACACCTGACTTGAAATTTGAGATTTCAAGATCCAAGATAGGCTCCCTTTTTCTTCTTTGGAAAGCGATGGCCAGAGAAGTGTAAACACCAGAAATACCAAAAAAAAAAGAACTTGCGGCCGAACTTTATTCATAAATACTTCATCCGACTTTCAGACAAGGACTTAGTTTTTCCCTTCTTCTACCTTTTCTAGCTCACCTTGTGTCTTGTGATTACACGGCAGCTTAGATATTATACTTCCTGCTGCTTACATAATTCTATTTTTTCTTTAACTTCTCCTTGGGAATCGGGGTGCTTGATGTGATGGGCAAGGACCAAGATATCGATCCGAAGTCAAAAGAAAACTTTTGACAAGTTCCAACGAATCTTTGAAATTAAATTAGTGAATATACGGAATTGATTCAGGAGCCTCAAACCCAAAAAGCCCGACAGACAGTCGTGATAGCGTTGTATTTGATTAATAAATCAAACAGGTTCCTTTTTCGAGAGATACCTACGTAAGGTATCTTTCGGGTAAATTTGATTTAATGGTTTTAATGCTGAAATGATGGCATCACGAGAACGAGATACAGCTGTTGTTGATTTTAATTAGGTCATGTATACGAATGAGATGGCAGTCAACTTGATTTTCCGCAGAGGATTTATATCGTTTGAATTGGGTGATAGTATTTGACAGTGTATTTGACATAGTATTTGACTTCCTAGAATTTTCAATATCTAGGGAGGATAGTGTGAAACAGTACGAAACTGGGATGGGGGCTGTAAATACTCGTAAGTTGCCAATTTGTAATTAATATTTTGAAACGGAAACTAGGATAGATGGGAGGGTTCTGGCCTTAAAATGGCGTAATTAAATATTGAGCAATTTGAATGTCTAATGACTCTTTTATCCTTATTTTAATGGCGATTGCTTCCAGGCAGTTTGATTCTTCTTCGACATGAATTCACCAGATATTAGATTAGATTAGTTTCCATCGGAGGCGGAGGGATTCCTCCAAGCACCGCGACCAGTGGTCTATTGTGCTATACCTCATAGATCGTTCCCCAGTTTCAACCTAGAGGTCCTCACTCAGCTTTATTTCTCTTAGGAATTTATCTAGTTGGTGTAGGTCCGAAACATTTGTGGCGCTGAGTTGCGACTGCCTCACAGCAGCACAGAATATGTTCAGAGGAATCTGTCTGCAGTTGGCAGAACTTGCAAAGGTTATCGCTTATGATTCCTATTCTTTGAAGATGATCTTTCAAGCACGAATGACCTGTGAGTATTTCGGTTATTACCCGTACTTTGTTTCTATCAAACTGTAGAAACTGTTTGCTTCTTTTAGTTGAGTGGTTCGGTATGAATCTTTTGGCCTGTTTAAGTCTGGGCAGTGTGACCCAGTTCTGGCATTTCTTGTGTTCCTCCCATACCCTTATGCTCCTCCTAATGGAGCAGGTTGAGATTTCACAGAACGGCTCTGGTCCAGTAGGGCGGACCGCTGCACCGTCTCTTGCAAGTTGTTCTGCTATTTCGAAGGCTTTTATCGCTGCCTGACTATCTGTGAGAATATGGTATGGTATGGTGTGGTGTGTGGGGTGGTGATGTTGTCATCCTTTGACGTTAGTGTTCGTCCCTTGTGCTCCCCGTTAGAGTATGATAACTGGTGAAACCTAAAACCATTTTGTGGATTTAATGAAATTTGCTATGCTACATAGCTTTCCCTTATCGATATCACCGAGGTCATCGAGGAAATATGCGCCCAGGTTCCGTTTACTCGTTCCCGATAGGGCCGGACACTCGCATAGGACGTGGTAGATTGACTCTTCCACTTCTGGGTCACCGCAGCTACGACAAAGATCATTTGCCTCGGCACCCAGTCGTCTAGCGTGTCTACCGATCAGGCAGTGCCCTGTGAGCACGCCGATTAGTGTGCTAGCATATCTGTGAGAATAACTATGTTCTTATTTGAGTAACCCCTTTCGAGATTTATTTCTATGGACGTAGATATAGCATGGACCTCCGTCTGGAAAACGGTGGGATATTCACCGAGGGATTCCGTTATCCTGGCGCGGGGTCCGCTTATGCCAGCTCCGGTAGCTTCAGTCGTCTTAGATCCATCGGTATACCATACAATGCTATCCGGTCCGAACAGCGGTGGGTCCCTTGCCCATTTCTCTCTGTCGCAGACTATGGAATTGAAAGGGATTTCGAAGCGATATCTCTTTGTCATATGGTCCACAGGCATGTCTAGCATTTGAATACTACTTCTAAGTTTGGATAGATTATTAGGTCCACTTTTTACTCTGGATAGGTTGCCGTTTAATTCGTTTCTTATCGCGGCTAATCTTGCCTGCGATTCGATATAGATGTGCAGCGGAATCAGATCTAAAAGAACCTCCATAGCTGCCGTGGGGCAGGTTCTCATTGCTCCTGTCGTGTTGATACATGCTAACCTTTGCAGCTTGTCCAGTTTGCTCCTAACGCTTACTAGTTTTGTTCTTTCCCATCATACTGAAGCTCCATATGCTATCATAGGCCTTGTAATAGCTGTATAGGTCCATAAGGCTATTTTGGATTTCAAGCACCAGGTTTTGCCTACGACTTGTCTACACAAGAGAAGAGCATTAGTGGCTTTCTCTGATACTTTTTCTAGGTGCTTGTTCCATAGGAGTTTCTGATCCAGAATTACTCCTAGATTTTTTACTTCTGTCGCGAGTTTGATATCCGTCTCGTACATCATGAGCGATCTTATTTTGCTCCGGTCCCTCTGTCGTGAAAAAGGCACAATCGTGGTTTTGCCCGAATTGACCTGTAGGCCTTTCTCATGGCACCATGTTCGTGTTTTACTTAGTGCTTGCTGCAAAAGTTCGCAAAGGGTTTCCTCAAACTTGCCTTAAATCATGATTACTAAGTCGTCAGCATATCCTTGGACTGTAAGGCCGCTATGACTGAGCAAGCTCAGTAGGTCGTCTACCACAAGACAACATAGAAGGGGCGATAGTACTCCTCCCTGCGGGCATCCTTTGCCTGCTTTGACCCTTGTAGTGTCCGTTCCCAGGGAGGTGTGAATCTCCCGTGTACTTAGTATTTGGTCCATCCACCTTGCTGTGGATTCACCAGATATACTTGTACGCGGTGGAGTTAACCAGTTCCTCTGGTAACCCGCTTCACCCGTATACTCAAATGTAATTCTTCTTTTAGCTGTCGGATGGTATTTTGTTGGAATCAATGCCTAATAAGTGTGTTTCTATGCTCGAATGACGAAGTGAGATTTGAATGCAATGCCTATCGTTGTTTACTCATATAGCTCCTAAATTTTATCCTTTTCTCCTTTCATTGCTATTTGTATAGAAAACTTAAGTGGTCGAACAAATTTTTATATGTTAGGAACCGCTTATAATAGGAAGTCAAAACTTGGACTTTAGTATATTGAGATGATGATAGTGGACCCTCATAAAAGACTTCGCCACTTCGGGTTTCATGGAACCATCGGAGTTCCTGACCATTCCTCTTCGTAAAATATTAAGCTTCATTGAAAGCGAAGGGATTAAAGAGGAATCACAGATAATCCAGGGAGTCGTCGCAATAGGCCTAACTGAGGCTTCAGTGGTAAAGGCTAACCAACCCCATTTCCTAATCTAATCTAATCTAGTGGAGCCATTTATAATTTTCGACTTTCTGTATGGAGAGGTTGAAGGCTGATATCAAGATATTCTGAAATGTATACTTCCATAACGGTTCATCTCACATAGTTGAAACATGGGTATTATTTGTACGCACACTATGGGAGGATACTAAGTATAGTGTTTAATGGGACTAGCGGCGTGCAGAGGGTAAACAATTTCCCGCTGAGGTGGGTATATTTTTTGTCTGAGAACCCATTTTTTTCTCTTGATTCAATTGCTTAAAAATCGGAATTTGGTTAAGGTTAGCATTTCTCATTTTTTCTTACTTTTATGGTGTTTACTTTTACATATGAAGAACCACTAATGAAAGAAAAATGAAAGGTACAATAGTTTTTATAAGGAGCTAATTCGATAGGGTCAAACTTTGATCGAAAAATAATAAAGTTATGACCCTAGTAGCGACAGATTTTTTGATATATTATAATTTAAAAAAAAATAAAATAATTAATATATATATATATTTTTTTTTTATTTCTAGAAAAATGTTAAAGATGTTTTCGATGCTGCTATCTGGGATGCGCTACTACCAACACACTTGCCACCGACACCACCACTCTGGAAGAAATTACTTTGCCTAGTGTAGGCTATATTTTTTTTTTTAGAAATCCTCCCGCATTTTTAAATTTGAGGGAAAATAAAAAATATTTTGAAACCAAGGAACATTATCTAAGGATATTTACATAGATAAGAAAATTATAGATACACAAAATTAAGTAATCAGATTTTCACTGTTCATAATACGCTTCTTATAAACATATTATTATTAAAACGAAATTTAATTACTCACGATATTTGAACTCTGTTACACCAATTTCATTTATTTCTTTTTACAGTTCGTACCTATAAGTAAGCGAATTTTACGATTTTATAATAGTTATTTATAGTTACAATAAACTTGGATTATAGTTTTCGTTGTTAGAGACTTGTAAGTTTTACGTTATGATTGTATTAAAAAATTATAAAAAAAGGCTTTTCAAACTATACATCCATACAGTTTCTCTGCTTACGGCACTGTTACTTTTACCCGAATACAATGTGTTTGTATTATGTTGAGTATGAATTAATTTTCAAAATTAAATTCGAATTGAATATCTCTGAAATACTCGTTAAACTTAGTGCTGACATCGAAGGGATTAATTAATTTCAATCTGGTGTTGCGTTTCCTGTAGGTACTGACCTAAAACCTGAATGAAAATTGAACGAAATGCGAGCGTTCTACAAATTTTCATGGAATTATATTTTGATTACAATGTTATGTATTATATTATTATAGAAAAAAAGTTAAGCAAATAGTAAAGTTAATTGGTTTTATCCTGCAAATGCGGAAACTTTGGCAGTGCTTGTTTAAAACGACTGCTGCTGTGAACGATTATTACAATTTTTTCCGGATTCTGTTGCAATTAAAAGTCCATAATTTATCCAACAATTTCCATAAAATACTATGCCGGCTTGCAAACATCTGTTTGCTCAATGAAACGGAAATGGGTAACTTATCTCTGTTTGCTGGAAAAAACATTAAATTCAAATTTTAGTCGATTTTAAAGCGAAAAATCTCATCCGCTGGACGGATGGGTAAAACCGCTGGCTGCCTAATTAGTCGAAGAGAATTACAACGACCTGGTAAGAGCTTAAAGAGTTTTGTAACTGTTTTTAATAGCTCAAGTGCAATGGCGATAATCTTAATCGCGAAGAGGAGAAGATTTGTGGAGAAATATGTTAAGATTGGTTTCTCGATTCTACAGTAGTTCCAAATGAAGAGTTTCCTTAAAAGTAGTCTTCTACATAAAATGCTTAAGGTCCTTTATTAGTACTTGTGCGAAAAAAACGCAAACGACCTTTTGGGAGTTTATTTATTTTTTTTAGAATTAATTTTTTTCATTGGAAAAGTATAAGCGTCCTATGTTGAATCAGCGGTCTATATTCTCTGACTGGCAAACCGGATTTCAAAATTTCAATGACTTAAAGCTGATGGTAAAATAAGAAAAAATCGGCCAAGTCTGGGCGCAACTTTATTATTTTATGAGTAGAAGTCCGAAACGTGTTTAATGCTGAGATGCGGTGCGTTCCAAATAGCCTCCTGGTTATTCTTTAGGTTTGTCAGTGCCATAGTCACCTACACCGCATCTTAGCATTAAACACGTTTCGGACTTCTACCCATAAAATAATAAAGTTGCGCCCAGACTGTTGGTCTATTTTTTTTAAGTTTTAATTACTCTAGTATAGGGTTACTGTATACCCACTCACACCAAAACGGCCTCTAAGAGGGGTTTAACAGATGCGTACCAAGGTAAAAAACCGGTAAATTTAAATTTTTTTCATGTTTATGGGATTTCGCTTTATAAATATTCGGAATGACTGACTTTTCGCGGCGAAATTGTAAATTTCCATAAAAATGAAATACGGAAATTTTCCATTGAAAACTATACCAAAGCATACCAAAGGAAAAGAAGTACTAGAATTGTGGAAGTGAACCGACAGTTTTTTTCCGACTCTTCACATATTCGTATTAACACACTTCTAAAACGCAATTTGATGCAATGTTCAGTAGTACAAAAACCGGAAAACTAGTACATAAACAGGCGATTTTAGGGAGGTTAAATTACAGTTTCTAGTACAGAAACGGCCGAATTAGACGTATCTGCCAAATCTTAGGTAGAGAGTGTTATGTATCTAGTGACCCTTCTCTAGTAGTACATCTACATATCGATACCTTAATATTCAAACCGGCTAACTCCATTTTTAAGAAAAACGGTTTTTTGATGGCATTCAATAATGCCTTTTTCTCTGCATTTTTTGAGACTCTAATAACTCCGTAATGTTAATTCATTTCGACGGAATCAATCATACAAAAAACTAATAAATCCAAAGAGACAAAAAATAAACCAAAAACCATAATGTTTTTTTGCTCTCCTGTAAAATCTTTATTTATGGAGTTGGCCGTTTTGCACATTAGGGTATCGATATAGGTACTAAGTTTCAACTTTCTAGCATAACCTGTTTCTGAGATATGAAAAACCACCCCCCAACCCTTTTACCTTGCTACCCCTAACAAACATTTTTCTGGGTTGTCTCTATAGTAGCTCTATACAGTTTTAAATTTTTGGCTTTCTATCCTTTTTGGTTTTCGAGAAATTAAAATCGGAATTTTTTCATTTCACTCCCCTCTCCCACCATCACTCCCTACACCCACACATTCAAAATTTTCTTCTGCGCTAGAGGTCTACTGGTTCTAACTCCTGTAAAATTTTCAAGATCATACCTGATATGGTTATTGAGATATAAAAATTTAATTTTTTGAAAAATGACTCAAAATTTTTTCATTCAGTAGACTCCACTGGTAATTCTATATATAGAAACCAAATTTTATCTTCCTGGCACAATTGAGTTGGAAAATATTGTAATTCAAAGTTTTTTATCCCCACCACGCCTCTTAAAAGTTTTAACCCTTTTGAAATTTCCTAGTATCTCTTGAGATAACTACAAAGTTTCAGCCATTTGACATCAATCGTTCAGGAGATATGGATTTTAGAATGTTTCAATCCCAGCTTTCAAGCGTTTTGGACGCATTGTTTTCACCCCACTCGCACACGCCTCGACCCCTATCGACAATTTTTTGCAAATGGGTCCACTATCATAGTACTACAGAAGTTCGAACTTTCAGCCTCCTAGCATAAGCTATGTTCCTGAGATCTAGAAACCAAAATTTTTCATCTAAAACACTCCCCCCTCCTCCACCCTCACACCCCCATCCATCCAACCATCCATCCACTCGTAGAGGTTCACCCATTCTACATACCACAAAAATTTCAACTTAATATCTCAATGGGTTAGTGAGCTACGCACTTTCAAACGGTTTTGGCGTACGGTGTCTACGGCGGACAGACGGACATTTTTTTTGCTTTTTTGGGGTTTACTAGTCCTAAAACGTGAAAATACAAAATTTCAAGGTAGCAAATTTTTTTTAAACTTCAGATCGATAACAATACTTTATTATTAAAAAATATTAAAGTAAAAATCTGATAAAAATACAGCGTATATAATAGTCAGTTATAAATCATGCTTAGCAAATTAAATGTTGTTTAGTTTAAGGGCTTAGCGCGCCAGTTTAATGATAGCTGACTAAGTTAGGGCGAGAGTAGACTTTAAAAAATTCGGTATTGTGTAAAAAAAGACAATTGGAACAAGTCCTTAAATATTCAGTTTTTCATCAAACGGCTAGATTTATTAGTGCATCAAATTAGAAATACTAATAAAACAATTCCACGCCAATGGGTTTTATATCTATCTTCAAAAGAGAAACAAATAAAAATCCAATTGTTTTCAGTAGCAAATTTTTCTTAGTGGTTGTTCAATAAATCCTTCATTTTCATTATTGAGATTAGAACTGAAATGAAATGTTGAAAATTTATGAACTCTATGCAGTCCTATAGCTGTCTGGAAAAAAGTCAAATTTATGAAGATTAATTATTCGCGAAATCACATAAATCGACTCACTGAATCTCACCATGATCCAAAAATGCGAATTTTTGACTGACTTTTTCGCAAACGCCTAGAGATGGCTGACCCTTCGTCCCCACCTACGACATACTTTCAATAATTCATTTCACGTTTTCAGCCTATCGATTTACGAATTTCAATTTCGATGGCAAAAACACATATCATACATAACCGGGAGAATTGGGTATAAACTGCGGCAATCCCCAAAGCACTAATAGGGTTGAATTGCTTCCTGCTCCTGCTCCTGCTCCAGCTCTTGCTCCATATAAATCACACGTACAGCGAGAGTGCGGGCAATACCTGACTGGAGGTATCTGAATGGGTTTTGGTCGGAGATATCAATAAAAAATCGAGATCGTAACAAGAGTATTAGCACACATACCTCCCCGAGAAAGGTGCTCCTACGTTGGTCAGTTTATGAACGAGTATATAAAATCATAGTGGCACTGAATTTATGACTAAAGGGACTAAAGGATCTACTGGACCATTTCGATATTTATGGAAGCAAGTCTGAACGTCGGGATCAAACGAAACTTTGCAGGGCTACAATCCGGAGGCATGTTGTGGACTTAGTTTTAATTTCTCAGTAATTTGGTTCGATTCAATTCGAAAGGATTATAAGCAAATTAGGTTTTGAATTCAGGTCAATTATAAATCGTAATGTTTAGTTTCACCGATGTGTTTCCTGCAATCCAACGTCCGATATATTAATATTTAATTTGTTTTGCAGATGATAGGTCAATCATGAAACCAGCTCCTAATTAACTGGAATATGTGCATGATACTAGTGGGTATCCGTCTTTTTTATTGAGGGTGTCGGTTTTGAATGAAATTGGAGTGGTATCAAAACTGATGGCTGTTATTTGCTAGGGGAAAAGAGAATTGAAATTTAGAAAACTAATCAAAAGTATTCATTAGAAAAGTATTGAATTGTATATATAGCCTTGAGATTGGACTAACTGGCCATTTGTGGTTTGTTGCAATCCGATAAGTTCGTCCAAGAGGTCCTTGCTGGAAATTAGCTAATCATTTATTTTAGATTTCGGGACTTAGATCTGAGTGCCGTTCGAACCCAGGTATCCACAGCCGCACTTCTCAAAAATAGAGCTACTTTTCTACCAATCGATTAATCAAAATTACTTTAGAAATTACGTCGTACGATAATCATTCAACCACTGAACATGAACATTCTAAATGCAAAGTCTTCTAAAAAACATACTGTAGTCACGATCGGCTGCAAGCCAATCGTATAATACTCTAGATGAATACTGAACTCCAATTTATATTGTAGTAGGGGATAAAGTAGAATTACGTGTGTGCATGTTGTATGTCCTTTATTAAGGACTGCTATTAGATTGCTACTCAAAACTAAAAGACAATATTCAGTGTTTAACTGAACTGGGTAAGTCATCGAAAAAAAATGTCATTTTTGAAGGACCTTCACATGGGAGGTGCAGGAAGGACTCACTCGATTTCTTACATATTTATCCTTTTCCTTGGAACTATTTAAAAATGAACGTGTACAAAATTTGAAATTCGTAGCTTGAAGCGTTCAAAAGTTATCGAAAAATATTGTTGAACACGTGTCTGAAGGATATTTTGTATGGCAGCTACCAGAAGGAGTAAAAGGATTTCGCTGACTAGTAAACTCGAACTTCGTTTTCACTTAAAACTAATTTGTACAAAATTCCGAGTTCATAGCTAAAAGATTACTTGAGTTATAGTGAGTTCCGTAAATTAAGTGAAGACTTTTTGACAGGATATTTGTATGGCAGCTACACGAAGGACTGACAGGATTTTCTTCATAATCATAAATTTACCTCGAACTATTGGAAAAATAACACATACAAAATTTGAAAGTCGTAGCTTAAATCCTTCTTAAGTTATCGACCAATATTCTTGAACACGTGTTTTAAGGACATTTTGTATGGCAGCTACCCGAAGGAGTAAGACGATTTTGCCCGTTAACGAACTTAGCCTTACAAATTCAACCAAATATCCAGATTAAAAATTTCAAGATCCTAGGTGAAGGCGTTCTTAAGTTATCGTGTTCACGGACAGACGGACGGACGGACGGACGGACGTCAGGCGGATTCGAGGTTTTTGGCCACAAATAAACAAAAAATATTGTATAACTTTTTTTCGTCCGAGGCTTGGTTCTATGCGTTACAAACTTTTGGGCTGGATTAAACTTATAATACTCTATATGATTTCATCTAGAGTATAAATACATTCAGCTGAAAGTAGAGTTGCAGAGAGCACGAAGCATCCAGAAAAATGCGTTCAACTCGAATTAATAAAAATTTAACTTTCGACAAGACTAATTGCAAAAGTTTTTTAATTGCGACTTCTTCAGATGGAAAATGCCATTGCGAAAAGGTCAACATCATAAAAAGTATAATGTCTTAAGGTGATGTAATTTAAAGGAACAATTCAATTTATTTTCTTCTCTCGGTTATCACTACGAGAAAATATTTTTCGGAGGAAATGAAGAAGAATATTGGATATCTACCCTTCGCACAATTTAAATTTATGGAACCTTTGATAGATAAGTACAATGGAAAAGTTATATTATTTATACATCTATCTTTTGTTTGCATGCAAAATTTTAAAACCAGAATTAATTTTGTTTAATGTTTCTTAAGCCTGTATCACTGCTTTTTACTTTGTCAAATATTTATTTTTGTATATAACTGTTAAGTTTTTGTTTTTTAAATTAGTTTTTGTGTCCTACAGAAATTTATTTTGCATGCAAAATTTTACAGAATTTTTTGTCAAAATTTTTTGGTCAAATATATAATGGCATGGATTAGTCTAATAAAGAACATAAGAAAACCATATTATTAAGACTAATAGAATCTGATAGACATGGGATAGTGTAAGCAGTACCATTTGCCCCCTTATAAGCTTGGCATTTTAAAACGATGCCTGCGCAGATTTATCTGAGCAGGACATGATTATGAATAAATAAACAGTCTAATAAAGGGTGTTACAATAACTCGTTCCGAAGTTTATTGTGAACCATGTTTAAACGTTAATTATTTTTTGACATCTGTTTTGATATTTTGGTAGTTCAGTCTTTGATATGGTGCATCATTAATAGATTATTTTTTTTACGTCTTTTTCGGGCTATTTAGAAAAAAATACATCTTAGATATTTCTCAGCCAAATGTAAGGGACACAATGCTTCTCTTGCTTCCATGAACGCCACGCCACTTATAAAGGGCACAGTTTGCATTAGTTATCTTAAAAATTTTAATGATAGAAATTTTTACATTTAGCTATGAATGACATATCCTAAAAAAACTGCAAATAATATGGACTAATTCTGAGATCTATTTTTCCGTTTGTATAAAGAGCTCAAAGAAGTTTAAAACAACTTAATATCTTACCAAGACCAATATATATCTATAGCGTAATTCGCGTAATTTTTGTTTAACCTATTTTTCGTTCTAAAATTAGTTTTTAGATGATTACAAAAAAAGCCGCGGAAGAAAAAAGTAACTCGTAATCATCAGAGTTAAGAAATGTGGAGGAATTCGTTAAAAGTAAGTTTTTAAATGTGTTTTAACACATTTAAAAACAGTTACGGAATAAATATCTAATATCTAATAATATCCCGATAACAATTTTTAGGTGTTTATATAGTAAGAAGCTGCAGAAGTAAAAACTAATTTGATTAATCAGACATATAAGAGATATGGCAGATTTTATAAAAACGTATAAAAAACCATTTAAGTATTGAATATCGAAACCACCTGAAGACGAATTTTTAGGTTAAGTAAAAATAATTTGGTATTTCAGATGACATAAGAGATATGACAAAATTTGTGAAAATACATAAACGCGCTTTCACCGACCATTTGTTTTTGCATTACACATTCTATAAGTCAACTATACTTTAAAAAATCTGCCAATGGTCTGGGCGAAACTCTATTGTTTTTCGGGTCAAAGTTCGGGAGCGGTCAAAGTCGGAGTATATCATGAGTTGTTTCGATATTATTATATTTCTTGGAAAATTAATTTTCTTTCTTTCTTCTTAAAATAAAAATATTTAAAATAGAGATTTTCAGCCGATTAAATATTGAAAAAAAAACATGTAGACTATTCGGATTTCGGTACATTATGAACACTAAAAGCCCAAAGAAGTAAAAACGAATTTAAGATTTTGAGATACTTAAGAGATATGACGAATTGTTAAAACGTATACAAACCCATTACTTCCACTTGGGGTTTGAATTTCGAAAAAATTGTGAAACAGGTTTTTAAAGAAGCAACTTGATATCTCGTGAGACACGAAGAATTTTGACAAATTTGTGAAAACGTGAGCAAACCCTTCATACCACCTTGGTTCTTGAAATTCGAAAAATCGTGAAATAAATTTTTAAGTCATTACATCAAATGCTGTAATAAGCAATTTTGTATCTCATCAGAACTAAGGGATGGCGAAAATTGTGAAAACATATGCAAACCCTTGGGTGTTGAATATCCAAAAATTGAGAAATGACTTTGTAGGCGATTATATAAAAATTCTGTGGAAGTGAAAAGCGATCTAATATCCCATCAAACCTAAAAAATATGTCGAAGCTTTGGAAAGCATACAACCCCGTTACACCCCCCTTGCATTCCCTAGGATTGAATATCTAAGAATTCTGAAATTGACTTTTTGGCGCTTATATGGGAGATCTTAGGAAGTAAAAGTGAATTCGATATATCTCTAATCTAATTAATGTGCAATAATCTGTGAAAACATATGCAACCTTCTTACACCCACTTGGAGGTTGAATATCCAAAAATCCTGAAAGGTGTTAATAAATAAATATGAAGACAGCACGAGAAAGTAAAAACCAATTCAATTTCTTATCACTTCTAAAAGATATGATGAAATTCGTGAAAACGTGTTCAACCCTTTTATACGCTCTTAGGGGCAGAAAAAGGAAAAAACTTAAAAAAAAGTTTTAGGCGATCATTACGCAAGCCCATGAAAGTGAAAAGATATTTGATATCGATGAAACCTGGGGAATACGGCTGAAAAAGTATACAACCCCTTTACCCCTCTTAGGGGTCGAATTTCAAAAAATCCTGAAAACGCTTTCTAGGTATTTATACGAAGAAGCGGTAGAATAAAAAAAATGAATTCAATATTCGGGAAGACCTACTAGATATGACGAAACTCGTGAAAATATATGCATTCCATTTTCACTGATAATTTTTTTCGCCCCTCTTTCATTGCCTAAGGATATTTGAATTTTTTGTTTATCTAAATTACTTTACTGATTGATATACATACATATACATACCGAGTATCAACTTTCAACCATAAGCCGTTCTAAAGATAGCAAAAACATCCCCCACCCCCGTACCATACTACCCCTATAAAAACTTATATTTTTCCAATATGCTACTACTACCAAGTTTCAGATTTATATCATTATAAGTTCTCGAGATATACAAATCGGATCATTTTCTTTTTCACCCTCCTCCAACCTCACCTTCTACACCCTCACCCTATAAACTTTTTCTCTGATAGCGGTCTATTAGGCCCACTTCCGTTAAAAATTCTAAGCATCTATCTTATACCTTGGATACACAGCTTGTATACAAATCATAATATCGTCAATATCACCAGTGTGGCACCCAATATTACGCATATAGTACGTCAACGAGCTGATATCTACATAATATCCAACCTCTTTCCTTGTATATAAATTCGATGATTTTAGCTGATATAGCCTTCTTTTAACTGCCATCAGCGCCATCAGTTACTGAAATTAATTGAAATTCCAATGAATGACACTTGTGGGTTTTTATATTCTTCCGTCAGTTACAATTCTTTGAGCGTGTTTTCAATTTTGTGTGTGATAGATATGATGGTCCGCTTTGTACATTTCTTTATTAGAAATGAAAGTGCTATTCGCCAGAACATCATACTGCAACGTTTGGCACGAAGAAATTTTGTCTTTGATAGCTAAATGTCAAAGTATAACATGTATGGGCTGTGTATCATGCTATCTTGTATCGCATATCATGATTTGAATAACGTAATTTGTATACAAGCAGTGTATCCATGGTATTACACTGTTATTGAGATATGATACGTGATGTTTTTGAAAAATTCATGTCTCCTCCACTTCCATACTCAATCACCCCTTTAAAAATTTTACATTCAGCAATCTTCATTTGTCGACCTTTATACACAATCCGAATTTTATTTTTCTAGTGCAAATGGTTCGTGAGATATTGTAATCTAAAGTTTTTCACCCCCCCCCCCCCGCACGCTTCTGAACACACTGAAAAATTTTTTTCCTGTCCATTTTCCTAGTATAAATACAGATGTTCCTTAAGTTTTAATTTCGTCACATTAACAGTTTAGGGGATATGGATTTTAGAATCTCTCAATCTCGGCTTTCGAGCGTTTTGGACTCATTATTTCTCCCCCCACTCCTTCACCCATATCGGTAATTTTTTTGCAAATGGGTCCACTATCGAAGCTCTATATAAATTCCAAGTTTCAGCTTTATAGACTAAGCGGTTGCTAAGATCTGGAAACCTAAATTTTCCGTCTAAAACGCTTCCCCCATCTCCCCCCCACCCCCACCTCTTAGAATTTGGTCACTTTAAGAATCCTACCCAGTCTACTCACGAAAAAAAATTCAACTAAATAGCTCAAAGGGTTTGGGTGCTACGAGCCTTCAAATAATTTTGCGTACACCGGTCGACGTACGGCGTACAGCGGACAGACGGACTGAAATTTGAAACGTGAAATAAAATTTCAGCGTAGCAAATTTTTTTTTTTAAAAATCGATTACAATACTGTATTATACAATAATGCTCTGTATTTAAAGAAAAATAAGTGGAACAATACACAATCTATGTAATTGAATGTATTATTGAAATAGGTAACATTACACAAAAAGGTGGACAATTACATCTATTTTGCTCCTTAAAAAGAGTAAATTTATGCGGCATGATTATATTACACCATTAATACAGTAAATTCAGGCTTAGTGTAATTTTACTTTAAATACTGTATAATATTACGCCAGAATAAGAAAGTTCACGAAAATTCATTTCATTATTTCATTCTATTTTGCGTCGTCAGATTTGTAAAATCAGCCAAATGCTTTTGAGCAATATTTGTAAATTAGTTTTCGAATCAGTATCAGTGTTTTTTATCAGTGGCATCTCAATTCAATTTAATACAGTACATGTATTGTGAAATTGCATTTTTAGATTATTATTTTGCAGTATAATTGTAAATCTGTATTAAATGCAGGATTTTCCCTTAAAATAAAACGGTAACTTTAGACAAAAGGTGTGTAATAATTGTATTATTTGTGTAATAATTTCGCCACTTATGTCTAGGATTACAGAGCTATTGTGAAATGATTTCATCACTGAAGTGTATTGATTACGCATATGTTGTGTAATAATTACAACTTATTTGTGTAATTTTCCCCCTAATTACACAAGTATGTAAATTTACCGTTACTATCAATGTAAAACAGTTGCCAACTATAATAATGGTAAATATACTCCAATATTTCTGAGAGTGTAGCTAATTAAAATAGTAATTTCTTTTTATTAATTACTAGCCGTGTACCGCAGCTACGCTCTCGTTGTTCTATCGCCCCTGTTACTCCCGTTGCTCCTGTTGATCTCGTCCTTCTCACCGTTTCTCCCGTTTATCCATTGCTCCTGTTTCTCCCGTTGTTCACGCTGCAAAGCCAGTGGTTTCTAGTCTTGCTTCCCGTTATTGAGGTGCATCCTCCATCCTCTATCCACCATCCTCCATCTTCTATCCTCCATCCTCTATCCACCATCTTCACCCACCATCTCCCATCCTCCATCCACCATCCTCTATCCACCATCCTCCATCTACCATCCCCCAAACTCCATCATCCATCCTCCATTCTCTATCCACCATCCTCCATCTTCCATCCTCCATATTCCATCTTCCATCCACTATCCTCTTATACCATTTAGTAATAGGAATAGGCATAACTAATACACCAAAAACGAACTGCCGCTAAATCATATGAAAAACACTCAAATGTTGAAATAACTCGCGAACCACCAACTGTTAAATAATTTTGTTAACGCAGAAATCATTGAGGGCGTACCCTCAACAAATCACTAAAGTTTCATCGCAATTGGATGAGTGGTTTAGGAGCCTATACAGGACAAACAGACAGACAAACATTCATTTTTATATATAGAGATTTATTATTTTAATTAGTAACGAGAAATATTGATTTTTTTGTCAAGTTAACAAGTTTGGTTTTTGTTACTTGAAGCCCATTGCACTCGTTTTTAATATTTTTAAAATTGGTAGCACCTTGCACTGCACGAAATATACAAAAACATTAAGAGAAGTATGTACTCGTATGAACATTGGTACATTGATTTGTCCGAAGGCAAAAGGCCCTACCTTCCGAGACGGTTACACGCCTCGTTCAACATGTTATAAAAAGCTAAATGCTGTGTCGCTATCTCTTCCAATAAACTAGAACAAATCCTACAAACTACTTGAAAAACAGTTTTCCAACCCTTCTTTTGGGAAAACACCATAAAGTTTCACCTCTCATCTTTTTTTATCTACCAACAAGTAAACCATATAAAATTCAAAAGTTGAGAAGCATTTACCATGACCTGATAAATCTGTTCTGATATATTTTTTTTTATCTACGAGTTTAATGTTTCTCCACAACAAGTCGAGCGGAACTCTGCATTCGATAGCTAAGGACAATTGTGAAATTGATACGGAAACCCCGCAAAGCCTACATCAATAAATTAGAAAAAAAAAATTATCAGGAAACAGAGTGAAGCATCCCCTTGTATTTTTAAAGTTTCGTGAAACCATTTGAGACAGTCTACCCCCGTTGCGCCACGCTACGTCCCTTTGGAGGAAAATTCGAATGAAATTTTGATCATATCCGAGGGAATGAAAATTCATCGGATAATCTTTTCTTCCTTCCCGGGTAAATACATACACATTAAACGAAGAAAAATACTTTTACGAAGTGGTTTTAATTCCTTGGGAATTTGCAAGATTTCAGTTTGTAGAATTCACGGCTCAGTTATGGGAATTATTTTTCGAACTTTGCGGAAGTTTTTAACTGAAGTAAAAGAAATGATAAAGGCATTAAAATTTTGGATTTTTTTTTTTAATTGATTCGGATTAACCATAGGGAAGAAACTAGTGATTATTGTTAAAATTAATTCCTGGCGAGCTCACAACTAAGTTTTGTGACCGTCGAATTGGCGAATTTCTCGGTTGTTTTGTATATAATTCACATATTTTGTAATATTACACTTCTTTTGCTGTAAATTTTAATTAATTTTACATGATGTAATGTAATTTTCAAGTTTTCTTCAATTATGTGAAGATATATGAATTTGTTCATGTAAATTAATGGACTAAGTGGATTGATGAAAAGTTTGATTTAAATTTTAATTGGTATAAATGAATTGAATAATTTAAATTGTAAATAAATCAAAAACACATTACATTAATTCAAATTCGATTGCCATTTTCTCCACTTTAAATCTTAAATACCCAGTCAAACCAAAACAAAGGGTTTTTGCTTATGTCCTTTCTGCCGTAATAAATCATCAGACGGAAATCATGACGAATGTAATTGAGGAAGCTCTCTGCAAAACATCAGGAAGTTGGGGGTGGTACCAAACCCCTCTGTATCAGGCTCCCGTCCCCATAAATTATTTGACATCAAATTGTTGGATGATGAATTGGTTAAATTGCCGTTTCGATGTGACATTTGTCACTCCATTTCCGTGACAATAGTCATATGGTCTTCTAACGAAACTGGAAACCAAGCTTCGTCCTTAGGTTTCTGTCGGATTTTGTTAAGCTCTTAGGCATGAGGAGGTAATCTTGAAATTGGCCGGAAATTTTGCTATACACTCATATTCTGACTGCTAACAGGTTGTTCGGTCTTCCGAATTTCATTTAGGGTATGTCTTAATAAGGATACACATTCGACGGGCTGTTATTTCGTAAAGTTTCAACGGATACCACAAACACATTTCGTTTTCCGTAATTATCCTGTCATTTGTGAAATCGTAATTATTTTCCGAATGGAACAAATATAATATTAATTATATGGAAGTCGTATACCTAACCATCAACTTTGCTTAGTTGCCGTTCACAGCGGCATGGAATACCTAACTTGGATACATAGTAACTCTCGTCTGAATTCGGGATTACAATAGTAGAATCAGCACTTAGGAAGGGTTCTTTAAATAGTATTTCTGGAACTTATCCATCATATGGAGTAGGTACACAATAAAAAAATATTCATTCAATTTTACATCTTTTGTGTAGTAGGCAAATATGTCACACCTTTTAAAGTAAATTTACATTGGGATGTAATAGTCAAATAGAATGTAATTTTCAATTTTCGGTCAGTAAACTTCAATTTGCAATCATTAAATTTCAACTTCGAAAACAGCAAATTCACTGGATGTTCTCTTGAATTTACACTCTAGAAAAAAGTGTATAATTAGCACTCTTTAAGATACAGTTATTTCTCTTTCTAATATTATTTCTTACTTACTTACTACTACTGCGCCATCGAAGGCGTTTTATTTTCGTTTCAGTAGAAAACAAAATCGAACGAAGCGTGGTTTCATATATTACATGTTTTCGTCGTAAAATTGAAATAGATAAGTAGAATTACACGAAAAATAACGTAATTTTCAATCCATATATAAATATAGTTAATTTTACACGAAATGTTGCGTAATTTTGTCTTTTTTCGTTTCCTTTTCATGTAAATTGTACGGTTCAGTTCAAAAGTACATGATTAATTTCCTAATACCAGCAATTTCGTGTAAAAGTGATTGAAGTGTGTACCTTTACTTGAAAAAATGAAATATAGCTGGGAATTTCAAGTAAAAATTGGATTGAAAATAAAATAAAAAAAAATTGTTTAAAACAGTGTACTCATGTACAGCGCATACGAAACAAATGTATTTAGTTAATAAGCATGCCAAAATATTAAAAAATTCTTTTGGATTACGTTTTTCATTAATCAGTCAGACTTTACATTTATGTAAGCAACTTGAAGCACCTATGTTTTAAAACCTGCGTAGTATTTCGAAATACCGAAATGTCCATCGTAACTTGTTCAGCTGGACTATGGTACTTTTCATTAGATATTATCGAAAGCTTCTCACTTTTTTGGAAAAAATTAGCTTTCCCTTTTTTCCATTTATCTGACTATATTTTGATCTGAAAAAAAAGGATAGTGTAATTACAACACTATGCTGCGCTAAACTTGAAAGGGGTTTGTATAGACTTTTCAAAAATAGATGAAGGCTTTCATTTTGAGTCGTATTCATTTTCTACTGTCCTATTTCGTTGTCGTATCTTTCAAGGCTACTCAAAGCCTATGCTACGCACTCCTTTCACATATCCTTTTTGATGTTTCTAATTAAATCAAAAAAAACTTGTAGCCCGGGGCATGGATACTTAAATGCAACAACTCAAAAGAACAAATCTTTTATTTCATTTTCTCACAGTTGCAGATATAACGTCCTTGCAAAAAAGAAGGTCTGCCATTGTCAAGTGCTTACCAAGCAATTGTAGGCGTAATTGCGAGAATCAAGCGTATGCTATGCACATATTTTCCATTCAGTCCAAGGTCCCTATACACACAGACGACCTATAGTTTAGCCTTTAGCAAATAGAAAAATATTTACGTTCTGTTTCGAGAGCGAATGATGCGAATGTGTAAATAAATTTCCCGTGATGCCTGTCAGGGAATTCCCCGACCAAAAATTAGATATTTTAAGCTTGGAACGTAGCATGTCAGGACTCAAAAAGGACTGGGAGCCTATCAATCTTCCTCTTAACCGTTTGGAAAATGCACAGAAACGCTTTATCGCCCCCGCACATATGGGGGCGCAGAAAAGAGTTAAATGACTTGACTTATTGCTTTCGGTGTGTTATACACCGTAGAACCACTCAGCCCAGAAAAAAGCTACATTAAAGGCAATCCCCGCTGGGAATAGCAAAAATTTTTTCAGTATGCGCTCTTCATTTTGCATTTATCATTTTCATAGGGAAGAAACTAAATATTAATATTTCGTATTTTGAAAATTCTGAAAAGAATGGTAACCAGCGATGGATTGGCATTAGATGATTTTGGCACTAGTTTGACATATCAAATAGTAGGTTTTTTGAATCTTGCGCCATCTTTTTCCGTGAAAGGACCTATTAACTATTGCGAGTGCATGCAGTGGCGGATCCAGACTTTGCTGTTGGGGGGGGGGGGGCGGACATTTTTTTGATTTGGCTATTTTGTTTGATCAAGTTCTGTGTGAATTTAGCTACATAGACCGCACTTAGCAAAAACGGGATCATATTGTTTTCATCTTATTATGGGTCATTCCATCAAGAATCGCCAAAGTTGTGACCTTACCATCTCCGATTCTTTTGAAAATGTTTGTACTTGAAGAACTAGTGAAAAAAATAATTGGAATTCAAGTTTTTGTTTCTATCTCATTTTTTAACTAACAAAAACAACAACAATCTTTAAAATAAGCCCTACTTTATTATTCAAGGATAAAAATTACCAGAGATATGAATTTTCAAAGAGGACTCGGACATCTTTTTTGGGAAATCTTTAACATACTATAACTAACAAAAAAAAAAAAAATAGAAACAAAAACTTGAAACCATTTTTTTTTTCACTAATTCTTCGAGTACACAAATTTTCAAAAGAATCGGCGATGATAAGGTCATACTTTTGGCGATTCTTGATTAAATGACCCTTTTTCTATAAAATAATTGAGAACGACTACAATGTTCTTCGATTTTTTTGACCCCGATCCCATTAAGATCCCAAGTTAATTTTTTGGTATGTTTTGAAAAACAGTATAACCTACAAAATATAAAAAAATAAAAACAAAACCGTTTTGAGATATTCAAGGATAAAGGACAAAATCATTATCCTTGAAAAAAATTTCTAAGATAATTTTTATTGCGACAACCTTCCCCTTTAAAATAAGCCATATTTTATTATTCCAGGATAAAAATTACCAGAGACATCAATTTTCAAAGAGGACTCGGACACCATTTTTGTGAAAACTTTAACATACTCGTACTATAATTAACAAAAAAAATGAGATAGAAGCAAAAAATTTAATTTCAATTATTTTTTTGACTAGTTCTTGAAGTATAAACCATAAAGTATAAAGTATAAATTTTTAAAAGAATCGGAGATGGTAAGGTCACAAATTTCGTCATTTTTGGCGGTTCTTGATGGAATGACCCTATGACCTACGTAATATTGCCGTGTCGGAAGAACAGTGACGCAACTGCAATTTTGAAAATTTTTTGTTTTCACATTTCAATATTTTGTGGTTTTGCTATTTTTGCATAAAATCGTTCCCCGTTGTTTTAAACGAACGTGCTCTTGATCTAAGCTGTCTATAGTAACTATTAATAAGCTTGTATGGCTTGTGGGCAATTGTCAAAAATGATATTGTTTCTCCGAAAAAAATTAGAATTTTTTGCAGTTGCGTCACTGTTCTTCCCACACGGCGATATGTTGTCTAGTAGTCTTTTTATCATAGTGCGTTTACACTCACCCTTGAGGCTCGCCTCGAGGCGAGCCTCTATTCCCATCAGGCGATTGGAAACCGGTTTTCGTCGGCTGTGCTCTTTGCTGTGTTAAAAATAATTTACACTCAAAATGCCTTTGCGGCGCAACTTGCCTATAAGTGCGAAACGACAGAAATACGATGAGCTGCGAATTGTGGGGTACCACAGTTCATTGCATGTGTGTACACATATGGAAACGTGCGTCGGAGAAAAAGTTGAAGAATGTTAGACTCTTGCGACTGCACGAGCCATCTGATTGGTTGATTTTATGGTGGGGATAGAGGCGCGACTCAAACGTTGAGTGTATGGTAAATCCACCATCATGGTTCTGTTCTGTGCTTTGCATTGCACCGTAGAACTACAGTAAAAGCTAATTACAGTCCACATTGCAGTGGAGTAAAAAAAATCGGAGAACGGTTGAAGTATGTATGTTTAGAAAATTCGGAATTGCTCTTGGGGGGGGGGGGGCGGCCGCCCCCTCCGCCCCCCCTGTATCCGCCAATGAGTGCATGGCTACTGTTCAAAGCAGAGATATCCATGAATACTCACTATCGCGAACATCCATTATCTTCAGTGAGGCCGCCAAAATAACAGTATTGTTGCGAGCTAGGGGTTCGTCGGGATTTCAAGTAAAACACAATTCGTTTAAAATCAAAAAAAGTAACAATTTATTAATTCGCACTTTAATTATATTAGAGAAAAATATTTTTTCAAATCTCTATCGAAATATAAAAAAAACAATAGTTGTTGAAGAAAACAAAACAATTTTCACATATCGGGGTCTAAAACGAAACAAGACGAACCTTTGTGAATCAATGACCAAAAGTTGACTTTCTGACTAAAATTGTTTTTTATTTAATTAATAATTCGACAAAATTCTATTTTTTATTAATAACAAGCCGCGTACCGCGGCTACGCTCGCTTCGCTTACGTTGTTCCATCGCTCCTGTTACTCCCGTTGCTCCCGTTGATCTCGTTGCTCCCTTTTCTCCTGTTGATCCATTGCTCCTATTTCTCCCGTTGATCCATTGCTCCTGTTTCTCCCGTTGATCCATTGTTGTGGTTTCTCCCGTTAATCACATTTCTCCCGTTGCTCCGTTGCTCCGTTGCTCTCTATCCTCTACCCACCATCCTCCATCACCCCTCCCCAATCCACCATACTCCATCCTACATCCTCTATCCACCATCCTCTATCCACCATCCTCCATCCTCCATCCTCTATCCTCTATCCTCTATCCTCTATCCACCATTCACCATCCTCCATCTACCATCTCCCATCATCAATCCTCCATCCTCTATCCACCATCCACCATTCTCCATCCACCATCCACCATCCACCATCCCCATCCACCATCCTCCATCCACCATCCTCCATCCACCATCCTCCATCCACCATCCTCCATCTTCCATATTCTATCCACCATCCTCCATACCCCCTCCTCCATTCTCTATCCACCATCCTCTAACCACCATCCACCATCCTCCATTTACCATCCCCCATTCTCTATCCTCCATCCACCATCCACCATTCTCTACCCACCATCCCCCATCCTCCATCTTCCATCCTCCATCCTCTATCCACTATCCTCTATCCACCATCCATAGTCCAACTTTACCATTTAGTAATAGGAACGCGTAACTAATACACCGAAAACGAACAAACTGCCGCTAAATCATATGAAAAACACTCAAATGTTGAAATAACTCGCGAACCACCAACTGTTAAATAATTTTGTTAACGCAGAAATCATTGAGGGCGTACCCTCAACAAATCACCAAAGTTTCATCGCAATTGCATGAGTGGTTTAGGAGCAGGACAAACAGACAAACAGACAGACAAACGTTCATTTTTATATATAGGGATTTGATAATTTAAAGAATTTTTAGTTTTCTTAGGTAATTATAATTTATGTAAAATGAGAAGACTGACTTTCTTAATCCTTAATTTGATGGAATATGAATAGTTTTGTTTGTTTTATTTTTATGTTTAGTAAGTAACAATAGAATTGAGGCTGTTTTAAATACAACTGGAATTTTTTTTAATTTTAATTTTTTTTTAATAAACGATTTTGTAGGTCTATAAGATATTCTTATAAGTATAAAGATGAATTCTGTTTTTTCTGATTTAATCATAATTTGTATGAATAATTTCATTTTATTTTGTTTAGTTATAACGAAACTGAGTCTGTTTTTATAATAATTAAATCACAAATAGTACAAACAAAATGTTGTATGTGTTTATGTATTTCAAAAGTTTTGACCGCTGTTACCCTTCGCATCCAAATACTACTCAAAACATGTAAATTTTGCTACCCTAAAAAACTACAAAGCAACAGAACTGATTGTAATGCTTGCTGGGCTGTTTATAACAATTTTATTTTTAGAGTGTTTATCGAGCTAGTAATACACTGTATGTCACGCGGTCAAATATTTGACCATTTTCCCTGTCAAATACTGTCAGATAGTGTAATGGTCAAATGCTGTTTGACAAAATGTTTCATTTGACCGTCTGACACCATTTGACAAGTCAATCTGACCACATTTGACCGTTTGCGATTTTTGGAAAAACAACTCTGTCATATGAGTCAAATAGGACGTGTCATTCGTGAATGTATAATTTTTTGTGGCGATCGATGAAATAAATAATTAGTTTACACTACTTCTGTCTTTCCTCCAGTAAATACGACATCATAATTACTGCATAGCACTTTTTTTTGGCAATTTTTAAAACCAGCATCAACAACGACAAACATTAAAACAATAACTTTTCTTATTACACTCCTATTTTTTGTTGAATCCACTTAACTCTCGTTAATTAATCTGAACGGAGTTGTAAACTTGTGAATTTGGTGGCATACAGTGTATATACCAATATTTACAATAGATCTGACCTGATGGCGTGTGACCGTTTGACACGATGATGTCAAATGTATCGGATACTGTAATATCGCAGTCGGAAAGCGTATCAAATGGATATTTGACATCAAATTCGGTCAAATTTGTATGGTCAAATATTTGGCCGCGTGGCATACAGTTTAATACAAACTTCAGTAATTACATCGATTTATTACAACGACTAATACTTGACGGTTGGAACTTCCCTGCATAATTGTTATCCTAATAGGGATTCTGCGAAAACAAAACTTCATACTCTCACCAACAAATAAGAAATAACTAATTGTTACTCTTTATGCAAACTACAGAAGGGAAACAGCGTGAAGAAAAGGCACTATCTCCATCAAGTTGGATCATACGGCTAATTCCCTAATAAATTGTAATTCCAATAAAAATACAATTAGAGCTCCAGGCAACAATAACGTAGGAGCTGAAATCTAGCCACCATCTAGACGATGGTCGATGGTATTTCCATTTTGAATAAAACTCGTACAGTGGTAGGTACAATAGCCAATTTATTTACCAATCAGCACCGCCCATTCTAGAAGCAACCAAAACCAGAGGTCAACCGAAAGACTATCAAACTTCCATCTTTATGTTGGGGATCAAAGGGCTACACTGAATACATTATACTTGTACCTTTTCAATGAAGTTCAGTGTGTTTCTTTGTGGCAGCCGTAATATTGTGAATAGGAGGGTATTTACAAGGGTTAGCTCAGACCAGTCCACTAAAGCTGAAACGTAGCGTTACCGCATCGGCAGTAGATGAACTAACTGTGGATACGGTAAGACGCTTTTTCGTATCTTAGGGTGAATCGAGAAGAAATGAAATTTTCAATTAAATGAACTCAAAGTTTGAAAGTTTGTAAAGTAAGCAGGGTGCCGGGAATGATTTATACGAATATCAAACAGATGGGACTTACACCTGATGTAGAGTCCAGGAAATGAATTTTTGAAAGAAAAAACCAAAATCGTTATGGTGTCTTTTTTATAATTCTTTAATACGGAATTCATAGGACCCTCAAAGCGGACAAAGTTTTATGGATTGCACGTTTATGAAGTCACAAATGTAATTTATCTTTAATATTAACCCTAATAAATCGTTATCAAAAGTCCTTATCGACTTGAACAATGGCGTATACAACCTGACACTAATCACTACAGTCTATCAATTTGGTCTTATTAAGTTATTAAATGATCATCTCAATTACTAAAATATATACAGCTTGATTTCGCCTTCTGGTAATCTCTCGCCATTTAAAGTTCAAATTGGCACAGCTTTAGCAACCCTCAATCTTTAAGCTCTGAAAGTAAATAGCAAAATGGCTATCACTTTATAGGGGTTTGCCAATTATCCGCCATAAATTACAGCCCCAACCCCTACAAAAGAAGATTGGCCCAAATTTGAAGAAATCAACTTAATCGACTCCAGCTAAGTGACTTCTATCCATTGAACGTGAGTATATCGTCGCTATACTGCAGATATACGTTTTCCTTCCAGAAAGGACTTATATAGCGTTTCCATCAATTACACGCCTTCGGGGTCAATTGGATGGAAATAAACTTTTGGAAAAAGAGGGCACCTGGATAATATACCAGCTACCTACTGGCGCATTTCATCCGAATTTTCTGAAAGGAATAAACGACGGACGGGAGACTGGGTTTCTGGCCAAGAACCATTAGGCTGTATGTGACTGTGGCTATTTCATCTGGAGCAATTCGGATTTTAGTCACCCAAATGAAGTTTCGTTCGATACCTGCAGGACTACGGGAATGTTTTGCGTTCTTGGAATAAGTTCCCCGGACAAGGTGTTTAGTAATCGTTAACTTTAGTAACTGAAACGAATTGTGCCACCTTACCACATTTCTTCATAATTCTTTTTTTTTATTCTTTGATTCGATTTTCCAATTTTCCGGAGGATTTGGCACGGGTGCTTTTAGTTTGTTGGTAATTGATCGGCTATGTTTCGTCTTTAGTTGGTACTTTGAAGTGAATTCAGATGAATTGAAGGCTATAAAAAAGTAGGATCGCTATGTCTTGTTTATAGTCGTTTGGAATTTTTTGATTCAAGAATCGGTACGCCGCATTTGGCAGATCTGCGGTAGCAGCACACCTGAGTTGTATGTGCCTTTTTGATTCTTCATCATCGTGTTTTTCTTGTACCACTAACCACGATGTCCTTATGTTCCCTTTATAACCTACCTGGCCTTCAATTTCCCGTCTCACACACAAAAATTCCACCTTCAGTGGTGCGGTATTGCAGTATTTTGAGAATCTTTACTATTGATACGTAGACATTTTTAAATAATGATTGCTTTCTACAGGTGTGATCAAACTCATCTACAAAGAAGTCAAATAGACTTTACACTATTAAAATTTTGGATTTTTTTACTCACCAGCATATTGCATTTGAAGAAAGGTACATAGTACCTGTGAAATAATTCCTGTATCATTGAAATGTAATGTACCATGCTTCGGTACCTGAATTAATCTTAAGTACAAAGAAGAAATACTGCTTGCGTTTTTTTTTAAATAAAACACACATCTAAGATTATTCCAAGTGACAATTATGTACACACCCTCGCACGACCAACTAAGAGCACACGAAAGATAACTCAAGGTATAAACTCCTTCGAAACGGACGTATCTTAATTTTCTGCAAAGGATGCTGGCATGATGTGATGAAGACAGGATGGGTGATGAGAGTGCTTCCTTGCAAATATGTTAATTAGACCGGAAAATATTTGCTTGAATTTAATTAACATCTCCGTGCGTCTTAATATACAAATGGCTGCTCTACATGGCAAAAGGAAGGAAGGAAAAGCTGGAACGGAGTCTTGCAGGTCTATCAGAGAGACAATTATTGTCAGTTCAGGGAACATTATTGTACCCACGGATCGAGATAATTGGGTAATTTATGCTAACTAAATTATGATTCCGGCCCACGCTTTGCTTTTGCTGTGCTCAGGTAAATTAAAGACAGGTAGCACGGGGTGAGTTATTCAAATTTTCTGTTCTTTGAGTTTTATTTATATCTTCCACCGAAGATACACGAGCAACAGCTCCGTGATTGTAAACCACACATCCTATAAACAAGGTTACTTCCTTTCGTTGGCCAGTCACCATTTTGAGCTAGTTGGCCTCGCTCCTTTTGTAGCTGAGTTTCGAAAAATTTTAAGGAGTTTCTACAAATGGCCTGTAGAAGGGACAAAAAACTTACAAAATTCTTTTGATTTTGTTCAAAAGATACGTGAATTGATTAATTAGAACGTTACTGTTCTAAAGGTTAACGAAAAAGGTAATTTAAGCTTGAATTCAGTTTGCAATAGAATTTTTGAATTTTAAGTTTTCGAACTTGCCATTGCCATTTAATCCTTCCAAAGGGTAAGATGTTAGTAAAGAACGGACTGATTTGAACTTAGGTTCTCTGGATGACAACAAAAAAGTTCAATGAGACCACCAAGTGGAACTCGAAAGGACGAAGACGAAAGGGACTTTATCGGTGCCATTTTGGAGCCCATTGCTTCGCTGGCCAAATTTCAATGAAGATAAGAAGGAAGTGGTGCAACTCTTTCTGCGGAACTCAACAAGGGCCCATACTAGCGATACCTCTTTCTGATTCAATGGTACCGGTCAAAGTTATCCTACCCGAAAGGGTAGGATTGGGCCACAATCAAACCCACGCCCAAACCGAGATCTATAATCTGGTATATAGACGGATCTAAAACAGATCAAGGTGTAGGAGCAAGAGTTTATGGTGTTCGCCCAAATGTTAAATTTTACTGTAGCATGCATATAACATCCACTGTTTTTCGGGCGGAAACTAATGATATTGAACTCTACATTAGAGAAAGTATCAGACGGGGCTACAAAATCCATCAAATATATATTCTCTCGGACAGCAATGCAGCAATAATGGCACTTCCGTCCGTTCAAATCTACTCCAAATTTGTTTGGAATTGCCTCCATTGCCTGATTGAACTCGGAAACAAGAACAGAGTTAAACTCATTTGTATTCCGGGACACAGCGGTTATGAAGGTATCGAAATAGCCGAAATAATGGCTAGAAAATGTTCAGAAGCTGACTTCATGGGATCATATCCATCAGGCGCGTAGCGTGAAACTTCGTGGCACTAGCGCAATAACACGATCATCAAATTCTATGAATTCTATAATCATAAACTCGTAATTTTCATTCAGAAATAAAATTTCGATTGCTAAATTCCAGGAAGTAATCAAAAAATTCCGCGAAATTTAACGATCGTATCGTTGCGCTAGCCCTACGCTACGCGCCTGATATCCATTCTGTGTGGTACCGTTAAGCACAGCCAAAATGAACATCCGAATGTGGCAAAAATCGCAAAGTGCCATTCACTGGGACTCGACACCGGACAATAGACAGCTTTTTATGCCAAAGCATTCGGAGAAAAGAACATCTGAGTATCTGAAATTAAACAGACACCAGACCTGTACCCTAGTGGGAGTTCTGACTGGACGTTGTTACAAACGAGGAAGCATCTCTATAGTTTCTCTGAGACTAAAACTTGCGAAATTTGAGATGACGAAGACGAAACACCAGAGCCCTTCCTCTATGAATGTGAGGGTTCAGCTCACATAAGACTTCGTGACTTCGATCAGAGTTTCATGGAACCATCGGAATTCCTGTCCATTCTTCTTCGTAAAATACTAAGTTTCATTGAAAGCACAGGGATTGAAGAGGAATCATAGTTAATTCGGGAGACGTCACAATTGGCCAAACTGTGGCTTCAGTGACAGAGAGTAACCAGACCAACCTCTTCTATCAATCTTATCTAAAAGTAATATTTTTTTTCTCTAATTTGGTCCTAATTTTGCAAACTAAATACAGCATCCTCACTGTACAAAGTTGAACTTAAGGAAATTATTATTATAAATAATTAATTCTACTTTTACTGCTTTTAAATAACAATAATAGTTTTACCAAATTAATCAAATAAAATGACTTGAGGGTTATAGGGTGTATCTAGCTAAAGTTCTACCTTACTTCACCCCCCCCCCCCCATTCCAACTCCAAAAAAGTTAATTCAGCCGCGCAGTTTGGCAGCCGCGCAACTCGATCGGTTTCGAATAATGTTAACAGCAACAATCGAATACCTAGTTGCAAAGTAACCCAATCAGAGCCGAGTTGACGTATATAAGAGGCGGAACAATTCGAAGGGAAACACCTTCTACTCGAATATTCTCGTATAAACCAGAACACTGTAGAAGATCAAAATCGAAAGCTCTAAAGCTTTTGAAAACCGTCCACACACGTCACCGAGCGAACATTCAAGAACAGTCTAGACTATAGCCAACTAGTATAAAAGCATGCGAAGCTTACAGCGAGGGATATAGTAATTTTGGTTACGTCGACTGTGACAGCCAGTGTGTACACGCGACCGTGTTGATAGAAGGCGAAAGTGATCGAGTCAAGCGATATATAAGCGGGCGGTATTGCCATACAGTGCGAATTATTGTGCGAATAGAATTAAAGTGTGAAAAATAAATTATCACTTATTTTGATTTTAAACTTGAAATCCCTAGCTCGCAACAATATTTTTAACAACCGAATATTTCGATCAGTCTGTGTTTCAGACAAATACGCCATTAAACAAATATTGGAGTGACAAATAAACAAATAAGTAAAGTTTTCCATTAAAATGAATTTACCTCAAAATTTTCAGAATTTATGGAGATGTAAAAATCTCCGAGCTTCCTGAAAGCAAATGCTTGCTCTCACCTGAACTAGGATTGGTTCGTAAATTTTCGTTGCAGCGACTAATTTTCGGCAACAAGAACTCGCATTTTCGGCACGTAAACGCACACTGAAACCATAAATCAGCACATGGCTCGGATTTTGCATAGCTAAGTATCGCGCCAGCAAAGGGCTCCATAACTCCACAAAACATGGGACGCTCTCACAGAAAGGACACAGCTTTGTGGGATGAAGGAGCTGTGCGCAGGATCCCCAGATACCCCAACGCGAAGGCTCTCTGTTGATAGTTAGTCGTCCTTATGGATAATTTCAGTCCGATTCGAGACGTGCCGGTGTAAAGACAACCGTAAAACTTACTCCTATCTTCGAATCCTTTCGAATTCTTCAAAGACGTACCTTGGGATTTCCGACGTGACAATAGTGTGGTAGGTCGTAGTTTTCTTAATATCGTATCACCGATTTCGTGAAGTGAAAGTGTAGCCGAAAAGTTATTTTACGTTTTGTTCTGTGTTTCTCGCAAGGATCAAAATTGAATCAAGTTGGACAGGAGTGTTCTGAAATGGACAATGTTTGATGCCAGGATAGGGGCATATAGTTCGGCCATCCTGTTGGTGTTCCTCGTGCAGCAACAATGTGGCTCAACAGCTGAAGGTAAGCCGGCAAATTTCTGTTTCTTGTTCATTCAGTCGGATTAGAATTTAGTCTCATTTGACCTGCCAATATTTTGCAAAAATTATTTTACTTTTTTCTTCCTCTTCGAATTGCAATTCATCGGCCAAAGGATGCATATTCGAGTTTGTCTGCTTCGGTTTTGAGAATTCTTTCCTTCGGTCTGGAATCCTTTGCACCGCATTTCTATGTATTGCTAAATTCTCTTATGGGGATGACCACTCTGGGCTATTTGATGTACTGGTCCACAGTTAGTGGTCACTAGTGCGGTATGCAGAATTGTATTTGGCCTTTCTACGAGTCACTCGAGATGTCGGTGTAACGAGTTTAAAAATGAACTTTCCTTTTGGGGCTGTTGTTCACCATGGTATCGAGCGCAGGGACTCCATGGCAGTCGTCGTTGTTGGTACAGTGCCCAATACGCTCTGTAAGCACACCAACTTTCTGCTTGAAAGTTGTTTCCGGTTGGCTTAAAATTCGTTTTAAAGTGAAATGAAAGTTTGCCATTGTGCAAGAACACTATTCGATTGTTTATTGAGTTTTTAATAGTTTTCGTAAATTGGATAGAGAGGCTTAAGGAATTCCAGAACCTCATGTTAGTGTACGTTATGGTCATGCGATTGCTTCAGTTATGCGAAATAAACACTGAACATGCCACTGAACAAACTTAAAAAGTCGTGACTAGAGTCTGTTAAGTTGAAAGGATGTTACCTGTGACCCGATTTGGTGGTATCCCGCCAGGAAACATTGAATATTGCGACATCAGGACGAAACTGACAAATTTTTAGGAAACATGCTAGTTACTAAGTTCGTGTATTTTTTGATATCGAGACATTTGAAAGTGGAACTGTATGGAATTTTATAAAACTAAAAATTTGTATATTACTACAATATCAGGTAGTAAGCTTTTCCAGTTGGGTAGCTGCCAATTCATAGTAATCCAGTGAGGCTTACTAAAATTTCCGTAAATAGGCCAATACAGGTAACTAGATGAATTCACAAATATTTAAGATGATGAGAAGGGTAGCCATTTCAGGGTTTAGTTATAGGACGATGATAGCTAACCTACTAGAATACCAAGAATTGATGAACTCATTAAATTGTCCATAATGAAGTTCGGTATTACCCTTTTGATGTACTCTGTGTTTGTATGGGCTACCGGACTAAATTTCATTATTACACTCTTTCGATAATTCCCTAGCAGAGTTTCTTAAAGAATTTTACGATTAACATCATCAGGAATTTCACGACGATATCAATTTCTTGATTAATTTTATAAAGAAATTAAGCACAAAACATGAGTGTCATTGTCAGTCACAAAGTCTCGTTAATTTTAAATAACCGTTTAATTATTTTACAAAGTAATATTTTTTATGAATAGGCGAAAAGTAATGTTTGGTTTGTTGAAGAAATTTTTAAACTAGATATTTTAAATTCAAAATAAAATTTATTATATTCCAAATGTGTACATGGTACTTAGATTTAGCAATTGTACTTGTCTTTAGTTTAGTGCCTCTAGAGCAATGATATGAATTTTAAAACTAACAACTGAAGGAAACTTCAACTTTCTTCTGACATTGATTTCTATTTTACCAGTCTGTCCAGATATGTTCATGTTTTTAGAGCTATTTGTTGATTTTCGTAAAATGTCTTGCAAGATGGAGTTGTTATTGGTATGGTCAATAGCGGGCCCCATGAAAATAGACACAGGAGGATTAAGGATAACACTCTATTTGTATGTCAAATACATTTCTAAAACGAATGAAGAACTTAACTGAGTTTTCCTGTTTTTATGTAGGTACCAATTTACACATTTCCAAACGTCTCTCCAGCGTCACACACTTGTCGTTAACGTTAACATGGACAAAAGTTTTCCGAACGAAAAGAAAACTTTACAATAGAATTAGACGTAATTTCGTACAGTCTAATACGCCTACAGGATTATTTGAACATCGTTGTACGAATATTGGGGCATGTTCTAAGAATGTCCTTGAAGAAACGATAAGTACGTATTTTTGGTAGTTAGATACGTATAGGGATTCATTACAAATCGATACAGTATTTGCCGCCGAAACGACCGACGATGTCAAATAAATACCAAAACTTTTAATGATCTTTCAGAACGAGTCTCACTCACAATAAATTAATTTGTTGCTAGATTTAATCCTAGGGTATTATTAATTAGTTCGAAAAGCGGATTAATTACGCGCAAAGAACAAATATCACGTTTCTTTGCTTTGGTTTCCATCGCAATTTTTTAATAGGAATGTACAGATACAGTACATAAATATAAACCTATAGTCTACCAATCCAGAGGTCATATGGAGTCGAGTCGAGTAGAAACTACAACATATTGTTACGCGGTCTAGGCAAGAACTGATAAATTGTAGAAACTATGTTTTAATAACTGCCTTGCTGAGTACCTTTTTTTACAAGATTTTACTGATTTCGGATAGAATTCAGTTTTCCTTTCAGGTAATTTCCCAGTGGTCCGAAATGGATATCAGATATGATTTTCTAATTCACTTCAATTCATACCACTAAAGTCTTATATTCGAACCTGGCGACGAATACCATTGATACACTGGTAACTGTATTATAACCCTACCTTAAGGTGCTCTTCAGGTACTCTTACACGAGCGATTATAATTGTCCAATTTGCAGCAATATTCGTCGCGACGTACATATGGAGCAATATACAGCAACAGGCGATGTGGATCAACTTTTCATCAACTTGTTGCTGAATTGTGATGAGCAATATGGACCAACGTCAACGGCAATAAGGGCTTACACGACAAATTCGATCTACGAACAACTCATTGGTTTTTCGTTGCCCCAAGCCTTGATAACACGAAAGAAAACTTGACAAATAAATCTACAACTCGAAATAAAATTTGGCAATCGAATCAAACACGAAAAACTCACGACATACTAATTGTATTCACCGAACGAAGATAATTGCTCGAAATTTTTCAAGTTCATTGGAAATACAGCAACTATAGGGCGAGCAATATCAGCAATCTGTCAAAACATTGCCACATTGCCAAAATATTGCCGCAACTAGTATGATATTGCTATGTATTGCTCCACTAATCGCTCCACTAGTTCGGGCAATAGTCGTCGGGCAATGAATTGCTTCAAGAATTGCTCATGTAAGAGCACCTTTAGAAGAGCGATTAAAATTGATCAATTTGCAGCAATATTCGTCAAATTGGACGTCACGAAAATATGAAGCAACACACCACAACTATAGCAATAGGCAGCAATTCGGCAATAAGGGCTTACACGAGCAATTCAGTCTATGAACAACAGGAAAGCAAACTTGACAAACAAATTTAAAACTTAAAATTCTTGGAAATATTTGAATTCCAAGCCATTATAACACAAAACTTGACATATAAATGTAAAATCAAAACAAAACTTGACAACTGAATCACCGAACGGGGATAATTTTCCATGTAAGTGGAAATAAGATGCTCTTACCCGAGTGATTAAAATTGCTCAATTTACAACAATATTCGTCAACTTTGACGCCATGAAAATATGAAGCAACACACAGCAACAATAGCAACAGGCGATGTGGATCAACTTCTCATTTACTTGTTGCTGAATTGTGATGAACGATATTGACCAATATCTAGCAATTCGGCAATAAGGGCTTACACGAGCAATTTAGTCTATAAACAACACGAAAGCAAACTTGATAAGCAGATCTAAGACTTAAAATAAAACTTGGAAATATTTGAATTCCAAGCCATTATAACACGAAACTTGACAAATAAATGCAAAACTCAAAACAAAACTTGACAATTAAATCACCGAACGAGAACAATTGCTCGGAATTTTCCAAGTTAGTGGAAATACAGCAACTATAGGGCAAGCAATACCAGCAATCGGTGAAAACATTGCCACATTGCCGAAATATTGCCACATTGCCGAAATATTGCCGCAACTAGCATGATATCGGCCTGTATTGCTTCACTAATCGCTCCAGTAGTTTTGGCAATAGTTGTCGAGCAATCAATTGCTTGAAAAATTGATCGTGTCAGAGCACCTTACAGCAACTGTAGGGCGAGCAATACCAGCAATCTGTGAAAACATTGCCACATTACCGAAATATTGCCGCAACTAGTATGATATTGACCTGTATTGCTCCATTAATCGCTCCACTAGTCTTGGTAATAGTCGTCGGGAAATCAATTGCTTGAAAAATTGCTCGTATAAAAGCACCTTAAGTAGACAACAATTTATGAACTCATCAATCATTGATAATGAAGTTCATAATGAACCTTCTGATGAACTGAGTCAGCAGACTAAATTCCTTTATTTAGCGAAACGATTCGTTCACCTTCCAATGAGGGACTGGATGAGTTTGTTAATGATTTGCATAATGAACTTCATGATAAACTTCATGACACAATCGCTCCTGTCCAAATGGAATCAGGACAGGAGCGATTGCCGTATTGTGACAATGTATCGTGGCAATTAACCCTGTAAGAGTTTGCCTAATGAGATCAAAAAATTAACCAATTAACATTAGAAGTTGCGTTAAGATGATGAACCACTCAATGTTATTATATTATTTTCGATCAAAATTTATTTGAAATGAACTTATCGTGTACGCTTTTCTTACTAAAGCGTAATTCGATGAAAATAATGCTTTTCTTCAGGAGAACTGAAGGACACTTAAGTATGTTCTTATGTATAAAATACTTTCTTCCTTAATTTTTTCGGGATCAACGTGGCTCCTATTTGATCAACTTGAAACCGTGGCAGCTGATGTATTCTGAACCGACCGCTGCAGGAGCATGGAGGCTGTTCACAAAAGTTTTATTTTATCCGGGAAAGAAAACTCGAAAGCCCTGTAGTATTTGTATAAAGGAAAATAACAAACAAGAAAAAGTTTTTGTTTTGCAACTTTCCTTTTTTTAAGATGGACCCTATTGACCCATAAATATCGATTGTCATAGAATGAAAAATACAAAAAAGACTAGGAGTAAATGGAATGAGTTTGGAATGTTCATGGTCTTAATGAAGTAGGTCCAATAGACGTAGATAAGTAAACTTTAGTCAAAGTATGAATTTAAACATTTTTCAAAAAATTAGTTCCTACATACCCCTCCATTAAGGAGCATAGGACAGTAACACTTCGGCACGGCACGCTTGCTGTTGTTTTAGATCAATTATTACCGTAGACTGCACGTGATAATTTTAGCTCACAGCTCGGTGCAGTTCGAACTTACGAGCTCATTGTTCAAAGACTAACGCGTTTGGCTTGTGCGCTACCCAGATCCTGAGAACACTCATCAGAATTCTTGTCAAAAGAATCATGATGTAAAATTTTGATCTTTCTAGCTTAAGTCAGTATCTAGACATCGCGTACGTAATTGAACACTAGAGCATTCAAATAGGAGCTACCGGAAAAAAGATGGTTTTTCAAAATTTCTCAAAATCGAAATTTCAAAAATTTACATTTGCTAATTTCATATTGTCTGATATCGGGCTAGATTAGTGATATTCTCGAGAAATTAAAAATTTATAACTCAAACACATTTCCATTTTTTGAAATTTTTACAAAAAAAGAAAAGTTTTACATTACAGATTTGAAAAAGAGTAAACAGACGGAAGTGCAAAAAAGTCCACCTATTTTTTTACAAAATGAATTTCACGTAAATCACAAAATCGTAAATTTGCTGCCGCTTCCAACCAACGTGCTTTTCAAAATTTTCCAATTTCCATATTAACCGCTTTGTTGTTCTTTCCAGAACTCTCTTTGACTTTGAGCCAGCTAATTATTCCATCATCCATCACTCAATGGGCTGTGAAATTGGCACCTCCTCTTTGATACACATAAACCCATTCAACTTGTATGACTTTGTACGTATTGACGCCGACTTTAAAGCCTCCCTTTCAATTAAGCAACCCCTGCTAGTTGCGTATAGCGTATCCATCAGACCACCGTGATTAATGAAAAGGTTCAGAAAAAGTCCTTCGTCTAATAAGACGTCTTACGAGGGCATAATCAAAGCAAAATATTGGCACAAATTGAGCGAAATGTTGCCAGGGACGTTTCTAGGGCACGACAAAGTTATCCTGTTCTTTCGTAATAAAGTGTAACCCTAATCATAAAACGTGTGCACTATGGTAATAAAGTGCTAAGGATTATTATAGGCAGTTGTTGACGTTGCGCTATTTTAGACCTCTCACGCGAAAAGTCACGTTCCTCAGTGAATAACCTCCGGTGGGAGTGGATGTAAGTATGTCGCACGGTGGATGATGATGAAGAAAAAAACCTTTCTTTGCTTTCGCTGAGGACCACTCCGAGCTAAGATTAGAAATTAAGAACAAAGCTCTTAAGAAACTGGCCAACAACACAATAAATCCTTTAATAATGCTGACAGACTTTCATTCAATGTAGTTCCAATCATTGACCACCGAGGATCGAGATACGGTATGAGGGGTACGCAAGGCGTAAGGGTTACTTGGCACAAATTTGTATAAAGGTCAAGTCCTAAATTATCTTTGGGATCCATAACTTAATTAAGAACCCCTTTTCGAAGTATTTCTCCTTTAAGACCGCTAATTAATTTCTTTTTTTTCCGTTGCGGAATTTTTTCATCAGAGAAAATTTCGCTGGAAAAGACAGACACGGAGTGTTGTGATGAAATTTTTATTGTTGGTGTTATGTTGGTTATGTTATTTGACTTTAATTCGATGGAAGAGGATATCGGATATCCCGTCGTTCATATTTCAATCCAATTGCTTATAGAACCGTGCCATATTTACTTTCTATTTCATTGTTGACATGGTGAAATACGTCAAATGTACCACTCTATTGTATCCACCTTGGCAAATTGATTCAGCAAAAGATGGTATAACAAAAAAAGGTATATATCCGTCGGATTTCTGCTTCAATAGCGCGCATTATATTAATTTCCTCCAAGCCTATTAAACCTGTAGATTATGATGAAAAGGAACCGCACAGGGATGTGCCGTTCAGACTTATTACTACGGTTTATCGCATAAGTTCCAACTCAGAAGTATTATACTATCCATCAAAAGTTGTGGAAAATGAAAACCACTTGAGCAAGCTATGGAGCCAACGTATAAGCCTCCAATTATTTCAGGAATGTTCCTCCTAGGTTTCCTTTTCATTTTTTTTTTCGAAAACCGCACAAACAAAAAGTCAACTCTAAAATGAAAATGGAAAGCATCCCTGAAACCGCACAAAGGAAGGACACAATATGTTTTTGTCTTTTCGGCCCGGACTTCGTTATTTTCTTTGAAAGGATCCCGACAAAGGGTGGCTTCGGAAAATGCTGACGCTATTAGACCATGGTTAGTGGCTCCCTGTAAGAAAACGGAACGTATCCAATTAAAATAGGATGGAAACCGTTCGGACTACCGACGCTACGGATACAGAAGACAACGTGCACGTTGAGTGTATAAGGACGGTGTTCAAAGAACCATCCTAGACGGTAGGAGATAGCTGTAGGTGTACTAATTAAAGGTGATCCCTTTTTGCTATCTTGAAGCACTGATGGAGGACAGAAAACGGGACAAACGCGAACGCCATTAACACGTTGTGAAAGGACAAAGTGGATGAGTTCTGTGCGGGATCAGATAGATGATGACATTTAAATTTGGGTGAAGTCGTAATTTGGAAGGTAAATACGTTTTGCCACGCAAACTTATTCAGACCAGGCGGAAAAACTTTGTTCGAATCCTTCGCCAATCAGATCAGTTTAGACGAGAAGGAGTAGGGAATTTTTGTATATCGGATATTAAAATGCAAATTGAACGACGATTTCAAGAATTTAATCAGAAATATTTATTTAGTGCTCTATCCAGTTCAGTAATTTTTTTGGTTTATTAAATATTCTGGACAGGACTCAAGAGTTTATGTTTGACGGAGTCTCCTAGAATAGGAAATTCTTTATCTGACTGTCCAGTGCGATTTCGTTGTAGTGATTTTTAACGTGATATTCATAAAGAACCCTATAAATGGCACCATTATAATTCAACTCTATCTGCGATTCAGTCGTAAAATACAAGGATGATATTAATGCTGTCTATAAGGATTGGGGTCTAATTCCATAAAAGTTTAGGTGTTAGTTTCCGAATGGCGGTGAGGGGGGAAATTCCGTTGATTTCATTACCCGGGTTCCGAACCGAGAATTCAAATTGTCAATTGTTTTGCTTTATTATTTTCTAATAATACAGTATTGTGAACAATTTTTAAAAAAAAAAATTTGCTACTCTGAAAATTTTTTTTTCACGTTTCATGACTAGTAGACACGAAAAAAGCAAAAAAAAATGTCAGTCCGTCTGTCCGCCGTACGCAAAATCGTTTGAGGGCTTGTAGCTCCCAAACGGTTTCAGATATTGAATTGAAATTTTTTTTATGAATAAACTGGGTAGGCCCCTTTATGTGGCCAAAATCTGTAGGGTGGGGTGTGAGGGGGGATGAAGGGGGAGGAGGGGGGTGCGTTTTAGACGGAAAATTGCGATTCCTGATCTCAGCAACAGCTTATGCTAGGAGGCTGAAACTTGTAATGTATGTAGAGCTTTGATAGTGGACGTATTTGCATAAAAATTGTCAATATGGGTGAAGTGATGTGGGGGTGGGGGTAAAAATAATGCGTCCGAGACGCAAAAAAGCCGAGATCAACACATTCTAAAATACATATATCCTAAATGGTTAACGTCACAAAACTGAAGCTTAATGAATATCTTTAGGTATACTAGGAGAATAGATCAAAAACAAATTTTTGAGTGGCAGTGGCGTACGAGGGTAGGGGGTGAAAAACTTTAGATTACGATATCTCACGAACCAATTGCACTAGAAAAATAAAATTCGGTTTGTGTATAAAGGTTGACAAATAAGGTTTACTGAAAGTAAAATTTTTTTAGAGGCGGCGGAACTTGAAAGTTGAGGGGATATGAATAGTTCTAAAAAAAACACGTCTCATATCTCAAGAACATTGTAAGATAGATGCTTAAAATTTTTACCAGAAGTAGGCATAGTAGACCCCTAGCAGGAAAAAAAATTTTGGTGGTGAGGGTGGGGGAGGGTGAAAAGGAAAAGGTTCCGATTTTTATATCTCGAGAAACTTTTATATCTTTATAGGTTCTCGAAATATAAAAATCGGAACCTTTTTCTTTTCACCCTCCCCCACCCTCACCCTCTACACCCTCACCAACAAAATTTTTCCCACTACGGGTCTATTATGCCTGAAACTTCATATTTGGATAGAAACTTGGTATTTGGATAGAGTTATAGTAGTAGCATGTTGAAAAAATATAATTTTTTATAGTGGTAGTTTGGTAGGGGGTGGAGTGTTTTTCCTAACTATAGAACGTCTTATGCTACAAAGTTGAAACTCGGTATGTATATGTAAATCAACTAGAAAAGTAATTTGGATTAAAAACAATTTCAAATATCCATTGGCGTTCGGAAGGAGGCAAACAAATTATCAGCGAATGGAATGCATATATTTTTACGGTTTTCGTCATATCTTTTAGGTCTTCCCAAATATTTAATTAATTTTTATTCTACGGCTTCTTTATATAAATACATAGAAAGTGTTTTCAGGATTTTTTTAAATTCGACCCCTAAGGGGTGGAAAGGGTGTTGTATACTGTTTCACGAATTCTGCCATATCCCTCAGGTCTGATCAGATATCGAATATCTTTTCACTTTCAAGGGCTTGCGTAATAATCGCCTAAAATTTGTTTTTAAGTTTTTTCCCTTTTCAGCCCCTAAGAGGGTATAAAAGGGTTGCACAAGTTTTCACGAATTCCGTTATATCTTTTAGAAGTGATAAGAAATTGAATTGGAATTTACTTTCTCGTGTTGTCTTCATATTTATTAACTCCTTTCAGGATTTTTGGATATTCAACCCACAAGTGGGTGTAAGTAGGTTGCATATCTGATGACACATCGAATTCATTTTTTACTTTATTATTTTCTAATAATACAGTATGCTTCCTAAGGTTTCCTATATAAGCGCCAAAAAGTCAATTTCAGTATTTTTAGATATTCAATTCTAAGGGGTGTAAGGGGGTTGAATGCTTTTCAAAGCTTCGACATATTTCTTTTATATAATCGCCTACAAACCCATTTCTCAATTTTTCGATATTCAACCCCCAAGGGTTTGCATATGTTTTCACAATTTTTGCCACCCCTTAGTTCTGATGAGATATAAAAATGGTTATTACGGCTTTTGATGTAATGACCTAAAAACCGATTTCACGATTTTTCGAATTTCCAAAACCAAGGGGGTGTACGTTTTCACAAATTTTTCAAAATCCCACGTGTCTCATGAGATACTGTAGAGGAATGTTTCGGTCAGCGCATTAATCCACTGTAAAACTCAATAGTTTTGCCACTGTCAATGCGATGAAGAATTTGTGTTACTTCGATGAAAAATATTTTTAATCCAAGTAGTGAATATTCCATAAAAAAAGAATTCCTTTTTTTTTAGTAGTGAGTTTTAAAACAGAGATCCAAGCAGATCGCAATTACGATAAATATCAAAATAGTAATTTTAAAAATTAAATTATATAATTAAAAATATCAATTTATTGACAATCTAAATAAATATTTTTTTATGTTGTTGAATAAATAAAGAGATTCTTTTTTGTAACCTCTTAAGTGATTTAATTAAAATATATTACTAAGGATTCATTATTAATTACGGATCTCCTCACAAATATATTACTAAGGATCCATTATTAACGACGATCCCCACAATACCATGTTGCTTCTTATGAAATAATCTAAAAACCAGTTTCACAATTTTTTCGAAATTCAAACCCCAAGTGGAAGTAATGGCGTTGTATACGTTTTAACAAATTCGTCACAACTCTTAAGTCTGATAAGGCAGCAAATTCGTTTTTACTTCTATTGTCTTTTAGTGTACATAATATACCGAAATTCGAATAGTCTATCATACACGGGCTTTTCCAATGTTAAATTGGCTAAAAATCACTATTTTAAATATTTTTTTTTTAATAACAAAATTAACTTTCCAAGAAACCTCATAATTTCGAAACAACTGATGATATACTCCGACTTTGACCGCTTCCGAACTTTGACCCGAAAATAATAAAGTTTCGCCCAGACCATTGGCAGATTTTTTTAAATGAGAATAAATTTGTAGACTTGGATGACTGAAAGTTCTATATAATCAAGAAGAATTGCGTATAGAAGCGGTCATACTTCAGAAAGTCAGGGTATAATATTGTTAAATGAATACGGACTGCAATTCTCAAAAAACACGTCGAGTAAGTAGCGTCGACCGGATATTAGAACTACCATAATTTTGATGGGATTGGTATTATATGAACGGATTTTAATCGAACATATGTTTGCCTTGTACAGCAAAACATAAAACAAATACTATTATTCAAATATTCTCTTTCCTTATAATGTCCAGTACTAAGGTTGACGCGAAGCTAAATTTTGGCAAGTCTTTAATATTTGGTCGTTCTTTACAGTGGAAATATGGAGACAAGTGGAGAATTTTCATGTGTCTATAAGCCAACTCAAATTGAATACGAAAATTTTTCATTTAATAATTACTGCTGCTACTTCTTTTACCCAATAGATTATGGAACACACACTTTTAGAAATTGAAAATTCGTTGTTAAGCGAAAGCAACACCGCACTCTAAGAAATATTGGAGTAAATTTACCATAGTTGGCAACTGTTTTCCATCGATACTAATGGTAAAATTACATGCTTGTGTAATTAGAGGGAAAATTACACAAATAAGTTACATAACATATATGTAATCAATACAAACCAGTGATGAAAGCTGCGTAACCAATAAACATCGGTGGCGCAATTATTACACAGAGAATGCAATTATTACACACTTTTTGTGTAAAAATACCATTTTATTATAGGGCGAAATTCTCCATTTAATTGAGATTTATAATTGTATATACGGTAAAATCATAAATTAAATACGCAATTTTACAATATACTCGTATGTATGTAGTGTATTAAAATAAATTGAATTGAGTTGACAATGATAAAAAAAAACATGTTTTGGTTACTATTATTATGAAATTGAAGGACTTTACTATATTGAAAATAAAAACCAGACGTGAAGAATTATGAATGTAACATATGTCTACATAAAAATTATATAATAATAAATAATCCAAGAAACTAACATAAAAATTAATTAATTATTTAAATTATTAATTGATTATTTACACATGTAGATTCATTCAAGATAATAACTTGTATAATATAATAAGTTATAAAAAAAACTAATTCGAAAACTAATTTACAAATATTACCCAGCACCCAACAAACCTGGCGACGTGGAATGAAATGATGAAATAAATTCCAGGGAACTTACTTGCTTATTCTGTATTAATATTACAAAGTATTTAAAGTAAAATTGCACTAAGCGTGAATTTACATTATTATTGGTCTAATATAATCATGACACCTAAATTTATTTTTTTATAGAGTACGTTATTTTGTAATGTTATCTATTTGTGCGCTAAAAAACGGTTATACAATAACATAAATTATGTATTTTTACACTTATTTTTGCTTTTAATACAGAGTATTTTTACATTCTGATTTGAGAGTGCGACCACATCCGTACATATACTAACAGAACGTCGACGTGAACACCATACTTAAAAACAAAAATCCTTATTGATATATGCATATCAATCAATAATTTCTGGCTCAACATGTCTCATTTTCCCTTTAAAGGACTATGCTATACCATTTAGTTCTCATGCCCAATTTTTTTCATAATACATATTTTTAAATATTAAATGACATAACTGGGAATCTCGTAAGCGAAAATTGATTTATACAACATTATTATATGTCATTATATCGGCACCGCACACACACAATCCGATACAATTTTCCTTGAAATGTCCGTTAAGCCCTGCGATAAAATCGAATAAAAAACGAAAATCGATTCAAATAAAAGTAGTCCGTCTCAAAAGGATTTTCGAACGTCGCATACCATTCCGAGTCCTAAGAGAGCGCTAGTCCAAAAAAAAAAGAAAAGAGGACGTGTTCAAACTGCTGAGTGACGGAATTCGTCCTTTACTGCGAACAGGAGATACTTTGATATAACTTCCGTCCTATCATATAACGTTCAGCTCCTGTTTTATATTTAGGAAAAAAATTAAATTATGATTTTAGACGAGGAGACCGCGAAAAAAGGAGAACGATCCCAATACAATTTTAAGTATTCTTTGTATCATTAAAACTTGATCTATTTTCGGCAACTTGAGTTTTTAAAAGTTTCATAGGCTAATAAATTAAAGTCGTCCGGTATGGAACTAAAATTTATTATGCCATTTGTTGGAGATGGGTCTTATTGTAAGTCTGGAGGGAAATGGGCATTGTATTAATGCCGTGTAATAATTGATTTACGGATTCAAATACCTGTCCATTATTCCTTATATTTTAATGAAATACTGCAGTCGTAATTTCGTAGAATGGCGCAGCTTTTGTCACAGAAGCCATTAACTATAAAATAATTACAAGCTGTCTGGAGTTAAGGTTTTTATGTTTGAGATGGGACCAATGTCGCATTGCAACAGGAGATGCGGAAGATGGCGGCTTAAAATAAAGTTGATTTGAACATTACTCTGCATCGTATAGTATACTCGTATGTTTCTGATAGGTTTCTTCTGCACTACAGCTTCTCGATGATATCACTTTAATCTCGTTTCCGTTACAGGAACTTTTCTCAAAGGCTTAGTTTATTGAATACTGAATACCAGAATCGTCGAATGAATGTTCTCACTTTTCTGTGGTATACCCTTTCCCACGATCTTTTATATTGAGCGCATATGTTACCTTACCATTGGCTGCTTAATTTAAAGGGAAAGGTTATCTTTAAAATTTTTTTTCAAGTATAACGATTTCGTCCGTTTGCCAAGATTTAAAATTTTTCATTTTTGTTATATTATACTGCTCCAAAACTATTTGAAACAGTGAATCCCAACAAGAACTCTTATTATCAGGTCACAGTTCATATATCGCAATTTTCTACCGAAAGAGCCTAAATAAAATTTGAATCTTCATTTGAACTTAATTCGATAAAAAATGTTTGTTTCCTTTGCAAATTTTCCACGTATCGGGCAAGGCTCTTCTGATCCTGTTCATATAAAATAAGCTTTCCTTCCGTCTCAAAGTATAAAGTATAAAGTCGTGTTTACACGAAGTGTTGCTTCCGGTAGATTGATGACATTACGGCAGGTTGTATTTATTCACAGTGTCTGCGGACTGTTTTTCCCTCTGCTCTCAGGTAATACCTTCTGATTGCTCCAGGTACGACTATGTCTGAAGTATATTTACACGTACCATCTTTAAGGATACATTCCATGTACTCGTGTATGTTGGCGGAAAATGCGTCTTTGGTAAAAGGTATATTTCGTTGTGCAGATGAGAGTAAGGAGGAGGTGAGAAAGTTAAGCTGGAAAATATAATCTTCATATCGTACCGATTTCTATATTACGAAGATGTAATAAATTCTTGTGTTTGCGTTACTTCTCATATTATGTATTTACATTTCCCAATTGGATTATCACTTTTATAGCGGGTTTTTCTTTGAAAGGAACACGAAAGTAGCAATACTTTATAATAGCATTGAAAATACGAAAAAGTAATTTTTAATATCGTTATTGCAACTGTTAATAATAATAAGTAGGGTAACTACCTACGAACTTTTTAACTTAATTATCATTATCCGAAAGTAAAAACAATTTATTGCCGCTAAACGCTCTTAGTTGAAAAATATCCCTAAGTATGCAATAAGGTAAGTACATGTAATTTCCTTTTTTTACGAAAGAATTGTAGTTAAATAGTTTTAATTGTAGTTAAATACAGTTGCACAAACGAATGACTATGTGAAAAAAATAATATCCAAAATGGGTCTGGTAAAATGCTCTGAAATCATTTTAACATAAATTCACTTTTTGAAGAGTCCACATACAGGGTGATTCATCGTCAATAGGAGAAACTTATGCAGCAGTATTTACAATTTAATACATAGTAAAAAAATCCATTGAATTTTACATCTTTTGGATAGTAGGCAAATATGCCACACATTTTGAAGTAAATTTACATTGGGATGTAATAGTCAATTTTAATGTAATTTTCAATTTTCGATCAGTAAATTTCAATTTGCAGTTAATAAATTTCAACTTGGAAAGCAGCAAATTCACTGGATACTCTCTTGAATTTACACTCTAAAAAAGTGAATAACTAGCACTCTTCAAGATACACTTATTTCTACTTCTAATGTTATTTCTTACTTTTTAGATAGATAGATATATATATTTTCCATGGTATTAACATTTTGTGCTTAAGCTAATTTATAATTATTCTGTGCTCAGACTTTTGTCTCTACATCAGTGTTGTTAAATTATAGCACGGAGGCTGATGTCTCTAACGAATCATTGTGGATTTCTGAAGGAAAATGGAGCAAAACCTTCCTGCGTATAACTAATCTAACTTAAAACTACTTAACTACTACATAAAAACTTAACTTAAAGGCTCTTGCTATGATTGAAGCGAAGAGAGGATCAATGGATTTTCCGCGGCTGTGCAACGAAGCAAGAAACGTTGTTTTAATGTCTGTACGGTATCGTAAACCAAAGCAATGTGCGCATTTTCGTGTAGTAATCGCGTAGCGTAGTGCCACGGTTTATTAAGTATAATCTTCAAGCATTTGTTTTGCACAATTTGAAGAGTTCTTTTGTGAGTTTTGGCACAACAACTCCAAGTAGGATCGCCATAGAGCAGCATTGGCTGCATCACCATTTTGTATGTTAGCAGTTTATTTTCCGGACAGTTTCCTGTTTATGAAGGGATACACTATTCTAATACTTTTCATTGTTTTAGAGGCCGCTTGGGATATATGTTGATGGTATGTGATCTTCTTATTCAAGTAAACGCCTAGATATTTAATATCATTGCTCCAATTTATCGATTGGCCCAAAACATTAATAGAGGGGTAGGGAAGGTATCTATTAGGTCTTCTTTTCGTGAAATAAATAGCTTGCGTTTTATGCACATTAACTTTGATTTTCCAATCTTTGAAGAATTCTGAAAAGGCTTCCAGTTGTAGTTGAAGATTGTAAATGATTATACTGGGGTCCGTTGAGCTAGAGTACGAGGCAGTATCATCAGCAAAAGGAGGCGATTTCGCAGTCATTCATTTTAGGAAGGTCAGATGTGAACAAATTATATATCATAGGACTGAGACATGAGCCTTGCGGCATGCCTGCAGGTATACTGCGTTTATTTGAAAGAGATGGCTTTAATTTGACCTGGTAGAATCTCGATGATAGAAAGGAAGATTTAAGCTTGATTAAATATGTAGGACATTTTAGTTCAATTAGCTTGTATATTAGGCCTTGATGCCACACCGAATCGAAGGCCTTTTCTATATCGAGGACTATCCCCACAGACTTCTTATTTTCAAATGCCTTATTAATATCTTTGGTTTATTTCTTACTTACTTGCTCTTAACAGGTGCGCACGCAGAAAATTATTCCGGGGGGTGGGTTTACAGAAAAATTATATGGTTAGCAGAATACTTATTATAAAAATGAATTTCCATTTGGCCTCCTTTTTGCAAGAGTATTCTAGTACTTCTAGGGGAGCTGAAAACGAGGTCTCTCATGGGACTAATTCTGGAGTACTCCCCCAACTAGTAAATGTCTCGTGATTATTCCTGCAGTACTCTTCAGGGAGGTTCGAAAACTTCGTTTTTTCCTCCCTTTGACCACCTTTTTGCAAGAGCATGTCCTCTGAAATCAGATCTTCATTGTAACTCCCAAGAAATCACTTAAAAACTGTTGTAAGGGTGCATAAAACGAGGTATCCTTTCGAGATACTAGAGCATCTCGCTTTGCTCTTCTTTTCTCCTCCTTGTTTTCGTTACAATCTGATCTTCAGTGTAAGTGCAGTGGAATTATTTAAAAAACACACTGCAGTCACGATCATTATGAACGATTTCTTGAGATGTAGTGAGTGAAGACATTTTTACAGGATATTGGTACTGCAGCTATACAAAGTACCTACATACATACCAATACATGTACTCGTATGTTTGAGTCAATTTTCTCTAACATTAATCTCGAAAAACTTTCCGGATTTCAGCCGGCGTGTCTCAAGGCTGTTAACATTTATACTACTGATATTCCAAAACATCCAACTTGCTGTGTACGCTGACGATACCGCCTTATAATCAAGCTCAAACGATGAAACGTTGATAATTCAAAATTTGCAATCCCAGTTAGATCTGTTACAAAGTTTCTATAATAAATGGAAAATTAAAATAAATCCGGCTAAAACCCAAATTATATTTTTAACCAAACCACGTGCAAAACGCAATCTACGAAATCCCTCAATAAATATTTTTGGAGAACCGATTCAGTGGTCAAAAAATATAAAATATCTCGGTCTTATTCTTGATACCAAATTAACTTTCCGTGACCATACGGAAAATGTTACCTGCAAAATTTCAAAGAGCAACCATGCTTTGTATCCATTCATAAATCGGAAATCAAAGCTCTCCGAAGAAAATAAACTTTTGATCTTTAAAACAGCCATGCAGCCTATCATTCTATATGGAGCACCAATTTGGAACCCGTGTGCTAAAACTCACAAAAAAAGCTACAAGTATTGCAAAATAAATGCTTAAAAATAATTTTAAACAAACCGTTTTATTTCCCAACACGACATATCTACGATTTAGCTAAAGTTCGTTCGATTTCACACCTATCGGAAAAAAGGGATGAACAATTTTCGCGAAAGCTGCCTTAACTCAGACAACCCCCTAGTTACAGAACTATTACTATTTAAAATGTAGTGTGGTTTTTAAGCTGCCTTAATAAGTTAGCTGTATTGTAAGACAGTTTTAAGTTAGTTTTAAGTTCTTATTAATAGCTTTTTAAAAAGGATTTTCCTAAATGAAGTATCACTTTAATTAATATTATAATTTGTCAACAAGTAGAAATACTACACTATAGTTGTAAAGACAATAATTTTTTTTCCCGTCTGATCTCTACAAACATTTTATAAACTGTAAATATCTTACAGAATAACTGTAATAAATAAATAAATAAGTAAGTAAGTAAGTAATCTCGAAAAAGACTATTGACATCAGGTTACATTTGATAGTGAACCACTCTGCACTGACTGCATAGGTATGTCAATGGTGTAACAACGTGAAAACTGCAGTTTCTGTAAAAAAAAAATAATATAAAGTGGTTTTCCACGTTTTCCCTTCAGCTAAAAGTTCTGACTAAAAAGAACACACAAGTAGCATTCATATTTCATGAAGGCAATTTCCCACCAACGAACCATAAAACTTTTCAATCCCAAGCGATATAGTGATGAATAAAAGCTGGGAAAAATGTGATAAAAAGGTCGCTTATATTCTGCCAGTCTTGCAGAAAAGCTTCAAAAGATGATCCACTTTGAACGGTTACAATCTGACGATATACCAGGAAAGAAAATACACATCATATCGTGTCAAACTTGAGGGAAACTACTGGCACCGTCGCTTCCACTATCAAAAGGATTCTTATGGCTTTTTGTTAAAAATTGGCAATTTTTCTGCTACCCTGTAGCCGGAAGGGCGGTATTGTGGTGTAGCATACCTGATATCAAAAGTCATGTCATTATATGTTTGACCGTACGAAGCCTTGAAAGCATGTTTAGTCTAATGTAACGAAAACTGCCGTAGGAAGACTCGGCTGAAACATATTCCCATGAAATTGGAGCAACCCTAAACGGAGCAGCTATACAGTACATGCGACATGAAAGGGGTATCAAATCTATAGAATGTTGCGACAGGGTAAAAGGACGCTGAGAGGTTTCGGGTGGGCTACTTTCACATGCCATCAAATTTAATGAAACGGCCCGATTTCGGTTCGATTAGATTATGCAATGAAAGCCAGAATGGGAAGTTTCGATTTGCATATCACACTACCCCTACCGTGCATGGAGTCAGGGCTGTTTTATGATATACCCGTCTATATGGTGCAGGCCATGCAAATATGCTGGATTTTTTTTTTTACATTTTCGCAATAACTGAATTTTTACTGAATAGTTTTATGTGGAATTTTGTGGTTTTCGATCGCTATCCAATAACCAGGAAAGTCCAATTTGCCGATTTGGTTGATTTGTTTTCGGTACCAGTTAGAGTGAACTCCAATGAAACGAGCTACTTTTCAACTTTAGCAATTAGCAATTATTTTTCTAATTACAAGATATCGGACGCTGTTGCTTGTGAACAAATCGGTTCATTGGGGTGCAGAAATTAAAAATTAATCAGCAAGTTTACCCTCTTTTGCCTTACTTGCCTGCTTTGCACGGCTGCTGGGTAATTTGGTACGACAAGTAGCCACTAATTTATCTTGGCCAAACTCATTCATTATCTCATTTCGTGCTTATTCCTCGGTTTCCTCCACTATGCACTTAATTCAATTATAGTTCGGAACTTGTTTCGGTAGAAACGTTTACCGAAAAATCTATAATAGCAATAAAATAGTTTACAGTAAGTAAGACTTAAGAATTAGATATCTTTGATAATTTCAATTATAATAAGTAGCAATTGTTTTTCAGGCATACAACTTATTATATTGCATATTGAGGAATACGATAAATTTGAGATACAAAGTGGACTATAATAAAACGAGTCTTAGCCTAAACTATAACTAACTAAATTTGAAAAAATAATAATAATAATAATAATAAAGATATTACGGTTGGGGAGGAGGGAGCGTTGTAAATTGAGATTTTCACTTTTCAGGGGTAGTAGACTCGAATAAAAAATTTGTCCGTCTTTCCGTCGTATATGCCACACCCAGGAAAATTTTGAAAATTTAAAATTGACAACATGGTAGTCATAATAACCGCAAAGGCAATTTATATGGAGGTAACTGCATTGTGGTTATTTTTTCGGTAAAAATTAAAAAAAAAAACAGTTATGGCAGTCTATTATTTTAAGTAGAATTGAGCATATTGACACAGCTTGCCTTAACTTCTGTCTATGATCATTTTAACCGAATAATTCAAAGCTTTTATTTTTTTTAAAGATGAAACATCTGAATGATAATACATTACTGCAGATGCATATGAAATAAACACAAATGCGGTAGTTCACGCCCAGGTGTAATATCTTTGATTTCAAATTAAAAACAATACAGTCTAAGTAACCGCATTCTCAAATTCTGATCGACATTGTTTTGCACAATATATCCATATGTTACTTTCATATTAAATTCATAAATTAAGTTAAAACCTTCATGAAAATTTTTGAATCGTACCGTTGCGATTATTTTAACCGCAAAATCTGTTATTGTGATTTCACTACAGTTAAATCTAACTCATAGAAATACAGCTGCGCGTTAAACCCGCTACATAAGATTAGTTCAGTGCGACTCTCCATCTCCATTTTAGAAGGAGTAATAATGAGTGAAAATAATGAACAAAAATCACTTTCATTTATATACTCGAAAGTGAAACTATAAACATTGTTGCGAGCTAGGGGTTCGCCGGGATTTCAAGTAAAACACAATTCGGTTAAAATAAAAATAAGTGATAATTTATTAATTCACACTTTTAATTCACAGAATTATATTCGCACAATAATTCGCACTGTATGGCAGCACTGCCCGCTTATTTATATCGCTTGACTCGATCACTTTCGCTCTCTACCAACACGGTCGCGTATACACGCTGGCTGTCACAGGCGACGTAATAAAAATTACTATGTCTTCGCTGAAAGCTTCACCTGCTTATATACTATCCGGTTGCAGTCTAGGATGTACTTGAATGTTCGCTCAGTTTGGAATCTTCTCGAAAGCTTTAGAGCTTTCGATTTCGATCTTCGTTCAGTGGTGTATGCAAAGGGTTCTAGTATATTGGAGAGCTTTCGATAAGAAAGGAGATACAATCGTGTTGTTTCGCCTTATCTTCAGCTAGGTTTCTGATTGGGTTATTTTGCAACTAGGTATTCGGTTGTTGTTGTTTTCATTATGTGAAACGATCGAGTTGCACGGTTGCGCGGTTGCCAGGTTTACATGTAACAATATATTACAATTTAACGAGCAATCAAATGAATTTAATAACACCGTTGATCGCGTTGATAGTGTCCTAGGTGGAAGTGTATTAAGCATGTTTAGTGAGGCTGAAGTCCTACTTGGTTTTACAAAATCATATAATTCAAACCAAATATCATTTTCTTACCCACTATGTAAGAGCAATAAAAAAATCAGGACTTTTATTCAGGAATTTTTGTGCAGTTTCCGATATGAAGGCAAATATTGTGAATCTAAAATTTGTTGCAAGGGTACTACGTCACGAAAAAATATTGCGTTAACTATTGCGATTATAAAGCAGAACTAAAATTTTCAAACTTTATTCATACTAATGACGTATTGTAAAAAAAAAATTAATGATTTTAATAATGTATTAGATAAGCTTAAATCAAAACATTATTATAACTTATTAACGAATTGTGCCGTTTATTTTGAAACTAGAATAAGTCACTTTCGTTTTTAAGTCGACATGCTTAAGGGTTTGCGTTTTAACATGGTTAAAAATATTTATGCTAACTTTCGGGAAAATTTACTTGTACTATTTGTTAAAAGTGTGATGAAACAATTGCATCAATAGATTCTCAGAAAGTTGCTTCGTGTTGTATAAAACATCGTTACAAACAAATTTTTTTTTAAAAATTGACTTATTCCACTTTCAAAATCAACGGCTCAATTGTGACTCGAATTTGTTTAAGGATGAAGTACTTAGTTTTTCGAATAGTATAGAATATAAGGGAACCCTGTATAAAAAATCTTATTTTGTTTCACAAAATTATGGAGTAATATTCGTTTATTTGAAATAGAAGAATGCATTGTAAATGGCAATAACGCCTCTCTTGTAGTACAAGAACGCAAAGTTCTTTATTTTTGTAATCATATGATATCTTATGTAGTAAGTTCTCAAAAATTGAAATATTTAATTTTAAATTTGAATTATATTAGTTCACCTCCAGTTCATTTATATGCACTGCCCAATAGACAATTAGGTGTAAGACTAAAAAGTTTTTTTTTGATATACTTGCTTTTTTTACTATACGCTTATTTATACAATTTAAATAAATAATGAAGAATTCTTTCTCAAAAAATTTGTTTATGTTTTATGTACATATGTTCAACATATTAACCGCGAGTAACGAACTTTGTAATACAAAATTGACGAGAAAGCAATAAGTGACTGAAAGTTATAAACAAAGGAATTTTGAATTAAATGTTATATTTTTCTTAATTAGAAATGTATTATTTCCCGGGATTTTTGAGATTTTATACTAAGGCTCTTTTTTAGAATATCGCACCTAAACTCTTTTAATTGTTTTACGGATTTGCTCAAACATTAAACGCATAATTGCGGCAATACTAAGAGCAATTTCTAATGTCTGTGACTGCATATTTTTCTGGGTGTATACGTAAACATTTTTGAAGCATTGTAACTTTGCATTTTATAGTGAGGTATCCTCATGTTCTCAATGGCGGCGATCGAATCCAATCGAGAGAGTGTGTTGGTGTTCTCACAAAAACTCTAAAAAATAAAAATTCTTAAGGCGGTGATTTATTTATTGTTTTATATATGTAGTTTATTAACCTATTTACCAATATTATTATGTTTTCTTAAATTTATATATTTTTTAATCTATTTAGGTAGAATCCTTTGTAGGTAGATATACTACATATAATAAATTTTGCAATATGAAGATTTTTACAGATTCCTTTGTTTTAGACTGTTTGTGAAAGATGGATACCAATTTGATTTAATAGGTGCTCCTGAACTCTTCCTGCTTCACAGAAGATCATGACCTATACAGCGGTGTCACTTGATATACTGAACGACTTAAAAACAATAGGTATAGTAAATTTTTCCGTAGTGAGGCTTTTGTATGTAGATATATGACATTAGATAGGAAAGGAATTTGGTAAAAATCCTCTATCACGCACAAGCGAAAAAGTGATGTAAGAGATTTTTCATATTTTACATTTACTTTCTGAACGAAACTTTGGTATGTTTTAGGATGTGGTCAATAAAAAATGTTGACATTCGGGACGTAAAACTATAAAAAAAACCGATTTAAAATTTTTAATTTTGCTCACACAGTACATTTTATTCGAACCTCCATGACGGTTCGGTTTGACGTTTCTCGTCACACATGAACGCGAAAAAGGGAGTTTAAATCCCTTTAGCCCCGCAGGACTGCACGAAAGTTAGTTGGAGCGTAGCGCGTGTCAGCCAAACATGTCATAATGGCGGCTGGAATTGTACTCGCTGAATGAAATCAAAAATTTTAAAACGTTTTTATTCATTGTTTTACGTCCCAAATGTCAAAAACTTTTATTGACCACATTCTAAAACATACCAAAGTTTCGTTTAGAAATTAACTGTAAAATATGAAAAATCTCTTACTTTACTTTTTCGCTTGTGCGTGATAGACGATTTTTTCCAGAAATTTTTATAAATCGAGAACGAATAATTTAAAAATTGAAACATGAAGACTTGTAAAGAGTGTGAGCCCCCCCAACCTCGCTAGAAAATTCGTCAACCAACGTTGATTTATGTTATCTCTTCATCTTTGAAGAAAAATTATATAAGACTATTAGATACACTTAATAAAGTATATTGTGTTCACTTTGTAAGTAAATCTGATTTCGCCTAATGTCTTTCTTTAATCCTTCTTTTGTCTCCTAATCGAGAACAAGACTATTAGTTTAAAATATTTCAATGGAGAAGTAATAAAATTTCGAATATAAATATATATAATCAATTTGATTTAACAAATCAAATACTTCTGATAAGAAGGTATGTAAGTGTCCAATATTGACTTTAAGGTATTTAGGATTTGGATAAAGTACAAATAAATGCTGAAAGTGTTAAAATCAATACGATCCAATTTGAACGGCAGCACTGATTTGGCACAGGTTGCACCTTTATTTTTACAAAACCTAGTAACCGGAGTAGATTTCAAATTTATTCATATGTATGGGTAATCCAGTAAATTAATAGTTTTTGATCTCATACATGTCAGAGATTTTGAAGTATTTTTGGGCTTCTAAATTTTGTTGAAATTGAGATCGAATTCTACTCAAAGCGAACCCTGAAAATTATTCACCAATCTTTGGAATCAATTTATTAATTTATATTAAATTTTCCATTGCTTAAAGACTTACAATCATACAATACAGATTTAAATTTTTGGCACCATACAATCAGATGATAAATTAAAAAAATTCAAAGAAATTTCTTCAAAGCGATGTTAATGCTTTCCGAGATTCTGAAATCTAGTTGCCTAAATCTGGCAATGTAAATTAGTTATTAGATACGGAAATGAAAAAGTTGATATTTTCAAGCAGTAACAACCGCAGCGACCATAGGCATTTGCACAATTTCCATGCTCGCTGCATTAGCGGCTAAACACCACACCTACTCTCTCTACAGTACCTACTGAACGTCAGTGGCCCCCCTCTTGCAAAAGCTATATGGCCGCCACTGGGTATGGTACATCACGATCAATCGCAGAACGTGTAAAAATTGTTGAGGCCTATTGCAAAAATGGGCGCTCATACCAAAATGCATTCCATGCTCTTCGAAATTTTTTCGGTCAGCATAATCGTACTATCGAGAGAGCAATTGGGCAAATTGTGAAAGAATTTCAAAAAACTGGGTCAGTGGTGGATGTGAAAATATCGCGTGCTCGTGTCGGTCGTTCAGCAGAAAACATTGCTGCAGTTCGTGAGAGCGTGGCAGGAAGACCAAACACCTCCATTCGCCTTCGTGAACAGGAATTGCACTTGTTCTCGGCCACTTTACATCGGATTTTGTCGAAAGATTTGTCCCTGCATGTCTACAAAATGCAATTAATCTCCAAAAATTGCAAAATCAATTGGTCACCGAGATCGTGCGATTTGACTACGTTGGACTTCTTTCATTGAGGTTATCTCAAAAGCAAGATTTACGCCAATAAACCCACCACTATTCAACAACTGAAGGGCGAAAAACAAATCATATTGGTCTAATTGAGGAGCATCTATGCCGTGATATCATCAAAATTTGGACAATTGGGTCGAGGTGTGCCGTAGGAGCCATGGCGATCATTTTAGTGATATTCTTTTCCATACTTAATTCCATGGATCAAATAAAATTTTTTTTGCTAAAACTTTCATTAACTTCAGTATCCACTATTTAACTTCGAACGAGTTATTGTAACACCCTTTATATAATTAATACAGAGGAATATTTCAAAAATATAAGTTGACAGTTCTGTCTTCAAGAGTTTTTTGGCATCAGAACCAATAGCGGCTCGCCACATGAGGCTAGTGAGGCTGAGCCTAACCATTTTACAGAGGAAAAAGTCATCAAGTTACTAGTGATTTTTTGTTTTGACAATGTTACTTAATGACTTTCCGCAGTAAACCGACGTCCTTACTCATATAGTTTTAGTCCGACAAAGTCGTGTTTTAATATTTCAATTCTGCCTCACCTGCTAAGAAAGGTACGAGCCGCCACTGGTCAGAACAGTTTGGAATACAACCACGCGAATTTCTCGAATGGGGTAGAACGCTAGCTCGGCTTTACATAGCGAAATTCACTAACGGGAACGGCACGAAAGGATGGGTGAGAGTCTTGGATGCACATCTGAGGTGAAACATAAGATCGTAACAAATTCACCTCCTATAAAACAAAGGTATTACCCGGCAAAACCCTGTAGTGCAAAAGCATACTACTTATGATTTTAATAAGTTTTAATTAAAATCAATTTTTCAAACAAACTCTTTTAACCTTTAGAATAAAATTGTTGTTATTAAAACAAAATCTTTTTAATTTAAAAATTTTGCTTGCACGCTCCTACATTTTTAGACCGTGTACTTAACTGTCACGAACAATAAGCTGCAATTGATAGAGTGCACAATAATTCTCGAACCCCTGCGTCTATTATGCCCTACACTTATGGATTGTTAAGTACGAATATAAATTATATACTATTATGATAATCCAGGCTTTTTGCTGAGTCTGACATGAAATACGTCTTGCCAACCCCGTTACCGAAGCTTACACATAACGTCGAAATCCTTTAAAACAATCAGGTAAAAAATTGCTAAATCTCATAATCTTTACTGGCTTAGTTGCACTATCCCTTCTAGCTTCTGTGTACTTTACTCACGTGGAGCACATATCATTTACATATGAATGGAGGCGCTGACATTATTGCCTCCATACCCAGATACCGAAATCCTTAATATGAGTTTAAAAAACGTTCGTCACACCTAGCAGCTTCTCACATAATAACATTTGCATACAGCTTTGCTCTCTTATATCATTTGCTAGACACACTAATTAGCATTACGTTCACGTAGCGTCCTTCGTTCAAGAGATCTAAAAATAAATGGAGAGCATACAGCTCCGACTCCTCGATTCCTAGAAGAAAAATTACATAACTATCCTTTTGCTATCGTTTAATTATTTTAATTGGAAGTCAAAGACTTGGCCACCTTTCACCAGTACCTAGCTACCTGCTTTCAATGTAAATATTCAAACTGAATTTAATGACTAGATTGTAGATTCGAAATTAATGAATTCCCTAGAAATGTTGAATTAACCGTCGGCTAACGCTATGCCAACGACCCCGAATCCTCGGAAACTTTTCTTCGTAGAAAATCCAAAGGATTACAGTGCGAAAATTCCGTATAAAGAATTTCCAACGGAAATCATGTAAGTAGGTAACTTTTTAACTTTTCACTTTATGTTGTCGTGAAAAAGAAAAGTTTTCGCGACATTACTAAGTGCGAATCCGAATGCAAAAGTAAACGTTTACTCGACCTTTTTCCGCTTTCGACTTGACGGATGTCAAGAGAGTTCCTGTTTGATTACGGCATGCAAATAAAATGAGATTTATATCATTTTCGAATTGCACGTTTCATTGTACGAGTCCATGTGAACCTTTTCATAAGCCATGGATATGGAGAAATGGGAAATTCGAAGCTAGGATTATTACTGAAATTGTACGATTGTGGTAGCGATGGAAAATAGAAAGCGGTTCTTTGCCTGTCGGAAAAGGGCAAGGACAAGGACAAGGACGAGTTATACACCATATGAACAAAGGCATTATTTTTTGTGTTTACATTTTATGATAGATCCTTTCGGGAATTTTTAGCATATATTGCAAAGCAAACAGGATTGTGTGCTTTTGTTTAGCTTCGAGTTTGTTTACTTTCAGAAAATGTAAGGCCTCGATACATTCTGATAGGCAGTTTTTGTGGTTTAGATATTTACTCATTCCAAAGTAACTATTCTTTTTTTATTTTATTCGCATGCGCTTGGAATGGCAAAATGGTAATTACGTAAAGAACTCATTTCAGTTAAAAAGATTTTCGAAGAATTAAGATACACCGAACTTTACTCTCTATATCCTCATAATTTTCACAAGAAATTGCCTCTGAGGTCCACTATCCGCGACCACAGAATCGTGGAGGCTTTATATGCAGATTACTGGCAAGCAAGCAATGTAAATCATTTACTACAAAATTCAAAAATTCAAAAACTGTCCTTAGTACTTCCGAAGTCATCGTTGCAATCTCGTTAACTACTAAAGTGGCGCAGTCGGTCTTCGGTGTAAATCACATTCGGAAACCCAAGTAGCCCTGCTATCCAATTGAAAGAACTAAGAGCCCTTATTGTACCTACTTCAAAAACTCAATCGAATCCTGACAATATGATCCAAATTTCGCATCTAATCCTATTAACTAATTTTAATGATTCAATCAACTATAAAGTTCAGGTCAATGATGATGATTACATTCTATCCCAATAGTGAGCTTAATAATAGACCTAATTAAAATTTCAAACACGTTTCTGCATACGACATTACATTGCGAGCACCAAGCGATATAGAACAGAATTTCATTGTCATCTTCAATGGAACGTTAATTATGTTGCAGTCGATTGATACTGATGTAGAAGCAATACACAGATTCGTGTCAATATAATGTACAATTAGACTCATTACTAATTGTACTGACAGAACTGAAAATGTACAGCTTTATGAAGGATGTGTTCTTCGTCATGCCTTATGTCGTATCCCATAAACTTTTTAATCAATACATTGATTTCAATTAGAAACCATTACTTATTACTGAACTCGTAATGTATTTCGAATGGATACGTCGCCATAAGAGAGAGCTACGAGTAAGTACAGGTAGGCACCAGTTCCGGCTCGCCACATGAGGGTAGTGAGGTTGAGCCTCACCATTTTACGGAGGAAAAAGTCATCCAGTTACTAGTGATTTTTTGTTTTGAAAATGTTACTTAATATGACTTTCTGCAGTAAACCGACGTCCGTACTCATATAGTTTTAGTCCGACAAAGTCGTGTTTAATATTAAAATTCAGCGTCACCTGCTAAGAAAGGACTAGCCCAGATAAAAGTTTCCTGCTGGCAAATCAACTACTCAGTAAAAAAATCTGGCAATAGTCTGGGCGAAACTTTATTATTTTTCGGGTCAAAGTTCGGGAGCGATCAAAGTCGGATATCATCAGTTGATTCGAAGTTATATAACAAAAATATTTAAAATAGAGATTTATAGCCGATTAAACATTGAAAACGCTCGTGTAGTATTCGAATTTCGGTATATTATTTACAGTAAAAGCCCATAGAAGTAAAAACGAATTTGTTGCCTTATCAAAATTAAGAGATATAACGAATTGGGGTTTAAATTTCGAAAAAATTGTGAAACAGGTTTTTAGACGATTTCATAAGAAGAAACTTAATATCTCATGAGACACGACGGATTTTGAAAAATTTGTTGGTTTTTGAAATTTGAAAAATCGTGAAATTGGTTTTTAGGTCATTACATCAAATACCGTAATAACCAATTTAATCTCATCAGAACTAAGGGATGGCAAAAATTGTGAAATCATATTCAAACCTTCGGGGTTGAATATCGAAAAATTGAGAAATGGGTTTGTTGGCGATTATATAAAATGTTTGCAGAAGTGAAAAGCGATCTAATATCTCATCAAACCTAAGAAATATGTCGAAGCTTTGAAAAGCATACAACCCCCTTACACCCCTTAGGATTGAATATCTAAAAATACTGAAATTGATTTTTTGGCGCTTATACAGAAAACCTTAGGAAGTAAAAATGAATTCGATATATCATCAGATATTCAACCTCCTTACACCCGCTTGAGGGTTGAATATCCAAAAATCCTGAAAGGAGTTAATAGATAAATATTAAGACAACACGAGAAAGTAAAAATCTATTCAATTTCTTATCACTTTTAAAAGATTTGACGAAATTCGTGAAAACGAGTTCAATCCTTTTATACCCTCTTAGGGGCTGAAAAAGGAAAAAACTTATAAACGGATTTTAGGCGATTATTACGCAAGTCCTTGAAAGTGAAAAGACATTCGATATCTGATCGGACCTGGGGATATGGCAGAATTTGTGAAAAAGTATACATCCTTTTTCCACCCCCTTAGGGGTTGAATTTAAAAAAATCCTGAAAACGATTTCTAGGTATTTACATGAAGAAGCCGTAGAATAAAAATGAATTCAATATTTGGGAAGACCTAATAGATATGGCGAAAACCGTGAAAATATATGCATTCCATTTTCAGTGATAATTTTTTTCGCCCCTCTTCCCGAGCGCCAATGGATATTTAAATTTTTTTTATCAAAATTACTTTTCTAATTGATTTACATATACATACCGAGTTTAACTTTCTGGCATAAGCCGGTCTCTAGATAGGAAAAACACCCCCCACCCTCGTACCATACTACCCCTATAAAAATTATACTTTTCCTACATGCTACTACTATAGCTATAAATAAATACTGAGTTTAAGCCGTATATCAATATAAGTTCTCGAGATATAAAAATCAGAACCTTTTCCTTTTCACCCTCCGCCACCCACACTTTTTTCTGCAAGGGGTCTATTAGACTTACTTCGTGATTTTTTAGAAAAATTCTTATCCCCTCCACTTTCATGATCCACCACTCTTTCAACAACGTTTACTCTCACCAAACTTCATTTGTCAACCTTTATACAGAAACCGAATTTTATTTGTCTACTGCAATTGGTTCGGGAGATATCGTAATCTGAAGTTTTTCACCCCCCACCCCCTTACACCACTACTCCTTCTCAAAAATTTGTTTCCGATCTATTCTCCTAGTATACCTACAGATATTCATTTAGTTTCAATTTTGTGACATAAACTGTTTAGGAGATATGGATTTTAGAATGTGTTGATCTCGGCTTTTTTGCGTTTCGGACGCATTATTTTTACTCCCACTCCCACACCCCTTCACCCATATTGACAATTTTTATGCAAATGGGTCCACTATCAAAGTTCTATATAAATTTCAAGTTTCAGCTTCCTAGCATTAGCGGTTGCTGAGAACTAGAAATCAAAATTTTCCGTCTAAAACGCAAGGATACTGTTCTAAACAATTTTCTCTCGCTAACAATTCTTTTTAATGCAATTTTTAAACACTGGTATGTACATTAGACGGTACCAAAATCGTAATATGAAAAAAATTCGAGGAACTGTAATTAAAGTGGATTTCATTTTTAGTGCATTGTGGTCAATTTATGAAGCTTTATTGTATAATTTATTTTGCTAAGAGATGGCGTATTGCAAACTAGAAATTTTAAAGGTTCTCGCCTTGCTAGCCCACTTTGCCACACTCTTCCCTACTCCATGCTCATGCTTTTTTTTTTTTTAAAAAAAAATCAAATTTTTTCGAGTTCCGCAAGTGACGGCACAAACAAAACGAGAGCTTAAAAGATGCATGTAAAATCAAACAAAGTTAAAATCCGATCAAAAGTGAGGAATTGGTAGCCAAAATCGTGCAGAGAAACAGAGAAAAAAACCTTTGCATTTACCACTCTTCCTTTGTCTCTCCTGGCCGCAATTTTCGGATTTTTTTAACCAGTTTACGGATTTGGAAAATAGACTTCAGCACCAGTAATTTAAGCTATGACTCGTCAAAATCAGGGGTTTTTGAAAAAAAATTTGAAAAAGTTGCCAAATTTTTTTGATTTCCGCAAGTGGCGCAAACAAAACAGGAGCTCAACAGATGATATTTTTCAATTTTGATCGATCTCAATACTTTATAATAAATAATCAAATAAAATAAATATGGTATCTTTACAAGAAGTTTAACTTAAACTGAGCTTCACGCTCTCAAATCTTATTTTTTATTTCGACAAAAGTCGTTTTAATTTTAGTTTTAAGGATTTTATTTTCTTCCCTCAATGCAACATTATAACTCAAAAAATTAATTAATTTCAAAATATTCTGAATACAAAACCTTTCTCTTTCTACCTTTAATCGTTCTCTAAAGATTTGTTCTCGCTTGAACCTAACGCAATGAAAGGTGGAATCTTCGGACTGGAGAAAGAACAATAAAGTGCTACAACAAATTTTGCTTTTCTATGAAAGTTGACACTACTACCATTTTCAATTGATTTCAATCCAAAATTTTAGTAGGATTGCATGAAAAATTACTTTCACTGTATGAAGTCTGCAATATCGAAAATCTATTTCAGTTCTGCGTTGTGCTGCTTGCAGCCATACCTGCTTTGCGCAATCAATCAGTCTATTGCAGCCTGATATAAACGGAAGTATTCTCCTCTTAATTCCGGTAGAATTTAATCAGCTAAAATTGTTAGATCCCTTGATAATTGCAGCAACTACTATAAGCCGCTTATGCATTTAAACCGATTTTGGAATGGTTTTCGCATGTGCCCCAATTCACAATTCGAATACATATCTTCTAACATGCGATACAAGAACATTTAAAAAAGCCGGATATTCATCGCCCGGTGTATACGTACTATCTAGTCTAATTGCACCTACGGTGAAAGTATAAGACACTTTACTTTCACCGTAGGTGCAATTAGACTAGATAGTACGTATGTCATTCCAAGAAACAATAGTTTGCACTATCGCCGCAGAAATTGTTCTACCTCTGCGGGAGGTTTCGTTCGAATACTGAAAGGTAACCACAACTTTCTGCAAATTCACTGAGTTAAATTACCATAGTTAGGTGCTTCGGGTGTCTTTAAAAACCGCAATAAGCTCGATAAGTTTCAAATTTTATTTAAAATGTGGTGGTCTGTTCAGTTCGTAGTAGCCCTAAGCATAAGTTTACACGGTGCTTCCTTAGGACGAAGTGCAGCTATAAAGCCGAATCTTGTAAAACCACCGGCACCAAAGTACGGGATAAATCCCAAATTGCATCACATTGTCCGGGAATCGTTTGCTGAATGGACGGAAGAAAGCGGAAGTAACCTTTGGGAGCACAGTGGACTCTTAGAGGGTGACATCATGACCTACGCCACTGAGGACAGGAACGGGGTAATAAATAAAACCCTATGGTGGCCCGATGCTACAATTCCGTTTTATATCGATGAGAGCGATTTCAGTAAGTGGAATTTTCATTGCAATTCGTATAATTGTGGATATGTGAAAAAAAAAATTTGTTCCCAGATTCCGAACAAATCCAGGTAATCTTGAAGGCAATTATGGAGTATCACGATCGCACCTGTATAAAATTCCGTCCCTATGCTAAGGACGACACGAATTGGGTGGTTATAAAGGGCGACGCATCAGGATGTTGGTCCAGCGTGGGCATGCACTCAGAAGGCCAAGTAAATTATCAACAGATTTTTTATCAACACATAAAAACACAAATTTGCAATTGAACCCTCACCTGCCCTACTAGGTTGTGAACTTGAGCACACCGAAATGTGTCCAACACGGCGTTGTAATTCACGAACTGCTTCACGCTGTGGGATTTTTCCATCAGCAAAGCTCCTCAAATCGCGATGAGTATGTGAAAATTAATTGGGAAAATATCTCGGACGGACACGAGCACAATTTTAATAAGTACAACAACACGCTTGTTACAAGCTACGGCATTGAATACGATTACGGCAGCGTTATGCACTACAGCTCGAAAGCATTCTCGAAAAACGGCGAACCGACTATTGAATCCTTGGTAAGTGAAAAGAACGAATTACGTACAATTAAAAATCAGCTCGTCTTCATTGCATAATTTTATAATGAACAGAAAGCTAACATCGAGTTAGGCCAGAGAAAAGGCCTGAGTGAGAAGGACATTCTGAAATTGAATAAAATGTACAGAAAAAGTTGCAAGCGTACTGGCGAGGAATCTGATGAAACGGACGATATTTTCACTGCATTATTTAATTATTTTGGGTAAATTCCAGGCGAAAAATATTTATTTAATATGTGTTTTCGATTTTTAATAAAAGTTAATAACATTGTTTTAATTGTTTTATTTTTGAAAAGAAATGAAAAAACAAGTTTTCCGGGTTCAATACTGTTATAATTTATTTTGCGTGACGTTTCGGACTCGACTGAGTCCTTTATCAAACTGATCGACAATATCTTTACAAACTGTTTATTATTATTTATTATATGAAAGCAGGTAGAAAAAGGTTACAATATTTAAACAAGCGAGTCAATTAAAAACAAAGGGGGAAAATTACGTTAACAAGAGTAGTCATAAAACTATTAAAAAGGAGCGAAGTTAATTAAAAGGGGGATATTTATGAAGTCTAAGCTTAATTAGTTTTTGGGATCGATGATTTTTGATAAATCGTGTTTTTTCCAAAACGTAGAGCAGGTAGCCAAAGTGAAGAGAGGTTGTATCCAGCGTCTCGGTTGAGGTTTTGTGGGTGTTTGGCTATTTCAATCGCTTCCCTTACGATTCTTTGATGGTAGTGTTTTGTCTTGGCCAATATTTTAACGTTGTTAAAATCGATTGAGTGGTTTTCTACCGCTGCATGTTCTGCAATTGCCGATGAGTGGACCTGTTTTTTTTTGTGTACAGCGCTGATGTTCACGAATTCTTGTTCTAATGGTGCGTCCTGTTTCTCCTATGTAGACTTTGTTGCAAGACCCGCAAGGAACTTTATAAATACCCTCCATTTCCAATGGGATTTTATCCTTTTGGTTTCCTAGGATGCCTCGGATCGTAGTTGCCGTAGAATAGGTCGTCCGTATGTCGGCTTTCTTGAGTACCCTACCGATTTGATTTGTGGTACCTTCTATGTAAGGTAATGTTACCCACCGTTTAATAGTATGGTCGTTCTTATCTTTCTCTTCCTGGTTTTTCATAGCTTTTGGTTTTTGTTTGCATACTCTGTTGATCGTTGTCTTCGTGTATCCGTTGGCTGCAAAGGTTTTCTGTAGATGTTCCATTTCGTTGCGGAGGGCGTGTGGGTTACCGTTGGTAATACATTGTGCTCTGTGGATAAGAGTTCTAAGTACTCCTTCCTTCTGCTTAGGATGATGGTGGGATGATGCATGTTGATACCTGTTTGTATGAGTAGGTTTCCTATAAACAGAGAACTGAAGAGAAGGGCCAGATTTTTTAACTAATACGTCCAAGAAGGGGAGTTTGCCGTCTTTTTCGATTTCCATTGTGAATTTGATGTTTCTGTGGCATGAGTTGAGATGGTCTAAGAACTTATCTAATTCCTCTTTTTCATGCTGCCAAATGATGAAGGTATCATCAACATATCGAAGGTATAGTTTCGGTTTTAATGGTGCTGAGTTGAGCGCATTCTCTTCGAATTCTTCCATGAAAATTTCGGCCGCTACTGGAGATATCGGGGACCCCATAGCGGCTCCTTCTGTTTGTTTGTAGAGTTCGCCTAACGCTGAGAAATAGGTGTTGTTTAGGCAAAAATCAACTAAATCCACTCTGTTATCTGGTATGAGTGTTTTGATGAGATTCATGGTGTCCTTGATCGGTATGTTGGTAAACAAGGATTCGACGTCCAAACTTACTAGTATGTCCTCCGGGCTTATTTGAATGTTTTTTAATGTTTCTACTAAATGTGTAGAATTTTTTTATGGACCTGGGTGTGTTTCCAACGAACGGGCGCAACTCAGCCGCGAATGCTTTGGCTAAACCTTGCGTAATTGATCCGATGGAACTAACAATAGGGCGAAGTGGAGCATCTGGTTTATGGATCTTTGGTAAGCCGTACATTTTCGGAGTATGTGGAAAAAAAAAAAAAAAAAATGTTTTATTTTTGATATGACTTTGTGTTTAGTGTGTCTGAAGTGTTCATGGAACGAGAAGGTTTCCGCTACATATTTATTTTACGTTTACGTTATTTACTCTAAGCTTCGTAGATATAGGCAGTATTAAATATTATTATTATTTGTTTTTTTTTATTAACTAATTACTTGCCTTTATGGTGGGCAATATGCTCCAAATGTAAAGTTAGGATCATTGTAGAAAAGGTAAATTACATGTGCGTAAAGTCATTAAGAAAACTTTATTATTTTACTGAGGTCATTTGTTCCGTATATCCCACTTTTTAATAAACTCAATTAGTCCATTTCAATTAACAATTATAAGGAATTTTGTTGTTGAAGTACTTTTGCCGTTCAACTAACCACTAAAATTGAACAATCTAATAAAAGTTAATAAAATCTCTACCACGACTTAAAAAAAATATTTAAAAAATTTTTTTAATTTTAAAACTGGTTCTTCTCTTTTCAGATTTTTCTTCGAATGGCGCATCAATTTCTGAGAATTTGGTAAGCGCAAACAGTATTTACCTATTGTAGCTCTGTCGAAAAAAGCGCGATAAAAATCAAAAGAAATTATGAGCTCTTCAAAATCACGGTGTAGTGAGAATGATCTATTTCTTACACTTACTCATGCTTCCATTTTGCAATTCTAATGGTCCCAGGGAGAATAGGAAGAAGGTCGAGATTTTTTCAGTTAATAGGAATGCATTTTCACACATCTTCATTCAAAACCAAAATACAAATACAATGTTAAAGTAGGAGCATGTCCACACAGTAAAAACTATGTGCAACTTTATTATTTTATGGGTAGAAGTCCGAAACGTGTTTAATGCTGAGATGTGTAGGGTGCTAAGCTACTGGCAACTTAAAAAATGAAGTTCCAAATGGCCTCCAGGTTATTCCTTAGGTTGTCAGTCGCATAGTCACCTATACCGCATCTCAGCATTAAACACGTTTCGGACTTCTTTCCATAAAATAATAAAGTTGTACCCAGACTGTTGGCCGATTTTTTTTAGTTTTAATTACTCTAGTAGCACATCTAGATATAGGTACTAAGTTTCAACTTTCTAGCATAAGCCGTTTCTAAGATATGAAAAACCACCCTCCACCGCTGTACCTTGCTACTCCTATCAAAAATTTATTTTTCTGGAATGTCTCTATAGTAGCTCTATACAGTAGTCAATTATTAACTTTCTATCCTTTTCGGCTATAGAGATATTAAAATCAGAAATTTTTCATTTCCACCCTCTTCCACCATCACTTCCTAAACCTACACCCTCAATTTTTCTCCGCTAGAAGTCTACTGGTTCTAACTCCTGTAAAATTTTCAAGATCATATCTAATACGGTTCTTGAGGTATAAAAATTTAATTTTTTGAAAAATGACTGTCCCTCACTTCCGCGCTTCACATCTTCCCTCAAACATTTTACATTCAGTAGACTCCACTGGTAATTCTATATACAGAAACCATATTTTATCTTCCTGGCATAATAGAGTTGGAAGATATTGTAACTCAAAGTTTTTCACCCCCCACCCTCATAACTCAACACCACCATTAAAATTTTTAACCCTTTTCTAATTTCCTAGTATCTCTTAAGACAACTGCAAAGTTTCAGCCGTCTGCCATCAATCGTTCAGGAGATATGGATTTTAGAATGTTTCAATCCCAGCTTTCAAGCGTTTTGGACGTATTGTTTTACCCCCACTCGCACATCCCTCAACCATTATCAACCATTTTGCATTTGCATTTTTTTTTTGCTTTTTTGGGGTCTACTAGTCCTAAAACGTGAGAATACAAAATTTCACGATAGCACATTTTTTGAAATTTCAGGTCGATAACAATACTTTATTATTAAAAGTAGGCAGATATGCCACACATTTTCAAGTAAATTTACATTGGGATGTAATAGTCAATTTGAATGTAATTTTCAATTTTCGGTCAGTAAATTTCAATTTGCAAACAAAATCGAACGAAGCGTCCAACTTCGTGGTTTCATATATTACATGTTTTTCGACGTAAAATTCAAATAGATAAGTAGAATTACACGAAAAAGAACGTAATTTTCAATATAGTTAACTTTACACGAAATGTTGTGTAATTTTGTGAACCTTTTCATGTAAATTGTACGGTTCATTTGAAAAGTACATTAATAATTTACTATTTCGTGTAAAAGTGATTGAAATGTGTACTTTTACTTGAAAAAATGAAATATACTGGAAATTTGAAGTAAAAATTGGATTGTAAATTCAATTTTTTTAAAACAGTGCACTGTAGCTATGTATTCCTCCAACGTTTTGTGATTATCGTTTTGTTTAGTTACTCTCATGTTTTCATACCTAAATTAAAGAAACTTATGTATTGAGAAATTTGATCTGTTAGTGTTTATGGAGTTTCTTTTAATTTTGATCACACTATGTTATAATGTTTTTCAACAAGAACTTTGTTTTTCAATAGGAGCAACTCGGAACAACGTGACAGTTTTGATATTTAGTTTTTTGACATATCAGTAGTAGAAGCTTTGGCAATTGCTACAATGAATTCAATTTCGATCTAAAATCGCATTAAAATAATAAAAATCCGCTATGAAAATGGTGGATCTGTAAAAGTTACATTTCGTAAAATTCGTGATATTTTCGGTTAACGTCCTTCTGAGACCGCTATTAAGAATTTGGTCAATAAATTTGAGTCGAGAGGCTCGGTACATAATGTGCCAACACCAGTGCGTGTTCGACCGGGTCGTTCAAGTGAAAACATCGCAACCGTGAGCCGCAGTGTTGAAGAAGATCCGAATTTGTCAATTCCTCGACGTTCTCAACAATTGGGGTTATCCACAACGACCATTTGGCTTTGAAACCTTACAAGGTTCAACTGGTGCAAGAATTGAAGCCGGCAGATCATTCACATCGCCGTAGATTCGCTCAATTCATTCAAGAACAACGCGCTGGTTTTTCTGAAAAAATAATTTTTTCAGACGAAGCCCATTTTCATTTGTCTGGATATGTCCAACAAGCAAAATTGCCGCATTTGGGCAAAGACTATCTACAACAAAACGGGACACTTAATACACATGCATTTTTTGTGTAAAAAAACCAAAAAATCATTGCATAAGTGGAACAAAGAAATCCGATTGAACAATTTCAATTCCGTATTCTTACGGAAATTCACATGCGAAGAAAAGAGTACGCTAATATGCCAAAATGAATGATTACACATTCGCATCTGTGTGCATCGTTTTTCTCAAAGCACGTAACAGAACGCATTTTTTGCGGCTGTTCTATTCTCAAGTGTTTCAGCATACAAATTTATAGGAACAATATGAGAAATGAAATCACACAAGCACAGCTGAGCTGTGTCTGCACATGATTTGATGTAATTTTTTTATAGGCGTTCTGTGAGGATGTCATTATATTGGTGAATGCGACTCGTTATCAGTTTTTGTCTCTTCTTTAATCATGCATCATGCTATTGCTATCTACTTCCTTCATCTCATTAAATAAAGAAACCAAGGTCAAATTTTTATTCGAAAGATACTGTGTAGTGTCCCGTCTTCTTATGGATAGTCTTTGATTTGGGCTTCTGAAAATCCAAGAGCGATTTTTGAGAAGCATTTGCATGCTCAACGTGTCACTGTATGGTGCGCTATGTGGTCTGGAGGCGTGATTAGGCCGTTTTTTTCCAAAATTTGGCTGGAAATGCGGTTACGGTCAATGGATTACGCTTTCGAGAGATGTTAACAACTCAATTTTGGCCTATTATTGATGATATGGATATCACTGAAATGTGGTTTCAACAGGACGGTGCCACAAGTCACACATCCACCGAAACAATGAATTTATTGCAAACCAAATTTCCCGATCGCATGATTTCACGAAATTCAGCTGTTAAGTAGCCGCCCCGATCATGTGATTTAACACCACTGGATTATTTTTTGTGGGGCTATGTTGAAGACAGAGTCTATACGGAGCCAATCGAATCGATTGCAGCCTTTAAACTCAAAATCCGTGACGTGATTAACGAAATAGACCCGCCATTTTGCCAAAAAGTGATTGAAAATTTTGATGAAAGAATCGACATCTGTATGCGTAGTCGTGGTGGACATTTTTCCGATATTATTTTTCATTTATAATTGCCAAACCTTACTCTTTCTTATACAATAAAAATTTTAATCATTTTCATCTAAATTCCTTGTTTTATTTTGTTTTAAAAAACAAAGTTCTTGTTAAAAAACCCTTTTATAAGGATTTTTTATACCATCTTTTCATTGAAGTTTTTTAATTGACCCCAGATTCTTTAAAATATAAAAAATTTAAAATCAGCGTTACAAGACATTTAACTATTTTTTCTATACTTTTATAAATCCGTAAAACATTTATAGTATTCGTATATATTTTGTAGTAAAAAACCTGTCCACTGTGTTTCAAAACAAGTGCAGAATATTAAACTAATAACGTAATTTTGGCAATTTCTTGCTAATATGGCTTTTCTTTTCAGTACTGTTCTTATTCTTGAAAACTGTTTTTTGATTCTCTCCTTGATCTTCGATCCAATCCTTTGTCCTCACTACATTAATTCAATCAACGACTTTATATGTTTCTTTTCTTTCGATTTCCTTTCACAGTTTTCCGGCAGTCAGCAAACCCTTTCAACGGAATATACGCCACGCCGGGATCATTTTGATGAAAACTACGATGAAATTGAGCTGATGCCAAGTGAAAAGGACGTACGAAAAACGAACAAAGATGAGAAGTACATTTACGGGGACATAACACTCAATGGACACAACAATAAAAAATGGGAACGAGACCCAGGCGCTTTAACGACGACGTCAGGTGCCGGCGAGGGAGAACAGGACGAGGACAATGTCGACGAATATCAAACTACAAAAAATGGAGCAAGCGGCTACAAGGACTGGGTAACGAACCGTAAAAGGCGAGGTAAGTCTCATACGAAGGGTATCCATGACAGACGTGGTCTTGAATGCTCAAGTGCGGACGGATCCAGCACATAACTCCCTGTACTGACCTTAATTCGAATGTTGAAAAACCATGCCCGATTTTAATTCTGGTCCTTCTTCTTCTATTTCTTTTTCCAGTCCATTCAACTTTCGAGAAGCATAAAGCACATCACCGCAATTACCGACGTTACGGCCATAGGAGTAGTAAGAAAAGTTTCGGGAAATACAAGAAGTACGGGCACCACAGAGGAAAGCATAAGTCCAACATGCACCACACGCTCCATCATCAATTCAATCAGAAACCCTACTATCAGGGTCAAGTGAGCTATTATAGCAGTGATGATACAGAGGATGGTGGAGCTGACAAACCATTTCATTTGCCAGCGAAAATGAGAAACCATCGTCGCTACGAACAACGTTATAACCGAGGTGGCAGAGGAGGAGGACACCGTGCCATCGAAGCCGATGAATATCCGCACTACAGCCTCAAGTGGCCTCATCTCAGCCGGATTGAGTATCAAATCACGAGAGACGAGCGCCGGGAGCAGGCTGAACTGGAGGACAACCTGCCACCGTACATCAGAAAGTACAATAGACGCAATAAGCAGTTACTCGATTTGCTCGAAGGCACCACTCCACCTTCCACAACGACTCCTACGCCGTCCATGTTGCAGTATGACGACGACGATTACGAGTCCCTGGGCAGCAGCAGAAGTAATAAAAAGCGTGAAAAGTCAGAGCATCCACGATACCACAATCACAAGAATCCCAAATGGATTATGGAGGATTTATTCGAGGAGCAACGGGCAAATCCGAACAATCCCAACGTCGAAGACGACCAATATCTAAACGATTCCGTAATGCCATCCAAGTTGCCGGCAAGCTTTGAGGTAGATATCAACAACAAAACGAACAGCAACAATAACAACAAGGAGGGCCTTGAGCAGAACCAGGACGACGGAAACGAAGACGAGGACGAACACCTGAAATTAATACGACAGAACGAGCTCCCCAGTGACAGCATCAATGTGTCACTGGAATCACAAAATCAGGATAAGGGAACATTTCGGGTGGTACCGGCATCATCGGTATTGGGATTATCACCAGGACGAGACGATGGCACCGCACACGGTATAGTGGGTGCCGAAACACAAACCGGCGACTTAAAGGTTTCGCCCAAAGCCAATAAATTCATCTATCATCGCGTTGCATCATCACGAGCGGTTGGAACCGGGACGAAAGTAATGGGAATCAGTGGCGGACCCAAGAAGCAACGACTACCGTTCGTTGCCATTACCGATCGTAGACTTGAAACGTCTAAAATTAAGCAAAAGGATTTTGAACAGAACCACTTGCCATTGCCTTAAAACAAAGTAAATAAATACAGAACACCCCACACACCAATACCAAAACACCATTCAACCATCCAATAGGGATCTGATTCGAACTATTTAGATCACATGCTCGCTAAAAAGAAATACGCTCGCGCTAGTTTAAGTTTTTGAATAAAAAATGTCCCAATTTTACTAAGACTCCTTTTTCTGAACGTTTCTTCTCAAACTTTGTGACAGGAGCATTCTATTAAGAAAGTTGTCTTCCTGCAAGGATAGCATTGACTGCACTCTGCAGTTAAGCTGCGTACGCATTTGTGATGGTAGTGAGTGTAATAGCAACTAACCTCTTAATCGAAAATAATTGGAAATTTTACAGAACCAGGCCAAAATCGTTAATACGAGAAGCTATTTTTTTTAGTGCCGAGTCTGTTTACTAAATATCTAGAATGGCGTTCTGGTACCATACACAAACGGTTTGAAGTAAGTTCTCTTTGATTGGATAGAGTTCTTAGGAATCTAGTCATGAAATAGATACACCCATGAGCCTATGACAGAACTGATAAAGATACCTTGACACCTCCCAAGAGTCAAGTGGCAGTAGGTTGACCGGTAGGCTAAAAACAATGTTACGAGATAAAGTTTCAGTGATAGCTAGCCACATGAGGCTAGTGAGGCAGAGTCTAACCAAAATTTAAATCTCAAATTTATGTGAATTTTTGTTCGAAATCGTAGTTCAGTAATTTGCCTCCAATGGAAAGCATTTTTGCATATTTCACGTAAACAATTTGCTTTCTGAGAGTATTAGACGAAGATTATCGAAATAGGCTATAACGTAATTTAATAATTGTAGAATTTTCACCTTCTGCATGCAAATGTTCAAAATTACTTTGTTTTGATTTACCTTCTTTATGTTTCGGATGTAGCTAGCTATACTGTAAGTACATAGGGAAAGTTTGTACTTCTAGCTCAAACAAAAATCGATAGAGTGTAGAATTTAAAATTATTTTTCAATAAAAAAAAATGTTACTGTAATTTATAGAATTTTAAACATGTAATATATTAGCATTTCCAAAAATTGAGTCGTGTAAAATAATTTGAGAAACAGACATTTGACGATTGCACTAATTAGTCAAATATTTGGCAAAGAGACATTCCGTTTAGAACTAGTGTTGTAGATTGTAGATTCATCACCAATCTAATACTAGTGTTGGTTAAAGTCATGTTTGTTTGTATCCTCGGTTTCTGAAAATTGTAACAAATTATGTTACTGCAGGAACTTTATCCATAAAATAATTAAGTAAAATCAATTCAATGTATTCATCTACTTATGTGTTCATGTTAACTTCAGTTTTTGTTGTATATCTCGATATCTGTACAGTATTAAAAAATCGTCGTTTGAAATTCCTGTCCGAAAAAGACGCTACCCATCAAAACGAGATTGATTTGAAGATTGAACTTAAAAGTCTGCCCTGAATTTCTTTTCAAGCAGAAATGAACTAAAATCAAGTAGAATCCACTTGATACACTACCGAATCTTGTCTGCTCAGACGAGTGGAAAATTTTCCATTAGAGTTTGTGCAATATTTCCCCAGTAATGTAAAAATTTTATCCTCGCAATGACCAGAGTCGTGCTGCGATTTCAAGCAAGAAGGCAACTTACCAAGCCTCTGCCGCAACTCCTACATTAACATGGTCGTAATTAAACTTCAAGTACAATATAAAAACGTCTAGTTCCACTTTCCCATGCTATCGCGTTCGCCGACCTCAGCGCCAATGTTATGAGCACTAGAACTAAGATCATAATCATCCCTAGCTACTCTACATCGACCTACTAGCCGACTGGACTTCTAGACTTCTGGACTTTCGAAACGAATTTGCGTTTTGATTGCGATCTTATCAGCCGCATAGTAGAAAAATGACCGTAACTTTTAGTGGTAGATATTTTACAACACTTATGACATAGATACATTCTCCAACACCTCAACAGACAGAAACATACCAAAATGAAATAAAACGAATTCAAATCCTTTTTGTTCTACAATGGAAAGGTTTATTGTTATACATATCAGAGAAAAAAAAATAATAAGAAAAATGTTGACTGTTTTATAAATAAAGACGAAACTGATTAACAGTAAATCCTAGATGGGCTTTTTTCTTTTATTTTATTTTTAATTTATCATCCACCTTAAGACAATTAAGATCGCAGTGCCATTAAGATGAAGAAAGCTCACAGGTAAAGTTGGGTAAATGAGACGAATTTGTTTGCAGAATTATTTAGTAAGTAATTTTTTTTTAACCGTATAAATATATAACACACCTTGATATCGCTGATGAACTTTAAAACTAAGAGAGACAGCACAAAGACAAGGTTGTGCACTGACATTCAACTGAAACGTGAATCTGTAGCCCGCTCAAAGGACCACTTTCCACTTAACATGAATAGCAAGGAGAATGTTGACCTGGTTACATATAAAGTTAACATTAGAATACCTAGGACACAGACCAATGCATTCAGTCCAAAATTCCTTTGATCTTGTAAGCTCTACTTGACTTAAAGTCTGAATTCATTTTGGAAAATTAAATAGAAAACTTTCTAATATACTTACTCGTATCTTACCACACAATAAAATTAATTATAATTAATTAATTATATACATAATTATTATAATTTTCGTGTACTCATAGGCGCGCCGTTGGGGGGGCCAGGAGGGGCCGGGACCCCCCCAGGCCTCGGCTTGGACCCTCCCAGAAAAATAATTCTGGTCCCTTCCAGAAAAGTAATTCCTTTCTATCCGCAAACTTTTTGTTGCCAATTGTTTTTTGTCAAATGTTTTTTAACAATACAAACAATATAAAAGAATCTTTTAAAATGAACGAAGCAAATCTCAACTGACTTTTGAAAATAAAAAGACATTTTTGAATTTTACAATCATTGTTCTTTCGATCTGACGAGACATTTACAAGATTTTTTCAATTTAGCAAAATAAATTGGAAATTGTTTTTGAAAACAACAAGCTTCTCATGAAAAATTTTGGAGTTTTACGAAATTGTAACAAGATTTTCTTCAAGTTTACAAACGTTTTTGAATGTGACCAGCTTTTTTTGAAAATACCTTTGAATTTTATGAGAACTTTAGAAGATGTTTTCAATTTAACAAAGTAGAAATTGGTTTTAAACATAACAACATTTGGATCAAATATTTTTTGATGTTACGAGATCCTAGAATAAATAAATTATTTTTAAGTAGAATTGGTATTTGAATATATCGAGTTTTTTATGAAATACATACCTACGATATTGGATTCGTATATTTGGATTTCGGAACAATTTTTTGTAACTGAAGTCTTACCAGTATATTATTCACTTTGAATTATTACTTTGATGGTATTGAAATCAGAAAACTTTTGGTTATACGCTTAAATACATATATAATATTATAAATATGTATAATATTAATCATAAATAATAACTTTAAGTGAGAATTGCGAAAACAGCAAAAACAATAGAAAATAAGCTAGGAATGTAAATATCATATAAATACAATTTTTTTTTATCGAAATTGAAGAAAACATCTTACGAATACAAAAAAAGGCTTCTACATATCCATCAAAAACTTCAAATCTTCGGGAACGCTAAAAATCTTCGAATTGGTACTCGAAACTAAAAGACAGTGAGTTTCGTAAATTGAGTGAACACATTTTTACAGGATTTTTCTATGGCAGCTACTCGAAGGAGGACTCATAGGAATAGGACCACCCTAACCACAAGGCTAAATGGGCTATAGCCCTAGGGAGCAAGCCTTTTGGGAGCGGCAATTTTACTTTATTATTTTAATATTTATTGATGTTATGTTTTAATTTTTTTTAGAAAATACTGACCACAAGAGCGCAGAAATGGAAGATTGTATTTTAAAACTATTATCTGATTCAGATATCAATTTGGAAGATTGTAGAGGGCAATCTTATGATATTGCTTCTAATATGTCGGGTATATATAGCGGCCTCCAAGCGCGCATTAAATCTATAAAAATCTTCCCATTTACGTACCCTGTGCAGCACATTCTTTAAATTTAATCGAAGAGTCGGCGGCGGAATGCTACGTACAAGCAACTAAATTATTTTTATTTCTTTAAAATCTATACAATTTCTTTGCCGCGTCAACATCAAGATGGGAAATTTTAAAAGATACGCTAGCATTAAAAAAACAAAGTGCTCAAAAAATTAAGCGACACTCGTTGGTCAGCAAGAGCTGATTCAGTGAAAGCAACTGTTTCCTGTTATGAAAATTTTAAAAATGCTTTGAATAAAATTTTCGAATATAATTTCCAAAAGCCTGCAACAAAATTTGAAGATGAGGGGTTGTTAAGTGAGTTCAAAAGTGGAAACTGCTATTATGGTAGCATTTTGGAGTGAGATATTAGAAATCATATATAAAACTAATATATCACTTCAAAAAGGCAATACTACAATTGAAAGCATAATTTGATTATACGCTTCTTTAGAAACCTAACGAAAAAAAAAACGAAATACAGAATCATTTAACCTTTACAAATCCGAAGGTAAAAAATTGTCTAATTCTGAAGCTTTTATATTATGTATTTGCCGCTTCCACTAGCCATCAAAATTGTATTTTCTTATGACGAGAGCGTATTATTTTTAGTAGCCCACGGGCGCCGAATATCTTAGGACGGCACTGCATAGGAACTATTTTAAAGTTTTTCCTTCAACTGCAGTTGGTGGAAAAGCAATGTATAAAACATTTTAAAGTCGCAACCTAGGACTAATCATTCGTTGTTTAAACGAACATCTAATTTGTAAGCACAAAACGGACGAACTTGTATGAAAGGCATGTCCGCCTTTCGGAAGAAGTCGGTATGTTCTGAGCCATTCGGCCCCTTGCCCCTGCCAGATTTTAAGCCACGGTACGCCTATGGTAGTACTATGCTACGATTTTCCTTAAACTTTCGATGGTGCAAACTACCTGTTTGTTGGCTGGCACAATACCGTTCGTCGGCAACCAGGGCACGAAATTGCAGTAACCTGCTTGGGAAATTGTGAAAAAAATTTCAGACGCGAACAAAATAAATACTGTATTATTAGCAAATAATAAAGTAAAATCTGCCAACAGTCTGGGCGCAACTTTATTATTTTTTGGGAAGAAGTCCGGAACGCGTTTAATGCTGAGAAGCGATGTAGGTTACTATGCAACTGACAACCTAAAACATAACGTTCCAAATAGCCTCCTGGTTATTATTTAGGTTGTCAATCGCATAGTAACTTACACCGCATCTCAGCATTAAACGCGTTTCGGACTTCTACCCATAAAAAAACAAAGTTGCGCCCAAACTGTTAGCAGATTTCTTACTTTATTTTAATTTATTTACATATTTTTTATATTTTTATTTATTTACATATTTGTTTTTCAATAGATGGTTCAATAGAAGTAAGAAAAAGATCTCGTTAAACCTAAAAGAATTTTTGAATTCCTGAAAACTTGAACAATACTTTAAAGTATTCCCCCTTCCCCAAAAGTGAGTTTAATATCAAAAAATGCTTAAATCGGTTTTCCCCGAATATATTTAAAGCTTTTAGAAGTAAAAGTAAATTCGATATCTTATTAGACCTAAGAAGTATATCGGAATTCGTGAATATATACACAACCACTTTACCTCCTCTTAGGGGTTGAAAATGGAAAAATTTCGAAAAAACAATTCCAGGCACTTATACAAAAATTCCGCAGAAGTAAAATTGCTTTGATAGCTCCACATGTCTAACGGATTTAACGAAATTCGTGAAAATGTGTAAAAAAAATCCTTTTCACGGACATTTTTTTTACTCCACCTTAGTAAGCCAATGAAAATCTCAATTTTTGCTTTAATTAACCTAGTATGGAATCTACAGATAGGTACTAAGTTTCAACTTTCTAGCATAATCCGTTTCTGAGATATGAAAAACCACCCTCCACTTCCGTTCCTCGATACCCCTATAAACATTTTAATTTTTCTTGGCTCTATAGAGGCTCTATATATTTGTCAATTTTTAGCTTTCTTTCTTTTGCGGTTTTCGAGAAATAAGAACTAAGATTTTTTCATTTCCACCCCCTTCCGCAATCACCCCCTACAACCACGTCCACACAATTTTTCTCACCGCTAGAAGTCTACTGGTCCTAACTCCAGTAAAATTTGCAAGATCATAATTGGTACGATTCTTGAAATATAAGAATGTAATTTTTTTAAAAATGGCAGTCCCCCCACTTCCGCGCTTCACCCCCTTTCAAAAATTTTACATTTACTATACTCCACTTGTAATTCTATATACGAAACCAAATTTTATCTTCACAATTGACACAATTGAGTCGAAAGATATTGTAATCCAAAGATTTTTACGCTCCACCCTCCTCCCCCCCCCACACCCGCACCCCTCCAAAAGATACCCCCGTGGGGGTTCACCCATTCTACCTACCATAGAAATCAGTAAAAATGCAATTTAATATCTTAAGTGGTTTGTGAGCTACGCACCTTCAAACGGTTTTGCGTACGGCGGAAATTCTATTTTTAAATTTAATTAAAATATCGTTATTTCTACTGATTTTACTTTATTAATTTTTAATAATAAAGTATTGTCATCGACCTGATATTTCAAAAAAATTTGCTACCCTGAAATTTTGTATTTTCACGTTTTATTTCTAGTAAACCCCAAAAAAGTAAAAAAATGTCCGTCTGTCCGCCGTAGACGCCGTATGCAAAATCGTTTGAAGGCGCGTAGCTCCCAAACCCGTTGAGATATTAAAATGAAATTTTTATGGTGGGTAGATTGGGTAGGCACCTAAGACTAGTATCTTTTGGGAGGGTGGTGGTATGAGTGGGAGGAGAGAGGAGCGTTTTAGACGAAAAATTTTGGTTTCCAGATCTCAGAAACCACTTATGCTATGTTAGTGGACTTATTTGCAAAAAAATTTACGATATTAGGTTGAGGGGTGTGGAAGTGGGGGGGAAAACAATAAGTCCGAAACGCATGAAAGCCGGGATTGAAACTTTCTAAAATCGATGTCTCCTGGACAATTGATATCAGAAGATGGAAACTTTGTGGTTGTCCTTAGGGATACTTCAACATTAGACAAGGGCTAACATTTTTAAAGAGACTGGTGGGGTGTGGGGGTGTAGGGGGAAAACTTTGGATTACAATATCTTCCGAACCAATTACACCAGGAAGATAAACTTTAGTTTCTGTATATGGGTTCGCAAGAGGAGTCTACTGAAACTAAATTCTTTGAGGGGGGAGGTGGAGCACGAAAGTAAGGAGAGAGCAATTTCTCCAAAAACGTAATTTTTATATCTCAGAAACCGTATCAGATATGATCTTGAAAATTTTACAGGAGTTGGGGTCGGTGGACCTCTAGTAGGGAAAACATTTTGGGGGTTTGGGTTTTCGGGTGATGGTGAAAGGGGGTAGAAAGGAAAAAATGCTGATTTCATTTATCGGAAACCGTAATGAATAGCAAGTTAAAAATTTAGGATTATATAGAGCCACTATAGAGACATCCTAGAAAAATAAAATTTTTGATAGGGGTAGCAAGATACGGGGGTGACGGGTGATTTTTTATATCTCAGAAACGGCTTATGCTAGAAAGTTGAAACTTAGTACGTATATGTAGATATGCTAATAGAGTAATTCAACCGAAAAAAAAGTTCAGATTTTTATGGGCGTTAAAAAAAATGTCCGTGAATCCACATTTTCACAAATTTCGTTAAAACTTTTAGACATGTCGAGCTATCAAAGCAATTTTACTTCTGCGGGCTATTTATATAAGCGCCTAGTAACCATTTTCAAAATTTTTCTATATCTAACCCCTAAGGGGGTGTAAAGTGGTTGTGTACATATTCACGAATTCTGATATATTTCAAAGGTATATTGAGATTTGGAATTCACTTTTACTTCTATAAGCCTTAAACATAGACGGCGAAAAAATCGATTTAAGTATTTTTCCCTATTAAACAAACCCCCTGGGGGTATTGTTTAAGTTTTCACTGATTCCGAAAATCTCTTAGGTTTAATGTGATCAAATTCGCTTTTACTTCTATGGAATATTCTATTGATAAAAAAAATACGTAAGTAAATGAAACAAATCTGCCAACAGTCTGAGCGCAACTTTATTATTTTATGGGCAGAAGTCCGAAACGTGTTTAATGCTAAGATGCGGTGTAGGTTACTATGAGACTGACAACCTAAGGAGTAACCAGGAGGCTATTTGGAACTTTATTTTTTAGGCTGTCAAACTCATAGTAACCTACACCGCATCTCAGCATTAAACACGCTTCGGACTTCTACCCATAAAATAATAAAGTTGCGCCCAGACTGTTGGCAGATTTTTTTAATTTGGGATAAAAAAATTCGAATTGATTCTTTATGTTTATCCCTAGCGGTGTATGCCTGACACATCCCCTTCCCCCACCAATTTTTTTTCTACGGTCTTGATTATTATGCTCGAATTTTTCCAGTTCGTTTAGCTGAGAAACTGAACTATCTTCGTTTCTTCGGGCTGAGAAAGTGTATTCATGGCAACAGCCTGATATGTGAGATTAAATAAGAGTATTAAAATTGTAAATTAATCAATTTATAAAATTTTGATTGAACCTTTAAAATCTTTCAGTGCGCAACTTACATACTTACTTGGTTTCAACGGATAATTCTCAACCCACTGCGCGCTTTCAGCTGCAAAATTTCGAAGAACGGAAATTGGGTAGTCAATTACAATCCGTGCTATGATCAAAAAGAATTTTGAAGACAGGTCTGGCGTACCTAATAAGATTTCAGTTATCTTTAGAAACATATCAGGTACCAACTCTACATTTGTATATCAAGGACAAAACAACGTACATACATGAGTGTACTCGCCCCTTCATGGTTCGCTATAGCCAAGCAAGTGCTAAGATGAAGCGATAAAATAAGTTCCTTACGATGATTACGATGAAGCTATAAAAGGATTCAAAAGTATTAAGTGCAACTGTTCTTTCCGGAATTTCCATAAAAAGGTTGTTGCGCCTAATTAAACATTACAATTCCATTAATATACCACTTAGGTGGAAAAGTTTTAATGGATTTTCGAGTTGTAATCACTCCGAGGCAATTATTGCGAAAGTAATATTCCCGTCTACTCCCATATTCCTGGGGATACTATTCCTCGTCTAATAGAAATGTACTCATCGTACTACTCCATACTGGTCAACCACAAATTATGGAGAGAACCACAATTCGAGGCAATAATAAGAGTCCTGAATTTTCTTTTATAGTAGCAGATTCCGAAAAGGATAGGGTAGAATCGCTCTATATGGTCGATTTGTAGATATTCGGAACGGCACTGGTCCAGATTATACCGTCGGTTTCCAAGCCATTACTGTGCACAACATCCTCGAACCTGACGATCGAAGGAAACGTGAAAGGGTCCAACATTTGAGTTTTCCGGACAATTAGGGTTTTGTTCCGGATATTTGATGCCATTGTCCTGGAGTGTTGGCTCTTTACTGACAGCTTCAGTGTGAACAGCACACGTTCACTGGCGAAATTCAATTACACCAGTGGTGGCTGATGTTCGTTGGTGCAGAGAACACACCAACAGCAAACAGGTGGAACTAAAGCTTCATTTCAAATGTTTTATGTTGTGTATGGAGCCGTCTGGTGGCTCCTGTTTAAATGAAGTGAACTGTAAACGAAAGGTTTGCAGTAAATCGGAGAGATTTATCGCACTATTTATGGGAAATTTAAGGATATTTCTAGGCTCGGTTCCTTTTTATGTTTTCCCTCTTTGTGATAAAATACCACTTAGAGCTGGTTTGAAGATCACTGCGACCTCGTGTTCAGCACTCTCTTATATTGAATTGATTCGATGGGGTGTGAGAAATGGGTTCATACGCATTCCCTTGCGAGAAGACCACATTTAAATTTTGGCCAACATATATTTAAGTTCTCATGAGTATCTATGAAATACTTTCCTTTTTTAGCCATTTTAAAGAAAAATTTCTTTTGAGATCTCGCCTGAATTCCAATGACAACGATCTCTGCAGTTTCTGCTAGATTCAATATCCTTTTTAAATTTCGGAAATTATAGTTTTTTTTTCTAAAAAATTGTTAGATTGTTAGATTCAAGATATCTGTGTCTCACTAGTTTTATTTGAGTGCTAAGTTAATTTTGCTTACTATGCAAAGGAGCATAGTCTACGGATGTTATCCATTAAAATATATTTGTGGAAATTCTTGCATATATATTTGTGGAAATCCCAGAATCGTCCTTGCGTCGTGCAAGCAACCAAAATTCCTACGACAAAAGGATGAGGATATCTGCATTACAATATCTCTTACTAACATAGGCAAGAATTCAACGCGGCGGTTTGGCGAAATGATGTCCTTTCGTTTAAAGCTGCTACTTTTTTATGCTCTAAACTAGCTATAAGCTGTCCCACTCGTTGTATGATTTTAGCCATTCCTGGCGTAGCGTCATGTAGTCCTAGTTCTCGGACTGTCCCATATGTGAGCACTTCGAATTCCCAGTCCTGAAGCTATTCCATTAAAATGATGTTCGTTTTATTGTACCGCATAAAAGGTCATTCTGCTATACGCTATTCAAAAATATACTGGAGGGCTTATGAGTGTTAGTCCACTATATGCTTTTGTATACGAGTCTATAGCTTCGCTAGGACGATTGGCCCGTGAATTTATTTATGCGACCAGCTTTTTCTGTAGAAGCTGGTGGAGTAAACGAACAAGCGAAATTGCCTTTTAATTTTTTATTTTTTTTCATTTATGGTTTGAACAGTTTTGACTGAATGCTGGCACTTCGTATGATGATGAATAGAGTGTTTTTTAATGCATGCACATGACAGACAGTGCGATACTCAGGTGGAAAATTCCGCTATTTATCCATCTCCACAATAAAAAAATTGATGAAAGTTATTATCAAGAATAAAGCGATATTTCCACCACAGAGAAACTAATTAAAATATCTGCTGTATATCTTTGAAATGTTCAATCATGTTCGATTAATTAAAACGCAATTCCGACAATCACTTACCAATCATGTGAGATCAATATTTTTTGATAATTTTATATCGGAATCGTTTAAGCCTCAATTACAATGGCTCCGAGCCGAGCCGGCAACCTCAGAGGAGAAAATTTTCTAGACACAATGATTCCGTTCCAACATCCGTCAAAGTGTAAGTGAGGTGTAACTTTTATTTTCAGTTACCCAGCAGGCAAAGTTTCGTATACTATACGAAAGAAAGAATATTTACGGCGATTCTACGTATAATATTTTCGGTGCTTATACGTAACATACGTACGTTCTTTGTATGTACAAAATTCACTCCATTTCTACGAGTGGTGCAACGTATTTGTACACGCATTTTTTTTACTTCCGCCTTTTACATAAAGAAATGAAGGATTTGAAATTTGACTTCTGAAGTCAAAAATGAATTTTTGGACCCGTAAAGGAAGGAACGGATTTTCGAATAAGATACAACCATGAGTTGTATCAACTCTTTAAGGAGCCAGAAGCTTCAACGTTCATCAAACTACGTAAACTGCAGTGGGCTGGCCATGTAGAGCGGATGGAAGACAGAAGAATCCCCAAGCGTGCTCTTAAAGGCAAATCGAGTGATAACAGGCCAGTAGGCAAACCACGCAAGCGATGGGAAGACTCGGTTAATGAAGACGGCAAAGCCATCTTAAAAATTAGCAGCTGGAGGACGCGGGAGACGATTGGAGGCGACGACTTCAGGAGGCCAGGGCCCGACTTGGGCTGTCGCGCCATTGATGATAATGATGATGAAGTCCTGACGCTGAACCAGCTGCCAAATTTCGAATCCTTCTATTCTAAGTGTAAGACAGAAGTAATACAAATGAGTATGCAAAATGTACCTGAAATGTGACTTCAAAAAATATGATGTCAACTCGAAACCTTTGTCGCTCGTGCTCTGAAGCTGAAAATAAAAAAAAATGAATGTAGCTCGTCAAGCCTTGGAATATCCTGAAACATTTAAAAAAAAATATACATGTAATAAAAGCCGCACAAATACGGTTGGCGATGAAATTTCCCAGCAAACCAAAAGTTCCGAGTTCGTTCCGAAATCGCTCTACCTTGTCGGTGTTGGATGCCGATTTCTGAGCGGATTTCGTCTCGAAGTCGTATCGGAAACTATATGAGAGGGTTGACAGATGTTGGAACGAAATGTAGTAACGAACTCGTACCGAGTTTTCGGTACGAAATTTCGTACAGACTTCAGTATGAAATGTAGTTTAAACTTCGGTACGAAATGTCGCTCACATTTCGGTACGGAATGTCATTCACATTTCGGTACGAAATGTCGTTCAGATTTCGATTCGAAATGTCGCGAAGATTTCGAGCCTAGCCAGAGTAACGAATTATTACAGAATTATAACAGTTTCATTAGTTCAATGAAAAAATAATTAAAACAGAAACAGAATTTTCGGAAAATAAATATAATATATATATGGTATAAAATTAAGCCGGGTGTAGTCCAGTGGTAGTGTACTAGGTCTTGAAAACATTGATACCGGGGTTCAATTCCCGCTCAATGCATAATTTATTTATATGAATTTTTCAGTTTCTATTGGTTTCAGAATATTAATATAAATCGTGAACAGTGCGGAATGTTTAATAGGGTCACTTGAGCAAATGAGTTCTGTTTACATTCTTATCAGATTCACAAATACCATCAGAGCTGACAGACAGTAGTTGATTTGCTATAGGCAACTTTGCTGTTCTGGTAGATCGTATCACAGCCAATAGTACTGAAAAATTATGATCATTAACACCTGCTAGTACACTGCCATAACCGGCCCGATTCCTGATCTTCCATCCCATTCCTAAAAACTGATTAAGTTCGGTATCCCCTTTCTTCTCCACAATTCTTTCCAACTCTCCCCTCCTTCGCACCAAGAAACACGGAAAAATATGTGATAGAACAATACCGCGGCCAATTGGGCTCAGTTTGTTCTTGAAAATTAGCCAAAAACAGCCATCAGCCGTAGGCGCCGTGCCGTGGTGCAGTGGGATCACAACGGACCCATCTAGCGGTCTATGTGTTAGCTATCTCTGTCAATAGCTACCCATCTAACCTAACCTAACCTAACCTATGGTATAAATTTACAGCCAAAAATTCCACCAAATTGGTTAAAATATTAGGTGATCTTCAGCGCCACCTCCTTTAGTATAGGGTTGCGATGGCGGGAAGTTAGCTAAGTTTAAAAGTCGCGGACTGTAAATTTGATTTCGAGTTCGCTATATAGAAATTATGCTCAGCAGCTGTACCAGCTGTAAGGGTGTTTCGGATAGTAGGCATGATACACCCTCTGACGAGTCTATGCCCTCCGATGACGAAACAGCTCCTTCGGACCTAGTCCAACACAATCTTATAAAACTGGCGTATCCAGTGAAGGTTTTCCAACTATCATGCCCTCAGGGACAGCGATTAATCAACAGTCGGGGATTTCGTGTTGGGGTTTCACACCAGAAACCCTACTGACGCCGGAAAACAACTAACATTTAATCAAATTTGCTTCTATGGTAGCTTACCATGAAAAAATTCCATTCTTAAATTTATTTAAAATTAAAAACAATTCTTTAAAATTAAAACATTTTCATTATTAGATGTGGATGCCGTATCCTTTCCTAGTCTACGCATGCCGATAGTGAAATCTTCCTCTTCTTTGACTTGTTCACTTTATCCTTGACATAGTGGAAACATTTTTTATGCTGAAATTAACCCCGTCCCTTGTTTCCCGTTCAAAGATCTTTAAGGACTCACATACCCCTGCACGCGCTGAAAACCGAATAAATTTGAAAAATTATTATAAAGGTTATATGGTGAAAAAACAAATTAATTATTGAGTTCACATGTCTAACTATTCAACTATAAAAAAAAAAAAAATTTTATTTTTTAATATTAACATTGTTCTTTACGGGTATAAATGGACTACTTATGCAAACCATGGCGCCTCCTGGTCGGCATCATAACTTAACCAAAAATAATTCAATTTGCAAAAATAAAAAAGAATCTTGTAAAATAATGTAGTAGTTATAGTCTGACGGAGGGTATTTCTTTTTTCAAAAATAAATAAGTTACATTATTTGAAACTTTAATAATCAGTTTTTTTAAAAAAAATTTCCATTTAATAATTTATAAAAAAAATTCCAAGCAAAAAATTAAAAAATTCCAAGCAAAAAATTAAAAAAAACCTCTAGTCAGACTATAAACAAAATAGTTATCAAAATTTAAAAAAAAAAATTTTAAATATATTGAAAATTGACTGAGTTACCATGCCGACCCTGTCTAAAAACATAGTTTCGAGAAAAATGCGTTTAAAGTTTTTGGTAGGTACAACGTGAACTTACGGCTAGTCTCCCATTCCAGCTTCGTACTGTACACCTTCTTCCTCTTGTATCTTCGTGTTTTTCACAGATGGTCCTATAAATGACATTGTTTTCTATGAAACCCAGCTTTGCGAAAAAAATAAATGCTAAACGCTGCTGTTGAGAGTGGCGCGGCATTAGTCAGAAAGCCGAACCAAATTAATGTCTGGTCACATTTATTGCTATAACTTTGTAATGGAGTGGCATTTTCTAAATTCTAAATTTTAAACAGGACTCTGTAAAATAAATATTTTAAATACAGTCTTCAACTTACCTCTTATTATCTCGATAATTTGAAAATTCTTCACACCAACATTCAAATTTGCCGAGGTCCACGCAAGGTTAGCCGTAAACAGGGGTGTACGATACAAAATTAGAATAAGAAGGGAATTCTTTTGAAAAAAATTAATATTCATATTTACTTACGGTTTTCAAAATTTCACTTATTTAATTTAATTCTTTATAATTCACCTTATTATAACTCACGCGACACTCGTCCGATCACTTCAATTTCCCGAAAAAACAATAAAAAACTATGTGCACGCACGGTGCACAACGTCAAGAACTACGCAGTTTGCACTTGGCATTTTCCGATTTCTATCCGAAATCTTTCAGACATTTCGGATCTTGTGGCGTAACGCATTCGATACAAAATGTGCAGCCGAATTGGTACCGATATCGTACCCATTATAATTCTGATTTCTAATCGAAATGATTCAGACGAATCGGATTTTTAATACCGTTTCGAATTCGGTACGAAATAGACATCCGAATTCTTTCCGACTGTTCAGATATCCGACAGATAGATAGATGTGTGTAGAAATTCTATTGAATTTTACTCACATTTATACGGAGTCTTTTGTAATAGCTGAGTATATGCCATCTCTATCATACATATGGACTTATATGTCAGTTGAAAATGTGTAGAATTTTCACGACCATTCGATGGTCGTTGTTGGCTGGTGGGGTGGGGAACCTTACTTACATTTCTACGGAGACGGTTTTCGTTCGCTGTCCCTTTCTTACACATGGTGCTCAATGGCTGTAGAAAATGTGTAGAATTTCGATTAGTTTTCTACAGGTACGATCTGTCTGTTGGGTAGGTGAAAGAGGTAGTGAAATTCAATAATTCACCTCTTAGCGTCGGAACGGGTAGAATTTGAAAGTTGGTCAACTTTTCCCTTTAAAAAGAATTTTCTTAAATGAAGTATCGCTTTAATTAATAACATAATTTGTCAAGAAATAGAAATACTACACTATAGCTGTAAAGACAATAATTTTTTCCCGGTCTGATCTCTACAAAAATTGTATAAACTGTAAATATTTTATAGAATAACTGTAATAATTAAACAAACAAGTAAGTAAGTAACTTTTCCCTTCCGTTTTGTGTCTCGGCTAATCAACGGAAGGATTGTGACTAGTCGTTCCGAAATTCCCTTTAGATGTCTGTCGGATGGAGAAACTTAACACTGTTCGTTTTCCAGATCGGATAGGATCAGATCAGAGCCATTGTTCCGGGTAAAATACTATTAAATTTATATTTTTGCGTGGCGTTTCAGACTCAGCTGAGTCTTTGATCAATCTGGATTTTGATAAATAGAAATTTAACAGTAAGGCAATAAGATCTACCTAGTAAACTTATCAATTACCGCCTAGTTTTGTATTAGCGAATTGAAACCCTGATACCGTAAGTAGTAATCAACTGTGTTATTAATTTATGCTAATTTGGAGGACCAGTCCAATTAAGTACTGACGTATCCCTTGAATTACGTATGTATGTCCTGTTCAGAATATAAATCCGTTCAGGTTTCCTTCTCATATTCCCTTACTGCTCCACTATAATTCTCCTCACTTGACATTGTTTCCTTGGCTTGGTTTCCCCATTGAGGTCCATCGTCCATCTTCCGCCGTCCCAAAGGACTTTGCTCAGAAGATATTGAAATTCATGGCATTGCCGAGTTTACTTGAAGCGTATCGAGCGGAACTTTAAAGTATGATATTTTTCGATTCTAATATAAATATGATTCGAATTTAATGTACCTATATCGGTATTTGGGTTTGCAGTAAAAATCTTAAATTGAAGAAAATTCAATGATAATAAACAATTGTTAAACAAAATAAAATTGTTTAAATCAAAGACTTATTTTCGTAACAATCATTTTAAAAAAGCACAACATTCTTCTCGACACAATTATCCTCGTAAATTGTTGTGAATAGTGCCGACACCCGTTCTGGCATTAAACTTTCAAACACCTATCCTTCACTATTCCCGACTGCTGGCAGGCAAGCAAGGCTTGAAGGCTCAGTTTAGATCAGTGAAACTTTGTTACCCTTTCGAGGTTGTCTACTATTTTTCCACGTAAAACAACACTCAAGAGTATCTGGTTCTTCTTCCCTTCATTATGCTGATAGATAGACTGTGAGAACCGACAAGGGTTGGGGTGGCAGTGGCTACCTAGTGAGTACATCGGAAGGTACGATAGAACCTTTGTGTGGAATGCGCAACGGCTAGCCCCCGAGGGTGAAATTATTATAAGTTGCAGAGGTTCGTGCATTTTTCATTTATGGTAAGGTGAAAGAGCGTAAAAGTAGGTTATAAAACCGGAGTGAGATGCTTCCATATCGCGCAAATACTGGAGCAGGAACGAGGTGGTCTCTTCCTCTTTTAGTAAGTAAAAGAACTGTTCATTACGCCCGAACAAGAGAAAGGAAAAAAAATGCGGGGTTGAATGCGAGCACGTTAAAGAAAATTATTGTGCCTGTATGTAGGCTCCGTCTATCCTGAAGTAACTTGTGAATGCTTTCCTGGCATATTGTGTAACAGCTTTAAGGACTCGACGCTAAAGTTGAATAAAAATACCAGCAACCAAAATAATCGTGTCGGATAGGGAAGAGTGTGTACTCGGAGCTGTTAAGGGAGAAATATTGAGGGAAAGCACGATATTCCCTAAGCCATAGTAACTATGTGCGATGGATATACTAAAAAGTGGGAATGACACAATTTTCGCCTGAAGTCACGTCTCTCTGCAGCGATGGGAAAGTACAGGTGCTGGTTACCACGCTAACAAGACACTGACGAGCGTATTGTCTAACAAAATCTATCGAACTTGAAGGTATTTTATTTATACGTACCCCCATTTGTTCAATTACCAACTGTTTGGCGGAGTGATAAAACGAAGAATCATTGTACCCTGCCAAAGTCGGATGTGATTTTTTTGTAAATTATTGTAGTTCCATCACAGTCTTTATATCGCAAAACTCTGTTTCAGTTAAAGAGCCTAATGAGCTGGAATATTTAAATTACAGTTTATAAGCGTAATCAGAACTACATAAATAAGAGTAAAAAATTACTTTGCAATAAATACCCCTGAGACCATGCCTTTGGTGTCCAGCCGACAACGTTAAAAAAATATGACAACAGTCTGGAAGCAACTTTAATATTTTTCGGGACAAAGTCCGGGAAGCGGTTAAAGTCAGTGTACAGCAGAAGTGCTAGCGCCACTAGTCCGCCTCATAGTCCGGAATATCGTCAAAGACTAAATGAAATACTGTAATACCGCAAGAGCCCTAAAAAATTACTTTCCAAAAAGCGGGGTGGCGTAAACAATTTTATTGAATAAAGAAAGGCAAAATTTAAATTTTTTGCTTTAAAAATGAAAAACAATTTTTTTCATGAAGCGTCACGTACAATCCATTGAATTTTACATCTTTTGGATAGTAGGCATATATGCGACACCTTTTTAAGTAAACTTAGTACATTGGGATGTAATAGTCAATTTGAATGTAATTTTCAATTTTCGGTAAGTAAATTTCAATTCAATCAATAAATTTCAACTTTGAAAGCAGCAAATTCACTGGATATTCTCTTGAATTTACACTATAAAAAAAGTGTATAATTAGCACTCATTAAGATATCTACACTTATTTCCACTTCTAATATTATTTCTTACTTACTTATAATAAAACCCTTGGCTGTAGGTAGGAATCGAACTCGCCATCAATTCTGGTTTTGCTGCGAAGGTTTGGCGCGCGTAGCCACTGCGCCACCGAAGGCGTTTCATTTTCATTTCAGTAGAAAACAAAATCAAACGAAGCGTCCAACTTCGTGGTTTCATATATTACATGTTTTTCGTCGTAAAATTCAAATAGATAAGTAAAATTACACGAAAAAGAACGTAACTTTCAATTCATATATTAGTAGTTGAGTGAAAGAGATGCATAAGCCACATTGCATTTTTTGGTCCTTAGGCTTTTTCAGTTTGACCACAATATCTTTGTGTTCCAAACTTATTTATTCACCCTATTATCAGTATTCATTGCTTGACAGTATAACAAAATAAAAATTATTTCTTTTTGAGAGTAATTTTTTGAAATTACGGTTAAGTTAGAATCCGATATCTCATTTCGCAGTAATTGTGGGTTAGGCAACTCTTCCATTGAACCACTCATATAAATGTAGTTAATTTTAAATGAAATGTTGTGTAATTTTGTGAGCGTTTTCATGTTAATTGTACGGTTCAGTTCCAAAGTATATGAATAATTTATTAATACCAGAAATTTCGTGTAAAAGTGATTGAAATGTGTACTTCTACTTGAAAAAATTAAATATACTGGAAATTTCAAGTAAAAATTGAATTGAAAATTCCATTTTTTTAAAGCAGTGTGATACGAATGATTTTTACAATAGTTTAGGAAAACCAAGCTTAATCGATCGAATTGTCCGATGAAGCTGACTAATGAAACAAGTTCTTAGTGCATAACCGTAATATTTTTGAGGAAGTGGAAATATTTTATGAAAATCTCGAAACAGGTGATTACCAAATAAATCATAATTGTACCAATTTGAAATTTTAAAATAATTTTTCTCATCTTATTCAACTGAATTTTGGCGTAATGATTAATGATGGTTTTCTGATGCCCTACAAAATTTCTGTTTGTAAATAACCACCAATTAATGGTTATATTAACTAGTTTTAAAAATCATCTTTCTACCTTATACGGAAAATAGTCAACTTGTCCAATGCACGAGGTTTTTGTAAAAATCCAAAATTTATAAGTGTATTTCTTCGGCTCCCTACTATTTTACCTCTACACTATTTCTGAGCCTTTTAGTTGAGTCAAGCAAACGTAAGCAATAAACACCCATTTTTCTCAAAGTACAAATACATATATTTATTTCACCGTATTTTCTTATTTTAGTAAATTCAAAATGCGTTCAAAAAGCGTAAGTACGAACTTTAAGGACTTTTTTGGTAGAAATACACCAAAGCTCCCGCTCCGAATTTTGTCTTAATCACAAAAGATTCAACTTTTTGCTCAAAACGTTCTCGAGATATTTGTTCGAAAAAAAGGAAGCGTCCTTTCTTTAAGGACTTTTGTACATAAGCAACTCGAAGGAATGCTTTATCTGTTTTGTTCCTGCAGCTTTTATATATTGTGCACATTTTTTTAATTCGTGCACTCAAAGAAAAAATATGACTGTGGTAACCATATTTTGGGAGAACCTTACTATGGTTGAATTTATAGTTGCGTGAACCACGTTACAAGATGTAAGATAGTTCTGATAACTGATGTTATGGTTGTACTAACTTTACTGTCTTGTTGTTCTAAACATAGTATGATTATAGTAATCATAAAAATATTTGTAATTTGATTGTTACAACTATAGTTATGTGTCTAAGAAATGTGTTACGATTGATCAAACAAATGAAAGGTTGTGAAAACTTGTTGTATGGCTAACGTGAACATAGTTTCGGTTCTACCAACTTAACTTATGTTCTGTTTAACATTCAGTATCTTATGACTTGAGTTATTCATATTATAATAAACATATTCTAATTACGTCAATCATATATACATATGGTTGTAACAATTACAGAACATGTTTGTGAGAACTATAATTATGATCCTAAGAAACATTAATATTTTTGATTCAAACAAAGCTAAGGTTGAGACAAACAATGATGTATGATTCTTATAAAATAACCATAATGATGTGAACACTAAAATACTATCATGTTATAAAATACTGTATTATTGAAATAATAAAGTAAAATGGCACTGGGGATCCTCACTCACTTTAATATTGGATTCACTTCTCATCACAAACTTACTTTCTTTTTTCTTGTGTCTGTGTGGTAGGCAAGTCCCGTCAAATGCCGGGTAAAATGTCTTCTCAGATCGCTGAAAATTAATGAAGTCCACATTTCTGTACAGCTAGAGGACTTTGTAATAATAAATTATAGTAATTGGAAAAACTACCTATTTTCTTATGAATATTTTTATTTTGCAAATCTTCAAGAGTAAATTGTACTAAGAATTTGTAATAAGTTGAATATAACTTCATAACTGGAAGAAATACTTAATATTTGCAATACATAAAAAAAGAAATTTCAATACATAATAATATGTATTAATTATTAACACTTCAACTTTAAAATTTTAACTCCACTTGAATACATTTCCCTTGTAAGCACAGCTATAAATGAACTTAACTCACGAACGATACGTTTCACTGTGGAAGAAATTGTGGTTTTCGTCTTTTTATTACATATTTTGTTTAATAATTGCGATAACCATAATATGTTTCTAATATCATCTCGCATAATGGTAGTATGGTTGTGAGAAATATTCAATAAATTTCTATAGTTGTACTGATCATGGAATATAGTTGCCGTTATCATAAAATACTTTTACATCATGTAACAAGCATGGTTAGGACAACCTTATTAATTTAAAATCACCAAATATGTTTATTGCAACCATAGTATGTTTGTGTGAATTATAAGCTATAGCAAGGACAACCATAACTATATTAAGGGCTCACATACCCCTGCACGCGCTGAAAACCGAGTAAATTTGAAAAATTATTATAAAGGTTTTATGGTGAAAAAAAAATTTAATTGTTGAGTTCACTTGCCTTATTAACTATTCAATTATAAAAAGAAATTTTTTTATTTTTTTTAATATTAACATTGTTTTTTACAGGTATAAATTGACTACTTATGAAAACCGTGGCGCCTCCTGGTCGGCATCATAACTTCACCAAAAATAGTTCAATTTGCAAAAATAAAAAAGATTCTTGTAAAATAATGTAGTAGTTTAGTTTGACGGAGGGAATTTTTTTTTTTTTTTTTCAAAATAAATAAGTTACATTATTTCAAACTTTAATAATCAGTTTTTAAAAAAAAAAATTTGCGTTTAATAATTTATAAAAAAAATTCCAAGCAAAAAATTAAAAAAACCTCTCGTCAGACTATAGAGAAAAAGGGTTATCAAAATTCAAAAAAAATTTGATAAATATTGAAAATCGACAGAGTTATCGGCCGACCTTGTCTAAAAACATAGTTTCGAGAAAAATGCGTTTAAAGTTTTTGGTAGGTAGACCGTGAACTTCTGGCTAGTCTCCCATTCCAGCTTCGTACTGTACACCTTCTTCTTCCTGTATCTTCGTATTTTTCACAGATGATCCTATAAATGACCTTATTTTCTATGAAACCCAGCTTTTGCGAAAAAAATAAAGGTAAACGCTGCTGTTGAGAGTGGCTCGGCAATTAGTCAGGAAGTCGCTCCAAACCGATGTCTGGTCACATTTATTGCTATAACTTTGTAATGGAGTGGAACTTTCTAAATTCTAAATTTTTTTTTTAATTCTTAAAAGTATAAAAAATAAAAATCTGTAAAAAAAAATTTTTTTTTTAAAAATTTCAGTGGTATTTCATATTGATTTGATGATAACTAAATTATGGTCACTGCAACTATAGAAGAATCATATTTTTTCTTTCAGTGTGACTGTGGGTGTATGGTCAATTGTTTAATAAAATATGTATAACCACATGTTTTAAGGACTTTTGTACTGCGATTTCTTTCACCATCGAATTCGAAGTAATATTTGTATTTTTTAAATTTTTTTGAAAGTTTCATATTTTCTTTATCTTCATGTTCGCTAGAATTTTATAGGGCCGACAAAAGAAGCATAGTGATTTTTGCTTGAACAAAATCTATGTATGGCATTTTGGCACATAACAGTTCCCAAAACTTCAACTTTCCCTTATTAGCCAGAGCTCTGCTTCTCCCCGGGTCACCCTACAAAATGTTGTATGGGCGACCATGGCCTCGTGGTTATTTTTAGTGAGCCTGACACTGGTTGTTGCGACCAGTGTTACATTTTAAATTTGATTTCGTCCCGGACTATAAGCGACAAGCATAACTATTAATATAAGGATGGCGTTAGAAGTTCGAAATTAAATTTTTGTTCTATTTTATTCAATTAAAAATGTTAAGTCTACTCTCTACTTTTGCTCTCTCCTTGATCTACTGAAAGATGTTAAGGGGGTCATCCCGTGTGAAGGCTCTTTTTTACGCTTTTTTGGGACCATTTGTTTTGGATAAGTAAAGACAGATACAACCGTGAAACTTTTAGAAACATATTTATGTACATTTTGAGCACACTTTACAATTTCTGCAGCCGGAAATTGTTGCTCATTGCTGAGATATACGGTAACTTAGCCACTCATTTTAAAAAAACCTGGTTTTCGGTAAACACGATTGCGGCCGTTCTGCTTATCTCCAATAAAAAATTCAAACGGCATTTTAATCTATGAAGTTTGAACTAGTTTCGAAACTAGGATTATCAAAAAATATTGAACAGTTAATTTTTGCAACTTTTTATCGTCAATTTTGGTGTTTTTTTACGACTTCTTCAGGTCGACAAAAAAAAACGGCTTGATTAATTGCAATTATTCTAGTTTGCAAACTGTCTACAAGAGTACTGAATAAGTTCACCAAATTTCAAAGGAAGTCGTTAGATAGATTTCGAGATACCGTGCCTACCGATTTGGAAAATATCGTTTTGAGAAAAACGCGACTAAACTTAGCATTATATTTGAAACAACAAAGGAGTTTAGAGAATATAACGGCCTATAATTTCCGAACGGCTTCGAATATCGGAATATCACTTTGCCCAAATATTCTACACTATAGTTGGTTGCAATTTATGGAAAAAAATAAATCGATTTTTTGAATCAGTCACACGGAATGACCCCCTTAAGACAAATCAAGCTAAGCCAAGACACCAACCAAAATTTAAGGTACAGGATGCCTGATGAACTGTTAGAAGTGGCAATTTACATTGAAAGGCTTTACGTCTCCCCACATCTGCGTCAACGTTTTTCTTCAATGATCCAGCAAGGATGTCAGCAATTTATTCCGCAAAAACCAAATTTTCGCTGTCTTCAAGTCTAAATTCTTACTCTATTAGAAAGTGTATGATACAGTATCACGTCTTATATACTCCTGGGCTCTGTAGAGAAATCCTTCGGAAAGCTCAATAATATTATTGAGTGTACTCGTAAATATTTTTTTGTGTATTAATATAGGTATAGACTAGAAGGTTCGATATTGCTGCCACCCAAAAAACGGCATGATGTGCAATCTCCGAATAAATCAGATGGTATTGAAGTACTAGTCCCGAAAAAAATAAATCATACCATACAAATAGAAATAGAAATACGTGTAAAAGAAAATATATGTAAATCAAATAAAAATAAAATTTATTTTTCGTGAATTTCACTCTTTTATGGCTGAGATATCAAATTGATTCGCAAGAATGAGGGTCTCGTTAGATAAAATTTATGCCGCAAAGGAAAATTTTGCATACTCTCTTTTGAAATTTATATCTCCACATCGCATAAATACATTCACAAGCACACGCAACTTACTTTGGTACAGAGCGAACAACATACTCCTCTCTACGTGATTTTTATGGGGTTGTAAACATACGTATAAAATGGCGAAATATAATACACATTTTGCAATACCGCGTATAGTGAATAACCATATTTATTGCTTAAGTTTAGTGTATGTTGTCGAAGGTTTATTACAGTTCGATGACAACAATTTTTCTATACCCAACAAAAAAAAATGTTTTTACGAGAGCAAAAAAGGGTTAAGGATTTATTGAAGCTTTATACCGAGCCGGAATATTAATGGCATTTTGCATGCACCATGCATTTGAAGGGTGGCCTATATAAAAGCTTGGGTCTGTTCAGTATATTTATTTTTTAGTTTGTTTTCAAAATTTTTTTATATTAGTAATACAATAAATAATTAGTAGATAGGTATAACAATACAATAAATAAAGAATAAATAAATAAAGAAATACAGTGCTTTCGTAATATAAGCATAGTTGAAATATTTGCACCATCTTCTTACAAACCCTCAAAAAAATTTACTCTTGCTAACAATGTAGTATGATGTCTGATTCAATTGCACACCTTGTCAATTCTGTGTATTCCTCTCTAAAGCCTAGTAACTGTGTTCCGAGCGAAACGAAATGAACTGTTAAATTCCGCACAAAAAAAATAAATATTTCTCTCCAGCATTACCGTTTTACTACATATGTAGCAGATTTACTACCTTATTTTAATTTGAAAATTTACTGCACTACTACCTCAAGACATGAAACACTACGTTTTTGCGATAACTCTCGAAAGTCAAATTGAAAACAGACAAATGCAACGCACAAGAATGTAATCGATTATTATTTTGCATTACTATATGTTTAATGTTAAGCTTATTTATTGTATTATTATTAAAATTTGGATTCTACTACCTCTCTTTTGAAAAAGGTAGCAGATTTTGCTACTCCAAAGGTTTTTTTGGTAACACTGTTTCGCTTTTAGTCACTAATAGATGGTGCTTGATTTCGTTTCAAAGGGTATGATACCCTTTTATGACAAAAGAAGTATTTGACAATTCAAAATTTTTAACCGTTCGCTGTCAGTTCAGTTCGTTTGTGTTCGGGAAATTTTGTGTGAGTTTTATTTTGTTGTGTTGTGTGTCGGAATTGTAATTTCTTGCCAATATTTTAAATTCTTTTCAATTTCGCGCGCTTTTATATCACTGACATCTAGCAGTGAGCTGTATAATTTATTTCACTCTACTTCGAAGGTACCTTTTTGTTCGATTTCGTTTCGTCAGAACAAAGTACTATACTTAATATAGGGTCTTTCAACAAGGACATTCAATTTTTAAATATAAATAAAACAAGTCGTGTTTGAGATATCCACCCATTTTTTTTTTTAATTGAAAGAATATTTTATGGCATTAAGTATGGAATATAACGTCGTTCAAATGTCCGCCCCGGCTTTGCCAATTTTCTACGACTTTGTCGCATAAATCTGGATGGCGCGTTCGGTCTGTTGACTTCAAGCTCATCAATTGTTTGCGGATTATACGCATCGACCTGCGATTTAAGATAGTCCCAAAGGAATTAGTCTCAAGGCGTTAAATCGCACGATCACGTTGGCCAGTTCACGTCGCCGTCGCGCGAGTTAACGATGCCCTCAAATCGCTTGTGCAGAATGTCCATCGTGACATGCGCTGTGTGGTACGTAGCGCCGTCCGGTTGGAACCACGTGTCGTCGTTATCCACATCATCCAGTGTAAGCCACAAGAAGTTGCTTATCATCGACCAAACAGTTAATTTCTCGGGATACATTTGGTGCTGGTATATCTCAGTCCCAAATCGGATAATTTTGTTTGTTCACACGTCCATTCATCTAGAAATGGGCCTCGTCGTTAAAAATAACGCAATGCGCGGAACGTTTTTCGAACGGAGCTCTGATTTTGAAAATAAAATTTGATGATTTGCACACGTTGTTCAACGCTATAACCTTCCATGGTGATTTGCCATACACTACTGAACAATTCACAACAAATTCAATGGATTTTGCTTTAAGAACATGGCCGCTATATATATAACCTAACAAATTTCGAGCGTTCCTTCTGGAATACCTTATATTTAATTTAGTTCGTTTATGACATACCTGCCCATAAATGAATAGATTCGTGGTATAAGCGACGAACATTGTCATTGAAAGAGAAAGTTAAAAAATTATCTTTTAATTTGATTTAATTAGCTAAGACAAACTTTTTTTCGATTTCTTTTTTTATTGATCTTTTGATATACTCGTATGTAGTTATGATAATAACAATAAAAACAAATTTTGCTGGAATTCAGTTGGCCCTAACAAAGGCCTATTTCCGTAATTAACCCAGTCCAAAAAGTTAAACATCACGCACTAAGTACAAATATAATCAACCTAATCGATTAATTTTGGATTCCGACATGATGTCGGTATTCAATAATGGAATTGCGTGACAAAGTTCCTTTTCATTTATTATGTTGCTGTCGACTTAATGGTCCAAAATTCCTTGAGCATGTCATCTCACACTATTTAGTCATTTGCTTATTTTGTATTCTAAGTTATGCCAAAAGGCAATAAGTCTGGGTAAAACTGCTTTGGGGTAGGCTTTGATATGGAGCACGTGTTAAATTAAATGATGGATGATTATCATCGCTTTTACACTGCTATTCGAGGCCTTTTGAGTGTTTATGCTAAATTACCGAGTAGCACGAATTAATTGTAGTCCTTCGGGTAGGAGAGTTCGGTAGATTCAAATTCCACTTATCGGTTTATCAGTTGTGATTGAAACTAAAAGAATCGAAAATGAATCGCAAACGATTCATAGTTCTTGTCGTTGGACTGTGAGTGAATCATCTAGGTACCTAGGAGATATCTGATGACCAGTACCAGTGCATAGTAAAGATATTAATTTTTATATATGAGTTTATGGTGGGACATTTTTTTGAGTTTTATCCTAAGTACTACACAGTTAAATTTAGACAGACTCATGAGAAGTGATCTGTAAGAGAATCTTTCATGTACACTTAGGAAAGTGAATTACGTGAGAGAAACTAGTAACGCTGAGTAAAAATGAAAGCAGTCCTTGACCAATACCCATTTTACGCTTGAAAAGGTACCAAGTAAATCATGTATTTCGAAAGTTTGGCTTATGTCTAATATTGGTTTATTAATTTTGTCAATTTCAACTCTCTGATAATTCAATAGTGCTCTTTTCCATATTAAATAAAAGTTTAAATCACCAACAAGTTAGAGCAAACAATTACACTTTTGGCTTTTGCTAAAAAAAAATTAAAGGTACCTTTCACTTTCTCCACACTGACTTAATTCATTCAAAGTTCAAATTGTTGAAAATGTCTCGATCGATGAACTCTTGCTATCCTAAGAATTATGCGCTAATGCTAAGGAGTGCCTTTGTTTTCACAAGTCAAGGTTACATCAATAAAAAGAGAGATTCTACTATTATTTTTTCGATGTTATAAATAAGTACATTGATACAAATGGTATTACGGTATGAAATTTGTGCATTGCCCGCAATTTACTTACTCTCTGAGGATGTTTCCAGTCGACTAAATAATAACTTCCTCAATAAACCCTTAATCAAACGCCCTCACAACTAAAACAACTGCAAGAAAAATAACGCATATATCAACAATGGCTGCCGAACTAAATCTACATATACGAAAGCTGGAAAAAGGACGAATTTCCGTTTAGCGTAATAACGAGAGCTTCGCGTGTCAGATGGGATCCATTACGGACTTATGGTATAAGTGCTCTACGCTTACAACAAGCTGAGGTTATGTAAAAAAGGCAAAATTCACGAGTGATTTAATGCTAAAGTACTGACTATGTGTACTCCATAGCCTGGTACTTAGACCTCAATATTGTATTTGCACAATGAAAAATGAACCTGCTTTTTTCAGTACATACATCTCCTGTTCTCGGAACGCCTTTTTCCCTTCACTCCGTTTAATATTTAGTATCGCGAATATTTTCTAACATGATTTATGAGAACGATTACAATATGGTAGCTTTTATTATGTTAACATGTGGTGGGTGTTGGATTTGTGGTGATTCTTCAGGTTCATTTCGTGTAAAACGAGTTATGATAAAAATATTCCAGCTATGCATACAGTGATGTCTTAAATCGTTTTCACTTCCTTAAATTTTTAAGAAATACTTGAAGCATATTTACTGTGCGATATTGCCAAATTTAAACAGCCAGAGGTCGTGGGCTCGAATCCTAATCATTTTCTTCAACACTCTCAATAATAATGTCCACCATCCGATCAGAAAAATATTAACGAAAAACCCAAGGCTCGATTTGGGCTTTACGCTCAGTTAGCTCTATTGATCAAATATGAATTGTATGGAAGACATAAATTACATACATTGTACGTACGTATTAAAAATCGTTTGGTTTTTAGACTTGAAACAATAATCAAAAAACTTTCCAGAGCATGTGTTCTTCCACTTTTGATCTGAAAATTAGTACAACTGATTTGCTCAACGAGGAAAGTAACCGAAGTAACTGTTGATATCTTAATTCCTCTTAATTTTACTTTATTATTTTTTAATAATAAAATATTGTGATCAACCTGAAATTTTAAAAAAATGTTATACCCTGAAATTTTTTATTTTCACGTTGTAGGACTAGCAAACCCCAAAAAAGCAAAAAAAAAAAATGTCCGTCTGTCCGCCGTAGACGTCGCTCCGTCCGCCGTACACAAAACTGTTTGAAGGTGCATAGTTCACAAACCCGTTGAGATATTAAGTTGAAATTTTTATGGTGGGTAGATTGGGTGAACCCCTACGATTGGTATCTTTTGGGGGAGGGAGTGGGGGAGGGAGTAGGAAGAGAGAATGGGGGGAGGGAGGGTTACGTTTTAGACGAAAAATTTTGGTTTCTAGATCTCAGGAACCGCTCATGGTAGGAGGCTGAAACTTGGAACATATGTAGTAGGGGAGACCGGGGATAGTAGAAACAAGGGACAATAGAAACAATGGTCATAATGAACGCAATCCTTGGTTTAAATTAAACTTCAAAGTATCAAACGAAGCGTCTCTAAATGCCCCTGGTAGCTATTAATAAACCGTTGAGTATAGTCAAAAGTGAAAGTATATACTCGTATATCCAAAAATATGTTTTTCCACCATCTGTGTAAAGTTTTTCCATCATCGAAAAAGAGTGTTAAAAGGAATAAAAACGTGACTATCAGGCTTCAACTATTAATATTTGTTTAGTTTAGTATATTACCTTTAGTTGCAATAGTTTAAATTCATACGTTCGTACGAGGTTAAGAAAACAATTGAGTGTTTAGATCAAAATGTGTTGTGGGGACAATTAAAACAATAAAAGCTGGAACAGTCGAAACGTGTTTCAATTCGCAAATTAGCCTTCCAATTGTCCTTTAAATATTCCTTAAACATGCCAGATACATGAAGACGAAATTCTATGGCTGAAGAAGATTGGTTTTCTGGATTCATAAAGCATATATCCATAAATCATGAAGCACAAATTCAGAACTTTCAATTTGCTGCCCTCAAACCACAAGTCTTTCACGAGGAACAAGTTTTAACATCACGATTGCTACACATTAGACATTTGACTAATTATAACAATTTTAGATTATAATAAATACATATTACACTTAATCTAAATGCTGTTTCAATTGTCCCAGGTATATGTCAAAGGCACGGGGACATATGTAACATCTCGACTACTCCAATACTTTTTAGAATATCTATTTTGTTTATCATTATAACTCAAGGAAACAATTTACATATAAATTAGAGACTATATACTCACTATAACTGACTTTATATCTCATGATGAATGATGAATCAAAAAATCATCAATCGAAAATGTTTCTATTGTCCCCGGTCTCCCCTACTATGATAGTGGACCTATTTGAAAAAAAATTTACGATAAGGGTTGAGGGGTGTGTGAGTGAGGGAGAAAACAATGTGTTCGAAACGTTTGAAAGCTGGGAATGAAGCATTCTAAAATCCATATCTCCTGAACCGTTGATGTCAGAAGGGTGAAACTTTGTAGTTATCTTAAGGGATACTAGGAGATTAGACAAGGGCTTAAATTTTTAAGAGGGTGGTGTGGTGTAGGGGTGGGGGGTAAAAAACTTTAGATTACAATATCTTCCCAACAAATTTTACCAGGAAGATAAAATTTGGTTCCTGTATATGGTGGAGTCTATTGAATGTAAAATTTTTGAGAGGGGAGGTGGAGTACGAAAGTAGAGGGATAACCATTTTTTGAAAAAATTTAATTTTTATATCTCAAGAACCGTACCAGATATGATCTTAGAAATTTTACTGGAGTTAGGCCTAGTAAACTTCTAGCAGAAAAAAAAATGTTGGTGGTGCTGGTGAAGGGGGTGACGGTGGGAGGTGGTGGAATGAAAACTATTCTAATTTTTATTTCTCGGTTTTTCCCTAACAAAATTTTTCCGATTACAGATTAACGTAAGTTTCTGCAAATTGAATGCAAATTTATCAATTACAGCTGTTAAGATTAAGATCTAATCACTGAACAAATTTTAACTTGTTATTATACGAGTACAACTTAATGAATTTCAATAAATTTATCTATCTATCTATCTATCTAATTTTTATTTCTCGAAAACCGTAAAGCATAGAAAGCTAAAAATTTACGATAGAGCCACTATAGAAGTATCCAAGAAAAATGAAATTTTTGATAGGGGTAGCAAGGTACGGGGGTGGAGGTGGTTTTCCATATCTCAGAAACGGCTTATGCTAGAAAGTTGAGACTTAGTGCGTATATGTAGAAGTACTACAGGAGTAATTAAAGCAAAAAAAGTTAAACATTTTATTGACGTACAGAGTTGGAGTAAAAAAAATGTCCGTGAAAAGGGTTTTTTGTTTTCCACATTTTCATGAATTTCGTTATATCTTTTAGACATGTCGAGTTATCAAATTAATCTTACTTCTTTGGGCTATTTATACATATAAGCACCTAGAAAAATTTTTTCAACTTTTTTGATATTCAACCCCTAAGGTGGTGTAGGTTGGTTGGTTGGTTTACGTGGTGGCCCGTCTGCCGAAAACAGGGCCCAATTAGCACAGGAAGCGCCGTTTTGATACCCCAACTCGTTTAACCTGGTCGTTGAGGGCTGATGAAGTAGATTCATAGTTGTACAGAGATCTGGGGCTTGAATAGATTATCATATCCATCCAGAGCTGTTCAAGAAGGTAATCAGTTCTCCAATCTTGTTTTTCGAGATTTCATCAAGAATGTGGTCGTGTAAATTTTCACTAATTCCGATATATTTCTTAGGTCTCATTAGACGATATATCGAATATCGAATTCACTTTCACTCGTAAAGGCTTTAAAAACAAAGAGGAAAGCCCGATTTTTTCGATATTAAACCACCTAGGGGTGTATGGTATTTTTCAAGTTTTCACGAATTTCCAAAATGTTTTACGTTTAATGAGATCGAATTCGCTTTTACGTCTATTGAATCTTTTATTGGAAAAAAAGTACGTACATAAAAAAAAATTCTGCCAATAGTCTAGGCGCAACTTTATTATTTTTTGGATAGAAGTCCGAAACGTGTTTAATACTGGGATGCGGTGTAGGTTACTATGCGACTGATAATCTAAAGAATAACCAGGAGGCTATTTGGAACGTTATTTTTTAGGTTGTCAGTCGCATAGTAATCTACGCCGCATCTCAATATTAAACACGTTTCGGACTTCAACTCAAAAAATAAAAAAAATGCGCCCAGACTGTTGTCAGATTATTTGTTATGTGAAGTAAATAATTATTATTACAACTATTTTCGAAGATGCCAAGGTATACCGCATCTCAGCACTGAACGCATTTTGGACTTCTACCCAAAAAAGAGTGAAGTTGCGCCCAGATTGTTTGGAAGATTTTTCATTCGCTCTGGAGAGCGTACAGCACGTAAGACCACCATGAGGAGCCGATTGAACTGGAACAAGTGGAACTGTTAGCCATAATCCATATAACATATACCTTGTTTCTAAGCGCAGATCTACCCTCTAAGGGTTCGAGGAATATTTAATTTGTCCACTCACTTTCACGTATAACTCCAGCCCCGTGCATGCCAGACTGAAATTTCTGAAAGTATATAGGCACTAACAATCGTGTTGAAATGTACGGGGTTCGATAATGCTATTTTGCGCCGAAGAAGGCTTTCATAATTAACTTCGAATAATTTTCCACTCGATTCTTTCAAGTAATAATGAAACAAATATCGGTCTTGCTTTTGCCGTTTGCATGATATTTTCAGTTTCTCATATGGTGCAATTATTTCCATTTTAATTACCTACTCGTAAATAGTACAGGCATTTAAAAAAAATTATTCCGCAACAACTTCCATTGCACCAATTTCACTTACCTAAAACGCTCCCAAGTCACTTATCGTTAATATTTATAGTGTCTACGAAAATCCTGAATATCTGATGAGAACGGGAACGGGAACGTACTCGTATCTAACCCAATAATGAAAGATGACGAGGGAAAAATCCTACATTCTATCTGGAGGGTAAATTTATTTTACAGAAATTTTCAGCATGATTACCTCAGCAGTCTTGCCTGCAAGGCAAAATTTCTATGTCATGTTAGTCGTAACGATTTTTATTATGAATCAACTTCCGAAAGATTTGGAAGGAAATTGAGAAGAAAATGATGTTGAGCTGATAGAACTTAAGGACTTGTATCATATATATAATAAATACTTAAGATACGACGATAGGAAATTTTTTTATCCGCCATCGATGAGCTTAATAACCAGTTTATTGAAATACGAAAGACTCGAGAAGTAAGCAATTTATTATATTTAAGTGATTGAGATGTTTATGAAAAGGCTTTAGCAAACAAATTATTTTAATTTGAATGGATATACAAAGGATGTTGGAAAGCGCACTATGTACAATATCAATTCGTTCATTGTTTCCATGAAGGTAAGCATTATCTACACAGTTCTTGGACTACTGAATTCGAACGGGGTTATGCCTTCCTCATTGATTCAGAGCAATACTTACAGGTTAAGGTACACAGTGAAAAAAATTCATTGAATTTTACATCTTCTGGATAGTAGGCAAATATACCATACCTTTTCAAGTAAATTAACAGAAATAAAATAATAAGTACAATTACACGAAAAAGAACGTAATTTTCAATATAGTTAATTTTACACGAAATGTTGTGTAATTTTGTGAACCTTTTCATGTAAATTGTACGGTTCAGTTGAAAAGTACATGAATAATTTACTAATACCTCTAATTTCGTGTGAAAGTGATTGAAATGTGTACTTTTACTTGGAAAAATTAAATATACTGGATATTTAAATTGAAAATTAATTTTTTTAAAAAAGTGTAGTATTTTATTATTTTAGTATTTTATTTTCATCAAGTTTGTGCATTTTCTAAAATGTTGCGACTGTGAAGAGAAAATCTGTTAAGAATTCTGCTGGACAATGAGGAAAATTTGTACAGTTGGCAGTTCATTGTTTGTATCAATTTTACAACGTACAACCTGAAAGCTGCCTTAGTCCACTGAAGTAGGTATCTGCTTCGTTCTGTACTGATGTATAATTTGCGCTCTCCCAGGAACACCATTCTGCTTTATGGTCAATTTAATTGAATAACGTAGAAGATTGAGAATGTTCATTTTGTGGGTATTTCGAAGCCGAGATATGTTCGAGCAACTGACTAAGGGCATATCTACTTCTACTGTTGTAACTATGATCCACCTATATGCTTTTGGCTCCAGGCCAACCCATATTAAGTTAGGACTACACCTACTCCTACATACTTCGAAGCATCGTTCTCAAACTGAATTACTGGGTCGTTTTCGACATGCCATCTATTTTATGAACTCCCTGCATTATATAAGTAGTTGTGTGGGAAATGAGGATATCATATTAAATATATCCCTTCCGACATAGTTAGCCAGTTTTCAATATGGTCCTGGTCCTGCAGCTATTGCAAATTTGTAATGACGTTATGAGCAAGTAAAATTTTCTACTGTCGGAAGTAAGAGGCACTAATGCATGCTTTAATTGTGAAATGTTTGCGAATGAATTTCGAAGAACATGTTCGATGAAATTTGGGAAATTTTAATGAATTTTATTAATATTTAATATAGCATTTAAGGTTTAAAGAGTAGATCGATAGGAATATAAATGCTCTGAAGGTGATAAAGTCAATTTTGGCTGGACTTACGCTTAATTTACTGAAAATAGTGTAAACCCGCTTAATAAAATGTATGTATGTGCCATATTTTACGCTGGCATACAATAATTGATTAGGCAGAAGATTCTGCTCTATTTACTTGTTTGAAATTATGACGAACCTACAACCGGTTTAAGAAATTGTGACAGGACCATTCCTGACGTGAAATCCCGATTGTGAACACTAAACCGGCAAAATATTTTTCAAGTAGCTATAGATAATCCCTTATAACCAGGATCCGATTAAAGGCATGAAAGAAAAAATTTTAAAGTGTAAATTCCATTGCAGTTTAACATTATACTTAATTTTTTTTTGATAATAGTGCTAGAAGGCCACAAAAAATTGACACAAAATTCCGAAGTCCGTTTGCAAACATATCGTCACCCTTATGCCAGAAGCACGAATGTGATATCAGGAAGTGGTTTAACGAGTAGTCAGGGGAGATTGAAAGCGTTAAAAAAAGGGATTTTTAGCAACAGTTTAAACTTTCAAATAGCTATAACTCAAATTCACTGATTTGCACTTTCGTGCCTCTGGCACAAGGGTGACGATATTTTATGCATATGTAGCTCAAAACCTCCCGAAGATATGAGCTATAAATTTGACGCAGTGATTGGAGTTGATAGTCCCCTATTGGTGATTTCTTTTTGCGGATTGATTAAGGTAAATTTTGAGAATTAAATATGTCCGAATTTTTACTGTATGTATTTCCACTTAAATTTTACTATAAGTAGATATTGTTGTAGTTAATGTGAGCGTGCTAGTTTATTATCTGAAAGGTTGCGCGTGCGAATGTCACTCAGGTATAGTCCTGCGCTCTTACATGTACTCATTTATTCCTTTTTTCAATTTTTGGTTTTTAACAAGCTAAGTCAGTTTATATACAGGGTGCTCCATCTTTTATATCGGTATGTAAATATTGAATAACTTTGAAAAAAAAAACAACTGATTTTATATGTGAGTACTTTTATTCAATTTGGTCCTTAAGAATTTATTTGGATTAGTTTTTGAATACAACATCAATCAAGTGGTTGCCTCTATTGGCCACAGCAAAATGTGCCCTTTTTGCTGCGTTTTCCATTACTTTTTCGAGCATCTCGGGTGGTATAACGATGATTTCGGCACGAATGTTTGCTTTGAGCTCGTCAATGGTCTGAGGCTTGCTGGCGTACACTTTGCTTTTGAAATAATCCCATAAAAAGAAGTCCGGAGGAGTCAAATCTGGAGATCTCGGTGGCCAGTCAATGTCGCCTCTTTTCGACATCGGACGTCCAGGGAATTTTCGTTGCAGAAACTGAATTGTTTCATTTCCAGTGTGGCATGGCGCACCGTTTTGTTGAAACCAGTAACCATCCAGACCTTTTTCACACATTTGCGGGCAGACATAATGAGCTAACATCCACCGATATGGTTTTCTATCGACTGTTTCGTTTTGTCGGGAAAAAATGGCCTAATGATGGTTTTGGCGCAAACGCCGGCCCAAACAGTCACTTTTTGATCATGCAGTGGCGTTTCATGGATCTAGTGTAGATTCTCCGTTCCCCAAATGCGGCAATTTTGCTTATTAACGCCGCCAAAGAGTGTGAAATGGGCCTCGTCGGTCATCAAAATTTGCTTCCAAAAATCAGGTTCAGTGTCAACCATTCGAGCGACTGTTTGGCCGTATTCCAAGCGACGTAGACGGTCTGTCCGCAATATTCTTCTGAATTGACGTTCCCAAAACTTGTCTAATCAAGTCAATCTGTTGAAAAATGTCAAAGTTATTCAATATTTACATACCGACATAAAAGATGGCGCACCCTATACATAGATACAATATATTACATTAGCCAAATATTTGAAATATCTGCGAATAGTCTGAGCTCATCTTCATTATATTTTGGGTGGAATTTCGAGACGCCTTAAGGCCTAAACAGAATATGGACCTCGACTGCGACTGCGCAGTCCCTGTCTTTAGAATACACAGGATTATATGGCGATGCCCACAACACCAACTTCGCCTGCGACTGCGCAGTCGGGCTACACTCTAATTCTAAGACTGCGGTTGTTGTCTCGGATTTCCACTACTTCCCAGCAGGAAAAGTTTCGTAGACTATATATCGAAACGAAACCGTATGCAAGTCGTATAACTGATTAGACTTTTTGGGAAGGATGTCGCCGGTTGATGTATATATTTACTATTATAGTTTGTACGAGCACTATATATAGAATATTTACATGACTTCTTCAAAATTAATTGAATTCTGTTTACATTTAAGAGGAGACCGCGATAGCTTAGTACATGCTGTCTTTGTCTTACATATAGACATGTAGAATTTTCATGCTATTTTGCGTGAGTACGCTTTGCCTACTGGGTTTCTATTCTTCAAATTCGTCTCGATTCCTATTCATTTTCTCGTTATTAATAAACGCAAACACTCCAAATTGATTAAAAACACTATATAAAATATACACGCTACCAGAAACACGTCAATTTTCAAAAATATTAAACAAAACAGAAGTGACACTTGACACTCGTTCTTCTTCTTGCTTGCATAGAATCGAAGTCGTAGTCGGTGTTCTGTTCAACACCAACTGCGCAGTCGAACCTCACGCCGCACGGTAGGCAAATCGCAGTCGCAGTCGCAGTCGCAGTCGAGGTCCGTGTTCTGTTTAGTACTTTAAGAGTATAGTTGCGGTCCAGAGTATTATACGACTAACAACCCACAAAAAAATACTCAGTAGGTCTTTTGAAACTTTATTTTTTAGGTTGTCAGCGAAATAAGGTTGCGCTAAGACTGATCGATTTTTATAATAGTTAGTTAAAATTCTAGATTTTCATTGAATGGAAACTCCTAGAAATTCATCGTCGGCAGCATTAGATTTTTTTCTGCAGAATTTATATAAGTAAAGGTATGAAAAAATCCTAACACCCCCCTCCTCCTTATTCAAAAATGGCTATGAAGATGTAAACTAACATTCCAGGGATCATGATACCTTAGCACAGCCTACAATAATTTAATTAGTAGCGCTTGTTATTATTCGCTCGTACCGAGTGCCTTCTTTTCGTACATGCTACACTTTCGTACATATATGAAAATAGAAGGAACCTACACAAACTATACAGACCTGTGTAGGTATAGTTTAGTATTGTTAAACGAAATTAGGACTTTACGGAATGTTCCCATTGAACGAAAGTCGAGTGTAACGTTCCTTAGGAACGAATGCAGTACAATGGCTTCTGGGGCTGTGATAACGTCGTAAGACGATTACTACTCAAGTGGTAAACTTTGTTGATTTAATTGGAGACTTTTAATAGAATTACGTTGTGTTTGTTACAAGAAATTTTATTGCGTCAGAACTACGAGTACAAATGGCAATTGTCATATGCATATGTTCATATAGTAGGTACATCCATACATAAGTTTTACAAACTACATACTATGAATGTACATTTAATTAACTTTTGGTCTTCTTGGCACACTTGCACAACTACTGAAATATTATAGTGACAAAGCTTAAAAAATGTTTTGAAATTGATACCTACGTTTTAAAATCGAGAAACGCAAATAAGACTTCGATATCGAAGCATATTTCGAATTGATATCACTTGCGAGATACAGTAAAGAGCCGTACAGAATGAACGCAATCGCAGTCGGATTGGAGTGTCAAAATAACGGAGGGGAAAAAACGAGTTTCAAATGCATGTGATTGTATGCAGCTAAACAGAATGAACGCTATGGGTCGCAGATAGACGCAAGTAAGTTCGTAATATTTAAAATGATCGCAAGTGAACGCATCGAAATGTCAAATATGACAATAGCATAACCTAAAACGCACTATATTATTTAAAGAAGAAAATAATAAAATGGAAAATGAAAGAGATTTCGATGAGCATTAAAAATAATTCATCGATTTTTGCGTCCATATCAATTTCGCTTTGATTATTGACACTGATAGAACTGCGAATTCAATCCGGTCATTGTGTTCATGCAGCGTTTACTTGCGGTTTACAGCGTTTCATTGCATCTCGTTGCGACATTTTGACATTGCAATCCGACTGCGATTGCGTTCATTCTGTACGGCTCTTAAAACGCAAAATCTTTCTCGAATTGAATCGATTCGATATCTATTCGAAATATTCTCGAACCCGGTTAAATTTTTGCTCGTTTTGCGTCGGTTTCTGGTCTGGTTTCTCTCTTGATAAATTGAAAGATTAGAAATAAGTTTTGCATTGTAAACTATGTACAATAATTATGAAAGTTATGGGCAATTAACCGGAATGGGGCCTTCGTGAATTCTAGCAGTTCGTCTTCCAAACCAAACTTCAAACGTGATTATCTCGAAACATTCTTTTTAAAGACGGTCCACAAAATATTTGAAAAACGGCTCGACCGATTGCTTCCAAAATTTGACACAATATTTTCGGACAGGTTCGCAACGTAGGATTTTTTTTTCACTTAATTACTTTTTTTTATCAAGCCAGAAAGGTCGGAAATTAAGGTTAAAAAATGAACACAAAGTTCAATCGGCCGCCATTACATAAAAAAAAATGTTTTTCAAAAAAATCCTACGATACAAAGGGCATCATTCATTACATTTTCAGAATCTTTTTGAAATTTTCGTTTCAGATCAACCGACTGCATATAATCTTGGGAACGGCAGACCGTGCAATCGAAGAACACTTTTTACGCCGGCCATAACAGCAGCGCCCCCGGTTGATATATATTTATAAAAAAATTTGTCAGCGTACCTCAACACGTATACTTTCGAATAAAACTAACCTGGATAAAATCGAGCAAATAGTTTTTGAGATAATCATTCCTAAAATTCACCTATTTTTTCCCTTGTCTACTCGGATCTTCACCCTTAATACTGTTGTTCATCATTTTAATGTACAAATTAATTATTTCGATTAATTCGTTAACTTGCCTGCCGTAACGATGCGATAGTTAATTAAGTTAATTATTTTTTCTCTTTCTTTTATTTATTGAATGTTTTATTATAAATCTAAGAATACACATTTTTCTTATTGCTTTATTATATCTTATTGTGCAACTTATAAGTTTTTGAATTTCTTTCTTATCATTTCAATTTGGAATTATGACTTAATTTTTGAAATTTATTTATGAATACCAGAATAATAATTATTATTATAGTTTTAAAGTGCAAGGTAACAGAAGAATTATGGCGCGATTTCAATAAGTTCACTGAGTAGGTTCAACAATCTTAAGAAAGTCCACATATACATACATTGCCACTTTACACAAATTAATTATTTAATTAAATTAAGAAGAAGCTTATTTCATGTTCATATTATTCAATATTATGGCTCTGTTTAATTTTAATAATGAATGTAATTATGAAGAAATGTTCCATTAAAACTTGGATAATTCATTTTAATTAAATTTTTAATTAATATGATGAATGTGTACATCAAAACTTGTAGTTTATGATTTATCAATTTATTTATTAATGTACACTCATACGTTCGCAACAGAGAATATTTTTAATGAAATGAGATTCATGGTATTAATGTACACTGTATAGATTTATCTAAGAATCCAATAAATTTTGTAAAAGAAAAGCTTTTATTAATAACATAAATTGCAACTTTTTTAGTGTTGGAAAACACAATTTTTTGTTTATAAAAGTAATTTCGACCGAAAATATTCTTGAATTAAAACTCTGTCCAATTAGATCTGGTATTTAAGAAAAATGGAAGTTTCTTTTTTTTAATTTCACGAATAAGTCAAATAACAATCAAAATAAAACCGACCACCAAAATATCTAAAAATTAAATAATTAAATACAACTATAAGTACGTAGGTACCTAAGTAAATTAAAAGTTATAAATATAAATTATAGTAAAAATATGCTTAAATATAATGGGTGTGTTTTTTTGCGCACTTATCCAGAGCAGAGTAGGTTAGATAATGTATATACAAAATAACAACAGCATTGCTGTTTTTATGATTCTTTAAAACTTTTTTTCATAGATAGTATGCTATATTAAATAATTTATCGCGAATAGCTGCCCCAGTGAGCTTACTGGGGCAGCTATTCCTGTTAAAATCTATATTCTAGCCTACTATCTACAGGGAAAGCAATAAAAAATAACAAAAACAGCAATATTCATGGTGTTTTCAATGCAAATTTTATTCACTTCTCTGATCTGGATAAATGAGCAAAAAACACACCTAATATTAAATAATAAGCGAAATTTGTTTGGGCCATTCATCCAGAGCTAAGTAAAACAAAACATGTAATTGATTTTTTGTGACTTTTTCCCAAAGTAAGCCAGCTTAGAGCAATTTTTTAAAAGTGTGCACCCCATTGAGCTAAAAGTGGTGAGAAATGTTCTCTAATGTAGCCTACTATCTGCCGAGCTTACCCGTCTACTAGAAACGAATTTTCCATAACATTTTTAATTTCAATTTAAAGCAATTTTCTAAATTATACAAAAAAAACCTCACGGGTCCAGGGGCTTATCATTTCCACGAAACTATAACCAACCGCCCTAGAAAAATGTAATTAAATTCTTTTACGTACCACCCATTAAATTCAGACATAAGAAACCACCATAAACCTTTTATTGTCCGACATAAAGGTTTCGCGTGGGAGAACAGTAAATAAACTAAGGACGAAGTAAAAAGCACATACGACTTAACTAATCAACTAGGGAACTAAGACATTACAACAGTATGTTGGTTCTGAATGTATGCCGTAATGAGAAGCATTATAATGGAGTATGGTACCAAAGCCAAGAGAATCTCCTAAATCAAAAATTTCACCAAAAATAGTGTCCTTTTCGATGAGCGCATAATTCTTCATTATGAACTTCGACCGATTATAGTAAACGTCTAAACTTCTTTACGCAAAACTTAAGATTCTGAAAATAAATCGCTTATTGGAACCTTTGCTGGGTCTGTTCCCGAAGGGTTCTCCCTTGCGGATAATAATCCTTCTCATGTAAAGACCATTAAAGGTATACATAAACGGATAACACCCAACTGGGATGTGTACAATCCTATTAGTGATATGTGTCGAAATTCCTTATCCTTTCTTACCTATCTACCACTAGATTATCATAAAATTTCTCAGTAAACCGAGTATGAAGCTTACTATACTTCACATCCTGTGGGCTGTGGGGGTGGTATAGTGTTTTAGTGTTCCTACATCGAAGCAAGAGTATCAGATAACGCCTGTCGGATATAGAGCTGTCCTGGCATTACAGGATGAAAGCCCATTTAATTGGGTATTAGACGAAAAAGCACGAGGATTTTCCTATGGTTCGTATATTGCGTAAGGAATTTATTGTGCTGGATGTTCTTCAGCTCCTAGACGCATACCACAAAATTGATTCTTTTAGTGCCATTGAGTTTCCAAATCGACCGACAATAATATGATATTGTGAACGTTATTATTTATACCAGAATCAATTATTATTATAATTACAGAGTTGGAGTATAAGCTATAAAAAGTAAGCACTTGAACAGGTTTGTATGTGCGACGTGTAGCTACGAATTAAGGAGTACCTACTAATGCTTTTAATAGCAGAGAAACGTTTCAGGTAGAATTCAATTCGCTGTTTCTGAAAGTAATTTACTTTTACGGTATCTAATTAAGAAATGTTTATGGCACCAACCCATAAATCTGTAAAATAGTAGACAAAATGAATATTGCCGATAACTTTAGCACCTGAGACTGGTTCTACATATACTAAATACGTGGAGCACAAAAATAATTTTCTGTTATACAAATATGTTATTTCTAAATTATAATTTCTTAGATATAATTATTTATTTATCTCAGTTGTAAATAAATAAACTTATTTATCTCTGCTAAAAATTCGTGACTATTTTCTCGGAGTGAAGGGAATTGCGACATTCCTGTTAAAAAGGATTCATTTTTTACTACAATTATGTATGTATGTATGTAGATACACATATATAACTCCAGACATAGTTTCAAGTTTTTAGTGTAACCGAGTCATGAAATACAGAAATTATAACTTTACGTCTGACACCGTATGTACACTGAAAAAAATGCTGTTATTAATATTAATGAATACATTTCATTAAACAAAATTCTTCGGATTAGTGAAAAAATCGCTACAACTATGTAGAAAATCATATTTTTCATGATATGTAAACCGTACTTCAATAGTATGAATCCCATTTCATTAAAAATATTTTTCTTCTGAACAAGTCAGCCTTGCTTGGAATTCGTCAAATATATTGATTATGTTCAAAGTAATAATGAACGCATTCATTATATTGAAGAAAACGATCATCGCACAGCTCAAGGTTACGGATCCTCTGTTGGCTGTTATTTTTTTTTTATTTGTTAAGGTTCCCATAATCGATAGCACGTAATCAAATGGTGAACAATTGTATTCCGCTGAGAATTAGTCGCGGCAGTAGCAAAAATTTCGCACAAGTGTGTAAGAACCTTTATTTGTTTTCATATGGCATAAAAGCTGAAAATATATCCAGATTTACGTTCATAAAATTAATGTTCAAATTCATCACATTGATATTGATATATGCATTAATATTATGAAAGCAGTATTGATTAGATTGACAGGATTACTCCCAATTATGAATTTATACTTTAATATGAGGAACAACATTAGTAACATTATTTCATCAATATCATGAATTCCTTCATCAATATTACATCATTTCTGTTATTGATGATGATGATGATGATTGATATTATGATGATGTACATTTTAATTGGATGGATGTACCTTTTTGGTTCAGTGTATAGGGGATCCATGATAAAAAGAAAACGATGTAAAACAAAAGAATATGCAAAAAGAGAAAATGAGAGACAAGATAAAAACTGGGCGCAACTTTATTATTTTATGGGTAGAAGTCCGAAACGTGTTTAATGATGAGATACGGTGTTGGGTACTATGCGACTGACAACCTAAAAAATAACGTTCCAAATAGCCTCCTGGTTATTTTTGAGGTTGTCAGTCGCATAGTACCCAACACCGTATCTCATCATTAAACACGTTTCGGACTTCTACCCATAAAATAATAAAGTTGCGCCCAGACTGTTGGCCGATTTTTTTTATTTACTTACGTATTTTTTTATCAATAGAATAATTCACAGTAGTAAAAGCGAATTCGATCACATTAAACCTAAGAGATTTTCGGAATCAGTGAAAACTTGAACAATACCCCCAGGGGGCTTAGTTGAGAAAAATACTTAAATCGGTTTTTCCCCGACTACGTTTAAAGCTTATAGAAGTAAAAGTGAATTCCAAATCTCAATATACCTTAGAAATATATCAGAATTCGTGAATATGTACACAACCACTTTACACCCCGTTAGGGGTTGGATATCTAAAAATTTTGAAGATCGTTACTAGGCGCTTATATAAATAGCCCGCAGAAGTAAAATTGCTTTGATAGCTCGACATGTCTAAAAGTTTTAACGAAGTTTGTGAAAATGTAGATTCACGGATATTTTTTTTACTCAACCTCTAAACGCCAATAAAAATCTGAACTTTTTTTTTGCTTTAATTACTCTAATAGTACATCTACATATACGTATTAAGTTTCAACTTTCTAGCATAAGCCGTTTCTGAGATATAAAAAACCACCTCTCTCCCCCGTACCTTGACACCCCTATCAAAAATTTTATTTTTCTAGGATGTCTCCATAGTGGCTCTATATAATCCTAAATTGTTAGCTTTCTATTCATTATGGTTTTCGAGAAATAAAAATCAGAATGTTTTCCTTTCTACCCCCTTTCACCATCACCCCCAACACCCACACCCCCAACATTTTTTTCCCTATTAGAAGTTTACCGACCCCAACTCCTGTAAAATTTTCAAGATCATATCTGATACGGTTTCTGAGATATAAAAATTACATTTTTTGAAAAATTGTTGTCCCCCCACTTTCGTCATCCACCTCCCCCCTCAAAAAATTTAGTTTCGATAGACTCCTCTTGTGATCCCATATACAGAAACTAAATTTTATTTTCCTGGTGTAATTGGTTCCGAAGATATTGTAATCCAAAGTTTTTCACCCCCCACCCCCACACCCCACCACCCCTCTTAAAAATGTTAGCCTTTGTCTAATCTTGAAGTATCCCTAAGGACAACAACAAAGTTTCAATCTTCTGACATCAATAGTTCAGGAGATATGGATTTTAGAATGTTTCAATCATGTCTTTCATGCGTTAAGGACTCATTGTTTCCCCCCCCACTTCCACACCCCTTAACCAAGATCGACCATTTTTTTGCAATTGAGTCCATTATCATAGTACTATATAAGTTCCAAGTTTCAGCCTCCTAGCATAAGTGGTTCCTGAGATCTAGAAACCAAAATTTTTCGTCTAAAACGCTCCCCTCTCCTCTCCCTTTGCACCCCCACCCCTCGAAAATATACCAGTTGTAGGGGTTCACCCAATCTACCCACCATAAAAATTTCAATTTAATATCTCAACGGGTTTAGGAGCAACGCGCCTTCAAACGATTTTGCGTACGGCGTACGGCGTACGGCGTACGGCGGACGGCGTACGGCGTACGGCGTCTACGGCGGACAGACGGACATTTTTTTTTTTTTGCTTTTTTGGTGTTTACTAGTCCTAAAACGTGTAAATACAAAATTTCAGGGTAGCAAACTTTTTTGAAATTTCAGGTCGATCACAATACTTTATTATTAAAAAATAATAAAGTAAAATTAAATTAAAAAGAAAAAAACCCTACATGTTTTTTATGTCTAAATTTTCATTAAATTTTTGTTGAACTAATATTCCCGAGCGCTTTAAAAAACGAGCCCTTTCAAAATCCGTAGTTCGTCTGTTTCCGTCAAAACATTAAATACCAGGCACTTGTCAAAAATATCCGATTTCAACGTGACAGCGAAGAACGCCTCTCTACTAATGAGCTGACAAAATAATTATCATCCCTTGGGGCAGTCACAAAGTTTCCCTCATACTTACCTATACACCTGTGTACCACGAGTACCACTCCTACTCATACGTCCATCAATCCAGAAGGCATTCTGTGTAAACTTTGAATAACATACGAATTATGTAGGGTACTTCCTTCTGACAGACTTTAACGATACGACGTGGTGGTTTTACGCCTGGCCGTGTTTCGTGTATACAGACGTAATTTTCAAAATGATTAAGTACTCGGGATTTTATTGGATATGTCGACGGATTATCCCCTAGGTACTCAAATATATCAATGGATGTGTAGCTTTAAAGCTTACATGCTAATTAGTGGCGCACTTGGGGGATTTGATGAATTATCATGCAATTAGAAGTTGAAATGCTGTGATCCTCGAAATATATCCTTGAATCTATGCATACGTCGGCTCGGATTTGTGGAGTGCGTCATCAATTTGTTCCATTTAATATGTGTATTTGCATACCTACAGGACTGTTCTGGATCTGCAAATGTACCATTTATACCGATGTACGGGAACATTTTCCTCGCACAAAGTGCTCACTATTCTTCCAGCTAATACCTGCGATATTTTATTATACTTACCTGACTAGGAGATATCTGGTTATTGCCCGTGAATTTATGTTACTGTACTGCATGGTTCTATGTTCTTACAGATGTATCTCTACCTCTATTCGAGGCTCTGCTGTAAATTGTAAGAAAAAGAGAACCGTTTTGACAACTATAGGGCTGAAATCTTTTGGATTAGTTCCAACAAAACTGAACAAATTTTTGTCCGACTTGATTAATAAAAGAAATCTCTGTATGAAGTGCTGGAGGTGTATGAGGTATGATCTAACTTTCCCCATTTTAGATTTTTGGGCGCAACATTATTTTTTGTAGGCGGAAGTCCGACACGCGTTTAAAGTTTGGTTGTGGTGCTAGTTATTATGCGCCAGATAACATAAAAAAAAATATTTCACGAAGACGTGAAATATCGACATAACTGATTTATAAGCGTTATCGGAAGATATAAAGAATTTGTGAATAAACAACTTGTTACTCCCTTGGCGTTAAATTAAAAACGAAATTAGTTTCTCATTAGACCCAACAGGCTTAAACTTTACCGACCCCTTTATACTCGTAGCACTTAGGAGTTGAATATCAAAAAATTCCGAAAACGATTACTATGTGTTTACTTGTAAACACTAATACCTGAAATATAGTGAAATTAGAGAAACCTATACGATTCCTTTACAGCTCTTATTGTTTAATATGAAACAAAATTTTAAATTCATTTTTAAACGATTATTAAAAAACCCAGTAAAAGTAAAATTGCTCACAATATCTCATCAGAACTAAGCGAATCCAATATATCGGAAGTACGATTTTCGTCATATCAATTAGGTCTTCCCAAATGTTGAACTCATTTTTAATCTACGGATTCTTCATATAAATACCTAGAATGTGTTTTCAGAATTTTTTGAAATTCGACCGCCAAGGTGGTGTAAAGGGGTTGTATACATTTTCACGAATTCAGCCGTATCCCTCAGGTCAGGTGAGAAGCACTGATGTTCTTCGATTTTTTTGACTCCGATCCCATTCAGATCCCAAGTTAATTTTTGGTATGTTTTGTAAATCAGTATAACCTATAAAATATAAAAAAATAAAACAAAAACGTATTTTGAGATATTCAAGGATCGTTATCCTTGAAAAAAAAAATTTCAAAGAAAATTTTTATTCGTTTTTTTACTTTATTATTTTTTAATAATAAAGTATTTTATATTGCGACAACCTCTCCCTTTAAAATAAGCCCTATTCTATTATTCTAGGATAAAGATTAACAGAATATGAATTTTCAAAGAGGACTCGAACACCATTTTTGCGAAAATTTTAACATACTATAACTAACAAAAACAATGAAAAAGAAACAAAAAATTGAAAGTATGTTTTTTTTTCACTAATTCTTCAAGTACATAAATTTTCAAAAGAATTACAAATATCGTCATTTTTGGCAATTTTTGATGGAATGACTCATAATCGCCTACAAACGCATTTCCGATTTCATGTAATGGCCCAAAACCAAATCACGAAAAGCATATTAATCGCGTAATAACTGATACTACGACTTTGACCGCGTCCCGGAGTATGACCCAATTACGTAATTCATGTGTTATACACATAGTCACAAAATTGAAGGCACAAGCTATATAAATGCCAAAATATTATTCAATGTTACTACAATTGTAGTAAATTTATCGAATTGGCATTTTATTCTGTTAGTGCGTAATCTTCTTTATAATGTACACCAAATTAATACAAAAAAATCGAATCTATCACAAAGTTTGCTATTTTGATGTCAACTGTACCATTTGCGAGCTACACAAAATTGAAGGCACACGTGCATCTAACAAGATATTTCGTAGAATCTAATGATGCAATTACTTTTCATTCTTTACAAATATTGAATTTTAGGTGAACGTTTGTGACTAGTTGAGTTAAGTGTATTGTTTTTCAAAAAAAAAAAATATTTGTACATAAATAAATAAAAAAAAGCTGAAATGGATAAACGGAGAAAAGAAACCACAGTTGCGGAAAGAAAGATTATTATTAAACTAGTTTGTGAAGGTAAAACATATCGGGAAGTAGGGAAAATAGTTGGGAGATCATTTTCTTCAGTAAGAACTGTAGTCAACAAATGGAAAAATGACGGAACTTTAATTAATAAAACGGGACGCGGACGAAAAAAGTTAATGTCAGTTAAAGATGAGCAATACATTCGACGGGAAATAGAAAAAAGTCCAAAGAAGCCGATAAATAATTTGAGGGCTGAAGTTTCTCATATGATCCAAAAACCGATATCCAAGGAAACTATTAGAAGAACATTGCGAAACCATGGTTTAAATGGAAGAATAACCCGTAAAAAGCCATTTATATCAGAAGCAAATAGAAAAAAACGGTTAGAGTTTGCAAAAACTTACGTAAATGAGGGTCCAGATTTCTGGAAAAACATAATATTCAGTGATAAAAGTAAGTTTAACCTATTTGGCTCTGATGGCAGACAAATAGTTTGGAGGAAAGCGAATACCGAGCTAAAGAAAAAAAATTTGTGCGGAACCGTAAAACATGGAGGAGGTAATGTGATGGTTTGGGGCAGCATGTCTGCAGGAGGAGTCGGCAACATGGAATTTATTGATACCACTAAGGACAAATTTAAATACCTCAATATCCTGAATAGGAATTTAAAATCAATTGCTATTAAATTAGGACTATCGGATGTGTTTTGGTTTCAACAAGATAATGATCCAAAGCACACCGCACATATTGTAAAGAAACAATTAAAAACTCCACCTCAGTCACCAGACCTTAACCCGATAGAACATTTGTGGTCAGTACTTGAGCAACAAATCCGAAAATTTTCAATTGCGAATAAATCCGAGCTGAAGACAATAATAACAAGGGAATGGCAAAATATTAGCCCAACCATAACAAAAAAGTTAGCGGAAAGTATGCCTATAAGACTAAAAGCAGTAATCAAAGCCAAAGGATATCCAACTAACTACTACTAATCAAATATTTTATATTTTTCTAGTGATCTTGAAGTTTGTGCCTTGAATTTTTTTGTTAATTTTTTCTTTTGTTACTTAATTCTTTAAAAAATTGAATTTAATTAATTTTTTTAATCATTTTCGTATTTTTAGTCTTCAATTTAATAAAAAATAAAAAAATTTATAATACTAAAGTGACATTAGTTTATATATGATTAAGAGTTTTCATATTTATTGCTTGTGCCTTCAATTTTGTGACTATGTGTATGTGACAGTGGCGTAAGTATTCTAACGCGACCCCATTCGAACCGCTTCCTGAACTTTTTTAGGTTATTATTATTATTATTTATTTCAGTTTCGTCAAGACCTGATTACTTACAGTTTATTACAGTTTTTAAAACAAATAAAAGCGATCATTAAATAGAACAATTACATGGAATATTTAAACAAATTATTTAATTATTTTATTTAAAGCTGACTTCAGCTGTGTCGCGCTCAAGTCAAAATCAATAGCATGATAAAAACGGTTAACAAGACGCGAAATGGATGTGATCGGTTCATGTTGCCATAATTAGTCCGATGATATGAAATGTTTAGTAGTGTATAGTCTTTCAAAGTACGACCCGGAATACGAAAAGAAATTTCGTGTAACAATATAGGGGCATCAATTCCTCCAGTGATAATGTTAAATGCGAAAACAGTCCCGAGAACTTTCCTTCTGTTATTAAGCGATTCAAGACAGAGAAGATTAAGACGGTTAGAATAGGGAGGAAGATTTTGAGAGTCAAGCCAGGGTAACCCCTTAAGTGCAAACCTTAAAAATCTTTTCTGCACAGATTCAATTCTGCTCTTATGGACCTCATAATATGGAGTCCATACCTGGCACGCATATTCCAGAATTGATCGAACAAAAGCACAATATAACGCCTTTGTGACGTAAGGATCATCATCTTCGCACAAAGCCCCAGATGGAAGTTGCTTTATTCACAATATAATTAATATGATCGTCGAAAGTAAACGCCCAGATGTAATGAGCTTCCTTCAACGGTGTAATTAAAATTAAATGGGCATTTCTTACGCGAAAAAGAAATAGTTGTACATTTATTAACATTTAGAGTCATGTCATTTAACGTACACCAATCAGATAAATGGCTAAGGTCCTCTTGCAAGAGAATGCAGTCGTCCATATCCGTAATATTGCGGAAAAGCTTTGCATCATCAGCATAAAGAAGAGTTCTAGAGTTTAAAATCATTGAACTCAAGTCATTAATAAATAATATAAATAATAAAGGACCTAAGTGGCTGCCTTGTGGAACTCCCGATGTGTAAGAAATTTCCGAGGATAATACCCCACAAAATAAAACTATTTGAAATCGGTTGCATAAATAAGATGATATCCAATTAATAAACATAATTGGAAAACCCAAATACTTAAGTTTGCATATTAAAATGTTATGATTGATCTTTTCAAACGCCTTACTAAAGTCGGTATAAATACAATCTACTTGATGACCCGCTTCGATTACTGGAATGGAGAAATTTGACAATTCCATCAAATTTGTCGTTGTAGATCTGCCTTTGGTAAATCCATGTTGGAAAGGTATAATAAACGATTTGCTATGAAATTTCAAAACTCCACAGACAATCGATTCAAAGAGTTTAGATATACAGGCTAGGTTGGCAATAGGTCGATAATTCTGCATATCTGTCCTCTTGCCCTTCTTTCAAAGTGGTCTAATTGTGGAAAATTTCCAAATGTTAGGGAACACACCGGAAATAAGGGAGGTATTGAATAGGTAGGTATCGCAAAGGTGTCATTAATGAAGCGCCACAAGGTTTCAATACGATAGCCGGCACACCATCTAGACCAACCCCAAAATTATCATTAATGTCCGAGATGAACCTTAAGAAAGTGGCCTCGTCATAATAATAATATTGAGGTCTTTCATTTCTAATGAGGTCTGCGGAAACTTAGTCATGTAGTGGTAATCACTGTAGCTAATATTACAGTTTGATGATGTAAAAGCGGTACGAAAATGATCGGCAAAGAAATTACTTATAGTTAGGGGATCATCTATGACAACATCGTCAAGAGATAAACATGCTGGGTATCCATCGGTACGTTTCTTAGAATTCACAAAATTCCAGAACTCCTTTGGATTGTCTTTAATGGATGATTTCATCGAGACCATATACGAAGTATACGCGACTCTAAACTGACTAACAAACAACTCGCGCAAGTCAGAGTAGGTAGCATAATCCGCTTCGCACCCTGAGAGGCAGGTCGATTTCCATGCTTTACTTTTTAAGTTTTTCAGATGGGTCACATCTTCGTCAAACCAAGGAAATCGTTTTTCAGTCGTAACACCGCATCTCAGCAATAAACGCGTTCCGGACTTCGACCCAATAAATAATAAAGTTGCGCCCAGACTGTTGGCAGATGTTTTTACTTTATTATTTCAATAATACAGTATTGTTATCGATTTTTAAAAAAAAAAAATTTGCTACCCTCAACATTTTTTTTTTATGTTTCATGACTAGTAGACACGAAAAAAGCAAAAAAAAAATTCAGTCCGTCTGTCCGCCGTACGCCGTACGTCGACCGCTGTACGCAAAACCGTTTGAAGGCTCGTAGCTCCCAAACCCTTTGATGTATTAAATTGAAATTTTTTTTATGAATAGAATGGGTATGCCCCTTGAAGTGACTAAATTTTTAAGGGTGGGGGTGTGAGGGGAAGCGTTTTAGACGGAAAATTTCTAGATCTCAGCAACCGCTTATGCTAGGAGGCTGAAATTTGGAATTTATATAAAGCTTTGATAGTGGACCCATTTGCAAAAAAATTGGCGATATAGGTGAAGGGGTGTGGGAGTGGGGGGAAAAATAATGCGTCTGAAACGCAAAAAAGGAAAGATCAACACATTCTAAAATCCATATCTCCTAAACGGTTAATATCACCAAATTGAAACTTAATGAATATCTGAAGGTATACTAGGACAATAGATCGGAAACAAATTTTTGAGTTGGGGCAGTGGCGTACGGAGGTGGGGGGTGAAAAACTTTAGATTACGATATCTCACGAACCAATTGCACTAGACAAATAAAATTCGGTTTCTGTATAAAGGTTGACAAATGAAGTTTGATGAAAGTAAAATTTTTTAAGGGGGCGGTGGAGCATGATAATCGAGGGGATACGAATTTTTCTAAAAAATCACGTCTCATATCTCAAGAACAGTGTTTACCAGATGTAGGCCTAATACACCCCTAGCAGAAAACAAAATTTTGGAAATGTGGGTGTAGAGGGAGAGGGTGGGAAAGGGTGGAAAGGAAAAGGTTTCGATTTTTATATCTCGTGAACCTATAATGATATAAAGCGGAAACTTGGTAATTAGATAGAACTATAGTAGTAGCATGTTAGAAAAATATTATTCTTAATAGGGGTAGTATGGTACAGGGGTGGGGGGTGTTTTTCCTATCTATAGAACGGCTTATGCTACAAACTTGAAAATTGGTATGTATATGTAAATCAACTTGAAAAGTAATTTAGATAAAAAAAAATTTCAAATATTGAAACATATTGAACAGTGAAAATGGAATGCATATATTTTTACGGTTTTCGTCATATCTATTAGGTCTTTCCAAATATTGAATTCATTTTTATTGTACGACTTCTTGATATAAATACCTAGAAAGCGTTTTCAGGATTTTTTTGAAATGCGACCCCTAAGGTAGTGGAAAGGAGGTTGTATACTTTTTCACGTATTCTGCCATATCCCCCAGATCTAATCAGATATCAAATATCTTTTCACTTTCACGTGCTTGTGTAATAATCGCCTAAAACTTGTTTTTAAGTTTTTTCCCTTTTCAGCCCCTAAGAGGATATAAAAGGGTTGAACACGTTTTCACGAATTCCATCAAATCTTTTAGAAGTGATAAGAAATTGAATTGGTTCCTACTTTTTCGTGCTGTCTTCATATTTATTTATTAACTCCTTTCAGGATTTTTAGATATTCAACCCCGAAGTGGGTCTAAGGAGGCTGCATATCTGATGATATATCCAATTCATTTTTACTTTCTAAGGTTTCCTATATAAAAAAGCCAAAAAGTCAATTTCAGTATTTTAGATATTCAATCCTTATGGGTGTAGGGGGTTGCATGCTTTTCATAGCTTCGACATATTTCTTAGGTTTGATAAAATATTAGATCGCTTTTCACTTCCACAGACATTTTATATAATCGCCTACAACCCATTTCACAATTTTTCGATATTCAACCCCCAAGGGTTTGCATATGTTTTCACAGTTTTTGCCATCCCTAAGTTCTGATGAGATATAAAATTGGTTATTACGGCCAACCAATTCACGATTTATTAAATTTCCAGAACCAAGGGGTGTGAAGGGTGTGCTTACGTTTTCACAAATTTTTCAAAATCCCTCATGTCTCATGAGATATCAAGTTGCTTCTTATGAATTCGTCTAAAAACCTGTTTCACAATTTTTTCGAAATTCAAACCCCAAGTGGAAGTAATGGGTTTGTATACGTTTTAACAATTCGTCATATCTCTTAATTCTGATAAGACAACAAATTCGTTTTTACTTCTATGGGCTTTTAGTGTACATAATATACCAAAATTCGAATAGTCTACACTGGCTTTTCCAATGTTTAATCGGCTAAAAATCTCTATTATAAATATTTTTATTTTAAGAACAAAATTAATTTTCCAATAAATCTAATAATCTCGAAGCAACTCATGATATACTCCGACTTTGACCGCTCCCGAACTTTGACCCGAAAAATAATAAACTTTCGCCCAGACCATTGGCAGATTTTTTTATATAAAAATCACACTGTTCTAGTTTTTATTGACTTGATCTTTCCGTTCTAATGAAATAATGCTACTATCCAAAAATGAAAAAAAGAAGAATTATGATACGCTTTGTACCTTTTTTATTAATATCAATATTATGAAAATGTATTAAGTAATTCTAAGTAGTTCCAAAAATAATTCTAAGAAACGATTCGCACAAATGTATCATTTAGGAACTAGCTTAAAAGGGATGTTCTTCAATCTTGTCAATGAAGAAATGTTTCATCAAAACTAGGAACCGATGTGTTAATCATATGCAATTTTTTATCAATATGATGATGGTGTGCATTATAACTTTTAGTTGGTAATTTCTAATAGTACATGTTATCTATAACATTAAGATATCAGGATATTTTTAATGAAATGAGATGTATTAATGTAAAGTTCATATATCATGAAAAATATTCGATAATTTTGTTGATTGTTCGAACGAATTTTTTATTAATCCAAATTGTTTTGCTTAACGAAAGGCAACCATTAAAATTTGTGTACTCATTTATTTCTTCAGTGTATGTACCGTATGTACCTACGACTACCCGTTAAGGGCTCCCCGCGTACCTTTCGCGTATTGATCTTTCGGTCTAAATAAATTTTATTTCATTCAATTGGAATTGTTATCCTCTTTCATTTCTTAGCATTGAAAACGGTCCATAGATTTGAGTCGATTTGAATAATTCCACAATTTCGTAAAATAAAATCTGCAATTTTTTATCTTCACCTCCGGGAATTCCATTCCTCGAAAATCATTCAAAAACAACCTTCTGACGAAAAAAATAAAATTCTACCATCATCGGATTAAAAATGAAATGCATAGGTGTGGTGATAAATTTCGATCCAAATCCCTTTTCACCAATCTCTAGAGTTTTCTACGGTCTCCGGAATTCCTTAATAAATAATTCATAAAAAAAAATTCGGGATTGAAAAACTCTTCCATATCCTTGTATGATTGCAAGAATGAAATTATTTTTCATTTGCTGATGTAAACTTTTCGAATCATTTAAGAATTTTGAAAGAAATTCATAAGCCGTTTTTGTGCAGATTTCTTTTAACTGGACAAAGGCTTTATATGACTTAAAAGAATTAGAAGCGAGGCAAAAAAAAAGGATTCGTGACCGAAAGAAAAAACTGCTCAGCTTTGATTTCCTTTGTGGGTGCTTTTCCGTAAATATGCCCATACCCGAACCGGATCCTAAGTGGATTATTCTCGAACATTTCCTATCCTTTTGATATATACAATTCGAAATCCCCATTGCCCTAAACATCAATTTGTATCAAAAAGGCAGAATTCGGTATCTTGAATTGGGACAAAAGCCGACATCACGCTCTCGGACCAGGCGGCAAATCATTTCAATTATTTTCCGCAATTCATTCCCTTTAATGATGTTTCCATTGTGAAATTCCAAACTATGCCATCCGTCCGGGCTACCAACTCCCTATGCCTTGCTATAGGCTCTCTTACTCGGGGGCTGTGAAAAGCCTTCAAGGACAAAAGGCTTGGCCCAGCTAAGATTTCAGGATTTAACTTAATTTAGTTGTTATACACGAAATAGAATCATTTTATGGAATGCTCGCAGTCATTTCAAAAATGAATAGAAATGAGTGACAGGATTTACGTAAGTAGTTAAGCTAAATTGCCACTGATACTGGTACCATATAATGCTGACATTTAGAACTTAAAGAGCGAACATATGAGATAGAGTAGGTATGCTACGACGTCCTTACAAATTAACAGTGCAAATATGTCCAACAAAAACCAATATGCGCAAGTTATTTTGTCACTTCATGGGTTCGCCCTCATACAGGATAAAGTCTGTGTGACTGCAATCTTTGTTTTTCATGGTGGTGTCTTTTTGGGATCCTATCTTGGGCCGCAACCACTTACTTAATACATCTAACATGTGGGAAGTATATCACAATCTGACTTATCTTTTCTACACTGAGGACGTAAACATATATAAATGATCTCAATCTATAAATTAGTACTCATGAGACTTTAAAATTTAATTAGCTTTATTTCTAGAAATACAATAAACAATCTATCGCAATGATGTAAGACTCGGTGCTACATGCATCCGTTCAGTCCATTACATACTTTATAATGTAAGAAATTATTATCAGCAGTTGTATTTTTAGTTATTTTATTTTTTGTTTTAATTTAGAAACGACAAACGAGATGAGCGCTTTCCGAATTGATTAGAATTTCAGTTCAGATCGACTATAGTGCTGTAAATGACGTGTCCCAAATTGTTTTAAATACGAGAATGTTAAAGATCTTCATTGTAGCGATATGGAGGTAAACACAGTGATTTTAAAATTCGTTTGCAGTGAATTTTCAATTAATTTAATTGAATAGTTCGTTTGCGATCGCGGAGGTGTACAGCAAAGGTGGAGCCACAGAGGACAATTTTCCAGAAAGTTTTAAATTTGGAGTCGCTACAGCAGCATATCAGATCGAAGGAGCGTGGAATAAAGATGGAAAAGGTCCCAGTATTTGGGATGTAGGAACCCATGAACATCCTGAACGAATCGCCGATGGAACTAATGGTGATGTTGCTGACGATTCGTACTATCTGTTTGATCGAGATCTTGAAATGTTGAAGGACTTAGGAGTATGCAGTTCGATTCGATTTTAAATTTCTGTTCGTTAATATCTTTGAATTTAGGTAAATTTTTATCGGTTCTCCATATCCTGGGCGAGAGTCCTTCCCAGCGGCGATGCATCTTCGCTGAATCCGGCCGGCATTAAATACTACAACGACGTTATTAATAAGCTCCTTGCAAACGGAATCGAACCCATGGTTACCATGTATCATTACGATCTTCCGCAAGAAATTCAAAAAATCGGTGGTTTAACCAATCCGCTCTTTCCGAAGTATTTCGAAGAGTACGCCAACATTTCGTTTTCAAATTTTGGTGACAGGGTAGGTTTTTTATGTGTGGTACAATATTGTTTTTTTTATCTACCAAAATCTCTTTCTAGGTTAAATATTGGATTACTTTCAATGAGCCTGTAGATTATTGTGATCCGGGCTACGGAACAGGCACTATACCACCATTTGTTAACGCCTCAGGTGTTGGCGAATATCTTTGCATGGATCACACGCTCAAAGCTCACGCACTCGCTTACCACTTGTACAAGGAGAAATACTACAAAAAACAGGGAGGCAAGATCGGTATAGTTTTAAGCTCACGCTTTTACTACTCCAGAGAAAATGATTCTGAAATCATCGATAGAGCCATGCAATTTTCTGTAAGTGATAAAAAAAGGAAGAAAGTGCAAACCAACTGATCGGGTTAAAATTTATAATGTAGCTTAATTCGTGCTAATAAGGCCTTGCTTTTTTTTACGACTATGTGCATTTATATTATAATATGATTGTTCAGAAAAGGCTGAGACAACACGTTTAAACTGTTCAGGTCCTACTTCAGGATTCAGACGTCAAAGTGCAAGTCTACGCCAACTTTTGAATATCTTCTTAAAAGTTTGCATGTGAATCCCCTAAAAAAATTAGGGCATTCTCTAACCCTGCGTCTACACTGGCAATTTATCTGGCAATGGCAATGGCAATGGCAACGGCATTATTGCCATACACAAATTGATAGTGTAGACGCCCCAAACGCATATGGCAATATTGCTCTCAGCATTGCCGTGGCAATTTTGAGGATAATATTGCCAGAAAACGAATCGTTTGACAGAAGTTAGCATCGCTTGTCAACAGGTAGACTTACGTTTTTTTGGTTCGATCGCAAAATGAGTGAAAATAAGTGGACTAGAGAAAAAACTATTGAATTAATCAATAGTTTTCGAAGTTATGAATGCTTTGCTTCGCAACTTGACACTTCGAATTCACTCGTTCAAATGAAAATTGACTGGCCATCAAATGCCCACATTTGACATTTAACTCAATGGCAATATTGCCATTGTCATTGCCAGATAAATTGTCAGTGTAGACGCAGGGTAAGATTAGTTCTAACCCTGCGTCTACACTGGCAATGGCAATGACAACGGCAATATTGCCATATACAAATTGACAGTGTAGAGGCATCAAACGCATATGGCAACGCAGGGTAAGATTAGTTCTAACCCTGCGTCTACACTGGCAATGGCAATGACAACGGCAATATTGCCATATACAAATTGACAGTGTAGAGGCATCAAACGCATATGGCAATATTGTCCTCAACATTGCCATGTCATTATTGCCATGTCAATTTTGAGAGCAATATTGCCAGAAAACGCCTCGTTTGACATATGTAAGTGAACGTCGCTTGTCAACATGTAAGAATAAGAATTTTTTTGCTTTGATCGCAAAATGACTGAAAATAAGTTGACTAAAGAGAACTTATCCATAGTTTTTTTTTAATGCAATGTCCCACATTTTGCTTTGCTTCAAAACTTGAATTCACTCGTTGAAATGAAAATTGCCTGGCAATCAAATGACCACTCCTTAGGATTTGACATTTAATGCGATGGAAATATTGCCATTTTCATTGCCAGTTAAATTTCCAGTGTAGACGCAGGGTTAGTTTTAACACACAAAAATAAGGTTTTTATTTCCCTTTCCTCATAAACCTTATAAACGTTAAAAACATCCCAATATATTATTAATAATAGCTTGAAGCTACATATGTAACTGTAGATGTAAAATTTTCCAACTGACCACCTAACCAACGAATTCACCAGCAATGTCCAGTTCTAAAGGTGCTCTTACACGAGCAATTTTTCAAGCAATTGATTGCCCGATGATTATTGCCAAAACTGGTGAAGCGATTAATGGAGCAACACAGGGCAATATCATACTAGTTGCGGCAATATTTCGGCAATGTGGCAATGTTTTTACAGATTGCTGGTATTGCTCGCCCTAAATTTGAAAATTTCGAGTAATTGTCCTAGTTCAGTGATTCAATTGTCTAGTTTTATTTTGAGTTTTGCATTTATTCGTCAAGTTTTGTGTTATAATGGTTTGGAATTCAAATATTTCAAAGTTTAATTTTAAGTTTTGGATTTGTTTGTCAAGTTTGTTTTCGTGTTGTTCATAGACTGAATTGGTCGTGTAAGCCCATATTGCCGAATTGCTAGATGGTGGTCAATATTGCTCATCGCAATTCAGCAACGAGTTGATAAAAAATAGATCCACATCGCCTGTTGCTATTGTTACTGTGTGTTGCTTCACAGTTTCGTGACGTTAAAATTGACAAATATTGCTGCAAATTGAGCAATTTTAATCGGTCGTGTATTGAGGAAATAAATTGAAATTGAAATTTAGTTCTAGTGAAGAACGCCAACTTTGACTGGATTCTTAACTTTTACATTTTTTCATCTTAAACTTTTTTGCTTATGCCATTCGTGAGATATGATAACATAACACAATCTGCTCCTATATTTCAGCTGGGTTGGATGACACATCCGTTGTTCAGTAAGTCAGGAGGTTATCCTGAAGTAATGGTAAGAGATGTAGCCAGCAATAGTTTGCGGGAAGGTCGACTGTGGTCAAGGTTGCCGGATATGAACGAAAGTTGGAAGTTTTTAATAAAGGGAGCTGCCGATTTTTTGGGATTGAACTACTACACGTCACGTTATGTTCAGCTTGCACCACATCGCACCGAAGTTTCTTCGTATGCAAATGATGCCCGTTTAGATGTTTCAATAGATCCTTCGTGGAATCGGGGTAAGTCCAGCTGGCTTTACAGTGTACCGCAAGGACTAGGAGATCTTTTAAGGTAGATGGAAAAATTCTTTGTAAGCTTCATTTCGACTTGAGTTCTATATTTAGGTGGATCAAAGACGAATATCGTAATGTAGAAGTAATCGTTACTGAGAATGGATGGTCCGATGATGGACAAATTGATGACGTAGATAGGGTCAAGTTCTTGAAAGTAAGTAACATGAAAATTACATTTGAGAAGCGTTTTAAAACTATTTTTTAAGGATCACTTACGTGCAGTATCGAAAGCTATCAATGAAAGTGGGTGCAATGTATCGGGATACACGCATTGGAGTTTGCTCGATAACTTCGAGTGGCTGAGGGGCTATACGTAAGACAAATATTACTTTCTATATCATAGGTGATTACAAACTATACATTGTCTTTCATGGTATATTTCAGTGAGAAGTTTGGTCTTTATCATGTGAATTTTTCCAGTCCAACTCGAATCAGGACTCCTAAAAGATCATTTGCTGAATATAAGAATATAATTCAGTTAAGAAAAGTGTAAAGGAAGTTTTTACGGTGATTCATTAGGATTTTCGTTTGCATTCAAATCGATGTCTTTAAATCGAATCAATCATTGATGATGAATTTGTTGTTGTACAAGTATAGTTTATTTGTTTGTTGAAAATAGAAAATAAAATGATTTAGAATTCAACTGAGGACCTGTTTCAATAGTCAGTTTCATCTACGTCTAGTTATATCACTTTATGGCATTATGCCTAGGAAATTCCAGTTCTTAGGAAATTCTTGTTTCAATTGAATTTTGGTTTGTGTCTTGGACTAACTTGTGCAATTTTACGACAGATAACAAAGTCAACGGCAGATGAGATATATAGGAGTAAACGTTGACGAAGGTGACTACTATTGGAACATGTTATTACGATATATTTGTTATAATGATCATCACATAAAAAAGTAAATCGTTCACGCGTTTTCAATAACAATTGGAGAAATCGAAGATGGTGGAGGACGGTCTAAGAATCCCGATTCACTGCGGTCTCAGTGGGCCTATTGTGATTTGGAGCAATCGTAGTTCACTTTCCCGTAGCCGCCTTCCTGAATAAAGGTTATAAATACAATGATACACCGTATATTTCAGTGGTAGGATAACCATTGTAATATCGTTTTAATTATCTTTTTATTTTGTAACATATTGTAATAAGAAATTTCTGTAATAAAGTGTTTTTCTCTTCACTGGGGGTTACGCCCTTTTCTAGAAATATACTAAGGAACTTCTATAATAAAACTCAGACCGATCATCATTGTTTTAAAAAAATTGAATTTTCAATTAAATTTTTACTTGAAATTTCCAGTATATTTCATTTTTTCAAGTAAAAGTACTCATTTCAATCACTTTTACACGAAGTAAATTATTCACGTACTTTTCAATTGAACCATATAATTTACATGAAAATGATCACAAAACTAAGCAACGTTTCTTGTAAAATTAACTATATTTATATATGAATTGAAAATTACGTTATTCTTCGTGTAATTCTACTTATATATTTGAATTTTACGACGAAAACATGTAATATGTATGAAACAACGAAGTTGGACGCTTCGTTCGATTTTGTTTTCTACTGAAATGAAAATGAAACACTTTCGGTGGTGCAGTGGCTACGCACGCCAAACCTACGCTGCAAAACCAGAATTGATAGCGGGTTCGATTCTTACCTACAGCCAAGAGTTTTATTAAGAGAAAGTAAGTAAGAAAGAAATAATATCAGAAGTAGAAATAAGTGTATCTTAAAAAGTGCTAATCGAAATGACCGGGTCAGTACTATGACCGAATTAACTCGAGTCATGTGAAATGAAACAAGTCGTTCAATCGGTCAGTTGAAAAAAGAATTCTAGGTCTCGTATCGTATCCGATGTTGTTAGCCATACAGCGCCAAAAGTTTCAGTACACTGACGAACTTTTTTTTTAGGTGATCACATTTCACCAGACGCTCTTTCTTGTTTGTAGACTGAGGCCCATTTTTTTTTTAGGTCATCACATTGTAGGTGACGACCTTTTTTTTGGTTTTAGGTCATCACATTGTACCACAATTTCGGTCGATCCGTCGGACCGAATCATCCAACTGACCGAAATGACCGAATCTTTTTAATCGATCACTTCAACGAAATGACTCGGTCATACTGGGTTCTTGAAATGACCGATTTATCCCATCACTACTAATTATACACTTTTTTTAGAGTGTAAATTCTAGAGAATATTCAGTGAACTTGCTGCTTTCGAAGTTGAAATTTAAATCGTTCAAATTGACTTTTACTTGAAAAGGTGTCGCATATTTGCCTACTATCCAAAAGATGTAAAATTCAATGGATTTTTTTTACTGTGTAGGAACGACATTAATGTTCCAAATTCGATCAGAGAAATAAAAACATAACGCTGTCACGATCGGCTGCAAGACAATCGTATGATGCTCTAGATGAAATACTGAACTCCGATTCATATTTTAGTTGGGAATATATCAAAAGAATGAGGAGTGCACATACAATTATTACATGACCTTTTATTTACAGGTATAAACTATTGTATAGTGGCTACTCGATGGATGGTTAAACGATTTCTTGAGTTATAGTGAGTTCCGTAAATTAAGTTGGGACATTTTTACAGAATTTTTGTATGGCAACTACATGAAGGACTTACGGGATATTTTTCATATTAATACCTTCAGCTGCGACTATTATAAAATCAACGTATACAAAATTTCAAAGTCGTAACTTAAAGCGATCTAAATTTATCGTTTAATATTGGTGAACACGTGTTTCAATAACTTTTGTATGACAGCTACCCGAAGGAGTTGATGGATTGCGCTTATTAATGAACTCGGTCTTGCTTTTGATATAAAACTAATTCCTGTAAAATTTTGAATCCCTGCTTTAACTCGTACTAGAGTTATAGTGGATTCTGTAACTTAATAAATTTTTGAAGGACTTTTGTAGGCTGCCACACGAAGGACTCTTTCGATTTGCATCATATTTGGAACTTTCGTTTCAAACATTGTAAACTTTAAGTATTCAAAATTTCAAGCTCCTAACTTGAATCATTCGAGCAATAATTGTGAATACGTGTTTTAAAGACTCTTGTATGGGAGGTACCCGAAGGAGTAGAAGGAACATTAATGAACTTAACCTTAATTTTTCCATTTTACAGGTGGTGACCAAATTTCAACTTCCTAGGCCAACGCGTTCTTGAGTTATCGTGCAAACGGACGGACGGGCAGCAAACGGATTTGGGGTTTTTGGCCACAACTAAACACAAAATAATATATATAACTGTTTTTCGTCCGAGGCTCGATTCTATGCGTCACAAACTTTTCGGGCTGGATTAAACCTACGAGTATAATACTCTATATGATTTCATCTAGAGTATAAAAAAATCTGCCAATGGTCTAGGCGAAACTTTATTATTTTTCGGGTCAAAGTTCGGGAGCGGTCAAAGTCGGAGTATATCATGAGTTGCTTCGAGATTATTAGATTTATTGGAAAATTAATTTTGTTCTTAAAATAAAAATATTTAAAATATAAATTTTTAGCTGATTAAACATTGAAAAAGTCCGTGTAGACTATTCCAATTTCGGTATATTATGTACACTAAAAGCCCATAGAAGTAAAATCGAATTTGTTGCCTTATCAGACTTAAGAGATATGACGAATTGTTAAAACGTATACAAACCCATTACTTCGACTTGGGGTTTGAATTTCGAAAAAATTGTGAAACAGGTTTTTAGACGATTTCATAAGAAGCAACTTGATATCTCATGAGACACGAGGGATTTTGAAAAATTTGTTAAAACATAAGCAAACCCTTTACAACCCCTTGGTTTTTGAAATTCGAAAAATCGTGAAATTGGTTTTTAGGTCATTACATCAAATGCCGTAATAACCAATTTTATATCTCATCAGAACTAAGGGATGGCAAAAATTGTGAAAACATATACAAACCCTTGGGGGTTGAATATCGAAAAATTGAGAAATGGGTTTGTAGGCGATTCTATGAAAAGTCTGTGGAAATGTAAAGCGATCTAATATCTCATCGAACATAAGAAATATGTCGAAGCTTTCAAAAGCATACAACCCCCTTACACCCATTAGGATTGAATATCTAAAATACTGAAATTGAGTTTATGGCTTTTTTAAATAGGAAACCTTAGGAACTAAAAATGAATTCGATATATCATCAGATATGCAACCTCCTTACACCCACTTGGGGGTTGAATATCCGAAAATCCTGAAAGGAGTTAATAAATAAATATGAAGACAGCACGGGAAAGTAGGAACCAATTCAATTTCTTATCACTTCTAAAAGAAATGACGGAATTAGTGAAAACGTGTTCAACCCGTTTATACACTCTTAGGGGCTGAAAAAGGAAAAAACTTGAAAACAAGATTTAGGCGATTACGCAAGCACGTGAAAGTGAAAAGATATTCAATATCTGATAAGACCTGGGGATATAGTAGAATTCGTGAAAAAGTTTACAACCCCATTTGCACCCCCTTAGGGGTCGAATTTTAAAAAATCCTGAAAACGCTTTCTAGATATTTATATGAAGAAGCCGTAGAATAAAAATGAATTCAATATTTGGAAAGACCTAATAGATATACCGAAAACCGTGAAAATATATGCATTCCATTTTCACTGATAACTTTTTTTGCCCCCCTCCGAACGCCAATGGATATTTGAAAATTTTTTTTATCTAAATTAGTTTTCTAGTTGATTTACATATACATACTGAGTTTCAACTTTGTAGCATATGCCGTTCTATAGATAGAAAAAACACCCCCCACCCCCGTACCATACTGCCCCTATAAAAAATTATATTTTTCCAACATGCTACTAATATAGCTCTATCCAAATACCAAGTTTCAGCTTTATATCATTATAGGTTGTCGAGATATAAAAATCGGAACTTTTTCCTTTTCACCCTCCCCCACCCTCACCCTTTACACCCTCATTTCCAAAATTTTGTTTTCTGCTAGGGGTCTATAAGGTCTACTTCTGGTAAAAATTGTAAGCATCTATCTTACACCGTTCTTGAGATATTAGACGTGATTTTTTAGAAAAATTCTTATCCCCTCCACTTTCATGCTCCACCGCCCTCTTGAAAAATTTTGCTTTCATCAAACTTCATTTCTCAACCTTTATACACAAATCAAATTTTATTTGTCTAGTGCAATTGGTTCGTGAGATATCGTAATCTAAAGTTTTTCACCCCCACCCCCGTACGCTACTGCCCCCACTCAAAAATTTGTTTCCGATCTATTCCTCTAGTATACCTACAGATATTCATTAAGTTTCAATTTTGTGATATTAACCGTTTAGGAGATATGGATTTTAGAATGTGTCGATCTCGCCTTTTTTGCATTTCGGACGCATTATTATTCCCCCCACTCCCAAACCCCTTCACCTATATCGGCAATTTTTTTTCAAATGGGTCCACTACCGAAGCTCTATATAAATTCCAAATTTCAGTCTCCTAGCATAAGCGGTTGCTGAGATCTAGAAACCAAAATTTTCCGTCTAAAACACTTCCCCCTCCTCCCCCTCACACCCCCTCCCCAGCAAATTTTGATGATAGCAAATTTTTTTTTTTTTCAAAAATCGATAACAATACTGTATTATTGAAATAGTAAAGTAAAAGACCACAAAAATATTACAGTTGTGAGATTTCTGTAAATGAATTAATGGAAAATCGTCTGCTTGTAAAGTTACGAGAGTATTTGAAATTTCTGATCAACACTTCGCCAGTATTAAGCGACAAAAATGTTGATTATGGTTGGTGTGATGAACGAAAACTCGAAGATGTTTTTTGAGATATCTCAAGAACAATTTCCGGTCGTCAGTTCTTTGAATATACACCGAGAGAACAATTCGGTTGTTGCAACTTAGTTATATGCCTACCGAATTATTCCGGTTGCAGCAAACGTACGAGTTCAATTGTGTTGACCGGGAATTTCGGTCACTCGAAACAATGTGCTTTTATACGAAACTAATATTATATTTATTTTTACAATTGCCGAAATAATATGTACAATCGAAAGATTTGTCAAAAAAACCGAATGATGTTCATCTGGAGTAAAATTTCACTTGTTACAACCGCATCGGTTTGTTTTTGCAACCCCAGTCGCATCTAGAGATTCCATTACTCCGAAGGAATGTGATGATATTTTCGATTCCCGTAATCATAAATTTCATGCCTAAATTAAAGTTCCAAAACGCTGTAGAAATCCAAAACCTTCACCAATCATAAAATACAATCAGTTTATTTTAGAATGTCTAATCTTTATTTTTTTATGTACCTTAACAGATTAAAAAGAAAAATGTTCTTATACAAAAAAATACATAGTCAATAGTCCCAAATTACAAATTGGTGGCCATTGGAACATTTACTAATATGGGACGTATGCTCACACTGAATATCAATGAATTTATGTTCCATGAATACTGAGCTTAATTCAATTCTATACACGAAAAAGTGATTATCAAAATATAATGCTTGCAGATATTGTACAATGTACACATAAATTAACATGTCCGTTTTTCTTAACTAAAAAACGTATCAAAGCAAACATCCGCTCATCAGTTTGATATAGGGTGTTGTTTTAGGTGCATGAGAACTTAAAATTATAATACAAGACAGAAATATTGTTGGAGTGAAATTTTTTTATTATATTCTGGTAGATAATTTCATGGCATTTATTTTTTAAATATGATTTCCGTCATATGTCCGCCGCGGATACGAGTTACATGGTCCATTCGATCAGTCCAATTTTTGACTACTTTTTCCAATAAATCTGGCCGTATGGCGTCAATAGTGGCTTGAATATTGGCTTCCAATGCTTCAAGAGTTGCTGGTTTGTCGGTATAAACTCATGACTGAATATAGACCCATAAAAAGTAATCCAGAGGCGTTAAATCGAGCGAACGAGGGGGCCAGTAAACAGAACCACTTCTGGAAATCAAGTTGTCACCAAATTGATTTTGCAATAAATCGATTGTTAAGCGCGCTGTATGGCAAGTTGCGCCGTCTTGTTGGAACCAAATGTCGGCGATGTTTAGCTGATTAATTTTTGGAAACAAAAATTCAGTCAGCATGGCTCGATAGCGCTGGCCATAGCGACGAATCGACATTCCGTCCTCTTCTTCAGCACTTTGCGCTACAGGAGCAATATTCTCCTCGGTACGCACATTTCTTTGTTTTGTTGATGGTTTTGAATCGAGAAGAGTAAAATTAGTGCGAAAACGATCAATAACTGCACGAATTGCTTGCTCACTAGGCCGATTATATTGACCGTAAAATGAACGAAGTGCTCTATGAACTTCGCGAACAGATTTATTTTTATACTCTAGATGAAATCATATAGAGTATTATAAGTTTAATCCAGCCCAAAAGTTTGTAACGCATAGAACCAAGCCTCGGACGAAAAAAAGTTATATATTATTTTTTGTTTATTTGTGCCCAAAAACCTCAAATCCGCTTGACGTCCGTCCGTCCGTCCGTCCGTCCGTCCGTCCGTCCGTCCGTCTGTCCGTGAACACGATAACTCAAGAACGCCTTCACCTAGGATCTTGAAATTTTGAATCTGGGTGTTTGGTTGAATTTGTAAGGCTAAGTTCGTTAACGGGCAAAATCGTCCTACTCCTTCGGGTAGCTGCCATACAAAATGTCCTTAAAACACGTGTTCATGAATATTGGTCGATAACTTCAGAACGGTTTAAGCTACTACTTTGAAATTTTGTATGTGTTATTTTTCCAATAGTTGGAGCTAAATATATGACTATGAAGAAAATCCTGTTAGTCCTTCGTGTAGCTGCCATACAAATATCCTGTCAAAATGTATTCACTTAATTGACGAAACTCACTATAACTCAAGTAATCTTTTAGCTACGAATTCGGAATTTTGTACAAATTAGTTTTGAGTGAAAAGGAAGTTTGAGTTTACTAGTCAGCGGAATCCCTTTACTCCTTCTGGTAGCTGCCATACAAAAAGTCCTTAAAATACGTGTTCAAGAATATTGGCCGATAACTTCAGAAGGGTTTAAGCTACGACATTGAAATTTTGTATGTATTATTTTTCCAATAGTTGGAGCTAAATGTATGATTATGAAGGAAATCGTATTAGTCCTTCGTGTAGCTGCCATATAAATATCCTGTCAAAACGTCTTCACTTAATTTACGGAACTTACTATAACTCAAGTAATCTTTTAGCTATAAATTGGGAATTTTGTACAAATTAGTTTTGAGTAAAAACAAAGTTTGAGTTTACGAATCAGCGAAATCCTTATACTCCTTCTGGTAGCTGCCATACAAAATGTCCTTAAAACACGTGTTAAGAATATTGGCCGATAACTTCAGAAGGGTTTAAGCTACTTCTTTCAAATTTTGTACGTGTTATTTTTCCAATAGTTGGAGGTAAATATATGATTATAAAGAAAATCCTATTAGTCCTTCGTGTAGCTGCAATACAAATATCCTGTCAAAATGAATTTACTTAATTTACGGAACTCACTATAACTCAAGTAATCTTTTAGCTATGAACTCGGAATTTTGTACAAATTAGTTTTGAGTGAAAACGAAGTTTGAGTTTTACTTATCAGCGAAATCCTTTTACTCCTTCTGGTAGCTGCCATACAAAATATCCTTAAGACACGCGTTCAACAATATTTTTCGATAACTTTTGAACGCTTCAAGCTACGAATTTGAAATTTTGTACACGTTCATTTTTAAACGGTTCCAAGGAAAAGGATTAGTATTAAAGAAATTGAGTGAGTCCTTCCTGCACCTCCCATGTGAAAGTCCTTCAAAAAGGACATTTTTTTTCGATGACTTACCCAGTTCAAGATATGAAATTAAACACTGAATATTGTCTTTTAGTTTTGAGTAGCAATCTAATGGGAGTCCTTAATAAAGGACATACAGCATGTACACACGTAATTCTACTTTATCCCCAACTACAATATAAATCGGAGTTCAGTATTCATCTAGAGTATTATACGATTGGCTTGCAGCCGATCGTGACTGCAGTATGTTTTCAAAGTAAATTTCCACAATTTGGAAGCGTTGTTCTGGCGTTAAACGATTCATGATGACTTGCCAAACCTTCCCAGTTGGTCGCTTGTCTCTTTCGAGACAAAATCTCGATGGTTTGAGCCTTAGGAATCATATTGCATACCTTTCTTCAATACTAGATAGAAAGAAATAGCAATACAAACATGTGATCCCACCACGATGTATTTGAAGTGCAGAAAACGACCGCAGAGAAGCGAAGAGATCGAAGACTTGAGATGACGTCTGCCACTTAGAAAAGTCATGGCAAACTAAATTCGGAATGAATTTAGTCGTACGTATTTATTCGATTCGCACAGAGTACGTCTGAATAGTGGTATGTGATGATTTTATTCTGATAAGTTTGTTTCAACCGGGTTTAATTTGAGTTTCCTCTTTTCAGATGATGTTAATCTTCTTGCATTTCACCACCTCTTGGTCGAATGTTGTGGGCGAAAGTGTTTTTGCATGCATTATAAAGTGAATTATTGTTGTTCTCAGTGATGTTTTTTTTTAATTACTAAATAAAGAGTACTTTTCATTAAATATTTTGTTTTTTTACTTTATTATAAGAAGTATGAGCACAAGTAAATATAGAAAAATCTATTAATATATAGATGGCGCTGTTTGTGAAAACATTTTGCTATCCCGACATTCAGCAGACATGTCTCCGAGATTTCGGGGTGCATTTGTCTCGATACCGTGTATTTTTCCTATAAGGCGCCTCGAAGAAATCTCGCAGACAAGCCGACATGTCTTCGAGAAATCTGCGAGAAATCTCGCAGACGCGACCAACTGGGTTACTGAACAGAAATGTCAGCACAGTTTGACATTCTCAGCTGTCAAACCACAGTTATCGATATCAATAGTTCTCATGCACCTAAAAAAAACACCCTTTATAATCTAATGCAGACAACTATGTTTTTTTTAAATAAAATGTTATAATAATTTATCCAAGGTATTTCCATTATATTACATACAAATAAAATATAAAATAGATTAATAATACTGAAATAAAAGCAAAATTTTTTTTCTACAAATTGAAATTCAGTTTATGGGGTAGCGAAAGCAAACCATTTCGTAAAATAAGATATGTGAAAGAAAATTGTGTAACCATGTGATAAAGCGGTGGCTGAAGTATAGTTGAATATTCTCATATATTCAGATATAGTCGAATATTCTCTCCTTTTAATTAGACCCTCATGACTTAATAATACCCTAATGTTCGAAAACGCATCATAAAGTTTTCCTTCCTTCCTTCAACATCCTTACACTCGTTTGAGAAAATTTGGCATATAATTTCGGAATCTTGTCTATTAAATCTGTTGAAAGAAAAGTTTACATTTTCGTAAAATGTATGTATGTATATTAAAACCGCACAGACTACGTACTTACTCAAAATTAAAGTTTTTTTTTCCAAAAAAAAATTTTACGATCGATTTAGATAGCTTAACTTGCTCATTATTTTGCAACACTTTTATTGATTTGGTATTTTCTGTAAATGATTTGGAAGTCAAGGCTTTGTAACTTAATAAGCTTCTAAAGGAACCTAATGCCAACTGATAATTTCTCTCGGTGTACAATTCAAATGAAACGAGATTGGTATAGTAAAGAAATTAGAGTGCAACTTTATAGTAGTTGCTTCTAGTTTAAATCTGAATTCAATAAAAGTTTTTACACCGCGATATGGAAATAACTGCTACAGAATTAATATACTCAAATTTGATCAAAATCTAGTTGCATCCAACACTGGTCCTATCTTCGAGCAATAAAAAAAATGTCCTGCTTTAGGCATTGCATTTTTATTTCATTGCTAAGATAAACTTTCTAATGATAGCATTGAAAAAAGTGGAGTTGCCTGAAGATTTTATTTTGTAGGCAACACTTTTCGGATCTTTCGATCAATTTCAATTGAAACTTTAAAAGTGTCGAATCGGAGAGCGATACCCACATCTCCAATGGAATCCGAATGCATTTTCAATTAAAGGATAATGAAATTGCACCCCCATTGCAAAACCATGTTTACCGGGGACTAATAAAAATGTCCGCCATATGTTCATTCTAGTGCATTGGCTAACATGATAATAATTATAAAGGTGAAAGCTTGGCATCCCACGAACAAACACAATCTGCTCTCTGCATGCCGGTACCATGAAATTTGAGCCACGTACGAAGGACATTATGTCCCACTAGCGTAAACTGGAGCAGCCGCCCCTACGGAAACGGTTGATTTTGCTTCCCCACATTAACGCTTCCCTGGTTGGTGGCGAGCAACAGGCTAACTGGGTATTTTCGGTCAAATTCAATTTCACCAACAGATTGAATCGGTAATGGGAAAAGACCAGACATCCGCAATATGTTGAAGGGGGGATTGAACTTATTGCTCCCATTTTCAATATTCCACGCGAAATTAGTACAAAAAGTCGCAACAGTTTTGCTGCTGTCGGCATGGCATCGGTACTGTACGCCACTGTGGATAGCCCGGCCAAAATCATCATCACTTCCGGGCAACAGGACTCGTCGTCCTAGTCGTCCACTAGCCCTAGGACTGTTTCCTGCTTTATAATTGGAATAATTTAAATGGAAATTAATTCTTGGTGAATTTTCAAATCAATTAACGAATAGTATTGAAATTATTTTGTTGACACATGAATTCCAAACTCCGAATACGTTTTGCGACAATATTAATGAGCAGGAGTCGATTAAGAGTTCTCCGTTCAAGTTATTAAATCCGGCGGAGAATTTTTCATTAAATGGAAAATTCAGTGAGATTGATTATAATGGTAATTTTATTCGATTTAATTTATAGGTACGGCGAAGAGGCGAACTTTTAAGCCAATTAAATTCCTTACGGCTTAAATTTGAAACCTGCGAATTCATCAATTAGTGCATATACATACGTACGGCTATCAGAAGTGTTTTTTTTTAAATTTATTTATAGAGAAGGTGACACCATGTAGTATTACTGCTGATGCCTTCGATAATGGCATTGCTGAATGTTTCGATAAATTTAACTTTGGAAGGCAGTGGCTTATTTTATATGCAAAGTAAACAGTGTGCTATAATTAATTTAAAATCTAACTGTAATTTATTAAATTCAAGCTTTATGTTACTTTCAGTTTCTTATTTTCAAAAATTTTAGTTTCGTTTAGAATTTGAATGCTTTATTTTTCAAAGTTTAAGTTTCGTTTAATTTTAAGCTTAATTTAATTTTAATGCTTAAATTTTATACACGTACTTAAACCAACAGTTTTTATTCAAAAATTTCGGCTATAATTTTTTTTTAGATTTAATCCTTAATAAGTTTCACGTTTGATTTAAATTGAAATTTCACTTTCAGGTTCTAATTTTGCTTAAATTTTATTTTATTTAAATTGTTTTCTTAATATTTAGGTTATTTGTTTTAGGTGATTATTAATTTGTAAGTTATAAGAAGATGAGTTTTTAGAATCCAAATTAAATTAATTACTTTACTATTTTTTAATAATAAATTATTGTGATCGACCTGAAATTTCAAAAAAATTTGCTACCCTGAAATTTTGTATTTACACGTTTTAGGACCAATAAACACCAAAAAAGGAAAAAAAAAATTTCAGTCTGTCCGCCGTCCGCAAAATCGTTTGAAGGCGCGTAGCTCCCAAATCCGTTGAGGTATTAAGTTGAAATTTTTATGGTGGGTAGATTGGGTAAACTTTGGATTACAATATCTTCCGAACCAATTACACCAGGAAGAGGCAGCTAGGAGGCAATGTGGAACGTTATTTTTTAGGTTGTCAATCGCAGAGTAACCAACACCGCATCCCATAAAATAATAAAGTTGCGCCCAGACTGTTGGCAGATTTTTTTAGTTAGTTTTTTGATTATATATAATTATACAATAATTTTAAAGTTTTATAAATTTTAATTTTAATTTCTTTTAGGTTAGTTTTTCCGATCCAAGTTTCAATGCTTTAAACTTAAGTTTGTTTCGTTAGGTTATTATTTAATTCTTTAAACTTTTGTTCATATTCAAGACTTTCAATATTAAATTTTTTGTATTAAACTTTTATATATTTCTAAGTTTGATTTACTTTTTTAAATTTAAAGACGTATTTTGACTTTTCATTTTGAGCTGAAAGTAGTAATAATTAAACTTAAGGGGTAATACCTAGTCGGAAGCAAAAAATAAGACGGTTTTTTGTTAATTTTTTGTGTCTTTGTTAAAAAATGGATTAATGCGAAATATTGAGGGATCATTACACTTATCTTGAACTACAAAAAAAAATTTTTTATTTTAATTTTTATGAAAAAATGGCGGCTGAGCAGTGCACGGAACGAAGGTCGATTTTTTGTAGACGTCCCGCGGCTAGCAGCACAAGTCTTTAACGAACGTATGTGGAACAATGAAAAAAAATTTTTCATGATATGCACGAGTTTTACTGTCAAAGTACACATGGATATTCAGAAATTTTAATTTTTGAAAATTTGCGAGCACTTCGAAAAAAAAATCGATTTTTCAACTAAAAAATCGGCCTCAATTTGTTTATAAAAATCGTAATTGGTTATGAAACTCAAAAATCGTGTGTACTAGACTAGATAATCTATCTAAGAAGGTACAGCCAAAATTTCATATCGATCGGATAAAAATTACTCGAGTTCTACTGCTAGCCGTTTTTGAAAACATGGTTTCGAGAAAAACGCGTTTAAAGTTTCACAATGTGTTTACTACATGAAATTTTAAAGATACAGGCTTGGCTACACAGACAACGTATGTTCAATATTTGCTTAAAACTACATATTAACGTTATCTGTACCTCATTTAGAAACTATATAGTGTACCTTTGCACCGCCGGTAACGAGTAAAAGGGGCGAAACTCACCCCGAAACTCAATTTGTCATTTTCAAGCGCTCCGCCTTGCTTCGAAAATTCGTCTTTTACGACCACCTAAAATTTGTTTTCAATAAAAAATGATGTCAGACATCACTCTTGACATGTTTTTACACCATTTAAGCCAATAAAAAAAAATGGAAAAAAAAAAATGGAAAAAAAAAAATGTCGACTAGGTATTACCCCTTAAAGTGTAGTGAAGTGATTGAATTCAAATATGTATCGAAGAAAAATAAAATCAAATTAGTCTTAATGTTGATTGTAGGAAATTAAATATTTTTATAATTATCTTCTAGATATGTAGGTATTTTAATATTTATTTTTTTTTAAAACTGAATTAGTCCCATGTCAAGGGTACACTGTCTCAGTCCGAAGAGCTGGAGGCAGTACAGTTTCACAGCTCATCGAACTGGAAAAAATTTACCATATCAACATGCTCATGCTGACATTGTGATCAACTTGATGTGTCATAAGTGATCCTCAGTCAGCACAGTGAACTGGTATTAGAGGTAACACAAAATGACACACCCACCTTAATTAAAGAATTAAAAAAAATAATATAATAACTTTAAAGATTAAAAAAAAAAAAATAATAGTAATAACAAAATTCAAAAAAAAACATAACGCAGTCACGATCGGCTGCAAGCCAATCGTATGATACTCTAGATGAAATACTGAACTCCGATTTATATTTTAGTTGGGAATATATTAAAAGTATGAGGAGTGCGATTATTACATGACCTTTTATTTAGGTAGAAACTATTGTATAGTGGCTACTCGATGGATGGTTAAACGATTTCTTGAGTTATAGTGAGTTCCATAAATTAAGTTAGGACATTTTTACAGAATTTTCGTATGGCAACTACATAGAGGACTTATGGGATATTTTTCATATTAATACTTTCAACTGAGACTATTATAAAATTAACGTGTACAAAATTTCAAAATCGTAACTTAAAGCGTTCTAAAGTTATCGTTCAATATTGGTGAACACGTGTTTTAAGGACTTTTGTATGACAGCTACCCGAAGGAGTCGACGGATGGCGCTAATTAATGAACTCAGTCTTGCTTTTGATATAAAACTAATTCCTGTAAAATGTTGAATCCCTGCTTTAAATCATCCTAGAGTTATAGTGGATTCTGTAACTTGCATAAATTTTTGAAGGACTTTTGTAGGCTGACACACGAAGGACTCATTCGATTTGCATCATATTCGGAACTTTCGCTTCAAACATTGTAAACTTTAAGTATGCAATATTTCAAGTTCCTAACTTGAAGCATTCGAGCAATAATTGTGAATACGTGTTTTAAGGACTCTTGTATGGGAGGTACCCGAAGGAGTAGAAGGATATCGCCCATTAACGAACTTAACCTTACTTTTTCCATTTTACAGGTGGTGACAAAATTTCAACTTCCTAGGCCAACGCATTCTTGAGTTATCGTGCAAACGGACGGACAGCAAACGGATTTGGGGTTTTTGGCCACAGCTGAACACAAAATAATATAACTGTTTTTCGTCCGAGGCTCGGTTCTATGCGTTACAAACTTTTCGGGCTGGATTAAATTTATAATACTCTATATGATTTCATCTAGATTATAAAAGAATTAAAGGAATAATCCCGGATAATAATGAAAAAAAAATGAAAAACATAATGAAAAAATCCGATTTTAGAACATTAGAAAATAACGGGGTTAAAGAAAAAAGGAAATAGTAATAATTTGATTATAGAACATATCAAAAAATCTGATAATCATTTTTCGGTATAAAGTCCAGGGAGTGGTAAAACTGGGGTTTCATATAATTTACATTTTCGGGTCATAGTCCGGGACACGGTCAAAGTGATGTACATCGATTGTTTCCAGCCAGAGAAGTTTTATGAAAAGTTAATTTTGCCACTAGAATAGCTCCTTGTAAGATACAACTTTCAATATTCATCAACGGTTCTTTATACAAACATTGAAATCAATAAACTTCTCACATAAGTAACAATATCAAAAATATCAAGTTTTAGCCGATTAAACATATAAAAAGCACTTGTAGGCGTAAAACGTATGTAACCCCTTTACACTCCCTTGTGGGTTGAATATAAAAAATACTGAAATTAGTTTGTATTAAGAAATTGTGAAAACCACTTGGGGTTGATTTTCGAAAAGTCGAGATATAAATTTTTAAGCGATTGCATAAAAAGCATAGAAAGCATGAAACGAATTTGGTATCTCCTTAGAGAGATATTAAAAATGTTTGCAACCCCTATACACCCCCTGGGAGTGTAAAACGCTTACACCAAAAACAAGTCACCACTGAAAGGGGTCCATCATATTCATCCTTAAAAACTTGAATTTAATAGCTCAAAGTCTTAGGGTTTGGCGTACCTCCCTTCATTTACTACGTGTTTCATTTTTTTAGTTTTAATATTATTAACATTATTTTTTACATATTAAATTGTTTTTAACCAAATGAATAAAATGTGTCTTAATTAGGAACTGGTCTATTCCACATTAAAAATTCCAATTAAAAAATCCTAAAAAGAAAAATGGTCCACAGAACCCACACAGAAAAAGTTGAAATTGCATGATTTTACACAGTTTTAAATTTAAAAAGCATTTTTGGCTAAAAAAAAACTACTTTAAGGGCTCATATACCCCTGAAATTTTCAAAAAATGGATTTTTTTTTTTTGCAGATTTTTATTTTTTATACTTTTAAGAATTAAAAAAAAATTAGAATTTAGAAAATTCCACTCCATTACAAAGTTATAGCAATAAATGTCACCAGACATCGGTTTGGAGCGGCTTCCTGGCTAATTGCCGCGCCGCTCTCAACAGCAGCGTTTCGCATTTATTTTGTTCGCAAAAGCCGGGTTTCTTAGAAAACAAGGTCATTTATAGGACCATCTGTGAAAAACACGAAGATAAAAGAGGAAGAAGGTGTACAGTACGAAGCTGAATTGGGAGACTAGCCTTAAGTTCACGTTGTACCTACCAATAACTTTAAACGCATTTTACTCGATACTATGTTTTTAGACATGGTCGGCACGATAACTCAGTCAATTTTTAATATTTTTCAACTTTTTTTTTTTTATAATTTTGATAACTATTTTCTCTATAGTCTAACGAGAGGTTTTTTTAATTTTTTGCTTGGAAATTTTTTTATAAATTATTAAACGCAAATTTTTTTTTAAAAAACTGATTATTAAAGTTCGAAATACTGTAACTTATTTATTTTTGAAAAAAAAAAAAAATTCCCTCCGTGAGACTATAACTACTACATTATTCTACAAGATTCTTTTTTATTTTTGCAAATTGAATTATTTTTGGTGAAGCTATGATGCCGACCAGGAGGCGCCATGGTTTTTATAAGTAGTCCATTTAAACCCGTAAAACACAATGTTAATATTGAAAAAAAAAAAATTTTTTTTTTTTTTTATAGTTAAATAGTTTATAAGATATGTGAACTCAACAATTCAATTTTTTTTTTCACCATATAACCTTTATAATAATTTTTCAAATTTACTCGGTTTTCAGCGCGTTCAGGGGTATATGAGCCCTTAAAATACGAAAAAAATATGTAAAAAATTGTTTTTCAGAAAACAATTGACGTCATATAGAAGAGAATTTAATTGTCTATAAAATGAGCCGTCACAAAGCCAAATCGGTTCAGTAGAATTTTCTCAATCGTGTACGCAAAATCGAAAACTGATGTTTCGAGAAAAACGCGTTTAAAGTTTTGAAAACATAAAAAATACTATGTATTCGTCACCCGACCCCTCCGCTTTATGAGCTGTAACTCGTAAACACTGCAGATATCGACTGGATTTTTTTCAGAGAATATTCTTGAATAGTTTAGCAATCGATTAAGACTATTTCCAAAAAATCGATTTTTTTAACCCGATAAAAGAGTGTCCCCCTTAAATACTGTTCTTAATATTATTATATTTAAAATATGAGAAATAATTTGTCGAACACAAATTTTTTTTAAAAGCATTTTATTATTTCTTTCGTTTTAATAACTCTTTTATAAAACAAAGCCGATTTTTTGGCCGTACGCTCCTTATTCGGACTTGTAAAGTTCACTCTGTACAGACCGAATTTCTCACTGAAATAGTTTTTTTTTTTATTTTACTTAATATTTCCCATTTTAAAATATTAAATTTTACCTATATCCTTGATTCCATTCAAAGTTATCTAATAAGCTCCAAACAAAATACCCAGATACGTTGCAACCATCTTCGTTGACGGCCTTTTTGACTTCGCTTAAATGCTCCTGGAAGAATGATAATAACATTTTCTCAATAGGTGCGCAATTTAAAATTATTGTGCAACTTAGATTTATTGCAATTTACCGTAATAAATGTAATACGGTCGTCATCATCAAGTTGTCCATCATCACTCCAACCATTTTCGGTTATAAAAATTTCGACATTATTGTACTGGATTTTGATCCATCTAGAAATTATTAGTTCCTGCTTTTTTGTCTGTGAAAATATCGACGAAAGGATTGTTACCTCAAAAGATCACCCAATCCTTTGGGCACACTGTACAGAAAGGACGATTTACCACGCTTCCATGATGGATCCACATCCAATTTCATTTTGAAATCTTCCTCCCATGACGGTTTTTGAATGCGATCATTTCGCGGTTCCAAATATCGCGAAGTATAATAATTTAAACCGAGGAAATCGGCTGAGCCACGCAACATTTTCTTCCAATATCCATTGAGAATGGGCAGTCTAGACCAGGCCCGTCCTTCGTGAATGCTGTTGGCGTCAATATCATCGATCATAATTTGAGGATATCCCCCATCCGGACTGAATATTGGATGAGCTAACCATCCCAACTGAAAACCCAGTTAAGTTATTTTAGTTTAGCTATTTTATTTTTTATAAGAAAACTGTTCACCGTATATTGCATTCCTCGCTCCACGTGCTCAGAATTATTATGTCTGGAATAGTAAAAGCGACTGCTCAACGCTATTCCAATTTGACCATGTTGTTTTTCATAGTACTGTTCTGTGTATAGACGATACGCAACAGCATGGGCCTTTAGTAAATGATCGGCACACAGATACTCGCCTATACCTGGCGCGTCGATCAAGGGTGGATGAGACGCCTCACCGTAAGACGGGACGCAGAAGTGAACCGGCTCATTGAACGTTATCCAATATTTAACCTGAATCCTAGATTGTTTAATTGTTACTGAACAGAAAAGATACGAAGCAACAAACCTTATGTCCATATCTAGAGAATAGTAAGTTTGCGTATTCTCTAAAATAGTCTATAATTGTTGGGCTCATGAATCCGCCGAGCTTATGCAGCTCATACGGCATATCGAAATGGTGCATTGTTACCATTGGTTCAATTCCATTTGCAAGTAGTTTGTCTATTAGTCTGTCGTAATAGTTTAAACCAAGCTCGTTCCGGGAAGAGATATCTCCTACAGGCAGTATCCTCGACCACGATATTGAAAAACGATAAAAGTCCACCTAAAAATCATTTAGATAAAATTTTTGGTATTTTCAGAGAAACACCGGATCAGAAGCAGTATGATCTCGCACGCAGCCGAGATTATTTGAGGAAGATCACGGAAGCGAACATGGAACAAAATGAAGTAAATAAAAGTATTCAATGTTATGTGAATAAGATTCAAGGCTGCGGGACGGATACGTTTCAACAAGTTCTCTAAGTTCTCCTAAGCAGAAATCATTGAGCATACACTTACCTTAAGTTCCTTAAGTGCCTTTAAATCCTCATCAAATAAATTATACGAATCGGCACAGCTATCACCATTCGAGCCATCCTCAACTATTTCCGGATATTTATGAAGAAATGTATCCCACACGCTAGGTCCTTTTCCGTCAGCATCCCATCCACCTTCAATTTGATATGCAGACGTTGAAGCGCCAAACTTAAAATCTTCCGAGAACTTGCCATTCGCACCGGAACTATTTTCGTCCTTATAACAAAACTGTTCAGCACAAAAAACACTTGAAATTTGTACTGTAAAACAAATTAATAAAATGCGGATCATGCTAAGTCACTGCCGACCTGATAATACCGTCTCACTGACCTACTATGCTTATGATATTGCGCTGATAGCGAAGTGACGATGTATTAGGGGAGTCTTATCTCAGCAAGCAAAATGTTTATTTACTACAAGTATATTTCATGATTGCCTAATTCGTTTAGGTGATTAGCTGGCAAGGTGATGATTTTTAATATTAGATGAATGATAACTTTAAGTGAACCTGAGACTGCTGCCGATAAATTAACGGTCGGATTTTGGAAGACTGCTTAAAATTCTAAAAATTGTTGCTGAAAGAAGGTTTTCGAATAAGACAAATTTCAAAACAACAACAGTGTCCGATTATTATCTGCAGGAAGGAGTAAAAATAAAAATGAATCAAATCAAGCAGGGCCCTAAAAATAAAACCCAAATCTCCAGTCAATATGATTTTTTTGCTCTAAAAAATATAAGTACAACGAAAGTACAAAAAATTGCTTTGCTTCTTCACTTATTAAACTTAAAATCTAAAACATCCCATCGTATCGCGCAATCGGAATGAGTACAATAATAAAGAGGACGAAATTTCTAAGTGCTAATTTCCAGTCATTCGGAATGGCATACGGCAAGAGAACTTGTGTTATCCGATGGACTTCGTGCGAAGCGCAAACAAATATAAAGCTAGTGATGATCATATTCAATGTAGGAAATCCGGGCAATAAGACCAGAACTCCATGTCGATCGGCTGCCAGCCAAATGTGATATTGGCAAATAAAAAGTTCCAATGAGATTCGACCGAACCACGCGAAAAATGTGGAATAACGTGTCCGAAGTATGCCCGAAATGTTGCGCAGCACAATGTACCCAATGATCGGTATGAAAACAATATATGAATGGATTTCATCGCAGTCCTGCTTGTTACGGCAGAAAAATGTGAATGATGTGTAGAATCCAACACCGAGAATAGCAGCCAGGGTCACAATAAGCGAAATACGACGCGAAAATAGATTTCCGTGATTGTTATCATCGAAAATGTTGTTCTTCTGGGCAATGTGAAAAACCGATGCGAAAATCATTCCATAGGTGATAGTGTAGCGATCCAACTTCCATTGGTACCACCAGTCGTGGATGTCATCATCGGTCGTGACGAATAGAGCCTTCAGCGGTCGCGTGACGAAAATTCGCTCGAAAAACACTTCGGACATGTATAGAATTGTCACAACGCTCAATATGCCGACGAATTTCAGTACCATATACAAGTAATGATAACCATTGCTATCGACACTCTGTGACGAAATTTGTGGCGGAAGCGAGAGCAGAAAGTACAACATGCAGACCCAAAACGAGATCAACGGTACAAAATAGTAGAATTGATACGGACGATTCATGCAGAAGCACAGCACCACCGTTATAAAGTTGGTGCGGAACATGACCTGAAAAAATCGAACCAGGCCCGAATTCCCAGTCTGCCACATGTACGAAAAGTGACTGTAGCCGACCAGAAATAAATACGCACTTATCAGCACCTTGATGTGCATGTGAATGGTGAGCACACGATCGGCTCCGGTCATGTAGTAGATGAGAATGACAAGAAGCATCCAACCTTTAGTTTCGTCCATTTGATCGCGGTTCAGGACCTTGGTGAAACGACTGTCCTCGGTAAAGAACAAGCCTAAAGCGAAGACGTAACCAACCGGGATCCAAAAACTGAATTCCGAGTAGTATTTGTTCTCTTTCATGAAGAAATTTGTTCGATCGCAGAGATAAAAGTAGGCGAGAATGAGGCCTAGCGTTGCAAAAGCAACTATTGGAATGGATAGGTCTGTTGCAACAGCAACAGGAGAGGCTGTTCCCTGGTTTAGCGGCATGTAGAGAGTATGTCCGCGAAGATACAGTAACCAACGTCGCAGCAGAATTCCCAGTGCCAACATGATTCTGTAAATAAAACAAACCGGATTAGCAAACCGAGTCCAACAATATGAATAAAAGTGGACTTACATTACGCCAAAGACGGCATAGGTGACTATTTGAAGTATTGTGTACGGTTCTGCGCTGCTGCAGCAGGTTCCATCGTTGAAGTTCATGTAATCATTGCAGTACATGTTCAGCAAAATTTGAACATCATGCCTTAACGCTAACGGACACAACTTGTAGCCATCGATCGACTGATCGAGTAGTCCGTTCGCTATGCTATTCGAAGACTCCCAGATCTGTGCAGCCGTGTACTTGAACACTTCGAATGCAACTCGGTTGTACTTATCGATGTCATCATTTTGAATATTTTTCCAATCATCCGGCAGCTTATCCTCGTTTACTTTGTCCTGAAGTTTCCAGAGTACGCGCGATTTCTTCGCGACAACTTTATCGAACGGAGCAATAAGTCGTGTAAGATTCGCTGAATATGCTTTTAGGATATCTTCGGTTAGATTGCCATTCGAGAATCCACCGTATGTGAAACCAACGATTACTGTCGACGGAGGATCCTCTTTGCGTTCATATTTGGCAAACTCTTCGAGAACGTCTTTTGTTAATTCGTCAGCGTGGATGTAGTTTGCACGCAATTTCAATTTATAGTCGACGAACTCGCTGTTTTTATTTGCTTCCGGAGCAAAGACGGATCCATTGTCATCGTCATTTGGATGCAACTGATTTATAAACGACTGGTAGAGCATACGAACGCGAATGTCGCCGATGAAAACAAAGTGATTTTGATTGCCCCAGAAAGCCAGATAACGAAAACATCGCCTTGTGTCCCTGGAAGGTTTTTTTTTAATAAAAAAAAAAAATAGGTAAACAAAATTTTTACGCTTCTATTAAAAATCAACAAAAACAAAAATTTCATATTTTTAAGTTTCAGCGGCATCAAACCTAAAGAATGAGAAGGGAGAAATGTTTGAATAAAAATTTTCTGATTTTTTAATTCCAAAATTTTAAAACTCTTGTAAACTGAGCAGCACTCAGGGGTAATAATCACGGACGAGCGTGTGGCTGACCACTTCACCTCCTAGTGTTCCGTTGGTCTAGTAATGAAGTAACTCTAGCATTACTTCAAGACCTAGGCCCAATTTGGGCTGTTGTGCCATTGATCATTATTAAACTGAGCAACACTACTTTTCTCATTTCTTTTCATTCACAGTGTCTTTCAGTTGTTGCTATTTTGATAATTTTATTTATAATCAATTTTGGTACCATCGGTATACCAACAAAATTGTTGCCAATATTTTCCAACTGTCTGTGATACCATGAACTTTTTACGGCAAGGAGTAAACTTGTTATGCCACTGCATCCAATATTGCTTAGACTCAGGTACACATTGATGATTTTGAGATTTTATCTTCAGCAGCAATTCAGTTTAAAATTAAACCTGCTGCTGTGTTCAAAAAAACCTCGTGATACGCAAGCGTTTCTGAAGTGTCATGAACAGTCTCGGGACCTTGCAATAACTTAGGATATATAAGGCATCTATCAGACCACGTCTTAAGTATATTGGGAAAGATACCTTAAATTTTAATTCCCAGGGTAAGTCGGCGCGACTAATTTTTGTTGTACATGCCTAGGGTTTATGATCTGATTTTTAAACAACGTACCCTCCCGCAGCCGCAGCTAGCCCAGACGCCAGCAAGCGCGTCGCTCCAGCTCGAATCGTTGAGTAAAGGTTCGTGAGATAGCTAAGGTAGTAAACATCTCATATGAACGTTTTTAGAATCTTTTGAAACATTGTTTGGACATGAGAAAGCTATCCGCAAGACGGGTGACGCGTTTGCTCACAATCGACCAAAAACGCAATCGTGTGACAACTTCACAGCACGGTTACTTTTTAATATATTCTCCTTAACAATAACTCCGCATGTCACCTCCGAAACGCTGCGAATTCCATGACTCAATCAGTCCCGTTGCAGTATTAAATTCTCAAGTAATTAGTTTCACATACATTAGAGCTAGTCTCGCTAAACTACAGAGGACAGTCTGCATCGGAGTAACAGGTGCCTTGCGTACCTTAAACTACTCGTGGTTATATCAAAGAAGAAGTCGGGTTACGCATAAACGAAAGTAATGACGCAAACAAGAAAGATAACGCCAATCAGACAAAATGTAACAATTGCGGAGTATAATTTGGAGAGTGTGGACAACTTCATATATCTTGGGGCTAATCTAGCAAAAGACGGCAATGAAACGGACGAAATCAAACGACGGATCATGCTAGCAAATAAAACGTATTATTCGGTGCTTCCAATAATGAAATCCAAGAAAGTGAACAGGAACAATAAGCTGCGAATATATAAAACTAATATAAGACCGGTGCTCTGTGATGGCAGCGGGACGTGGACATTAACGCGAACTTCCGAAAAAGCAGTTAACGCATTCGAAAGAAGAGCGGATGGAAGACAGAAGAATCCCCAAACGTGCTCTTAAAAGCAAAGCGAGTGGTAGATTACATTAGATTTCATCGGAGGCGGAGGGATTCCTCCAAGCACCGCGACCAGTGGTCTATGGTGCTATACCTCATAGATCTTTCTCCAGTTTCAACCTAGAGGTCCTCATTCAGCTTTATATCTCTTAGGAATTTATCTAGTTGGTGTAGGTTTATTTTTGCAATGGTACTGTGGTCCACAAAGTGTTCTCCGAAACATTTGTGGCGCTGAATTGTGACTGCATCATATGTTCAGAGGTTTCTGCCTGCAGTTGGCAGAACCTGCAAAGGTTATCAGTTATGTTTCCTATTCATTTAAGATGATCTTTCAAGCACGAATGATCCGTGAGTATTCCGGTTATTATCCGTACTTTGTTTCTATCAAACTGTAGAAGCTGTTTGCTTCTTTTAGCTGAGTGGTTCGGTATGAATCTTTTGGCCTGTCTAAGTCTGGGCAGTGTGGCCCAGTGTTGCCATTTCTTGTGTTCCTCCTATACCCTTATGCTCCTCTTAAGGGGTAACACCACTGTAAAATTTTCAAAAAATGGATTTTTTTTTGCTTAACAAATTGTTTGAACCTTAGAGAATATGGGAAGAAAAGTTTAATACATGAAAAACAATTTTTTTCTGGAATTTCGAGCCCTTTACCGAGCGCGTCAGGCTACTTCGCAACGACTACCAGTGTCGGATCTGGTATCCATCTGAGAAGATACTGCCTAATGATTTACCTGTTGGTTTCTAACTTCTCGAATACACTAATAGAAATCGCTAGAAAGTTTTTGTGTTCCATTGGATGCATTTTCACACAGAATTACGTTAGTGTAGCGTCAGTGGATGTCAAAAGGTCAACATTTTATTCAAGTGGCAAGAAAATCCTAAATATAGCAACGGGTATCGCAGTATGTAATTTTAATGATGGACTGACTAACATACTACGGATTATGAAGGTTCTGGAGATGGATATTGGCGTCCAATGCTACAATTTTTGTGTCGTATACAATGCCAAGTGAATCTAGTACGCTGAGCATTCATTGACAGATGCAGCAAAAGAGGCGTGCTTCAGCATTAATTCGTCGAGGAAAGAGATTGAGCAGGAATATTCCAACGTAGAAGGGCAGCTTTATGGTCCTGGGGTTGCAGATTAATGGTAAAAAATTGTAAAAAGTAAAATTCTAAATTTTTTTATGTCTATAACACATTTCAAAACTTTGAACGCGTTTTTCTTAAAACACGATTTTTGAAATCGGCACGCAGCATAACTCGAACAATTTTCATTCTTTTCATTCAAATTTTTCACCATATCTTCAAAATAACATTTCGAAGAGAAACACCTAGGGGATTGTCGATACGTTGATTTAAAAAATAGTTATTAGCAAATAACTGTCCTGTTTTTGGTCGAAAATTTAATAAAATTATTCAAATACTCGCCAATCACACAAAACTCAATATTTCTAAATTCCCCTACGTGTTTCTCTAGCTATACTCATGAAAATTAAGTGATTTTTTTTCCTTGTGCCAGGTTAAAATTTACGTAAGCTAAACTGCGTGCCGCAGAGCGCATAAAATTTAACATGCCCCGGGAGAATGGCTTTAGTGCTGCCATTTTGTTTTCACTGATTTTCTTTTATTGTATACTTAAATACATGCTTATTAACTTCGCCAAATATTATTAGTTTATTTCCTTTCCTTCTATTAAAAAAAAATTGTCGAAAAAGAGCTTTTTTTAGGCCGGTACAGTGGTGTTACCCCTTAATGGAGCAGGTTGAGATTCCACAGAACGGCTCTGGCCCAGTAGGGCGGACCGCTGCTCCGTCTCTTGCATGTTGGTCTGCTATTTCGTTGCCCTCTATGCCCTCATGACCGGGAACCCAGTGCAAGAGGACTCTGTTGTTGGATAAGGATACATAATTTTTCTTGGCATTCCCACACCAGTTTTGAGTTTACTGTTTGTGCAGTCAAGGCTTTTATCGCTGCCTGACTATCTGTGAGAAAGACTATGTTCTTATTTGAGTAACCCCTTTCGAGGTTTATTTCTATGGACGTGGATATAGCATAGACATCTGTCTGAAAAACGGTGGGATAGTGGGATTCCGTTATCCTGGCGCGGGGTCCATATATGCCAGCTCCGGTGCCTTCAGTCGTCTTAGATCCATCGGTATACCATACAATGCTATCCGGTCCGAACTGCGGTGGGTCCCTTGCCCAGTTCTCTCTGTCGCAGACTGTGGAGTTGAAAGGGATTTCGAAGCGATATCTCTTTATCATATGGTCCACAGGCATTTCTAGCATTTGAATGCTGCTTCTAAAGCGAGTGGTAACAGGCCAGTAGGCAAACCACGCAAGCTATGGAAAGACTCGGTTGATGCAAAGCCATCTTAAAAATTAGCAGCTGGAGGACGCGGTCTTTGGATCGAGACGATTGGAAGCGACGACTTCAGGAGGCCAGGGCCCGATTTGGGCTATCGCGCCATTGTTAACTTGATGCTATAGACGACAATTAATGTCGTGCTAGTGAAAGGAATTGCTGAAGAGAGCTGCCAAGTTTAGACGCATATTTGCCATAAAATTATTCTTTCCAAAAGGAATTTTACTCCTTTTGAACGCACGAATTCGAAGGAAGATATGAGGAAGTCGAGAGTCCAAATTTGTAATTTTTCTGCACCGAGGACTCCTACAGCGGATTTCATAGAGAATGAACCGACTAAACCGTGCCATCCGTCCAACACGGAAGGGTAAACTAATTTCGCATTCTATTGCAACCAACCACAAACCGCCTCAATTTTTGCTGAAGGCCGAGAAGGTACACTTCAGTGAGTTTCTTGAATTGGTAGTAAAAGGTTTGGTCTTGGTAGTTCAATATGATCTTTAAGGCCGTTTCACACTGTCCGGTTTGCGCCGTACGGTTTCTTGCCGAATTGGGCAATCGTTCACACTGTACGGTTTATACTGTGTGAACGATTGCCCAATTCGGATTTTTGCCCTACGGCGAGAAACCGTACGGCGCAAACCGGACAGCATGAAACGAGCCTAACTGCAGTGTAACGCGGCTACGGGCGCAAGCACATGTTCGCAGACTAAATGGCAACGCTTGAACTGAAAAGAAGCCGAGAAAACTGTTTCCAACTATAGAGCTTGTTTGTATGGAACTCCTGAAGCAGCTCGTCAAGCTCAATGTATCCGTAGCAACAGATTGAGCTTAATTCTGGCCCTGCACCCTTTTCGACACTGCTGAAAAAAAGGAAGTGTACTTACGTCTGGGAGTACTTGTGCATCATGCAACCGTACGGCTGCCATTCCTTGTCGCCTTTGAATCGTCCTTTAGCCAGCAACCACTTGCACGAATCGGATCCTGAAAGGGAAGGGGAGCGCTCGATTAGGGTCCGCTCTGGCTGTCGACTGGAAAGCGATGAACTTACCGAATCGAAAGTGGATCAGGCCGTGGTAGATGATGAATCCGACGACCAGAAGCAAGGCCACCTTCTTCGCATTTGTCGCGTTCAGCTGCTTGATTATGTACTCCGCCCGGGATCGCTCCGAATCAGCGCCCATCTCCTTACCGGCACTGTATACTTTTTGTTTTGATTAGGAATGGAATTTTGGCATTAGTCAGCTGTGCGTGACAGTTGCCTTAGCCGGATTATGGAGTGCGAACGAGACAAAGCTTGTGGATTTCGTGGGACGTATGTTTTGGGTGCTATTTACACTAGTAGCTGGTAGATGGCCATCGATGCGAGCACTTAAAACTGTCAATTTGACAATTGTCGTAGAGTGCAAAATTTCAAGTTGTTGATATTCTTAAAGTTTAATTAAAATTGAATTATCGTCAATTAGATTCAGTTTAATTCGCTCTGAAATTAATCGTGACTGGTGGCTAGTGACGGTACCATGCAATTTTATTGTAGTTTAGGGACAAAAGATGAAAATGCGTTCAAGTTCTAATTTGGCAGTTTCTCTTGCAAAAAGGTTCGTTTTTTTCAAATTCATCCCTTGAGTTTGAGGTAAATTTCTGTTTTTTTAGAATGGATAGTCTTGATGAATACCTAGATGAAATAAAAGAGAAGATAAAGGAAGAAGTTTATAATACAAACGCGGACGCAAATGCTAATCCTTTTTCGTATGTTTGCGACGACTGTACAATTTGTTTCGCGAGCGTTAGTCAATTGTTCAGTCATCGTCTGGAACATGCAACCAGTTGGACTTCAAAGCTGTTGCCGGGGATCTGCTCAATGTCACCAGAATGCCTTCTCTGTCCGCTCCAGATGCACGTGGAAGCTGCAAAAGACAAAATAAAAAAGATGTCACCAAATCAAAACCAGCGAAGCACAAACATCATCCTCAGAAGAATCCTTATCGAATCCGAATTTGCTAGTCATCTGCTCGAGCAACACACAACAGGAGGCTCCTCAGTCCTGCAATGTTGTGCCTGCGGTGGCTCGCTGAACTCCGCCGTTGATCTGCACGGTTACTTCGACCGGGAAATATCCATTGGCGTCGAGGTTCTGAAGGTTGGCAGTGTGTACTTCTTCGGCGACAAGCTGGACTTGAAAAGGGTAAGGACTGCAAAACAACATCGTCAGTTGCACGTGCGATACCGCTGTTTGATTTGTGAGACAGGCGACAAGTGCTGGTCGAAGCTGCAGCTTCATATGCGCTCTCATGCCGAGGAGGATCGCAACAACTGGATCACCCATTACTCAGACGATGACGAAAAATGCTTTACATGCATGCCATGCGGTAAGCGCTTTTGGCATCAAGCGCGTTTCGAGAACCACAGAAAGTATTACTGCCGGCCTTGTAATTCGCAGGACAACAGGAAAATAGGAGTCCATGCGTACATTTGCGATATATGTGATGCCACGTTTGACGATTCGCTAATTTTCCGCGAACACAAAATCACCCATACAAAGCTAGGCCGGAAACCATTCAAATGCAACCTATGCGCGAAACGCTACACGCACAAGGAGCGCCTCGACAAGCACATGCTGCGCCACAATGGCGAAAAATTGCACGGCTGCCGCTTCTGTTCGAAACGGTTCAACTATATGAGCCACGTGAAACGACATCTCGAAGTGCATTACCAGAACGGCGAGAAACCGCATAATTGCGAACACTGCTCCAAGAAGTTCGCCACGAAAAAGTGCCTGGACAATCACATGTTCACGCACACCGGCATCAAGCCATATCTCTGCAAGTACTGCGGTAAGAGCTACGTTCAGAGCAGCCATCTGCAGCGCCATATGAAATCGCACACAAAAGACGGCGGACGGTCGCTACAATGCGATCAGTGTCCCAAGAAGTTCGCTTCGAAACAGGTCCTCGAACGGCATCGTTATACGCACTCGGGCGAACGACCGTACCGCTGTACCTACTGCCCAAAATCGTACACTCAACCGACTCATTTGAAACGTCATCTTAAAACCCATTTACAATACGGCGAACGAGTCTTCGAATGCAATCGATGCGAGAGCAAATTCGACTCAAAAGTCCTTCTGAATATCCACAAGGGAACGCACTCGGAAAAGACATACGCGTGCAAATGTTGTAGTTCGACGTTCGCGCGAATTACTGATCTAAGACTTCATATACGGGAGCACACAAAAAACGGCGAGAAACCGTACAAATGCGAACATTGTCCGAAGCAGTTTACGACCGAGAAGCTGCTCGAACGACACGTGCAGATTCATCATCTAACAATGAGTTTCACCTGCGTCATTTGCAACAAGGAGTTCGGCCAGAATGCTTTTCTCAAGCGACATCAGAAGCTAAGTGTGAAATGCTCGCAAAAGTTGGGATTGCGTAATCGCGAGCAGGCCGGATACGACCTGGACGATGTAAAGTCTGAACCATGCCGGAACGACGATTCAACTGAATAAACTCAGTTTTTATTTTTTATTTTTGTAAGTTAATTTTAAGAATAAAGACGAATTGTTGAAAGTTCTGTTTTCTTCTTGTATTGCGTTCTTAGCAGCAATGCCTTTATGATTTTTTGATGACTTTTTCAGGAAGCAGAGCTTGCTCGAGTCAGGCATCGCTGCTTAGTGGAAATCAATCAATCAGAATTGGTACTAGGAAAACTTTTCTCTTCATAAGAAATAAAAAAATCTGAATCAATAATTCAGACTGCGGTTTCATACGAGGGGACCACAATGGATGTGTTACTATTGTTCATCTTGCTTAACCTAACCTGACGTCGTTTCCTTGGTGCATTGGTTGAAATCAGCAATAAGAAGTGTGACCTTGTATTCTCTTCTCAATGTGCTTAGTTCCTGCAAGGGTTCATCACCAGGACACGATAGGATCACTTGCGAGATGACCAGAGAGTCCACCTATGGCCTGAAGTGCAGGCTAATGGATCTCTACAACTTGGTCCTGGCGCAGGGCTCTTTTCCGCACACGTGGAAAAGGGCTGTCCAAGTGTTCCCTTGCCTGTCGAGGATATTCGAAAAGATCTTGGGCAGGAAACTTGGTCTCCTACTGGAGAATGTTCTGTCGGCCGAGCAGCACGGTTTTAGGCCGGAGAGAGGTACAACCTCTCTCCTGCTCTATCTCGAACACCACGCCAGACTATCACTCTCCAACAATCAGGAGTGCCATGCCCTTTCCCTCGATCTCGAGAAGGCCTTTGACTGGGTAATCAAAACCATGGTTACTAAACAACTATCTGTCTGGGGTATCGATCTCCGGTTCATTCAGACGATTGACAACTTCCTTTCATCACGCTCCATAATGGTGAGAGTCAATGGCTACACATCCAAACACTATAGTATCGACAATGTTCTTCCCCAAGGATCTCCACTCTCGCTTGCTCTGTTCAACGTCTACATCCACTCCCTGTCAAAACTCCTTTCCGACATCCTTAACACTACGTATTACATCTACGCAGATAATATTATCATAATTTCCTCTCACCCTCTCCTCAACGACACTTACAGACGGATACGGACGAACATAGACATTTGGTGCAAAAACACAGGCGCGAAATTACCGTCCGAGAAAGCGGAAATGATATCCTTCACGCGCAAGATCAGACCCTCGGTTCGCAACGTCCGTATTGACGAGACCACTATTCAACCGCTGGCTACTTGTAGGCTGCTCGGACTCACCTTTTCAAATAAACTAAAATGGAACACGCATATCAAAAATATCATTGTCTCGTTGGGTAAAATATTGAATTTGATTCGGGCGCTGGTCTCTAAATCGTTAGGAGCCAGAACAACAGCTATCGCCCACGTCGCGCTGACGCTAATCAGGGGCTGCGTGCAATACTGCCTATAAATATACGACAACACAACAAAGACTAATTTACAAAAAATACAAGTTGCTATCAATAAAATCTTGCGTGCTGCTTTGGGTGCCTACCGCACCACGCCGAAAGACTCACTTCTTGTGGAAACCGGATGTGACAGCATTGCAACGCTTCTTAACAAGGCGCAGATAAATCTGGCTTCGAAAAGATGTATTGATCGGAGAAGTCCTCAACACGCTGACTTCTATCACCTGGCGACGACATCAGCAGATCAGGACCACAGCAACTCCACCAAATCCGCTCTATGGAATGCACGCTCTACCCTTATCCAGTTCTGCCCCAATATCCCTCCCCCGATCAGCTACCCTTCCCTGCCCCAAAACCACTCGCGATCAATCCATCCCCTTTCTTGCTCCTCTAGATACCCCAGCAAAACCCATACTTCCGCCTTGCTATGGCTGGCAGGATACACTCTATATTATACGGACCAATGTTCCAGCAAATCAGGGCCACTATTGTAGCTAACCCCGCTTGGACCCACCTCTTCTGGATTCCGGGTCACGTGGGCATCCCTGGAAACGAAAAAGCGGACCAACTGGCGAGTCAAATAATCTCCCCTCATGACAATTCCGCAAACGATCAGCTTCGCTCGGCGCACGGCCAAAAAAGTGCTCGCTCAACAACAGATGTCTCACTGGACCTCCCGCTCAACATTCCTGGCCAGGCACTGACGTTACATCCGTCCACCAGAATACTGCCCTCATCAGGAAAGAAAGGATTCAATCGTACTTACCAGGGCCAGACTAGGTCACTCGAGACTGACCCACCAGAACGCCGCAGCCGGACTGCTGGACTTGTCAGGAGGCCCTTACCATGGAACACATCCTGACGGAATGCAGCGAGACAGCGGATTTCTTTCACCACTCTCTGCTCCCACTAAGCTCTCTTCTCACCACTTCTACTCCAGAACTCCTCCTCCAACTCTTTAATCACCTCCACATTTCCCATCTACTATAACCGAACCTTACCTTTCCCCACTCAATCCAAGCTTTAATACTGTCCTTTACTTTTCTTTTTCTTTTTTGTTTCTTTTCTTTTAATTGTTTTGCTTACTTACTTACCTATTACTTAATCAATTTTGAATTAATACATTGGCTTTAAGTTTTTATTAGATGTAAGCTTGAATTCATTCATATTTCTTTTCTTTTCTACAATGCATAGTTTCATTTTTTGTTTTTCCTTTCTTTCTTATCATTTTAACTATTTTAACTTTTTACATGAACTCACATGAGTTAATTATGCGAGTATTGTAATTAACGTGCCATGTGCCCTCTGGGCTTGGCCGAAATATTGATGGGTTTCATTATTCATAATGGAACCACATCTTGAAATAAATAAATATAGGAGTTAAACGTAACACAGAAATACAGTCAATTTAATTTCAGTTATTTATTTCATGCATACCATCCCAAAAACCATAATTTCTAACTATAATTAAAAAAAAAACTAATGAATTTGCCGCGTTGCTATTATTGATCGATATAAGCTAGCTGATTTTTTCGGCGATCGTTCTCTTGTCGGACTACTAAAATTTACGGAATACAATCCAAAACGAGTTCTGTAATAAAATTGTAAACAGCGATGTTAATCGATGTGAATAAATGAATTTAAAATAGTTACGTGAAGCCGGAATTCCACTCGTAGCTGTCCAGCAAACTCCAATAAGTGTATCCAACGACATTACATCCGTCAATATGGATTGCTTTTAAAAGTTCCCTTAAATGTTGCTGTGAATTCGTAAGAAATTTTTTAATACTCAATTAATTTTTATCGATAGCATCGAATCATAGCTGCAAATGACAATAATTGCTTACACCAATCTCTCAGCTTCGAATTAAGATTGAAGCTGCGGTACCAATAGACTATTATGTAGCTATGATCAGAAGCTTTCGAGTTCCTGTACTGCTTATTATACTATAATATAATCCATGCGTTCTACGTCGTCAGTTTGTCCACTATCAGCACTGCCATTTTCAGTTATTATCACTTCGATGTCCCCGTATTGACCCTTGATCCATCTATGCCGCAAAATAAATATCATTCCAAAAACATTAAAAACAGAGAGATGTACAAACCGCAGCAAATCCCTCAACCCATGTGGTACAGAATACAGCCACGAAGTATTGACTACTGGCCAAGCTGAATCAGTGTATTCTTCAATATCAGAATCATCCACAAAGGAGGGTGCATTCTGGTTGAAACGCGTTGTTCTCGGCTTTGAATAACGGGATGTATAATAGTTGATCCCTAAGAAGTCACAAGCTCCTCTCATGATACCCTTCCACTCCTTGCTCAATTTGGGAAGACGCGACCAAGCCCTACCTTCTTCCATACTCCTTCGATCAATATCTTTGCGCATAATATCTGGATAACCGCCATCTTCACTTAGCAAGGGTTGTGCGAACCAACCAACCTGCAGTCAATAAGCTTTTATTTAAGGAAGAAGTATGTGATGAAACTGTTCTCTAGCTTACATGATATTGCATAGCGCGATCATTCACTACAGTTCGATTTTCCGCATAATGTAGAAAAGCGTCCAAAGCTATACCGATTTTACCACCGAATTTTTCGAAATAATGTTCTTTATACAAGTGGTAAGCGGCAGCATGTCCTTTTAAAATGTGATCGCCGCAGAGATACTCCCCAACTCCAGAAGCGTTGATGTTGGGAGGAAATGCTCCCATTCCGTATGAGGCTAGACAATACAATCTAGGCTCATTGACCGTGAGCCAAAGCTTTACCTAAAACGATCGGTTCAAGGGTATCTTAGTTAGTATAAAGTTGTTTTCAAGCACATCTCTAACGCATTTTGTGCATGTGAATCGTTTGACATTCACACTACAAAATTGATCGTTACTTACGCGATCGCCAAAAAGTTCAAACAGTAGACCCGCATATGATTTGAAATATTTTTCAAAGAGTGGATTCACAACACCGCCAAGTTTTTGCAATTCGTCGGGAAGGTCGAAATGAAACATGGTCACCATCGGCTCAATATTGTTTGCGATCAGTTTATCTATGATCATATTGTAGTAATCAACGGCAGCCGAATTCAATGAAGATAAATCGCCCGTCGGAAGTATACGCGGCCATGATATTGAAAATCGATAGTGATTTAGCTGCGATAATGAAAATTTAGAATATCAGTTCAACCGTAAGATCCACAAAATTAAGATAAATTTATAGAGCCTCATTGTGTGCAATGAAGACAACCAAATTGAAACGTATTTGATCATAAAAAAATTAAATAGAACTATTTTAGTTTTTCCTGCTCGGTGTTTTACCAAAGACATCCATAAGAAGACTGGACACTTAATACAAATGCATTTTTTGTGTAAAAAAAACCAAAAAACCATTGTATAAGCGGAACAAAGAAATCCGATTGAACAATTCCAATTCCATATTCTTATGGAAATTCACATGCGAAGAAAAGAGTACGCTAATATGCAAAAATTATTGATTACACATTCTCATCTGTGTGCATCGTTTTCACAATGCACGTAACAGAACGCATTTTTTGCAGCTGTTCTATTCATTTTTTGCAGCTGTTCTATTCTCAAGTGTTTCAGCATACAAATTTATAGGAACAATATGAGAAATGAAATCACACAAGCACAGCTGAACTGTGTCTGCACATGATTTGATGTAATTTTTTTTATATGCGTTCTGTAAGGATGTCATTGAATTGGTGAATGCGACTCGTTATCAGTTTTTGTCTCTTTTCTAATCATGCAACATGCTATTGCTCTCTACTTCCCTCACCTAATTAAATAAAGAAACCAAGGTCAAATTTTTATATCAAAAATACTGCGTAGTGTCCAGTCTTGTTATAGATAGTCTTTGGTTTTACTTCGAAGTTGGATGGAAGAACTCATTAGGGCCTCACTTGGAGTTGTGGACGGGGCAGTTCGGGCAAGAAGAATTGGTAACCCATCTTCCAAAGCAAAGATATAATAAATATCCTAATATGTTGTCTCTCTTATAATAAAATTTATAGCTCCAGGTAGAATTTTAAGTGGGTGTAACTTGAATTTTTTATGTTCATACCTTTTGCTGTCCTAAAACAATTTTTTATGTTTAAGACTTTTTTAGAAGAAAAAAAATTAATGAAAAATGTTGATTTCTATATCTCTATATCTATATCTCTTCTCCTAACAGATAGTCAGACGGCGACTGAGGCGCTCGACTCACACTTGATCAAATCCCGCCTCGTGAGGCTATGCATGGATAAGATTAGTGCGTTATGCACTCATTTTAACATAACAATTTGTTGGGTTTCGGGTCACAGCGGGATTCCGGGCAACGAGGCTGCGGATGAACTCGCAAGGAAAAGTTCGGAGCTGAATCAAGCGCTAGCTCTTCCAGTGAGGAGGCCAATTGAGGACATAAGGCAAAGCTATCGACGTGACGGCCATATCGGAGGCTAACACGAGGTGGTCAGGCCTCACATCGTGTCTCGTGGCCAGGCAGCTCTGGCCGACCTTAAGTGCGAGCAGGACAAAGTTTGTCCTACTCGGAGATAGGAATACTCTTCGTATCCTAATTGGTGTACTGACGAGCCATAGCCTGATCGGACGGCACGCCAGAAGACTAGGTGTTGCGGACGTTGCAGATCTGTGCCGCAGCTGTAGTGAACCCGATGCTGAGGAAAGTATTTTTCACATGCTCTGCGAATGCTCTGGTCTGGCTTAGAGGCGGGAACGTACTTTAGGTACGCGCTTCGCCATGGACTTGGGCGAATTCGCAAACATTGAGCTAGACAAGTTGCTGCAATTTGTCAGGCTGGCGGGGTGGTTCACCTAAGATGTGATCGTGGGCACACGGGTAGTTCTTCCTGTACAAGTGGGATCACAACGGACCCATTGGCGGTCGCTTAAAGTGGCCACCCACCTTAACTAACCTAACCTAACCTATATCTCAAAAATCGGATATGCTGGAAAGTTGAAATTTAGAATTTATAAAGAGCAATTTTCAAAAAAAAAATAATAATTGCTGCTTGTTTACGACGAATCAATTACGTGGCAAAGATGAAATTTGGTTTGTTAGTTGTACAAAGGGAGTATCAGTTCCGGTTTGGGCTATCGCGCCCAAGTCGTAACTTCTTCGATGATATTTCTCCGATTGGATTTGGACGTTAGTTTGTTGTAACCATCTCAAAAGAATAATTGAAAATCCACAGTTTCTATTACTAGATATTGAAAAATATGAAAAACTGGGTATGAGGAATACCGTAGGACCATATTTTAGGAATGGCTCATTACAGAACTCATCTCGATGTACTAAAGTTCTTTAGATACAATTTAAGGACGGTGCAAAAACAGTAGATTTCATAAATTTGATACACAACACAACAACAAATTTGATTTTCGTGATGCAGCCTAGAGAGTCTTTATACGTTATAAACAACATACTATTAATAAGAAACGAAGCACTCAACACTTACTCCAAGTTCCTTGATTATTTTCAAATCTTCATCGAATAAATGATAAGAGTCGCTTGTTATATCGGCATTACTTTGATCAGCTACCATTTCAGGATGTGTATGAACACCAATGTCCCAGGTGCTTGGTCCTTTTCCATCAGAATCCCATCCACCCTCGGTTTGGTATGCCGATGTTGCAGCTCCGAATAAGAAATTCGCCTGGAATTTCGTCGGATCTACGTTACTATCGCATTCTTTATGTGTAAAACAGCACGGGAAACTGCGAAATTAATTTAGAGAAAAAAATCCGCATTTCAAAAACTTTATATTCACCATAAAACGACAACTAAAACATTTTTAGTCACAATATTCATGTTTAATTAATAATCATAAATTAATAAAATTTTTATCACAGATTTTAGCTTTAGATTGGAATACGGTAGGTAGTTGTTCTTTAAATTGGTAACAACAGTCAACTGAGCAAACTTTGTGATGAAATTCGTTATATATACCTACAAGCAGGTGCTATATTAGACTATGCAATCATTTATTGATACATATTTGCATTTTAACTAACTTTAAATAATCTAACAAGTTTTTCGTTACACTCAAATAAGCGATAGCTTGAGATTGTAAAAACTTAAAATTGTCACGTTGACCAGCTAGCCATTTATTTAATAAATTTTAATGTGAAGTTCATAAATAAATAGCCCTTGTATTATTTTGAAACAATATTGTTTGCGTCCGAATTTCGTTAAATTTAAAAAAAATGCAGTTAGCAGTTATTCAACCGGAAAGAAATTAATCTTAAACCATTTGTGTGAAATAGAGGAAATGAGAAATTTGCTTTAAGACTAACTTTTTTATAGGTACCTAAGAAAATCGAATTGGGATTCAATTTGTATTTCCATTTTATAAAACTGCGTAAACAACTTTTACTCCGCTCGAACACGTTGCTTTTAAACCGCTCAATTTATGGGACTTGAGGTGATTAATAATTATTGTTTTTATAGCCAAAAATTGATTCATGCCGCATTGATCAAGACAAGAAGAAGTGCTTCTAGCGAGTCATGCGAAACCCTATCTCTTGAAACTACTTGAGTTCATTCGTATAAAGCACTTTGCAAATAGTTGGAGAAGTGTGGTAATAAGGAAAGAAATCCACTGTTTGTTTTATTAACAAATTCAGAGTGAGTTTAATCGAAATTGGCTTCTTCGATCATGAGAGAGTTTTAAAAATACAAAATCGAATAATAAATTGGATAGGTGAATAATGTATTAATTTATATCCAAAATGAGAGCCACACAAAATTTTTCAGAACTATTTTAGTTTAAGTCTTCGAACTTTCAATTTAGTTTAATTCGACTTACAACAATCAAAATTCTACACAGTAAAAAAAAAATCCGTTGAATTTTACATCTTTTCAAGTAAATTTACATTGGGATGTAATAGTCAGTTTGAATGTAATTTTCAATTTTCGGTCAGTAAATTGCAATTTGCAATCAGTAAATTTCAACTTCGAAAGCAGCAAATTCACTGGATATTCTCTTGAATTTACACTCTAAAAAAGTGTAAAATTAGCACTCTGTAAGATACAATTACTTCTACTTCTAAAATTATTTCTGACTTACCTACCCTTAATAAAACCCTTGGCTGTAGGTAGAAATTCCGGTTTTGCTGCGTAGGTTTGCGCCACCGAAGGCGTTTGATTTTCATTTCAGTAGAAAACAAAATCGTATTTAACATGTTTTTCGGCGTAAAATTTAAATAGATAAGTAATTAAAAATAATTTTCAATTCATATATTATATAAATATAGTTAGTTTTACACGAAATGTTGCGTAATTTTGTGAGACTTTTCATGTAAATTGTACGGTTCAGTTGGAAAGTACATTAATATTTTACTAATTCAAGTAATTTCGTGTAAAAGTGATTGAAATGTGTACTTTTAAAAACTTGAAAAAATTATAAATACTGGAAATTTCACGTAAAAATTTAATTGAAAATTCAATTTTTTTAAAACAGTTTACATAAAGGTTTCAAGTTTGAACTTTGTAGTATTAATCGTTTGCGAGATATGAAAATCAAACTCTTTGCTTTCATTAAAAAATAAATAATGTAAAGGAATATATCGGAAATAGTAATAAATAAATTAATATAATTTAGGTCTGTAAAAAATTGCTCAGTTAAGTTGAGATACAAGCAGGAAAGTGAAAGTGGCAAGAACTTTCTAGTTATTTATGGGATTAAATAATGGCAAGTGCTGAAATGAGTTCAATTCGGTTTTACGACAATATAAAGTTATTGGTATAGAAATTTGGGAACCATAAGGAATCACAAAACAAAGTTTAGTGTATTTACCATGTGAATAGTGTCCCAAATGAATTATTATTTATTTAATGAACTTATCAGTAATTTAACGATTTATATCGAAGCGAACACATTGTAATTAAAAGAAGAATAATGATGGCAAATAAGACGTATTATTCAGTACTCCCAATAATTAAAAACAAAAATGTGCATCCGAAAAAAAAGCTTAAACTATACAAAACAATTATAAGACCTGTGCTATGCTATGGCAGCGAAACGTGGACATTAACTCAGGCGTCCGAAAAATTGGTTAACGCCTTTGAAAGAAAAGTCCTCAGAAGAATCCTCGGATCTGTGAGGGAAGACTCCATCTGGAGAATACGACTCATAAAATTTAAGAAGCTTCAATGGGCTGGTCATGTGGAACGCATGGATGGCGGAAGAATCACCAAACGCACACTAAAGGGAAAAGTTAATGGACAGGGACAGGGAGGATTCTATTGACGCAGACAGCAGGCTAACCTCCTAAGTCCAGTTCGGTATCCTCAAAAAAAAAAATATTTATTCGATCATATTACATACGAGTAATATATGTTTATTGAAGAGTTTAGGCGATTTCCTTTTCATTTAGAATTTTGGTGCTATGCTGTAAACTAAAACACATTGCTAGAAGACGCATGATTGAGTTACATAAATCAACATCTTAAAATTTGTCGACCTGACTCGGAACTACGAAATTTCTGTCCTACCTGATGCTATGTAAGTAATGTATCCACTCGGTCGGCATGTCCAATCAAATTCCAAGCACTTAATTAGCATACAGACAAAATATATCAAAATAAAGTTGACCAACATCCGATCGTTTAAATATTTTTCACTAAACTAGTTTTTGTTGATATCAGAAAAAAACAGCATGAATGAAATTTGTTTCTAGTGCTATTGAACTTGAATGAATTTTAATTTAAAAATGTTTTTATATGCAGTTACATAAACTACATAATGAAACTTTTTGGAATATTAGGCTCAATTTGTCCAAAAATATTGTTTACGCACATTAATACGCACCAGGTAGAGCAAGCTGTTATGGGTTTTATTATTATACAATTATGGAGAAAAGTGAACATATTGTCTGAATATTTCCAACAATTCTCGCTGCGACGAAAATTAAATAATTTGTTTTTTTTTATAATTAATTATTGTGACTACAAATTAAAACACACTGCAGTCACGATCGGCTGCAAGCCAATCGTATGATACTCTAGATGAATACTGAACTCCGATTAAGTAGAATTAGGTGTATGCATGTAGTATGTCCTTTATTAAAGACTCCCATTTAATACATGAAACTAAAGGACAATATCGTCAGTGTTTAATTTCATATCTTGAACTGGGTGAATCATCGAAAATTTGTTTTAATTTTTGAAGGACTTTCACGTGGAGGAAGGACTCACTCGATTTCTTACATATTTATCCATTTCCCTGGAACCATTTAAAAATTAATGTGTACAAAATTTGAAATTCGTAGCTTGAAGCATTCAAAAGTTATTGGAAAATATTGTTGTGTCTTAAGAATTTTTTGTATGGATGGTACCAGAAGGAGTAAAAGGATTTCGCTGACTAGTAAACTCGAACTTCGTTTTCACTCAAAACTAATTTGTAAAAAATTCCGAATTCGTAGCTGAACGATTACTTGAGTTATAGTGAGTTCCGTAAATTAAGTGAAGACATTTTGACAGGATATTTGTATGGTAGCTACACGAAGGACTAATAGGATTTTCTTCATAATCATACATTTAGCTCCAACTATTGGAAAATCAACACATACAAAATTTCAAAGTCATAGCTTAAACCCTTCTGAAGTTATCGGCCAAGGAGTAGGAAGATTTTGCCCGTTAACGAACTTAGCTTTACAAATTCAACCAAACATCCAGATTCAAAATTTCAAGATCCTAGGTGAAGGAAGGTGTTCTTGAGTTATCGTGCTAACGGACAGACAGACAGACGGACGGACGGACGGACGTTAAGTGAATTTAGAGTTTTTGGCTCCAAATAAACAAAATATATTTTTAAATTTTTTTCGTCCGAGGCCCGGTTCTATGCGTTACAAACTTTTGGGCTGGACTAAACTTATAATACTCTCAGATTTCACCTAAAGTAGAAAAATTGCCTCGACTCAAAAAATGTAGAAGAAATTTGATAAAATGTTCGACTTTTTCAAATAAAACAACCACTTTCATTTCTCATGACCGGCATATGCCCGAAAGTACAAACTTCGCTATTCTTTAAAATTTTTGAGAAGCCCCTCTATGTTGAAGGAGTAATAAAGAAAGTATTTTAAGTTTAAAATCTCAAAAACCTTTTGAAATATTTTTTATTATTATTTGAGTATGAGAAACGGCCGTTAGGATCAGCGGAAAAACCGTATCGCGGGATCTCTTCATATCTAAACTAATTTACATCGAAAAAGCGTTCGATCGTGTTTGGCACAAAGCACTTATTTACAAGCTGATCGAATTCAACTTTCCCAAATACCTCGTCAAGATAATTAGTAGTTTTCTGGCCAACCGATCTTTTGAGGTATCAATACTCAACCATCTTTTAAGCAGAAAGGAAATACTTGCAGGAGTACCTCAAGGTTCAGTATTAGGACCAATTTTGTATTTGATATACAGTGCTGATTTTCCACACCTAGCCAACTGTGATACTGCTTTTTTCGCTGACGATACTGCTATCTACTGCACTGGTACATTAGCTTCAAATATTTGTCACTCATTAGAACGGGCGCTAGAGACAGTTATGAATTATATGTGCTAATGGAAAATCAAAATGAATTCTGCCAAAACCCAAGCAATCTTTTTCACTAGACGCAGAGTTATTCCTTACATACCCGCAATCAACTACTCGTATATAACAGTTAACGGAGCTGAAACTACTTGGAGTAATAATATTAAATATTTAGGATTTATTTTCGATAAGAAACTGACTTTTAAGGATCATATCATTGATTCCGTTAGTAAAGTGAACAAACTCGTTAAAGTAATGTATCCATTTATTAATAGGAAATCAGATTTAAGTTTAAAAAACAAGCTCCTCCTCTACTCAATGATATTTCAACCTATTCTTTTACGAGTATATGGTGCCGTCGTTTGGAAGGATTGTGCTCAAACCCACATTAATAAGTTACGAATTGCTCAAAATAAAATTCTTAAAATGATACACAACTTGCCTCTATATTTTTCGACCGATCGATTACATTCTTTAGCTAAGGTAGAACATATTAATCTCAAAGTAGAATCTTCAAAAATTCATCAATAAAATTGAATTTTCTGAAAACAATCTAATTAATGAATTAATTAATAATAATTAAACATATTTAATATTATAAGTTTTACTTGTTAACAACGACTAGGTTAAGTTTTAGATATAAGAAAAAATTGTAATTCAAACCTAATTTTTCGATTTATTACTTAAGTTTTCTCGTACTGAAATTATTATCAAAAGCTGTATAGTCAATTGAAAAGACTGATCTCTTAAATATAATACATTAGCGTTAAGTCAAAAAATTGAATCAAGGCAAATAAAGATAATAATAATAATAATAATAATAATAATAATAATAATAAACTAATTTAAAAGACCATCCAATTTCGGAGTATGAACTCCCTAAATAGTAAAAATTTGTCTAGAAATATAAGTTATTGAAGGAGGACAGTAATACAGGAGTGAAATACTAAGATCATGGCAAACAGTAGAAGAAACCCAATTTCAGTAAGACTAGACTGATTTTTTTCAAGGTTCTAACCATGTTTTAACGGTGTAAATTTTGGAGTAAATCCATATGATTGGATGTTTAGAATAAATATACAAAAAGTGGTAGTATAGCACATACAGTTAGTTTTTAAAATGTTTAATGACGAGCAAAATTCATCACTTTACTATATAATATAATAAAGTACCGCCAATCCAAGAGTCCTTACAGAGTTTTACTTTCTTTTTATTTTCTTATAATTTCATTTCGCATTTAGATTCATAAAAGATCTTATTTTAAGTTGATGATTTTAATGATGATAAATAGATAGGGCTGCTCAGATCTAGCAGATCCAGCGTATTACGAAATTCGATCAATCCCGTGGAGCAATTAAGTTTTGAATATGAATCAAGACCTAAGGTATATGGGCATTATACCATCAGTATCTTTAAATTTAAATCAAATGTATCTAATAAAATGAGATATTCGAGTACCAACCCGACGCCTATATAGGAAATGCCATACTAGTTTTTTAATTTTTTTCTCGAAAACTTTCACTATTACATTGACCGAACAGACATTGTGTCTATACGCGAGATTTTATTAAAACAAATTTATTTGCATAATGATAAACCGATAAATCCCCGAAAAATATCATGTTGAACGACTGTCGTCGTTTTCGTATATAAACGAAAAGTGTCGAATGTTGGGCATCAGTTGGATTATAGCAAGTTCTCGGATAATAAAAAATGAAAATGAAGGTAAGTCTATTGCCGATTAGTTTAAAGAGGAATAAAATCACAAACTTCCTTTTTTTAATTCTTAGGTGATGGTTTTCTTATTGGCTCTAGCAGCTACTGTCCAGGCCACTTTTCTCGGGTTTGGTGGTAAAAATCGAGGCGGTTACGCCGGCGGATATGGATATGGCAATCGTCCTGATTCTGTTGTGCATCTTATCCATCCCGACTTACTCTACGACCATCATTCCGGGTATCATCATTCCGATGTGAACTTCTTCAAAGTTCATGGCGGACCTGCACATAATATCGCACACAAGGAAGTTAAGATAATTAAGATTCATGAGGCGCCAATCATACATCAAGCTCCGATTATTCATCAAGCACCGATTATTCATCAAGCACCGATTATTCATCAAGCACCGATTATTCATCAAGCACCGATTATTCATCAAGCACCGATTATTCATCAAGCACCGATTATCCATCAAGCACCGATTATTCACCAAGCTCCGATTATTCATCAAGCTCCAATCATACGTCACTCTCCAATTGTTCATCAGGCTCCAATCGTTCATCAGGTTCCAATCATTCATCAAGCTCCAATCGTCCATCAAGTTCCAATCGTTCATCAGGCTCCAATTCATCATCAGCAAGTGAAAATTTTACAGCAAGCGCCTGTAGCACCCTTAATTCCAATCGGTCCCATTGGACCGATTGGTCCAATCGGATCATTTGGTCCTTTATCGCTTGCCGCTCATCACCACCAAGGATTAGGCGGACATGGCATTCCACTTGCACCATTCCATATCGCAACTATAATTGAAGATCATCACCACGGTGTCGGAGGACACGGGCATGGTTTAGCCCGCGGATACGGATACGGTGGTCATGGATACGGTCACGTTGGCGGTCCAATAGTCAAGTTTGTTCATCAAGATATCGGACATGGTTATGGACATGCCGGTCACTTCAATTCAAGATATGGTGGATACAGTCATGGAGACGGTGCTTTAAAAATTGTTAAGATTCACGAAACCTCTCGCGGTTGGTCGTGATTTTGTTGCATTATTTTTAGTAGTTTTAGGTTTAGTCCTCTTGAAGCCAAATAGCCTTAAAAGTCTCTAATTTATATTAGATTTTTTAGAAGTATGTATGATGCGATTTAAAATATATTTTTGTTATAAATTATTTTTTTATTATCATAAGAAGCTAGTAGGCTGCAGAGCTGAAGGCATAAGAAAAATGAAACTGGTTGCATTGTGACTAGGCGAAGCCACTGCGGCTACCTTTTTTTTTCCGGAAGGGATAACGCAGGAACTAAATAAAAAAAACAGAGGCTATAATTAAGATGGTTCTACTTCTAAGTATATTAATAAAAATATCCGATAAAAAACAGATAGACTAAAATTACCCAATCTTTACACCTGGTGTGATATTATGGATAACTTTAGTTCACATTGGGACTTACGCGTTATGTCACTAATTTCCATTACATCAAATTATTTGTCATTTGGAGAAACCTGAATCATTTTACAGATTACATAAAGTCGACAAAATACTTTTATCTTAATGCGGACTTCGGAATTTTGTCGACTTCATTTGAATAAAATAGTCACGCACTACGTTCAATAAATTTTCATATGCTTTAATATTTAAATACCTACAAGATTTTTTATTACCGAGTTAAGATAATACGTAATCAAATCAATGCACGACACCTAGGCCGTCTTGTCTTTAGATTACCAAATTCAGTTCATTTTTTCTATGTGGAAACGGATGTTTGGTATTATGAAATAACTATTTCCGATTTGAGTATACGTTGAATACTTTTTTTGGTTTTCAACAAAAACAGTTTGCTGAGAAAGGGAATTCAACTTAGTGCTCGTTTGTCTTGCATCTAATGAACTCATGATCTTCTTGTTTGTTTTGGAAGCTTTCCAGTTCAGTGGGTTTCTGTATTTTGATTAATTTTATTATATTTATATTATTATATTTATTAAAGTTTGAAATTTAATTTTTCGTCAGCATGTTGTCCTGTTAGTTGAACAGGAAGGTTCATTTGGGGCTATAGATCAGTAACAGTGATCTTGCTAAAGAAATGTACCATTTCTTTAGTGATAAGAAGACAGAAATAAAAGTACGCACAAATTCTTGAATGACGGAAATCAAATCAAAATTCAAAATATTTGCCTACACCATGGGCGCCCATATGGAAGGCAAGAGAATTTGACCATCGTTAAAAGTTGAGAAAATTACATTTTGTGAGCCAAATGTTGTTGCATCTATTTTTGCCATTCACTGTAAAACGATTGATCACTTCTTACAAGCCTCGACTTTCTTTAGTTCTTAGAAATGACACTAAAATTAAACTTAAATCAAGGTTTAGTTATAGATAATTAGCCCTTTTGCAGAATTGACCTTGGCCGTACACTCAAGTTGAATGAGATCAGGCACGACACAGCAGACTGCAGTGTATTTCCAAATCGAACGACCAAGCGTGTGTTTTGCGAGAATTTCCGTTCCGATTTTCGAATTGTTAAATTAAAGTAAGTAGCTATTGTTGGAAGCAATAGGGTTTTTCGGGCTAGTTTTTCTTGACATATTTACGAGGGCGGTCCGACAAGTACTTAGCCTCACCGCCCATTGGCGCCACTATCGCAAGAGAAATTTACTATCGTGTAGTACATTCTCGTAGACGGCTACTCTCAAAATTTCAGCCGAATCGGACTCGTAGTTTTGTTTTGACTGCGTGTGGAAGCGGGCGTGTCCGCGGATTTTAGAAAAATGGAATAAGAGCAATAACGGTCGGTGATTCGGTTCTTGTTTTTGGAAGGGAAATCGTGCAGCGAAATCAAAGAGCGCTTGGATGCTGTGTACGGTGACTCTTCTACTTCGATGGCGACCGTCAAAAATTGGTTTAACGAGTTTCAACGTGGTCGCACGTCGGTTTTTGATGAGCCACGCCCAGGTTCCCCGAAAACGGCTACCACGGAGGATAACGTGACAAAAATCCACGATCTCGTATTGGCAGACCGCCGATTGAAGGTGCGCGAGATAGCTGAGACAGTAGGCATCTCAAAAGACCGCGTGGGTCATATCCTGCATGAAATTTTGGGCTTGAGAAAGCTGTCGGCGCGATGGGTGCCGCGTTTGCTCACTCCGGACAACAAGCGCAACCGTGAGACCACTTCAGAGCAGTGTTTGACGCTGTTTAAGCGCAATCCGAAGGAGTTTCTGCGTCGTTTCGTGATCGTCGACGAAACATGGATCCACTGGTACACACCAGAGACCAAGGAACAGTCGAAACAGTGGACTTCACCCAGCGAACGTGCTCCGAAGAAGGCGAAGACTGTCCTATCGGCCGGAAAGGTGATGGCCACCGTTTTCTGGGATTCACAAGGTGTGATCTACATCGACTACCTGGAGAAGGGCAAAACAGTCACAGAGCTCTACTATGCCGAATTATTGGGCCGATTCGACGCCGAATTGCAGAAAAAACGGCCCCATTTGGCGAAGAAAAAAGTGCTCTTCCGCACTGGCTCACACCTCCGCCGTCGCCACGGCCAAATTGGGCTACGAACTGCTGCCCCATCCACCGTATTCTCCAGATTTGGCCCCGTGCGACTTCTTTTTGTTTCCAAACTTGAAAAAGTCAGTCGCCGGGCAGAAATTTGAGTCGAATGAGGAGGTCATCGTCGCCACGGAGGCCTACTTTGCAGACCTCGAGAAAACGTATTTTTCAGACGGGTTAAAGAAGTTGGAGCATCGCTGGGTCAAGTGTATCGAGCTAAAAGGAGACTATGTGGATAAATAAATCGCCACTTTTCCAAAGTTTTCGTTTTTCTGTTGTAGGCTAAGTACTTGTCGGACCGCCCTCGTATTTATAAATATAAATATTCGGCTGAATTGCAAGCGACAAGCATACATAAGTGAAGAGTTTTCTTATTTATACTTTCAAGAATGAAATAAATTATTGTATTTCACAATTTTGTTATTATCGAATATATTTCTTTATCTTTGATGTAATTTTTTTTAAACATCATTTTTCCGTCATATTTTTGAACTTTAATGGTATTGGTATTTACATATTATTGTGATCAATTAGCCATCTCTCAGGTATTGGTCTAAGTTATTTTTTTTTGTGCTTAAAATTTTTTAGTTGAATTAGTTAGCTTTTCATATAAAGCTATATGCTTCATTACAGTACCAAATAAAAATTGAAACGGACTAATGATTTTCAATCTTCTTTCGGGACAACCAAGACAAAAAAGTTTATTATTTACAGTTTGTAAAGCAAAAGGGTGCGTTTCTATCTCACATCTTCGATTTTACTATGAGTATCATGTCTTTATACTCTAGATGGAATCTGAGAGTATTATAAGTTTAATCCAGCCCAAAAGTTTGAAACGTATAGACCCTCGGACAAAAAAAGTTATAAATTTAATTTTGTATATTTGTGGCCAAAAACTCCAAATCCGCTTGACGTCCGTCCGGCTGCCCGTGCGCTCGATAACTCAAGAAGGTCTTAGCCTAGGAACCTGCAATTTTTAATCTAGTTGATTGGTCGAATTTGTAAGGCTACGTTCATTAACGGGTAAAATCGTGCTACTTTTCGCGTAGCTGCCATACAAAAAGTCGTTAAAACACGTGTTCATGAATATTGGCTAATAGCTTCGGTACACTTTATCCTACAACTTTGAAATTTTGAATACGTTAGTTTTCCAAAAGGTACAGTTTACGGTATGAATATGAAAAAATGGCCATGAGTCCTTCACGTAGCTACCATACAAAAATCCTGCATACTATCCTCACCCAATTCACGGAACTCAGTATAACTCAAGAAATCGTTCAACCACGAAATTAAAATTTTGTAGAAATTAGTTTTAAGAGAATATGAAGTTTTAGTTCATTATTCAGTAAAATTCCTTCACACCTTTAGGTAGTTCCCATACGAAAAGTCCTTGAAACAAGTGTTCAAGAATATTAGCTTTAACTTTCGAACGGTTTAAGCTACGACTTTGAAATTTTGCGTGTTGATTTGCTAAATGCATGTTTATGGAGAAAATACCATTAGTCCGCAAAATCGGAAGGATTCCGCTGACTAATAAATTTGAGCTCCGTCTGGTAGCTTCCATACAAAAAATCCTTCAGACACGAGTTCAAAAATACTTTCCGGTCACTTTTGAACGCTTCAACCTAGGAATTTGTAATTTTGTACATATTAATTAAATTAAAAAATTTCCTTTTTCAATGACTTTCATATGGGAGGTGCAGGAAGGACTCACTCGATTTCTAGCAAATATATTACTTTCCTTGGAACCATTTAACCAATACAAGATTTGTATTTCGAAGCGTTCAAAAGTTATCGGAAAATATTGTTGAACATGTGTCTTGAATAGGAATAAAAGGATTAGTAAAATCGAACTTCATTTTCACTCAAAACTAATTTGTAAAAATGGCAAAAACGATTACGAGTTATAGTGAGTTCCGTAAATTAAGTGAAGACATGATATTTGTATGGTAGCTACACGAAGGGCTAATAGCATTTTCTTCAAAATCATATATTTAGCTTCAACAGTTGGAAAATGAACACCTAAAAAATTTAAAAGTCGTAGCTTAAACTGTTCTAAAGTTATCGACCAGTACACTTGATCATGTATTTTATATACTCAAAGGAGTAAAGGAATTTTATTAACTGAATGAACTCAAACTTCATTTTTCCTCAAATCTAATCTTTAATTTCTAAAAAATTTTAACTTGTTTGTTGAGCGAATTCTTGAGTTATAGCGAGTTCCGTGAATTGAGTGAGGATATTCTTACAGGATTTTTGTACGACAGCTACTCGAAGGACTCATGGGCACTTTTTCATATTCATACCTTAAACTGAAAGTATTGTAAAACCAATGTGTACAAAATTTCAAAGTCGTGGCTTAAGGCGTTCCAAAGTTATTGGCCAATATTCTTGAATACGTGTTTTAAGAAATTTTTGTATGGCACTCCGGAAGGAGTAGGACGATTTTGTCCATTAGCAAACTTAGCCTTACAAATTCGATCAAACATCCAGATTCAAAATTTCAAGATCCTAGGTCAAGGCGTTCTTGAGTTATCGTGTGCACGGACAGACAGACAGATGGACGGACAGACGGATGTCAAGCGGATTTGAAGTTTTTTTTTGCAACAAATAAACAAAGAATAATATGTATATAACTTTTTTTCGTCCGAGGGTCGGTTCTATGCGTTAAAAACTTTTGGGCTGGATTAAACTATAATAATAATACTCTCAGATTCCATACAGAGTAATGAAATTCCTATCTAAAAGCTTTCAGAAGTCATAGGCCCAATACTCATGGACATGTGTTTTAAATACTTTTGTATGAAGAAAATTATAACTTCCTAGCTGGAGAATACGTCTAATTATAGTGCCTTTCGAAAAATGAATAGACACATTTTTCAGGGAAGTTTATGTAGCAGCTATTCGAAGGACTAACTCGATTTATTTCATACTAATTCCTTGCAGCCATTGAAATATCAAGTTGTCCAAAATTTTAAATTCCAAGCTTCCTGAAGCAGGAGAGGAATTTCGCTGAGTAAGAAACCCGCACTTCATTTTAACACAAAATTAATACGTTTAAAATTTTTACTTAACGTTTTTTGGAGTTAAAATGAGTTTACAGGATTTCTGTATGCCAGCTACACGAAGGATTTTTTGCAAAATTATTAGAAAATGAACGTTTGCAAAATTCTAGTCGTAGGTTTAAGTGGAAGTTATTGGCTAATATTCCTGAACGCATGTTTCACAGACTTTTGCATGGACCCGAAGTAGTAGAATGAGTGTACCCGAACTTAGCGTCTCAAATTCAACCATATATCCAGATTCTAAATGGAGTGCGTGGTTATTTTAAAAAACCTCTAGCCTTGTCCCCCCTGGAAAAAGTTGTATGGGCGCCCTTGGCCTACACTATGGGATTTCGAGGCTGCGGATGAAATGGGCACTGAATCAAACAACGGTGAACCCTGTCGCCAGATTAAAACACTTCCAAATAAACGTGTGGTCAGTCAACTGCAATACATAAAAATTAAGCACCGGAGGTTAAATATAGGAATTAACCATATTAAGAACAAATACTATTTGTATAGAGCATTACTTTATTCATTTCACAAAAAGCTTAAAAACAAATATCAAATATTTCATAGTCCAGTATAAATAAATTAAACAATGATAAATTATCGGAAAGACAACAAACAAATAATAAAACTGTTATTAAGTAAATTAACACATTTCATGTTTCTACATATGCCAAAAATGCCTGCATCTTTCATAAAATAAAAATGATACTATCGCCATAATTAGGTGTAAGTCATCCGGTTGCTCGGCTTATAGGTGACCGAGTGGAACTGCCCGACTTTCTGCACGACCGGGCTGGAAATATCCAAAATGAATAGCATTTAGAAGCAGCGAAGTATTTTTCGATTGTGCAAAATGAGCCGGCAACAAATTTATTATCGTATAGAAAAATCCCGAGTAGACTGCTTCTTGGTTATCATCTCGTAAGTTCCAAATTTGCGGAACATTGTTCGGGAACTGATAGTTGGTGTATGAAAACGTGCTGCACAATACAAATATTATTTGAGTGTTATCGATTTGATATTTAAGCGGTGGTTTTTGCCGATAGTTGGGATTCAGGCAGCCCAAAATTCGATCGCTTCCAACTGATTGCTGCATGAAACCAAATCGCGGATTTGTTAGTGCGCGAACGTACGATGTGTAGATCCACTGTTGCGAACTCTGTGATAGCTGTACAACAGTTTTACAAAGATCATAGATTTCGTCCCAGTACAGAAACATATCAGTTTTGATTTTGTTGGCCTTAACAAATGTGCAATTTGTTAGTTCAGTGATTGCACCGACTGAAAACAAATTTGAAAAATAATAAAATTTTTATTTTAGTTTAACTGCTAGATAGTAATTAGCATACCGATGTGAGCCGAATCGTCCTTGACCTTAATAACATAGTTGTGCATGGGAAGACCTTTACACTTCTCAATCAGATTGACCAGCACCTCGCACAAACGTGCCTGAATGTCCGACAAGTCTTTAGTTTGTATTTCGAAGAAGAACGCATTCACGCGATCGCTTCGTCTTATCATTATCTAAGTAGCAAAAAAAGAATAAAATTACTATATGTACAGTTCGCATATGAAGAGCAGTTTGTTGCGGCTTAAAGGCGACCACCCGCAAGATACTTACTGCAGCGTATTGCAGTTGTTTGAAGTCAAACACTCGACCGAATATTATTATCGGTGTATGCCAATAGTTAGCGATACATTTCAATCGCAAGACGGCATCGAAATCGAAGTTTTTCATTGTGTGAACTGAATTCCTAGAACACAACGATGGAAATTAATTAGAGTGTAGTATAGCGAGGGGTTCTAAAGGAAATTTCATTTTCTAAACATGGGCGGCACTTTTCTGTACGGCAAAGCAATGCGTCCGGAACGCTCGAAAGCAGGAATCGAGACATTTCAAAATTCATACCTCTTGAACGGTTCGTCCTACAAAGTTGAAACTCGGTTATTGTTTGTAGGCATATTAGGGAAGTTAAATTAGGAGTATAGGGAGTAAGAGCAGGGGAGGGTGGAAAGCAACACATTAAACAATCACGAAAATCGCTGAATTAGTACATTCTAAATCCACAAAAATAAAATTGTCGATAGGGCCTGTAGGGTACAGGAGTGGGGAGTTTTTTTTATATCTCAGGGATGACTTCAAAGTTGAAATTTGGTATTTACTTACATGGATATGAGTACCACAAAACCAATTTAGTTAAACAATTTTCAGATCTGCATTTGGGTACGGGGTGGCGCTGAAAACTCAAACATTTCCATTCGACATGGTTTTCATTGAACTCTGAAGGCAGGACCTTGTCTTTCTGGACCGAAAAAAAGCGGTCCATGTAGGCTGTTTTAAGCGCTCTTGCTAGCGGTTGCGCCTCTCTGAGTATAACTGAACAAACAAGACGTGTGAATGAGTTGTTTAACACATGGCGACAAATAATACAGGCATTAGCCCAAAGAACAAAGAATTTTTGCCGAAGTTCAAGAAGTGTTCAGTTTCTAAACTAACTGAATCCATGAAAGTTAAAATAATTGTTTCAGATATTGTACGCGCATTTTATTTTTAAACTTAATTCTAGCCATTTTTGGGTACTTACTCGCTTGGTGGCAACGCCCATTCAAAGTGCAGCGGGTATCCCTTGACTTCGATTCCCTGCAACTGATCGAGCGCAGTCTCTGCGGCAGCTCTCGTTGCGAAATCGACGAAAGCAAACTCTCGGACCCGCGATATTTTCAGGATTTCGGTGCGCGGCACAATCGGTACCAAAATATGGAACAGAGACTTGGTCGTCACCGACAGATCAACATTTCGAATAAACAACGTCCTGACCTGAAATTCGAAAATAATATTGAGCTACATGGAAAAGCTACAAGGCACCGGCCGGCACGGAAGTACTCACATTCGACTGCATGTCCTGAGGTATCAACCGTTCCGGATTCGCCCAGACAATTTTCAGATCGCGTCCCCATTTCCGCATCCTGCCGGCGCTAGTCTGCTTCTTCACGAACAGCGCCTCCTGATGATTTGGGAAGTCGATGAAGACAAAGCCGCGATTCTGATTGCCATCGATGATTCGATTGTGCATCACAATCTTCTCCATGTTCGGAAACACTTCGCGGAATCCCTGCTCGATTTCGTCGCGGGTCAGACTCTTCGGCAGATTCCCGACGAACAAGCGGCACTTGTCGTAGGACGGCTGCATCTCGAGCAACCTGCCCGGTGTGACGTAGAAGTGGTTTAGAACTTCCATGGCACGATTTGCATCCTCCTCGTTGGTGTACTTTACAAATCCGAAGCCTCGATTGCACTCGTTGAATTCCATCATCAGACGGAACTCGTATATTTGTCCGAAGCGCTGCAAGTGTGGAATCAGGCATTCTTCGGCCAAGTGCCGCGGGATTTTCTTGATGAAGAGCTCGCATGTGTTGGCCGGAGGTGGACCCAGCCAATTCTCCGGTGGCCCCAACACCTTGCGGCCATTGATATGAACTGCGGGCCCCAATAATTCGTTGTACGAAAGGCCTGATCCGGAATCCAACGAAAACGTATCGGAGCCTCGTGGAGTTTCCATTTTGTTGCACTTCGCGAGACAAACCACGCACCAAACTCGAGTAATTTAGCGAAAAAATTTAACGCGCCGGCAAAGATTACTCCGAGCAGAAACGGATTTTTGCACTTAGTAGTGCTGCCATATAAAGTTTATGTGGCACGGTACAATGACGCGTACTGACGCATTCAAGAAGTGAAAGAGTTTGTCGAAATTGTCGTTACTTTTTGAATTAGCCGTTACGGAGGTGAAGTGCAAAATGTATGTCCTTAATACTGGACATTTAATTTACATATTTAAAAGTCGAATTAAAATAAACTTTTTGAATTGAAATTGCAACAACTATGTTGGGATGTTTGCTCCATTCAAATTGTTTGTTAGGTGGAGTAATAAAACAGAATGGAACGTTTCGAACGTAGTTAGTTGTAAGTTTCGAGGTCTCGTTTGGTTCGACTTAAGTCGTTATAGTGAAATTACAATTTTTCTCCTTTCTGTATTCGATTCTTACACATGAAACCCCCCGGTAGGTCTTAGGATAGACCATTTACTAGTGGATTTTTTCTTGATTTTCATCTATGAGTTTCGTGGTATCTCATTAAACGATTTCCTTGGGTATTTTATTTGTTGCTAGGATTTTTTCAGTGAGTCAGTCTGGGATTGCTTCGACTTATTCAAAGTATGACTGATGATCATCCATTGTTGCTTTCATCAGTTCAAAAATAGATCTAGCAAGATACGTTAATCGTGGACATTAACGCGAACTTCCGAAAAAGCAGTTAACGCATTCGAAAGAAAGGTCCTTCCAAGAATTTTGGGACCTGTGAATGAAGGGACGGACTGACGAATAAGATACAACCATGAGCTGTATCAACTTTTCAATGAAGCAAGAAGCTTCAACGTTCATCAAGCTATGTAAAGTGCAGTGGGCTGGCCATGTTGAGCGAATGGAAGATAGAAGAATACCCAATCGTGCTCTTAAAGGCAAAGCGAGTGGTAACAGTAGGCTAGTAGGCAAACCACGCAAGCGATGGGAAGACTCGGTTGATGAAGATAGCGAAGCCATCTTAAAAATCGAGACGATTGGAGGCGACGACTTCAGGAGGCCAGGGCTCGATTTGGGCCATTGATAATTGAAGATATGTTAATAAAATACAATCAGAAAAGTGGAGCTCACCCAAACTGAGATATCTTTCTAAAAGCAGAACCATTTTATACAATTATTAGTGCGTATTGAGCGTCTTAAAACGCAACATGTAAATTTTGGTCGTGGAAAAGTTATTCTTCTTCCAAATAAGCCAGGCGAAAGGAAAGATATAAGAGAGAGTTGTTTAATTCGTTCAGATTAGTTGCTTGGACTCGAGTTGGACTTAAGTATTTACCTATAATACCGCTTTTTAATGGTATATGTACATTAACAATTATATTCATCCCAAACTAAAGACATAGATACAGGCCCGGCGCTACCAGATCTTTAGGAAGATGACACCGGTTGAGAAAGGAGGAGAGAGCATGGAGTTAATCTGAATGGTCAGTAACACCAGTGTGTCTCAGGATGTAGGCAAAAGTATGACATAGTTGAGCTCGGAGCAAAGCTGGGAGAACTCCAACATGTCATAGTCTGCTGAAAACTCCCACCCTTTTCCTACCGGGGTATAATAAATAAGTAGGATTGGCCCTCTAAGTCGGAGGTTGGGTGAGGCACCGACAACGCATCACCGGAAAAACGACCACTGTCCAGAAACCTGGAGAACAACCTCGGAAAGGATTGACTATACGGCAATGACCCAGGAAGCCAGGGTCCGATTTGGGCTGTCGCATTCAACATTTCCATATCCTTGTCTGACCCAACTGAAATAGGAAAACGTTACCATAATGATTCTAAATGGAGGATTTAAAAAATCCCACTGTAAATGATCTCGTAATCCTTGAAGCACCCTATACAGCCAAGTTGTGTTGGACTGTTTCCACGTTGAATCGACGTACTCGTCTACATTGTAGTCATTGTTCCAAGATGGTATTTTTTAGTCACTCCGATTTCCCTGCTTTATGTATCGCGAACTATAGTAGTTTAGACCCAAAAAATCGCTGGCTCCTTTTAGCTTTAGTTTCCAATGATAATCGATTTGTGGAAGCCGAGACCAAGCTCGACCTTCGCGAAGACTGCTGTTCCCAATTTCGTTCACCATGATTTCAGGATAACCTCCAGCCTTACTGAACAAAGGATTTGCGAACCAACCGAATTAAAATGGAAGTTATTAAATGAACTATCGTTGTCGTATGGCTTATTCGCATTAAATTGAAGAGCTCGGTCTATTAAACTCTGATCATTACTTTCTGAATAGAATTCAAAAGTGCTTAGAACAATTCCAACTTAGCCGGCAAAGCGACCGTAGTATCGGTCTTTGTACAACCGATGAACTAGTGCGTGCGCTTTAAGAACGTTGTCACCACAAATGTCTTCGCCAACTCCCGAAGCATCGATCTGCGGAGGAAATCTTCCAGTGCCGTAGGTCTCTACGCAAAATAAATTGGGCTCATTAATTGTGAGCCAATACTTGACCTAAATTAGGACTTCGTTAAAAATCGTCCTCTTAAAAAGCGATACAACGAAAGAAATTTAAACGATCACCAAATTTTTGGAACAAGACGTTCGCGTATTCAACGAAGTATTCAATAAAAATCCGGTTTATAAAAACCGTCCAGTTTTTGCAATTCCTCGGGTAGATCAAAATGAAACATTGTGATCATCGGTTTAATTTGGTTTGCCTTCAGCTTGTCGATAACCATGTCGTAGTAATCGAGACCAGCCTTATTAAGGGAGGAAGGTTCATCTGCCGGCAGGACTCTGGACCATGCTATTGAAAACCGATAGAAATTTACCTGTAAAAGAATGGCAGGAATTATTTTCAGAGATTTTGTTCCAGACTTTCATGTACCCTAAGTTCTTTTGAAATGGTCAAATCGTCTTCGAATCGAGGATCGGCAGTTGTATTACCATTTGGTCCGTCTCCTACTATTCCAGGGTACTGATGGATACGGGTATCCCATACGTTTGGTCCTTTTCCATGCGCATTCCATCCACCTTCGACTTGATACCGAATAAAAATTCTTTCGGGATTGAATAATTGCTACTTTGCACTTGATACATGAAACTATTCATTAAAGACTTTTTTTTTAATTAATTAAAGATTACACGCCTACCACAAAACAATAAGAAGATCAATTTTAACATTGTAAAGCAGCTTGATTGATAAGAAACAACTAAGCCATTGATCGACTGAACGCACTGGATAAAACTGATCAAAGTGTCTTAAATGAAGATTGTTAATTGATGAAGACTTGGGTCTTTATCAATAGTTCATGTTCACAAAGCAATTATCGCAACAATTAATGTTTAAATTGCTTTTATTTAGCGAACGTACGAATACTTCCGCAATTTTTTTGCTCAGTTCCTTTATGTCGTTTTTAGGGCATCATGTTTTTTATATTACGAGTGGTCAATCATTGAATATTGGTGGCCTTCGGTAATCAAGTGGCTAGATAGCATCACAGGAAGGAAATGCTGGAACGAATAGGCTAAATAACGAAATGTATTTCTCAAATTAGTACAAACAGAAATTATAATTGTCATTCGCGTTATATTCTTAAGATCAAGTTTATATTACAATTCGAACAGGTCGTCTTTAGAAAGTTCGGGTTGTGCTCTCTATAGAGCTCCACTAGGTGCATAAGATACTGCTTCTTCAGGTCTTCTTTTCAGTTAAACTTTGATTATACTGTCAGAGCGATCTTTCAGCGCAGCACCACAACCTACCTTCATTTGTGCATTTTCAATCGCTTAAATTCCAATTTTTTTCCACATTTGGAATTTGGTCTCAACGACAAGCTCTTCAACGAACATCCATGTTAGACGTTATTTCGGATTTGCCTAGAAAGTGGGCAAGATTTTTTTCAAATCATGTAAATCCATTAACGTTGGCGTTAAGACGCATGCACAGTACAAGAAGTCCATAAATTTTCTAAGCTCCCTTGAAGAAAGCCTTTCTAGAAATGCACGCCCTCACATACAGAACAAACAGTACCTATATTTTTAGACTGCCTTTAAAAAAAGTTTTTCTAAGAAAAATAGAGAGGTCATGGATTCATTGAATTCTCAATTTCAATGAGAGGGAGGCCCCTCTTTCTTCGCAAATGGCGTCCCTGCTCGCTAGTCGTTCAAACTGTTCCTTTAAGTCGGTACCCAGTTATGTCGCTTTGAACTCTTCAGAGTTGGCCTCTGTAGCAACAAGAGTTTTGTGAAAATGCTTCGAACACATGAGAGCCACGGACTAATAGCTGCTTCCTAGGCTTCACATACCTTTTGAGATGCTGATGCTGATGAAGTGCTGTCGCAGAAACTCTTAATTTTAGAGCAGTGGAAAAGAAAACAATCAGGAAGGGCACCGGTGAGGAAGGACTTAGGACGGCTATACATTTTTGTAATGTCTGGTCTAAAAGAACCGCCCAGTTTTTCTTTGAAGGCGTCAGCTGAAACATCTTCAAACACGTGAGCGTTGGGCTATCCTCAATGCAAGAGACCTGCCGGTAAGTTTCGACAGTGATAAAATTATTATTTTTTTTTTAAATTCAATTTATTTCAATAGTTCTTTCTATCTACAACATTTCATACAAATAGTAATAGTTCGTTGTTGCATTATTCTTCTGTACTTCGCAGACAGTAGTAGTGGTAATAAATCCAGAGTCAATAATTATGTTTACAAAAGTGAATCGTAAATATAAATTAGTGTAGTATAATAGTAGTAATTATAATAATTTTGTTAGGCATAAATAATTCATAAAAGGATGCCAAAATAAAATAAATAATCCAAATGATTAATAAAAGAAGATATAAGAATAATTCAAATATAAACAAATTAAGAAACAAATTAAAATAACATAATAAAGTAAAAAATGAAAAATAAAAAAAGAGATAAGGAATAAAAAAAAGTAGCTAACAAGTTAAGTGAATGAAGAAGCGAGGGAGAAAAGAAATTATATATATATGATTAATCCTCTTCAAGTAACCATGTCCAGATTCAGCCTCATGTTGGTCCTACCTGTCCAGTTAGCATTCACCCAGCTTGTGTCGCTGGAGTTCATCCAGCTATGCTGAGTGTCCAACAGACCCTACTGAATGTCAGCCACGTCAGGATTACACTTTAAGTAGCTTTTCAGCATCTTAGTAAACTTCCTGATAGTTTCCGCATTTTTAATTAAATCCGGAAACGAACTAGTAGACAAGCTAGCGCGCGAAGGGGCGTCCTTACCTCTCACACAAACGCTCTTCCCGAATCCGCTTCAAGAAGACTTCATGACGACTCCGAAACAAAGACTTTTAGATAGGTGGCAAAAACACTGGCAAGAAGACGACATGGGTAGATACTGTCACTCCATAATTCCAATGATCTCAATATATGCATGGTTTCAAAGGCTGCTGGTAGAACCTAGCCGCTCAATGGTAACTCTTTTTTCTCGACTCATGGCTAATCACAATGGCCTCAATACCAACTTGAACCGACTAGGAATTAATGCAAGCCCACTGTGCTCCGATTGCAACCAATATGAGACTGCGGATCATGTCTTTTGGTCATGTTCCAAATACCTCTTTAGAACTACACTTCTTGCATCCCTGGCGACTTTAGGCTTTACTCCTCCTCTGTTTATACGGGACATCATAGCAGTCTCTATCATGCAAAATAACGACAAACCTCTTTTAGTGCTGTTTAACTTCGCTAAAGCAAACAATATACGTTTTTAATATTATTTTAAATAAACTTTTCCACGGCTCCAATATGGCTACAGCCTCTGAGCCTCTTAATTTAAGGAAAAAAAAAAAATTAAATCCGGAAGTGCATTATAAAATAAAACTGCTCCATATATTGGGTCTTCTCGTACTCGGTTTGTTCTTGGACAGTGGAAATTTCTTAGATTCCCGGCATTTCTAGTCGGATAGTGATGTATTTCACTGTTAAGCCTTATTGTACGTGATGTTTTTGTATTGCAGTGTAGGGAGTTAGAGATAAATTTGGCTCTTTCTATGGCTATTAATTGCTTGATATTATGCAACCCCGTAAGTTCATATAGCTCTACTGGCTGAGTCAGGTGAGGTAAATCGAAGACAGCTTTAATGCTCTTATTAAATAGCCTGGCGATAATGTCAATCTTACTAAATGATGCTTGAGACCACACAATCAAACCATATGTTAGTACTGACATTATGTATGCATTGAATATCTTTATTTTAGCGTCAATTCGCAAGCCTTTCAGCCTTCGTAGTATACCAATTATAGGATCAATCTTTTTTCTTACTTGTCGAATGTGGGCACTCCAGTTCAATTTTCCATCAATAGTAATTTCAGTTAGAGAGGATGTAGCTTACCTTACTAAAAGACAATTAAAAGTAACTGATGTTGTAAAAGAGGAAGCATATGTTTTACTTAGAATTTAGTTTTAAAACGGACGGTTCACTCTCCTCGTGGCATTTGGCACAGTCATTGATGGGAGTCTGAGGCACCGCGATAATGCACAAATGCAAGCTGGGAGCAGTTGGATATATGCGGTCTCTATTTTGTATTTTGTTATTGATAAAAAAACAGTTGAATTTTATTGAATGATTGTTCATAAAATTTATTCCGAAGCCAGTCTTTTTCGTTTGCTCTCTGACATCTTAAAATTTTTTTTTTTAAAGGTCGGACAATATTATTATATTTTAGTGGTTGATCTGAAATAGCCCATTGAGCCTCCATGGATCATAATTTCATTATACTTTCGATGATATTCCACCTGTTTTAAATCAATTCCACTTAAGAAAATTTAGAGTCGTCATTTAAAATTGTTGACCGTTGTGTATAACATTTATTTCGCCGGAATTTGATACTTCACCACGCCAGGATGAATTATCCACCACGCCTACGAGAATCGCACTACGATTACGGTAAACGTCAACCAACATGGAAAAGTGTCACTGTTGAGTTGACGTGAAATGTCATAGCACCAAGAAAGTAAAGTTTAGACGAGTGCTTACCGCCTGATTTTAATTCACCGAAATGAGTGACAATGGAAGAAATCCGCCACGAGGTAAGCGTTTCAACTTTGAATCATTCGAAATGAAAGTAGTAGCACGCCGTCCCGTTACAGGAAAATTCGATCCCGGCTGGAATGACCCGCCGCAATTGCAGTACAACGCGGCACAGCCGGCCAAAACAAAACTGAATTTAAATAAGCGCATTGCATTTCCGCTCCAGGGCGGTACGAGCGGAACGCCAACAATGTCGAAACCAACGGCAATCGTTCAGCCCAGTCCCAGCTCACATCCGCCGCCTACAATGCCTCCGATTGCGATTGTACCGCCAATGTCGCGTGTTATTCCGTTGACGGCTGTAGCGACTACCGGGACTTTGATTGCGTCTCCTACGTCCCGCTTAGAATCGATCGCTTCGAACGAAGTGATTGAATCGGATTTGGACGACGCTGACCGGCAGTTTTGCCTCGACACCTTGCATCAGTTCGTTCCGCGGATTCAAGAGACCGCCAATATTCGATCGGACGAGGTTCAGCGGCGGATCAATCTCATGAATCAGATGTGGCTAAGTGGCACCTTGACTTCGAGCGTACAGAGAAAACTTCACAATATCGCGCAAGGTAGGCGTCTTTAAGTTTCGGCACGGTCGAAAGCGAATAACGCGAAAATTTTGTTGCTTTCAGCCCTTAATGAGGAAAATTTTAGCGAAGCTATTGAAAATCATAGAGCGCTTGTCGTCGATCACTCGAACATGTGTGTGGCTTGGGGCGCTGCGCTTCGACAGATCATTCTCACTATCCAGGAAAGTAGCAGCGGTAGTGGCAGCTTCGAAACTACTTCGGGGCATAGACAACCGCAGACAGCGGTGGGCAACGTTCTGATCCTGGCGCCTATAGCTCCGCTCGAAAGTAGTGGCGGCACGCTTGGCGACATCCAACACATTTAATGCTGTGCCGCACACGTTCGTGTGCTTTCGTAGCAGTGGCACGGGCGAGGCACCTGCCACAGCACGTATTGCTTCCGCCTATTGAAATTCAATTGTAAATATATTTTGGTTTCACCTTACATACGTAAAGAGATTTTCGGGTTTTTGTTGACAAAATAAAGTGAACTTTGGACAGAGAAAAATAAAATTTTCAATTTCACACCTCGATGAACATGCAACCTTGAGGTGGGTTTTCCAATAATTTTTAGCCTTCTGAATCTCGGGGATTTCTACGATTTTTTTTTTGTATTTCATTTAAATGTTTTGATTTTGGCGCCTCTTGTTAAATTGCAGGTCCTATAGTTTCTAACATTTTTGTGATCATCGCTTTTTGTTGCAAATGTGTGTGTATTTGAATCATATTTTGCATCTTATCTTTTTAAATAGTCTGCATCTGGGTCGTTGGATTCTGTAGCTTCCCTCCATTTCACGAAGTCTATCTGTTCAGATGGCTTAAGGACAGGTATATCCTCAATTTCAGGATTTTTTTTGGTTATAAAATAAATATATATGCAAAAAACTATTGGCGGCTTTTATAGAGGTACAAGTGAAGAATAATTGTGAATTTTTTCATCAAAAAATATTGCAAAATGGCGGCTCCAGCTCACATGACCTAAGGCCTCGATCGGCGTGAGTTGATGCACGCGGTACCTTCTAAAGCCTTGTCAAGTGATCTGAAAACAAAAATCCAAAAATTTTATCAAACTAGACTAAATTTGCGAGGCCCTATCGTTGCCCGATTTTGAGAAAACGCACTGAGACTATAATAGCAGCTATTTGAAAAAAAAACACTTTTTTCACTCTTTTTTTGGCTTAAAAACTCAAATAAAAAAAATTTGCAATAACAAAAAAAAAAGAACCCAAACGTTGGGGCCTCCCAAATTTAGTTTACTTTCTTTTAAGCTTTTATTCGTTAAAATCGGTTCATTCGTTGAAGCTGTAGAACGTACCGCGCTCCGGAAAAAATGGTTTCGAGACAAACGCGTTTAAAGTTTGAAGTCATAAAAAATGGTATTGAACGTAGGCTGACGGTTCCACAAATCGGTCTGTAACTCGTGAAATACATTCGATATTGAAATATCCGTTTGTCCACGTATTCTCAATAACTTAAGGATTAAAAAAAATGAATTTTTTCATCGTCATGAACTGATACCTGGCCTTAATCTTTTTTTAAACAATCAGCAGTCGCAGGAGTTATACTAAATAATCGGGCCTATTACGAAACTTGTGTCAAGTGAGTAACTCGACTCACATTTGAAGTCGACTCGAGCTTCACGCTGCTAAAGTAGCAGTATACTTCTCGTACGATAAATACTTAATATATTAAAAATCTGCCAACAGTCTGGGCGCAACTTTATTATTTTTTCGGTAGAAGTTCGGAACGAGTTTAATTCTGAGATGCGGTGTAGGTTACTATGTGACTGAAAACCTAAAAAAAAGTTCGGGAAGCGGTTAAAATGGGGTTGCGCTAGAATACTTACGCCGCTGCCTCATATAACATATGAATTACATAATTGGGTCATACACCGGGACGAGATCTAGTCCTAGTATAATATCAGTTGTTACGCCATTAGAAGGTTTTTCGTGATTTGGTTTCAGGCCATTACATGAAATCGGAAATGCGTTTGAAGACGATTATATAAAAAGTCTGCGGAAGTGCAAACCAATCTAATAGCTCATCAATCCCGAGAAATATGTCGAAAGCCTTACGTCCTATTGGAGTTGAATAACAAACATCCTGAAATCAACGTTTTGACGATTATGTAAGAAGCCTTAGGAAGTAAAAATGAATTCGATATCTCATTAGAACTAGAAATATGTAAGAATTTGTGAAAACATATGCAACCCCCTTGCACCCACTTTGGGGTTGAATATCCAAAAATCCTGAAATGTGTTTTTAGATATATATAAAGAAAGCCCGAGGAAGTGAAAACCAATCCGATGTCTTATCACTCCTAAGAGATATGACGGAATTCGTGAAAACGTGTTCAACCCGTTTTTACACTCTTAGGGGTTGAAAAAGGAAAAACCTTGAAAACAAGTTTTAGGTGATTATTAAATAAGCCCGTGGAAGTGAAAAGTTATTCGATATCTAATCAGACCTGAGGGATACAACTGAATTCGCGAAAATATATAATCCCCTTTACACCACCTTGGGGGTTCAATTTTAAAAAATCCTGAAAACACTTTCTAGGTATTTATATGAGGAACCCGTAGAAAAAAAATGAATTCAATATTTCGAAAGACCTAATAGATATGACGAAAATCGTGAAAATATATGCATTCCATTTTCACTGATAATTTTTTTGCCCCACTTCCGAATGCCAATGAATATTTGAATTTTTTTTTAATCAAAATTACTTTTCTAGTTGATACGTATATGTACGTTCCGAATTTCAACTTTCTAGCATAAGCCGTTCTATAGTTAGGAAAAACACCCCCCACTCCCGTACCATACCACCCTTATAAAAAATTATATTTTTCCAACATGCTACTACTATAGTTCTATCTAAATACTAAGTTTCAGCTTTATATTGTTATAGATTCTCGAGATATATGAATCTGAACTTTTTCCTTTTCACCCTCCCCCAGCCTCACCCTCTACACCCTCACCTTCAAAATTTTTTTTTCTGCTGGGGGTCTATTAGACCTACTTCTGGTAAAAATTTTAAGCATCTATCTTACATTGTTCTTGAGATATGAGACGTGATTTTTTAAAAAATTCTTACCCCCTCCACTTCCATGCTCCACTGCCCCCTTCAAAAATTTTGCTTTCAGCAAACTTCATTTGTCAACCTTTATACAGAAACCTCGTACGTCACTGTACCCTCTCAAAAATTTGTTTCGAATCTATTCTCCTAGTATACCCACAGATGTTCATTAAGTTTTAATTTCGTGGCATTAACCGATTAGGAGATATGGATTTTAGAATGTCTCGATCTCGGCTTTTTTGCGTTTTGGACGCATTATTATTCCCCCCACTCCCACACCCCTTTACCCATATTATCATTATCAAATGGGTCCACTATCGATGTTCTATACAAATTCCAAGTTGCAGGAAACTAAAATAATTTTGTCGGATTCCTTTTCATTTAGCTGAGGTTCAGAGCCCTTCCCATAGTTGTAGGAAATGCACCTAGAATAATCTTATCATCTTATTGACAAATATACCGTGTGCAAAATTTCTGAACCTTCCAAAATATACAGAAACTACTGGTTGAACGTTATTTCCATACCTAGTGAATAATTTAATAGTTTTACTTTAAAACCTCGTTCCAAGTGAATTTAAACTAATCCACGTTTATACCGGTCGGATACTTTGTAAAAAATTATCCATTTTATGATCCAGTTGCGCAGAGAACTGTACCAAATGTTTTCGGAATGCAGAACTTGAAATATACACAATTTTTAGTATGTATGCATTAAGAATTTGTCAAGATTCGAATCTCTGGTCTATCTCCCACTTTATTTTTAATCTTCACTACTTTTTGTAGTCAGCTCTTAATTCAATTTACAGTTTTGCAGAAGACAGTGATTGCGCACTCACCGGAGTATCAGAAACTGCTCTTCCGTTATTCACTTTAAACCTACTATTTCAGCTTTTTATCACTTCATCATTATCGGGCCCTAGTCTCCTTTATCCCTTACCGTCGTAGAATGCATTGAAAAGTTGTTCAGAAGGGTCGTACTTTACTACTTTTATGTCTACGAAAATAAGCTATAATAAATTTTCTTGGATACCACTTTTAAGAAGAAAAAAACTAATAAAAGTGTAAATATGTACATAAGCTGCTTGCATTTGGGGAACGCGGGATTAACGGAACTCGAATTGTAAAATGCGATTTGATTTTTTCAACTGGTGGTACGGGAGTTCTTGCCCAAAATTGATATACAATAAAGTGTTGCGCAATCTGATGGTCAAGACTTTCCTATTTTCATAGTTACTCTTCGCGAACGCTTTGCACAAGGACAGTGGACAGGCTCATATTCGGTAGCTTTCGACTCTGATTCTTACTTTCTAAATTAAAATGTATTGGCGTTCCAGGTCCGCTTCTCAAATGGGTAAATTCGTTATTCAAGAGTAATGAATCCAATTCCATGGTTGTAATCACGCCTACCTCCGCTATATTGCGGTGTCCCTTCCTATTGAATTTACCTATACTTATCAAGAATCTCCCGGAATCACTACTTGCTTTCTTTGGTAATCCGATTATTTTTGAATGTTTAATTAAGGCATTAAGAAATTATTTGTGTCTGAAAATTTAATTTTTCAAAATTATCTTGAGGCTTCTATTCTTCTTCCGTCGGTGATATTTGGTCATGGTCAGATAAGATGTTCTTCAAATTGTTGCCTCAATTTCTAGTCAAATCTCGCATGCGTTTATCTTTCATCTGATATACACTTCTGTTGTGCTTATCTAATCCAGATGCTTGGATTTCCTCTCATATCTAAATTGCCAGTGGGTCAGTTTCGTAATACAAACAAACTCGATCTACATTCAATGCATTAATATCCAAACGTAAATAACTCGGTTTGTTTACTGTCCTACTGGAAATGCCCGTATTATTAAGTAAGTACTCATAAGCAATATTGCTGACTTGCGGGTTCATATTGCCTGATCCAGGTCGAAGGTAAAAACAAAATACGATTGTTTGGAACTTCATGCCTCATTACGCAATGTGTGATCGAGGCTAAGACCTAGAGCCGGATCTCGACAATATTGGCCAAGTTACATAGAATTGAGTATTTTTCCAAAGTGGAACACAATACTCAATTCCGTGTCAGTTTGCACTTTTTTAATACATAAGTCTAGTTGTAGCTAGCAGTAAGTTCTTAGTCTCCCTAGTATTCTTTCAACCACTAAACACACATTAAAATTGTCATACTAAAGAAATTTTTTCTTTCGAGGTAACCAAAACCTTTCTTTTCAGCAATTAATTCGAAGTCTTCCCAAATGATCTCTGAGTCAGGCTTAATTGTATTCTCGAACTATTTGGGTACTTCGAATATTTCTCTACGCCTGGATCAATCTCAGGAAGTCTACTCTACGCTCTATCAATTTGTTGGGAAAATCTAATATCTACTGTCCCTTGTCCGACAGTTTATTGATTAATGTTGGATCCTCGCTGAAGCTTATCTTTCATGCGGAGGAATGGTGCAGGTTAATCATGGATTTTCGGCTTTATCTAGACTGGAAATGAGTTGAGTTCTTATACGATCCACTCGAAGGACGATCGAATATTCTGCTTTATATACGAATCCTTCGATACATAAGTTTCAATGCAAAACTTCCATCGTAATGTATCTCATCGCAAAAGGTACATGACTAATAATCATAGTGGAAATCTTAAGCATATTCTTCGTGCTCATTCTTTTGGTACCGGTTCTTGTTCTTTCACTTTAGTAACTCACATTCTCTGTACCAGTTTCCAATATTCTGAGTTCGATAAATATTCAATCATTAATACACCAGTGTAGATTGATCTCTAAGCGAAAGTGTATTGAGTCGGATACCATTCCTAAAATCTGTGATCGAAGATGCCTTCTTAATTGAAGCCCTTGGAACAACAAGGGGTCAACTCATTTTTCAAACAACAGAGCAAACTTGACTTTTCTGGCCTTTTATTGCATTAAAATTAATTTGTTGATTTTTTATGATTTCATTAAAATTATTAATGATATTATTAAATCATAAGGAGTTAACTGCATCAGCAGAATTTTTTTCCGAATGCAATAAGAAGTCAGAACGAACAAGCCCTCTCATGCTATTAAAAAAAAGAGTTGACCCCTTATTACATCAATTGCTTCAATTGAACATTTTCCAATGGATTAATTTTTATTTATTTTTTAATGCATCACAAATTCTTGGATAAGACATAGCAGATTCAATTTATGAATTGCAGAGTGTGCTTTTTAGTACTACATTACCATTATTTTCCTTAATTCGCCATTCGGATTCTTTAGTAACAAGTCGAACTTCATAGTCTGTGCATAAGTTAAAAAACAACTAAACGTTAAAATAAACTCCTGGGTTAAAAATGAAAAAAAAAAAATCTCAAATATTTTTTAGGTATACATTTTCTTTTATCAGTTTCATTGTTTTATTATAACAATTTTTTTTTGATCAGAGTATCATGTATAATTTATGCAATTTGTTTTTATTTTTTTTTATATAAAACATTTATTCGGACATAAAATTAATACAAATTGGCTGTGTCTTTTTTTTTTTTGGTTTTTTATTATTATTTTTAATATTATACTGATAGATTTTTTTCAGTGAATTTTTTTTTGTATCATGGCTTAAAATGGTATATGACGAAGTAGTTTATAGGGTATTAGGAATCGGGGGTGTCTATGAGAGAGGATAGGTACTGGAATTTGGGTGCTTTGCGGACATGGTTTGTTTTTATTAAGTATTCCAGAGGGAGTAATTTCTTTTTAAAAGATTATTTTATTCTTTGCCATTTAACGTTTTTGTTTTTTTAACAATTACAATTTGTTATCTATATAAAAATGAAATAAAATATTTAACGAAATAAATAATTTTATATTTTGTGTAGGTATGTGTGTTCATTAGGTGTGTTTTGTGTGTCTGTATTTAATATCAATTTCTAAAAAACATATGTAAAAATTTTCATAATTGTTAATTTACATGTTTATTATAATATATTCGGTTTTCTTTTTTTCTTAATTTTTTTTAATACTTTTTCCTTATTTTGTAAAATTTTATTTGTTTTTTTTTTCATTATCCTAGAGGTCATGATTTAATTATGTGTTCAATTTGTTCTGTATGTAATTCTTAATATGGTTGTTTTTGCTATTTTTTGGGTTTTAATAAATTGTCCTAATTATTTCCATTTTTGCAAGAATATTGAAATAAATTCTATATAAGTAATAAAAACGATTTAAAATTTATGTTGTACCTGAAAAAAATTATTAAATCGGATTTTTATATGTCTTTATCGATATCACGTTAAACTCGACCTTTGGCACTAGTGTATAGTTTTGAAACATAAACAAAAGTTCTTAAAACTTTGTCCGGACACATAAATGTTATTACATGTATTTTTACTATTAAATTATCTATTCCGAAAGTAAGAAATAAACGTAAATATTTAAAAATTGCATTTCATAATTTTCAAACATAACTACATATTTATAATAATTTTTTTCTTTACAAAATGATCGCTCTTAGGTAGCCCCTATACTGTGTGTATTTTTTTTTTATTATATTTATTTTTAAACAAAAAAAAATTTTAGTTTCTGAGTAATTTTCCTTAATTATTTAAATTCATTTTAGAATATTTCGTAAGTTTTTAACTAAATTTTGTTGTTGTTGAATTTATCATCATTTTTTCACTCTTTTATATTTATACATTCATCAATTTGTTTTTCGTTATTTATTTTATTTATATAAATCAATTTCAACAAACTTTTTTAATTTTATACATTTTTTAATTAAATTAATTGTTTTATATACATTTTTTTTATTTTTTTTTTATTTTTAATGCGTCGTATGGATGATATATTTTATAAGTGTGACTAGAAATTATTTTACAATTGTGTACAGATGAATTCGATGGAGGGGTTTACTATTGTGGATGTGGTTACTGGAATTGTGCTTAATACTCTGGTTCAAACTGACAACAAAATTTCAAATTAGTTGAATACGAATCTGTCTCTTATTACTGCCTAAGACACGATTATTATCTATTGCAAATGTTAAAATAAAAAAAATTATAATTAACTATTTGGAAATCAAAACGATATTAATGAAATTCATAAATGTTGCATTTGGAGAAAAATGTAATTAAATTTAAATGCTTTTGGTTGCTTAGATACGACTAACATATGAATTTGTTGAACCTGAAAGAAGTTTGTTGATTCTTTTGTATCACCCAAAACTCATTCTTAGCTTACCGCATCTTAAAATTAAAATCAATCGATCAGATCCGAAAATTCAAGAGCATTCTTTACATTTTCATGAAGCAGAGGAAGGGGATTTGCTGAATAAAATCCCATTTTATATCTAACCATGTTCAAAACATATTTTGCTTTCATAGATGTATGTAAGCTCCAACTTTGGAAGGAATTTTGAACTGGAGGGACTAGGGTGTTTCACATTTTTAAATTCTGTTCCTAGAACTATTAGAAAATCGACGTTTGACAAATTTCGTTTTAATGTGCTCTAAAGTTAGCATGTAATAGAGTTATGGATTGACCGCTTGGTTTCAACATTTTTGTGGAAGGATTTTGCTAATTTTGCTGTAAAATGATGTGCGGTTGTCTAAAATAAAAGAGCTTGATATGAAACATAGTCTAAACGAAAACAATGTATATAATAGGTATGCACAATATGCATAATGTATTATTGAAACTTTCAATTAGAAAACCACTAATTTAAAAAGTTATACCTGTAGGAAATATTATTAAATTTTTACGCTACACATTTTAATTGTTTATTTTGTTATTTGAGAGTTGCAAATGTTTTTTTTTCGCGATTTCGATTAATAAAGTTAAATAAATTGATGTTGGAGACTTGAATTTTCAATCCAATTTTTACTTGAAATTTCCAGTATATTTGATTTTTTCAAGTAAAAGTACACAGTTCAATGACTTTTACACGAAATTACTGGTATTAGTAAATTATTCATGTACTTTTCAACTGAACCGTACAATTTACATGAAAAGACTCACAAAATTACACAACATTTCGTGTAAAATTAACTATGTTTATATATGAATTGAAAATTACGTTCTTTTTCATGTAAACCATGAAGAAATGAAAATGAAACGCCTTCGGTGGCGCAGTGACTACGCGCGCCAAACCTACGCAGCAAAACCAGAATTGATCGCGAAGTAGGAATATAAAAGATAATTATACACTTTTTTTAGAGTGTAAATTCAAGAGAATATCCAGTGAATTTGCTGCTTTCGAAGTTGAAATTTACATATTGCAAATTGAAATTTACTGACTGAAAATTGAAAATTACATTCAAATTGACTATTACATCCCAATGTAAATTTACTTGAAAAGGTGTGGCATTTTTACCTACTATCCAAATGATGTAAAATTCAATGGATTTTTCTTACTGTGTAGTATAGAAACCTTTGCTGGTACATATTTGTGATTGATTCGTTATTATTCGAGTACGTGCATAATTTGGAACTAAATTCTTTTGATCATTAATATATGCGCATACTTTGACCATATTTTTAAATAAGGGAAACCTATTAGATAAGCATAGCGTAAGCAAGACTCTATTATTAACACCTAAAATGCATAATAAAGAATAGGAGAATCTAGACAAACTTTTGAAATGTATCAAGTTCAGATTTTTAAAATTATAAAATTTTCCTTCTTTTCACGGTAGAGAAATAAAAGCGGATGTGTGACGCCTCCGATATTCAGTGTGACTTTTTATTTTAGTGATTTATATTATATATTTATTATTTTTGTTTAGTTCAGTATATTAAACTATGTTTCTAAATTGGAAGGCTTGTCTTTATTAGGACTATTATGGCCATCACCAACAACTCAAATAAATATTGGAAATACGTTCTACCAATTGTTAATAGTTGAAATTGTCGCCGAAATTGTTTTACTTAACTGGCGCAGTCGGTTCTCGATGTAAATTTCAGTAGGAAGTTTGGTTCGGACTTCTTTTTCTAGTGCAGTGATTTAGGGACACGTTTTTTGTGTGTCTATTTTTGGGAGAAAGAAACATAACATTGACGATGCCTAATTTTCAATGCTTCCAATTTTTTCCGAGTTTTGCTATCCATTAGACAAACATCTTGATAGAAGAACTAATCACAATCAACGTAACTGATAGGGAGTATCGAAAAACATTGCTTTGAACTTTATTTTTATATAAAATCTGTGGTCACAGTGAATAACTTGGTAAGTCCAAAAACGGAACTATTCAGAGCAGCACATTTTTGCTATTTTTACAATTGAACTATTCCTGTAAATCCAGTTTTTGTGAAAAAATTAAATTTGTTGACATCTCAGTGATCAAATAACATATAACAATAATTTCTTCACTGTGCCTGTAAGTCTTGGGAGATGATCACAGTACACTTATCCCATTTTAATATTTTTCGACTTACCAAGTTATTCACTGTGACCACAGAAATATCACAGAATGAACTCGATCTGCACATTTTAAGAATTCTGGAACTGTTCGGAACCATTGTAACTGAGTTTTAAAGAGCATCCAGCAGAGTTATCGTGATTTAATGTGATAGAACCCGTGGGAATAATTTTCAACAATATCTACAAAAAAAAAAAAAATTTCAATGGGAAAACTAAAAATTCTCTAATATATAAATAACTATCACACTTAAGAATAGCTTTAACTACATCTCACTTAAAATCCTATACATATCTTACAGAAATTAAAATTGTTCGCCTTTATCGATCAATTTCAGGTAAAGTTGCTCTCATAAAATAATTCGATTAAAAAATTGAACGGTGCAATTAAAATTATAAGAAATAAGTAAAAAAAATAAAATAAAATCAAGAAACATATCAATACATTTTCAAATAAAATAAAGGTGCTGAAAAAATTACTTCAATTTACTTCCCAATAGGTACAAAATTAGTGATATCTGTAAAAAGAAAACAAAAATTAATTAACAACAGTAATAGGAACAATACACGATTAATATTGAAATATATACGGGTAGTTGCAAATAGGGAAGAGGGAGAGGCTTGTCTGAGGTTCAAATAAAATTAAATCTGTGAATATTTAATTCATTTGATCTTTTTTTTTACTTAGTGTGTGTTTTTTTCCTGTATCTATAATATCTAGTAGTAGTTTGTTTTAAAAGTTCTTCAATTTTGTAATGTGTGGTTATTAACTAATATGTGGTGTGATGTAATAATTATTTTGCGTTTCACTTGATTTCCGTCGCAATTAATAAACTTGATACCTTTGTTTTTTCGTCATAGTTTCGAATTGGTTAATATCATTATTAATTTAGTTATTTACAAAATTTCATTGGTATAAATGTTTTTGTTTATTCTTTACTTATTTGGTTTTTTTTATTTTTTTATTGTTACTTTTGTTTGTATCATAATAACAGTAACAATGTCGTTATGGAACATGTTTATCTCAATTTATTCATTTATTTCACGTAATATTTTATAACCTAGATTATTCCGATTAACACACTTAATATTAACTGAGTTGAAATATTGATAATTATTAAAATCGATCAACATTTCAGTCATTCATATTTCTTTTCAAATTATTTTGTTTAAAAAAAATTCATATTTGAAATATGAATTTATTTAGGCTAAATTTTAGGTTGTTGTTTTTTTTTTGTATTGTTTAATAACTCGATCGTCTATTTACAAATTATTTATTGGATTTTTTTTTTACTTGCATTTGTTTGTAATTTAGAATTTTACGTTCACTAAATTTCGACTTGATTAATAGATTTTTTGCTTGCATATTTTTATGCCTTTCGTTAGACTAAAATTATGCTCATGTTTTTTTTTTGATTATTTTGAATGTAGAAATAGTCTGTTTATTATTACCATTTCTTCATCACTTTCGATTTGTTGTCTGGTTTTTAGTTTCCCTTTATATATATTTTTTTTCCGCTTTTTGATATTTAGTTAGAGAGATAATATTTTTATTACTTTTAGTTTTTAATAAAAACATTAGTTGTAGTTCCTGTTTGTCCATTTAATATTTAATAATATTCTATCAACGTTAATACTACATTTATAGATTGTGTGAACTTTGTGGTAAGAGGTGTTTGCATCTTTATATTTTCTGAAATAAGAGTTATTAAAATGCGATTTCCAAAGACGCTTTTCAGTTTTTGAACTGTTCGCGCTCGATTTTGAGGTTCATTTGAAATTTCCGGACTTATTTGAAACACAATATAATTTGCCGGTCAATCGTCGAATTTATGTTTATCTTTTTTTTGCCTTTATCGATGGCTGCTTATTAATAATTTAATATTTAGTACAATTAATTTAATTTTAATGCGATTTGTTTTTCTAAATCCAACATTCATTTCTTTCTAATCAATTTTCTATAATATTTATTTAGAATACATGTACATACATGTTATGTTGCTTTTAAAAAAATTGACTTTACATTTCACAAAGTAAATAAAAAATATTTATTTCTGCATATCTTCTTATTTGATTTGTTAATTTATACGTGATTTTGGGTGTTTTTTTTACGTGTGTGTTAACTTATGGCTAGTTATTAGTTATAATAATAATTTAATATAAATTTTTAGATTTATGCATTTTCCCATCATTTTAAAATGTACATATCGTCATTTTGAAAATACATGGAATTTAATTTGCCTTTCTATTAAATTATGTACTTAAATTTTAATTTATTTATATAAAAAAATTTTGTTAATTTAATATAAAATCACATGGGGTTGAAACGTTTTACCCCATTAGCTGTTATCAGTGTTTATACTCCGGATAGCGACCATTCTCCATTAATTGTACGTCTCCGTGGCTTGTATCTAAATGGCTTCGTCTCTGTTGCGGCTGGATAACGCTTCCGCTGCTCTCCGTTTCCGTTGAGGGTGGTGAGGGGTAGTAGTCCCTCGGACCGACATTTAATCCATTGGTTGCCCCCATCGATGACGTTTCGCCGTGGATGATACCCGTTGATGATGGTCCGACGCCTTGATGTAGGATGTCCGACGTGCCGGGGTCCTGTACCACCACGGAAACTACATCCTCACTCGCCCACCGGGCTAACTGTTGTTGAGCTTGAATAAAGTCATCACTAGAAAATAATAATCATAACGAGAACACGATAACGTGAAAAGCTTTGGCCTCAACAAATGAGTATGGAAACGAACGAGCGCGTTATGCAGGTGAGACCAGTTCTTCTTTTCTTTCAGGTGAGCTTCTACTTTTCAAATCGTGTGATATAAGTGAAAAAAGGATAGAGAATACACCTACGATCGATATTGTAACACCAGTGGATACTCGCATTTTATTGCGAAATCTCGATATCTAAGGCAAGAACCGCACTTCCTTTAAACGAATTTACGAGTATCAACAATATCCTCTTCCAACTACCAATTATTGTCCTTCCTGCCAAGCAGAAAAATTACCTAACTCTAAGTAGCCAGGTCTGATCTGCTCGGAGACCCTTAACCGTAACTACCCGTTAACTATCCGCTAACGCTAACCGTTAACTATCGGTTAATCTATTCTTTATCCTTTTTTCGCTCTTTGACTACTTGAATTCCATTTGTTCGGGCCGAAAATAAGAGGTAACCTACCTTTCACTATCTGGCGTTTCACGATCAACCCGGGCATCTACGGTCCTATCGTGATGATCGGCACTTTCGTAGATGCCCTCGTCGTCTTGATGGAGTCGCGTGTGCGATGAATGATGCGATGAGTGCGGTCCGTGCGATGGATGACCATGCGTGTGCGAATGATGCGTATGATGGCTGAATGCATGTGGCGAATGTGGTGAATGTGATTGATGGTGCCTACTAGCTGTTGGATGCCTATACCTTCCATAAACGAAACGGTTTTCGTCGTCTGAACGGGGACGACATCGACTACTATAAGACGGATGTATAGTTGCGGTTTTTTGTGATTGTGCTAATTGCTGATTAGAACTGCAAAGTTGTGTGTGAACAAAAAGATAGAATTAGTCAAAATTTTAGATAGTTATTTAGGCTGTTGTCAATTATATTTGGCTGTACTTAGCAGTATATAGTGATAAAATAGTGGAAACTAACCCTTGCGAGGATTCACTACAAGCGGCTGAACTATCTAATCTATAATGGCGATCGGCTTCTGTCTCAGACATTCGAATGTCTTCGGAACCGCTGGGACTCATATGTCTAGAGGAATGATGTTCTAACTGCCTAATTAGATCTTCTAAATTTCTTATACGTAGCGGCCCGGTTGACGGTGCGTCATCTTCTTCCTGCAAATGTTGCGGACGATGATGATGTAAAATTGTGCCAGGTGGAACGCCACTTTCGACTAGCACTGTATGCGGTTGTACAACATCACAGATGTTCTCTTTCGAGCTGGTTTTCGAACCGGAAGAGCGGGGCTTGTAGTCGCCGTAGCCGAGCGTTGCGGCAGTACATTCCTGCAGTGTTTTGCGCAGCATTTCCTCGCTTATGCTACCGCTACCGACCGGCGTGTTTCCGGCACCGGTACCCCGGTGTGAATGCGCTGCATTGCGAAGCGCCTCAAGGATATCCTCGTGATAACCGTTCAAACTTTTCAGTGTCCGTTCAACTTCCGATGCGGCCATACCGGATGCTGCAGATGCGATCGTACCGTCCTGCTGCGTCATTAATTCGAGATTATCCGATTGGCCGTCTTCGCCCCATTTGTCCTTCATTTGTTCGCCGAGGACAAGGCCGTAGCCATGCTTTTTGAGAATTCCTTTTTCTGTAAAGTCGGGAGAAGAAGAGTTGTTTTTTGGTTTTTCGCTCATCGAGTGCAACAATAGATACCAAATCTCCGTTAAAATTCATTACAAACGGCTGAATTACATTTAAAATATAGTTTAACAACAAATCAAGTCGTGCGTACGATAAATCAGTACTAGGTGCTTTGCATACAACAAAAGACTTAAGTTCTGCTTTTTATCAAAAGTATTCTGAGAAATTTGTGCAAGCTACGTCCACTTTATGCAAGAAGAGCTGAACTTAGTCTCTGAATTTTAAGAAAATATCAAATAATTACCGAGGTAATTACCAGGGAGCGAGCTTTAAGCCCTAAATAATAATTTGGATTTGCAAGCGACCCATACGAAAAACGGTGCGTAGTGGAATATAATTTTTACAAGTTTTAATTTAAACGACTCAAAAGTGCGCGTATTGTAAGATAAATGTGTGAATATGCTAAAAACTACTTATAAAACAAAGCTAAAGAATTATTTGTGCATATATATATACACTACGAGTATCATTAATTTTATACTCTACCAAGCTTAAGTCAGGACACATTCAAAATATTTAGAAAATTAAACAATATTTTAAAAGATAGGTTGAGCAGACCCCGAAATGCCATAAATAAAAATTAAAGAATATTTTACAAAAAATGATACTGAATTATTTATAACGGTTTTATAAATTTTTATTTAGTTTTAATTTTTTATGACTTATTTAGATCTAATGTTTTTTAATATTACTATAAAAAAATTTCCCCTGTAATTATATTCTATCTTATCTTTTTTATTAGTGACAATTATTTTGTCACCAAGTTGTTTTATTTTACAAAGTTTAAATTTTTTATTTATCTACTTTTTATTCGTTTTTTTGTTGTCTTTTCTAGATTTATTATTCTTGTTTATTATTTATGTACTTTTATATGTATATATATATTATTATTTGCGTTTTTTTTATTATTACTATAATAGCACTAGTAATTTTATTTTCAAGGTTTTCACATTTAGTACCCTCGTTATTAATTAATTTATATTTGGAAGTTTCTATGTTGCCCAGTAGAAACTATCAAGGTACTTAGACAGAATTAAAAAAATATTTAATATAAATAAAATAAATCATTTAATAATAATTTTTCCATTAAATTATTTAAAATTCAATGTTATAAACTTAAATATGTGCCGTTTAATTTTTTTTTTTTACAGAAAACCAGTAAAATAACTTATTATACTTAAAAGTAATTCTAACGATTTATGTGAAAAATGCGATCTAGTAGTGTAAAAATATTAAAACATTTCATGCAGGATGCAAAATAAGCGCAAAAACTAAATCGTTGGATTTGGAACTAATGAGCGTGTAGTACACTGAAAAAATGCTGTCCTTAATATTAATGAATGCCTTTCCTTAAACAAAATTCATCGGATTAATAAAAAAATTGTTACAACAATGTAGAAAATCATCAAATATTTTTAATGATATATGATGTAATTATTACGATAAACAGCTAAGAGTCTGATGAGGTAAAACTACAGTAGCCTCTAGAAATCAGAACTAATAACGGCGACAGTCGCTGTTAGCACAAAGTCAAGAGAACATATTTTTTTTTTAATAAACTGAGAACAAAACTCCAGTACTGGGCATGAATCGAACGATGGTCTCTTGTGTGATAGAGGAAAGTACTTGCAACTGCATCACATGAACATGACGACGGGGAAACTCGATTTGCTGTACAAGGTAAAGTTATATATAAATTATGTTAGTAGCTAACGTCGTTTTAGCGTTAAATATAAGTAAAAGTTTTGAATCATAAAATAGAACATTTTGTTTAGCCTCTTAGATGATGTTTCTCCAAACAAATCAAGGACATTGAAGCCGTTCATACTCGTTATTTGAGTTTAAATCTCGAAGGTACGCAATTAAAATTTTCTCCTGTGATAGACTTATACTAACGAAGCAAACTCAAAATTTGTCAATTATCCTAAGACTTTTTCCTCTAGAAAATTATGGGAATTCTACATAGTAAATAATTTTCTAGTTAAGTTTAACTAGGTACTTTCTAGTTATGGTATTTTAACTGAAATCTTGCAAGATATAATGATTTTTCAGCTAATTCATTAGAGTAAACTAGAAATTCAGTTTTTGATTGAAATTAATTACTAGAAGCTCTTTTACTAGATGGTTCAAAATATTGAAATTGGGGGTTCTATTATTAGTTTTGTTTGTACTA